>LR738709.1:705933313-705971468 GCA_902687465.1 Secale cereale | reverse complement strand
GCAATGAAATTCGCAAGAGACAACTAACTCATGAGGAGAGGCCATCGTCTCATCCGAGAAAGGGACCTAGTCGCGATAGAAGCGGCCACCTGCCCCCTCAACTTGGCATGAAGGCCACCGCTCCTTCGAACAACATAAGGCCAAGGGCATGCACTGTCAGCTTTCATCTTGATTTCACATATCTGCATTCTTAGTTTGCTTTCGTTCATGAATGTAGTCTAGATGGTCTAGGGTATTGTAGGAAGGTGAAGTTCACTTGAACATACAAGAGGCGAAGTTCCGAGCTGGCCGTGCGATGCGGTCGGCATGCAAGGCGTTCTTCCATGGTGCTGCGCGGTGCAACGCAATGTCGTGTGACACGGCATGGTACGAGGAAGTGGCGTGACGGCCCTGTCAACCAGACATGGAGCCAATGTTTTGCAGGGGGCGGGTGGTGAGCTGACTGAACCGATCTGCATGCATGCTCTGTTGGCCGGATCTTGTGACCGTTGAAGAGGTTGCTCAAGTGCTTGGTCTTGGGCGTGCATATAGTTGATTTTTTTTCGAAACTATGCCTCAATTTGTAGCAATTTCAGAAACTATAGCATTGAATGCAAAAAAAATCAAAACTATCACCTTGTCGGCCACGCGTTGGCCGAAAAGTGTGTTTTCGGCTAGGGTTAGGCCGAAGGGGGCATTTCGGCCTTGCATTGACGGAAAAGAGCCTTACCTGGGCCGAAAAGACCTTTTTGGTCATCGGTAGGCCGAAAAGTACTTTTTGACCAACACTAGGCCGAAAAGTCCCTGGGGCCCACCTTTTCACGTTAACGAATGGGACGTTAACGAATGGCCTAAGCTGCATGGCTGCACTCTTCGGCTTCTGTTAGGCCGAAAAGTTTTTTTTTGGCTCAGAAATACTGTGCAACCATTGCCCGTCTTAGACATTGCAAAAATATTGTTTCGCGCAACCCTTACCTCATTATTTTCCCGCCAACTCCTTCCCACCCATATGTTCCCGCCACCCATTTCCCGCCAACCCCTTCCCGCTACCCGTTTCCCACCATATCTTCCCGCCATACTGCAGTCGTTCTTTCCTGCCATTTTCTCCTCTGTGCCTATAAAACGCCCTTCACACGGTTGTGGATAAGCAGTCAAGTGTAGTGTAGTCGAGATGTCTGATTATCCTTTTGATCGTAGTTTTCACCCTAGGATGAGCAAACGCCTTTTGGGTCTAGCAACCGTTTTCAAGATGGACAATAGGATAGTTCCATGGGACGAACTTATCGGTAGTGACGCCATAATGAATGTGTTGGCTCACGCATTACGTAGGACTGGGTGGCCTGAAAGGACCTACGAGGAGGTACGTAAAGAACTTCTTAGGTTGCATGACTGGGTGGCCTGAAAGGACATTATTTTTTGAACAAGTTCATCAACCGCTTGTTCTTGAACTATGAGAAAAATTTTGCCCCAAGATGGCGCATGCACCACCGGCTCTGCAAGTCCCTCCAAGGTTTTGGTTCGTCGGATGTTGGATTACTTAGTGTCTTCACGGCCTTCAATATACCAGCATGTCTGTCAGGAATTACACACACATTTGGTCGGTCCTGCACGATGGCAATTTTCACTTGCCGGAAGAACCATACCCAGCTAAGAAAGTTCTCACCCTCCACAAATGCAACACATTTAATATTTCAATTTTGAAATGATGGTTGTAATTTATCAATTGCCCACCCCAAGTCTTTGAACATCCATTAAGTTTGTTACCTCTTTAGAGAGCTCATCCCAACCATTCTGCCTTATGTCCTTAATATACTCTAATGTGGTTTTAACCAATCCCACAACACGTACAAATATTCTGATTTTTCAATTGCAAGCATTGTGACAGATTGTTATTCTTGCCGAATAATCTAATGATAAGATGCAATATGATAAAAAATTCGAAGGGCTCAATGTGCTTTATCAAACCCATGGTTGTGGTTCTTTGGGAAACATTATCTACATCATTGTGTAGATTTTCTAATACCTTTAGAACTGGTTTCCACATCTCAATAAGACTACACAATATATTGTCATGTCATCCCCACCGTGTATCACCAGGTCTTGCAAGGTTAGTTAATAGGTTTTCCCCTCTTCCCTCAAGATGTTCCCCAGCATCCATTTGGCGCAGTATTTTATGATGTTGCTCTTGGGCTAAGTGATAATTTCTTTTACAAGACACATTAACAATGTTAACAACCATGCTTGTGTACTAAGAAAAACCTTACTGATGAAGAACACTTGGCAACAGCAACAACCACTAATTGTAACTGATGGGCAAAACAATGTATATAATGACCATAAGGATTTTCCTCCAAGATCAATCTTTGCAAACCACGAAATTCCCCTCTCATGTATGAAGCCCCGTTATACCCCTGCCCTCTCAAATTATACATAGCTAAACCAAGAGTACCAAACATACCATTCAAAGCTTTCTTCAATGAAGTTTCTCTCATGTCAGGAACATGCTCACCTGCCATGAATCTCCAATCACCTCCCCACGATTGCCGAGATACCTACATAAGACAAAGGGAAATGATTAATATAAAAAAACTTCAAGAAAATACACCTACAAGGCTAAAATATCACACACAACAATACGAGCAAAGGTACTGACCTCAAACACATAGCCATTTGCTCCTTCGTAGATGCATCTCTTGACTCATCAACAAGCAATGCAAGACATTGGTGGTCTCTTTTGCACAAGCCTGGCATAAATCCAATTGTATCTTATGTGAAGTCAGCTTATGGTTATCTCCTGCATCCCCAAATAATTTTGCCACCTTTGGGCCTTTCTTTATGAACAAGTCCAACAACTCTTTGAAGTTACCCTTATTCATTGAACTAGTAGACTCATCGTGACCACGAAAAGCAAGAGCTTGTAGTATAATTTTTTTGACAAAACCCAATACAATCAAGAGACGAGCTTTGTATTCTTCTTCTTTCTTCTGAGAACCCCTATCAAACACATGTGACCGATTTTGTCTTTCATTTTTGAAATCCTCATAATGTTGCCTAGATTTATTATGAGAACTATCATGCTTGCGAACATGCTGATTAAAAACTTTAGGTCCATCCTTCCAAGATTTGAAACCATTTCTCGTGAATGCTTCAATAACATAGTTTTCAGCTCTTGGTTGCTTAAACAGAAAACAATAAAAGCAACAGGCTGATTTTTTCAATACTATATTCCAACCAGCCATGATGATAATTGAACCAATAGCCATGAAAGCTCCTACCATTTATCTTTTCATATGCATGATTAGTTGGTTGGCAAGGACCCATACTAATGTACCCCCTTCTAGCAAGATCTCTAATGTCTGGATCTAACACCTCAATTGGTATTCTCGTACCGGGGGTCAGATTCAACATCACCGGGTTTGAGTTAAGCTCTAACATTCGGGGTATTATCAGTTGTTTGAGTTGAAGGACCTGTTTCTGCAGTTTCGGTGGTTCAAACTTGAAAAAAAAGAATTCAATGTCTTGTTTCTTTTACTCATCTTGCATTCCTGTAAATTTTTAGAGAAACGAAAAAATTCGAAGGTGGAAGAAGTCCTGAGGCCTCCGCCCTCCATTACCCGGCTTTTGCTGCTTAGCCGATGCGGAGGGTTGAGGGCCCTTCTTCTTGCCCTTATGGCCCCTCTTCTTCTGTTGAAGCTTGCAGACTTTGAGAGCGTTCACCTCCTGACGGGAACTCCTTCCAAGTGGTTGCACGACAAAGTTCTTTTTCATAACCTCATCCCGCGCCTCTGCCACCTGGAGGATGTCAATCAACTCTGAATACCTCATGTAATTTCCCTAGCGGTAGTTCCGTGAGGACTGGACCGCGTCAGGGTGGAAAGTGGAGAGGGTTTTCTCAATCTTCTGAGTGTCCTAACTTCAGTACCACACATCTAAAGAGTCGTACAAATCCGGTGCAATGCCGGATTGTACTCCCAACCGTCTTGAAGTGTACTTCAGCCGCTCGAACCGCTGCTTATGAGCGGTCCAAAGGCCAGAAGCACTCCGCTCAGCCATATACTCATCTTTCAGAGTAGGCGGCAGATGATGACGGAGGAAATGCAAAGCTTGGGCATTTTCGGGTGCAAACTTGGGGTCAGTCAGGGTCCCCTCCGCTCAGCCACATATTGGAACGTCATTTTCAGAAGGCTCTTGGCCTCGAGAAAGATCTCGCAGTTCGAAGCCCATGTCAGGTAGTTTAGCCCTGTCTGGGCCAACTCAGCAAACTCCTTGCTGACGATTCCGGCCATCTGCAATTTATGCAAAAATAATGAGATTAGGTAGGTAATCTTTTGCATAAATACGATGTTGACAAACTTATAAAATGTCGTTCCAATATTTAAAACATGTTATTTATATGATTTACTTAGTGATAAATAGCCTTAAACAATTAATCTACAACACGTAAACTCATATAATAAAAACATGTTACAAACGATAGCATGTTAAGCACATCTCTTACGCGGAAAATTGCCCAAGAATTGAATTCCCGAAGCATTTTAAAGCCTAAATATGTGTTTTCAGCCAAAACAGACTATCCCAGGTACCTATACATAAAATATTACAGCGGGAACATAGTGCGCATAGATATTCAATATTGCAGGGCTAAAACACAAAATTTGTTGCGTGCATGCAGTCAGTTCGGCCCAGTCCGACAGCAGGCTGAAAATGGGCCGTTGGCCCGTTTAGTGCACACCAGCCGGCCTCTCCCCAATTTTTTCTATGGAGTGCCCCAGTCCCCACGGCCGCGGCCCGTCCGGGCCCAGCAACCCACGTCGGGCCGGCCCGGCCGTTACGCTGCCCTCAAAGGGGCGACACTAGAGTTGCCCTAGCGCCCGAGCAACGCGATGGCGGCGGGTGCCGAGATGGCCAGCGGGGCGCGGTTGACCGGGTGGTGCGGCGGCCGGGCCAGCCAGCGGCGCGCGGCGGCGAGAGGCCAACTGCTCGCGGCAGCAAGGGGGCGCGACAGCGCGGGTGGCCAGCGAGGAGCGGCGACGCGGCTAGCAGCGCGTGGTCCGCAGGACGCGGCGGTGGCGCCGACCAGCGGGGTCGATGCCGGAGCACGGGGGTGACATACGTCTCGGGATTCCGGTCTTCATCATGTTCATCAGGAACTTCGACGACACATGGCACATCAGGTGCTTCGCGGCAGTACCGTGATCATCTGGGTCACGATCTTTACCGACTCCCGTGCGGTGTAGTCAACAGATCTCCCTTGATCCAAGAACATTGACATTGGTCGACGAGGTTGTCGTGAGGCAGTTCTTGGAAGAGAAATCCACACCATAGGTAGATTAAATCCGAAAAATAAACTAATCACAAAAAAAGGAATCGTGATAACATGAGGAATCCATTTTTGAAAGAAGAGAGATTTGATCTTATACCTCCGTGGGATCGACGAAAGCCTGCGTGATGCAGGCTTGATGGAGAGCTGATGGAGGGAAGCGTGATGATAACGTGTTCCGCAATTCCCCCGGTGAGTCTGGTCCAAGGTTGCGGAGCGAGAGCGAGCGTCGTAGACGAAGTAGTCGAACACGCCAAAGTAGCTGAGCACAGAGAAATATGGAGGAGACTAATTTTATTAATCAATCATCACTGTTACGATGATTGCTTCATATCTCTTTATATAGGGGTAGGGGTCAAAGGGATAAGTACCCACTTTACATAAAGTGTGGAACCGGGAGGGCTGAGCCCGTGCGCTTCGCACGCCCGAGCCGACTCCCACGTCGTGGCCCGGTTTCCCAACACTCAATATTGATGATGCGGCATTTTTTGAAGATGGCTCGGAGGCAATTGCTGCTAACCTTTGTAACCACAGGGGTGAAGCAATTGTTGGAGCCTGTGAGGGAATCTCCAACGTTGATCCACAAACCGGTCACAATGGCGGCGATCTCCTTCTGTTAGAATAAGAGGCCGTCCCACAGGGCTCTCGTGCTCGGGAGGCCATGCTGGGTTTTGTTTGGAGAGGAGATAGAGAGTGGAGGATGTTGGATGCGGCTGTGTTGCTGGGCATGGAGTTTAAATAGTGGGCGAAGGGCAGGGCAGGCGGGGAGGTGGTTAATGGTGGGCGACAAACGGACGTACGGATGGCGCCAGAGTAGGTTCCTCGACAACCGTGTACATTTAATGAAGGGAGGTGGACGGACTGGTGTCGTTTGAATGTGGAGAGACACCGCGTGCCGTTTGAGCGCCGTCTGCGCCGCTTCAATGCCGACTCCAGTGAGAGGTCGCGTTGAAGGAAATATGCCCTAGAGGCAATAATAAAGATGTTATTTGTATTTCATTATATCATGATAAATGTCTCTTATTCATGCTAGAATTGTATTAACCGGAAACTTAGTACATGTGTGGATACATAGACAAAACAGTATGTCCCTAGTATGCCTCTATTAGACTAGCTCATTGATCAAAGATGGTTATGTTTCCTAGCCATAGACATGAGTTGTCATTTGATCAACGGGATCACATCATGTAATGCCCAGGATGGGACTATATCTCCTACGTGTCGAGGCACGACTTAAAGATATAAGCCCATCCTAGAATGATCTCAAGTTTGGTATCTTTGCACAACTCATGTAAAAGAGGGATTAAATGCAAAAGGAGATAGTTGGCTTACACTCGCCACTTCACACAATACATTACATAAGCAAAACATCATTCAAAACATCACAACCCGACTACGGGTGAAGAACCAAAAGAAAGATACCAAAACAACATAAAGCCACAGGTCAGGATCGAATCCTAGTAGAAACCACTACTGACATCGAAACGTCACAAACAAACAGCCAAACTCTTCATCGAACTCCCAGTGTAGAACTTGAACCAGCTCCTGCATCAAACTCGGCTGAATCTGCATCTGGTGTGGTGAAGTAACTGTGAGCCACAGAGGACTCAGCAATCCCGTTCCCGGGTAACACGACTATTTAAGCCTTGGGTGAGGATAAGGCTGAAGAAAGAACGAGAGGTGAAGGAACAAACAAGAGTCTGCAGCAGCAACTAGCACTAACTTACGTAAAAGAGAGCGAGAAGAGAAGTGCGTCGGTCGAAAGATGATCACGAAGTGATCCTAGCTAAAGCCGGTCAAACATAACCCCACCGTGTTCAACTCCCGAATCCCTATTCGGAAATTGACAGTCACGGTACACACGCTGGTAGTGTATTGAAACATTGTGTCAAGTTATCTACAACCGGAATTAACAAGCTCCCATCTGCCACATAACCGCGGGCACGGCTTTCAAAAGTTCAAACCCTGCAGGGGTGTTCCAACTTGGCCCATCACAAGCCCACGATCCGCGAAGTCGCAACTCCATAGGTGGGAAGACCCGAGTATTCTCGGAATCCCGTGCTCAAGTTAAACCGATCTAAGGTAAGGCTAATCCAGCAAATCCTCCCGGCGTGTCGACACCCTGATAGTAGCCGCGCGTATCTAAGTCTCAGGACACGACCGGATGGGCGATTCTACAGGTATACCAGATACCTCGGGTTGCCCCAAGGCGGCCCTGCAGACTCCCCGTTTGGGACCAACGCCATCAGCACTGGCCCCCCCTGCTATGTAGAAAAGAATCTCCAAGGAGCGTCCCCCTTATGCAAATTAATTAATTAATTAAGTTGTTATTATGAGGCAAATAGTACCAAAATGTTGGGATTTGCTGGAAAAGACTTAGCACTTAGCGGTTTATCAAGGGGGTCCCATACACCCCAACCGTGTTAGGAACGCATAATCAAGGAACATAACACCGGTTTATACGGTTCCTAACGGCATGAGTGGAACAAAACACCAAGCAAAAGGCTTAGCCTTCCACCCTGCCAGTATATAGATGATTTCATTTAGCATTTATATAGTGTGATATAACCCAACCAAACTTCAACATGAAGCAAGCATCTTCAACCTTCACCTGCAACTAACAATGCTATAAGAGGGGCTGAGCGAAGCGTACTTAGCCAAGCAACGGTTTGCATAGGTAGGGTGGTTAAACATGGTGATGGTTACAAGTAGGAGGCTGACAGGAAAGACATGGGCATCGAGGCAAATACTATAGATCGGAACTACTAGCAATAGGCAAAGATAGTAATGGTATCCGGGTTCGGTCATCTTGCCTGGGATTCCACAAGGGAGAAGAACGGATCCAAGAAGAAGACGGAGCAACAGTCGAGCGGATCCTCACAACTCCGGAACGGAACCGAAGCTAACAAGAGAAGCAACCGGAAAGAAAGAACAACACGGTAAACACACAATCATAAATATGGCAATGGTGCACAAGCAAGCATGATGCATGTCCGGTTTCATTATGCATGGCATGGCAAAGTGCACAAACAAATACTACAAGTTAAGTGGAGATCAATATGCAACGAGTTGCATATTGACGAAACACCACATTTAATTATTTAGTTGACTCTCATTATTTACAAGACAAGATTAAAAGTTTTTAGCATGGCAAGAGGTGAAGCATAATAAAACTACACTATTAGGCATTTTAAATGGGGCCGGAAAAACAACAACTAGTCCGGAAAAATCCCCATGAGCATGTTTAATAATTATAAGCAAACAACAATTAACCATACAAGGTTGTTAACATGATGCGGATGACATGATCAAGTTTTATGCAAGTTATTAAAAGGTTGACAATTAACAAGATATGAAGTATTGTCACCGTGGTGGAAAGAAAAGGTGCCACGGCAACGATCCGAAAATGATGCAACACATCATATCGGTTCCGGTATCTCGTTGAGAGACCGGTGCAAAAGATAACGGAGAGCGAGTCAAACGAGATGAAAGAGGTGGGGTGATCCCGTTACCGGGTTCCCACGAGTCGGTGACGAGGCAACCGAGGAACATGACAAAAGGTGGAACGGGCACGGAGCACACACGAGAGACATTTCATACAACACAAGCAAGCATCACACGGGTCATCCACGGGGTCGTCTCGGTATACCTTCGAAGCGTGCGTTTCGGGGCGGTTCGAGACGTAGAGGAAGGAGTCGTTCACGTCGGAGAGGAGTAGCCGTTCCGTAGAGGGAAGTAGTCGTTCTCGCAACTCGTAGAGGAAGTAGTGGTTCACGTCATCGTGTCGTGGTACTTGGCGAATTCCTCGTTTCCGGGCGACGGTAGTGGTACATGCCGTAGAGGGAAGTAGGTACACGGACGACGGTAGACGTTCACGTGGCGTTTCCGTTTCCGAAGAGGTACTTGTCGCGTCGGCGTTCGTAGTGGTACTTGTGGTCTCCGAACTTGTCGACGGTAGTGGTACACGGCCGAAGAGGAAGAAGTGGAACTTGATCGTTTTCCGGGCGTCGGTAGTCGTACACGGGGCGTTTTGTAGATGTACTTGATCAGGTTGCCGGTAGTCGTACACGGGTCATCTGTCCAAAAATTACAGCACGGCACACACAAAAAAAACAACAAAACTACAGGAGCAAAACAAGGCTGCACGGAGACGAGGACACGGCGTGCTGGCTCGGGCCAGACGAAGAAGAGGCCGAGGCTCTTGGCGACGGGAACCGGAGGGGAGAGGGCGCTCGGGCCTGGGCGCTGCACGGGGCCGGCCTTGGCTGGAGGGAGCCACGGCACGGAGGCAGCAGGAAGGAGGGCCCCGGCTGCTGGGAGCCTCGGAGGGAGGATGATGGGCGCGGCGCGCGCTGGTTGCGGCGTCGATCTGCAGAGGAGAGCGACCCGATGGGCGGGCCTGGGGCCGTCGCGGCGCTCCTGGCCGGCGAGGAGCAGAGGTGCACGGATCCGGCCGGCCCTGGCGTCGGGGACGGGCGCAGCGGCAAGGGAGGCCACGGCGCTCATCCTTGGCTGGAGGTGGTCCTCGCGTCGGCGTAGGAGGAAGGAGGCCCGCGGCTGGCTGGCTTCGGCCGAAGCGTCGAGGAGGAGGCGCACGGGCGCTCGCAGGAGTTGGCGCGGGAGGCTCTGGCCTTGGGACGCGGTGGCGGCTCGAGGAGCTGGGAGGGGCCACGGACGCGGAGGTCCAGCGGGCGCCTCTGGCCGCGGGAGGAGGATGGCGCTCGGGGCCAGGCCGTTCGGGATCGACCCTGGAGGGAGCGGAGAGAGCCGCAGGAGGGGGCGCTCGGCTTCGACGGGGAGAGCGAGGTGGGATCGAGGCCGGAGGGAGCGGGGCCTGTCGCGCTGGGAGCGATGAGGGAGATCGGGGTCGGGACTAGCGAGCGAGGCAGAGCGGGGGATCGGGCAGAGAGAGAGTGGCGGCGGCTCGGGGGAAAGAAGGGGAGGACGAGGGGGATGCGGTTCGGTCGACGAGAGTGAGTGCGGCGGCGGCTGAGGGAGTTGGGAGGAGCGAGGCTGGGAGTATTAGGGTTCGGTCGGCTGGTGGGCCGGCCTTAGGGATGGTGGAGCTGATGGTGGGCTGCTGCTCTTATTCTTCTTTTTATTTTCTTTAGCAGAAAATAAAAGAGAAGAAAGAAAAGAGGAGGAAAGAGGAGAAAGATAGCACACGGGAGCATTTTTCTCGGGCATCATAAAATGAGCAAGGACCGAGAAAAATAAGAAAGGCATGATTGGAAAAAAAAAATTCAACATATTTGAATTTAATTCAAATAGGTTTGAACTAAGACGAGATTATTGAAGTGTCCAAAAATGTTCAAATTTTTGGAGGAACCTCGAAACAACGGAAAGAATTATAGCAAGGTTTTGAAGTCAAACTTGAAGTGAAAAGACATGGGGAAAATATGCAAGTGTGTTATGGTGATTCCGGAGCAATGGAATATTTATTATATAGCTCCCTAAGTATTGAGAGGCTTTTATATGTTATAAAGAGAAGTCACCTTCCCTCGATTTAAATGGACCGAAGGTCCACACGATTTATTTGGTTGAGATGCAAAAATAAATATGACATGATGGCATGATGATATGATGCAATGCAAAAAATAAATAACACAAGCTCAAAAGAAACACACGGGCAACCCGGAACATCTGGAATCTTCGGGAAGCTTCTGGAATCTTCTGGGACGTCGGTCTCGGGCGTCACAACTCTCCCACACTAACAGAGGATCTCGACCCGAGATCCTAGAGATATCACCGGGTAAAAACGAAAGAGGAAGAGGTAAAACAAAGTTGCTTCTTTGACAGAAGAGTGAAACCAAAGAACCTTGAGAGGTTGAACAAACTTGAAAGAAAGAATGCAACGGAGATGAACGAATATGAAACTCCGTTAGAAAAGAGGAACAAGGAGCATTAAGAGAACCTTGGAGGTTGAAAGACATGAAACAAGAGCTTACGGACGAAAAGAATATGAAACCGCAATGGTATAGCCAAGGAATAAGAATGACAGAAATTTGGACAGCACTCCGTCTAAAAATGGAAGGAATTGAACATGAACTAGCCAAGATGGAATGATCTTGAAGAAAACAACAACACACTGCCTCTGAAACAATTGAAAGAAGGCACAAGTGGTAAGAAGATTCAGACAGCACTCCGGTAAAAGAATAGGCAAAACTTGATAAGATGAGAGAACTAGAATGAAGAATACCACACTCCGGTTAAAATGACAAGCAAGGGAGAATAAGATGTTGATAAAAACGAGATGATGGTCAAAAGAGCAACATCACAAAGCCTCCGGAATGAAAGAATAGAATATAGGTCAATGAAAGAAATGAACGGAGAAAAGTATGACAACTTCTCTCAAAATTGAATTAGAAAATCCTCCTTACAAAGAAGGGTTGAACGGAGTTGTTGGAAAAATCAACAACGAAAGAATAAGTTTGATGTGGGCTTATGGAAAACATCTCAAAATTATGGGGTGACAACCAGCCACTGACGGAAACAATTGATTGGATTGAGATCAACAAGGAGAAGATAAACTTATTTCATCGGAATGATAAATGAAGAACTTGGGTCATTTATAAGCACCATAATTAGCAAAATCCTTAGGGAAAGGCTTTAGGTGAAATACAACCCAAGATATCTCCAACAAATAAAAATGAGGGGTTGAAAGGATCTCCTGAACAAAGAAAATGATGGGTTTAAATATCTCATTCCCGATAACTCGTGAATCATGAAACATGAATGAATTGACAAGAATGACATAACACCATCTGCAAAGATAAGGTAGAAAGGATTGTAATTGTAATGCATGATGAAGAAAGCTTGAGCTCCAACAAGGATCTTGATGAAGACTTCGAGGATGAATTAAAACATGATGAACCACCATGAAGAACTCCGGTAAAGAAAGCATGAGAAATGAAAGATGAAAGAATAAGATTCAAGACCTGCGATGAATTAGATGGAGCTTGAAATGATATAATTGAAATAACTTGGAGCTCCGGAAAACAAGATGAACAACTTAAGACCGAGAATATGATAAGATGAACAAGCTCCAGACAAAAGAATTAACTCACCTTGAGGAATAAGAATAAGAATTATGTCATGCATCTCCTTCACCAATTAAATTGATGACAACCAAAGGATTTGGCATACTACTTATTCTCGTTGGGAAGAATTAAAGAGAGATCTAGCACAACCTTGGGTAAATCTTCAACGAACCACCGGTAGGATTATGAAAAGAACGAGTGAATTAAAACGATAACAACGGAAGAGTAATCTAGAATGAACCACCGTAAGGATAGGGAGACGAACGAAGAGACATCAATGAAGAATATTTGGAGGATGAAGTTGAAAACTGAGAACGAAGAATCTTCTGAAATGATGGCCTTCGGAGGATCACAATGAGAAGAACTCAAGAATTGCTCTGAAGGGGCATGAAAACAATTCCCACAATCGAAAACAATTATGAGGATGGCATTAAGCTAGAACCACAAATCTTCAAGAGAACGGGCCAAGATTTAAGAGAAACTATTCTCCGGTCTTCAGATGTTGATAATGAAGACGAGAAATGCCATGAAGAATTGTTGAGCACTCCGGAATGAAGAATTAAAAAGGTTAAACCAAAGATGAAAAGAATTGAAAACGATCTTGGAGAAGGCATGTGACTGATGGAAATCATACTTACGTCACACTTTGAAAAGAATTTGAGTATAGCTCCGGAAAACAGAAGAGTCAGGTAAGATCCTGAAAAAAGACCTGTGGGTTAGGGCCCACTAAAGAAATCACCGTTGGAAAAGATTGCTTAAGAGATATTGCACCGGTTGAATTAAATGGCTTGAATAAGATAGCAATGCTCAAACTAGCTTGAACGGATTAAGAATGGAATTATGAATCTTGAGCACTCCGGATATGAATAGCAAGATGAGAATGATTAGTTGGTGCACCGGAATAAGAAAGCATTGTGAAATGAGGAAAAGGATAAGATCAACACCGAATTCTTGAATTACATCCACCGGCAGAATTAGAGAACAAAAGAATGATGAACTAGAAGCTCTTGAGCAACTTCAAGATAAATCACCGGATAAGAACATTGAAGGAAAAATGAAGAAATATCACAAGAATAAAATGGATACTTCATTTGAGAATTTCTGGCTCCAAGAAGAAAAAAGGGAGGGAGGGCGGGGAAAAACAAAGACGACTTGGGATGAATGAAACAGACAAAACGTCAGATTTCTCAACGGCGTCCGTATGGAATAACTTGAAGAGAAGACACCCCGGTTGGAAAAGAATTTAACATGACCATCTTGATGATCAAGAAGGACCAGCACTCTCATAGAAATATGAGAACACCGATTAAGAAAGGTATGGAATCAACATTTGACATCGAAGCAACTCGAATACCAGAATCAAAATAAAACAAAGGATAGATAAGCAACAGCCTAATCTTCACAAAATCATCCGAACAGAGACTTGAACGAATGAGTTCCGTAGGTACATCAGCTTGTCGAGAAGCCACTTGGAGAACAAAAGATAAATAAAAAGGAACAAGGATCAGATAGAACAAATACAAGATAGAAGCTTCGTTCGACATCTTTGTGCTGAAAACTCATGGAACATGTTACAAAAGGGTTTTGTCATCCCCGGATCAGCATAGCCAAGGACCCTTTAAGATGCAACTCCCGATCAGAACAAGTCCATAAAACCACTTCACTCAATGTAGAACCCCAAACTTCAATCATGCATCCGTTGGAAGAATGCCTAGAACTACTTGATGAACCCACCTATAGATTTCCGAAAGTTTCCAGTTATGCAATCAGGTGTTGGGGATACACGGGAAGCACCGCGCAATCAACTCTAAACCTACATCCAGGTGTATCCATCCTTCAACACATAACCAGTCTTTCTCGGAAACTGTTTACCTCGGACCTTCGAAAAGCATCCACTATAACAAGCTATGGCAATACTCTCGAACTACCTCCCCAGTACTGGGTGATGTCGGGGTTATCTTGCCACTGGCCGTATAGGGGAGATTTTCGATGTCGGCCGTCTTAAGTATTTAGTACTGCCGCGATATGCTTGTTACAATGATACCCCGAAGCTCAACTCCTCGGTAACAGGAGGCATCGGGAACAATATCCTTGTCACAAGAACATCGAAACAATCCCAGAATACTCGCGGGATCCTAAAAAAAAATTTGGTGCAATTTTTGAAGATAGGAGAGACAAGAGTAGTCGTCAGGAGTCCTCACCAGAATGAAAAGGGAGAAGAAGCAAAGAAATCCTACTCTCCGATATATATATACGACTCAAAACTTTTTCAGTGTGTGCCTAGACTCAACCGTCAACGATTCGATCAATCAGTGGGGGCTTCTAGGTCGGAGAAGGCTCTGATACCAACTTGTAATGCCCAGGATGGGACTATATCTCCTACGTGTCGAGGCACGACTTAAAGATATAAGCCCATCCTAGAATGATCTCAAGTTTGGTATCTTTGCACAACTCATGTAAAAGAGGGATTAAATGCAAAAGGAGATAGTTGGCTTACACTCGCCACTTCACACAATACATTACATAAGCAAAACATCATTCAAAACATCACAACCCGACTACGGGTGAAGAACCAAAAGAAAGATACCAAAACAACATAAAGCCACAGGTCAGGATCGAATCCTAGTAGAAACCACTACTGACATCGAAACGTCACAAACAAACAGCCAAACTCTTCATCGAACTCCCAGTGTAGAACTTGAACCAGCTCCTGCATCAAACTCGGCTGAACCTGCATCTGGTGTGGTGAAGTAACTGTGAGCCACAGAGGACTCAGCAATCCCGTTCCCGGGTAACACGACTATTTAAGCCTTGGGTGAGGATAAGGCTGAAGAAAGAACGAGAGGTGAAGGAACAAACAAGAGTCTGCAGCAGCAACTAGCACTAACTTACGTAAAAGAGAGCGAGAAGAGAAGTGCGTCGGTCGAAAGATGATCACGAAGTGATCCTAGCTAAAGCCGGTCAAACATAACCCCACCGTGTTCAACTCCCGAATCCCTATTCGGAAATTGACAGTCACGGTACACACGCTGGTAGTGTATTGAAACATTGTGTCAAGTTATCTACAACCGGAATTAACAAGCTCCCATCTGCCACATAACCGCGGGCACGGCTTTCGAAAGTTCAAACCCTGCAGGGGTGTTCCAACTTGGCCCATCACAAGCCCACGATCCGCGAAGTCGCAACTCCATAGGTGGGAAGACCCGAGTATTCTCGGAATCCCGTGCTCAAGTTAAACCGATCTAAGGTAAGGCTAATCCAGCAAATCCTCCCGGCGTGTCGACACCCTGATAGTAGCCGCGCGTATCTAAGTCTCAGGACACGACCGGATGGGCGATTCTACAGGTATACCAGATACCTCGGGTTGCCCCAAGGCGGCCCTGCAGACTCCCCGTTTGGGACCAACGCCATCAGCACTGGCCCCCCCTGCTATGTAGAAAAGAATCTCCAAGGAGCGTCCCCCTTATGCAAATTAATTAATTAATTAAGTTGTTATTATGAGGCAAATAGTACCAAAATGTTGGGATTTGCTGGAAAAGACTTAGCACTTAGCGGTTTATCAAGGGGGTCCCATACACCCCAACCGTGTTAGGAACGCATAATCAAGGAACATAACACCGGTTTATACGGTTCCTAACGGCATGAGTGGAACAAAATACCAAGCAAAAGGCTTAGCCTTCCACCCTGCCAGTATATAGATGATTTCATTTAGCATTTATATAGTGTGATATAACCCAACCAAACTTCAACATGAAGCAAGCATCTTCAACCTTCACCTGCAACTAACAATGCTATAAGAGGGGCTGAGCGAAGCGTACTTAGCCAAGCAACGGTTTGCATAGGTAGGGTGGTTAAACATGGTGATGGTTACAAGTAGGAGGCTGACAGGAAAGACATGGGCATCGAGGCAAATACTATAGATCGGAACTACTAGCAATAGGCAAAGATAGTAATGGTATCCGGGTTCGGTCATCTTGCTTGGGATTCCACAAGGGAGAAGAACGGATCCAAGAAGAAGACGGAGCAACAGTCGAGCGGATCCTCACAACTCCGGAACGGAACCGAAGCTAACAAGAGAAGCAACCGGAAAGAAAGAACAACACGGTAAACACACAATCATAAACATGGCAATGGTGCACAAGCAAGCATGATGCATGTTCGGTTTCATTATGCATGGCATGGCAAAGTGCACAAACAAATACTACAAGTTAAGTGGAGATCAATATGCAACGAGTTGCATATTGACGAAACACCACATTTAATTATTTAGTTGACTCTCATTATTTACAAGACAAGATTAAAAGTTTTTAGCATGGCAAGAGGTGAAGCATAATAAAACTACACTATTAGGCATTTTAAATGGGGCCGGAAAAACAACAACTAGTCCGGAAAAATCCCCATGATCATGTTTAATAATTATAAGCAAACAACAATTAACCATACAAGGTTGTTAACATGATGCGGATGACATGATCAAGTTTTATGCAAGTTATTAAAAGGTTGACAATTAACAAGATATGAAGTATTGTCACCGTGGTGGAAAGAAAAGGTGCCACGGCAACGATCCGAAAATGATGCAACACATCATATCGGTTCCGGTATCTCGTTGAGAGACCGGTGCAAAAGATAACGGAGAGCGAGTCAAACGAGATGAAAGAGGTGGGGTGATCCCGTTACCGGGTTCCCACGAGTCGGTGACGAGGCAACCGAGGAACATGACAAAAGGTGGAACGGGCACGGAGCACACACGAGAGACATTTCATACAACACAAGCAAGCATCACACGGGTCATCCACGGGGTCGTCTCGGTATACCTTCGAAGCGTGCGTTTCGGGGCGGTTCGAGACGTAGAGGAAGGAGTCGTTCACGTCGGAGAGGAGTAGCCGTTCCGTAGAGGGAAGTAGTCGTTCTCGCAACTCGTAGAGGAAGTAGTGGTTCACGTCATCGTGTCGTGGTACTTGGCGAATTCCTCGTTTCCGGGCGACGGTAGTGGTACATGCCGTAGAGGGAAGTAGGTACACGGACGACGGTAGACGTTCACGTGGCGTTTCCGTTTCCGAAGAGGTACTTGTCGCGTCGGCGTTCGTAGTGGTACTTGTGGTCTCCGAACTTGTCGACGGTAGTGGTACACGGCCGAAGAGGAAGAAGTGGAACTTGATCGTTTTCCGGGCGTCGGTAGTCGTACACGGGGCGTTTTGTAGATGTACTTGATCAGGTTGCCGGTAGTCGTACACGGTTCATCTGTCCAAAAATTACAGCACGGCACACACAAAAAAAACAACAAAACTACAGGAGCAAAACAAGGCTGCACGGAGACGAGGACACGGCGTGCTGGCTCGGGCCAGACGAAGAAGAGGCCGAGGCTCTTGGCGACGGGAACCGGAGGGGAGAGGGCGCTCGGGCCTGGGCGCTGCACGGGGCCGGCCTTGGCTGGAGGGAGCCACGGCACGGAGGCAGCAGGAAGGAGGGCCCCGGCTGCTGGGAGCCGCGGAGGGAGGAAGATGGGCGCGGCGCGCGCTGGTTGCGGCGTCGATCTGCAGAGGAGAGCGACCCGATGGGCGGGCCTGGGGCCGTCGCGGCGCTCCTGGCCGGCGAGGAGTAGAGGTGCACGGATCCGGCGGCCCTGGCGTCGGGGACGGGCGCAGCGGCAAGGGAGGCCACGGCGCTCATCCTTGGCTGGAGGTGGTCCTCGCGTCGGCGTAGGAGGAAGGAGGCCCGCGGCTGGCTGGCTTCGGCCGAAGCGTCGAGGAGGAGGCGCACGGGCGCTCGCAGGAGTTGGCGCGGGAGGCTCTGGCCTTGGGACGCGGTGGCGGCTCGAGGAGCTGGGAGGGGCCACGGACGCGGAGGTCCAGCGGGCGCCTCTGGCCGCGGGAGGAGGAGGGCGCTCGGGGCCAGGCCGTTCGGGATCGACCCTGGAGGGAGCGGAGAGAGCCGCAAGAGGGGGCGCTCGGCTTCGACGGGGAGAGCGAGGTGGGATCGAGGCCGGAGGGAGCGGGGCCTGTCGCGCTGGGAGCGATGAGGGAGATCGGGGTCGGGACTAGCGAGCGAGGCAGAGCGGGGGATCGGGCAGAGAGAGAGTGGCGGCGGCTCGGGGGAAAGAAGGGGAGGACGAGGGGGATGCGGTTCGGTCGACGAGAGTGAGTGCGGCGGCGGCTGAGGGAGTTGGGAGGAGCGAGGCTGGGAGTATTAGGGTTCGGTCGGCTGGTGGGCCGGCCTTAGGGATGGTGGAGCTGATGGTGGGCTGCTGCTCTTATTCTTCTTTTTATTTTCTTTAGCAGAAAATAAAAGAGAAGAAAGAAAAGAGGAGGAAAGAGGAGAAAGATAGCACACGGGAGCATTTTTCTCGGGCATCATAAAATGAGCAAGGACCGAGAAAAATAAGAAAGGCATGATTGGAAAAAAAAATTCAACATATTTGAATTTAATTCAAATAGGTTTGAACTAAGACGAGATTATTGAAGTGTCCAAAAATGTTCAAATTTTTGGAGGAACCTCGAAACAACGGAAAGAATTATAGCAAGGTTTTGAAGTCAAACTTGAAGTGAAAAGACATGGGGAAAATATGCAAGTGTGTTATGGTGATTCCGGAGCAATGGAATATTTATTATATAGCTCCCTAAGTATTGAGAGGCTTTTATATGTTATAAAGAGAAGTCACCTTCCCTCGATTTAAATGGACCGAAGGTCCACACGATTTATTTGGTTGAGATGCAAAAATAAATATGACATGATGGCATGATGATATGATGCAATGCAAAAAATAAATAACACAAGCTCAAAAGAAACACACGGGCAACCCGGAACATCTGGAATCTTCGGGAAGCTTCTGGAATCTTCTGGGACGTCGGTCTCGGGCGTCACACATCATTAGGAGAATGATGTGATGGACAAGACCCATCCGTTAGCATAGCACTATGATCGTTTAGTTTTACTGTTATTGCTTTCTTCATGACTTATACATGTTCCTATGACTATGAGATTATGCAACTCCCGAATACCGTAGGAACACCTTGTGTGCTATCAAACGTCACAACGTAACTGGGTGATCATAAAGATGCTCTACAGGTGTCTCCGAAAGTATTCGTGGTGTTGGCATAGATCAAGATTAGGATTTGTCACTCCGAGTGTCGGAGAGGTATCTCTGGGCCCTCTCGGTAACACACATCACAATAAGCCTTGCAAGCAAAAGACTAATGAGTTAGTCACGAGATGATGTGTTACGGAACGAGTAAAGAGACTTGCCGGTAACGAGATTGAACTAGGTATAGAGATACCGACGATCGAATCTCGGGCAAGTAACATACCGTTTGACAAAAGGAACAACGTATGTTGTTATGCGGTTCTGACCGATAAAAGATCTTCGTAGAATATGTAGGAACCAATATGAACATCCAGGTTCCGCTATTGGTTATTGACTGGAGATGAGTCTCGGTCATGTCTACATAGTTCTCGAACCCGTAGGGTCCGCACGCTTAACGTTTGATGACGATCGGTATTATGAGTTTATGAGTATTGATGTACCGAAGGTAGTTCGGAGTCCCGGATGAGATCACGGACATGACGAGGAGTCTCGGAATGTCCGAGACATAAAGATTGATATATTGGACGGCTATATTCGGACACCGGAAGTATACCGGAAAAGTTTCGGATTTATCGGGAATGCCGGAGGGGGTTACCGGAACCCCCTACGAGAGGGGATGGTCCATAGTGGGCCTAAAGGGAAAGAGAGAGGCAGCCCATAGGGCTGGCCGGCGCCCCCACCTAGGGTTCCTAGTTGGACTAGGATTGGGGGGGGGGGCGCCACCTCTCCTATTCCTTTCCCCCTTCTTCCTTTTGGTGAATCCTACTAGGAATAGGATTGCAATCAAATTCCTAGTAGGACTCCTTCCCTAGCCGCACCAGGAAGGGCCGGCCGGCCTCCCTCCCCTGCTCCTTTATATACGGGGGCAGGGGGGCACCCAAAGACATACAAGTTGAATTGTTTTAGCCGTGTGCGGTGCCCCCCTCCACAGAATCACACCTCGGTCATACCGTTGCGGAGCTTAGGCGAAGCCCTGCGCCGGTGAACACATCATATCCGTCACCACGCCGTCGTGCTGACGAAACTCTCCCGTGAAGCTCGACTGGATCAAGAGCTCGTGGGACGTCATCAAGCTGAACGTGTGCTGAACGCGGAGGTGCCGTACGTTCGGTGCTTGATCGGTTGGATCGCGAAGAAGTTCGACAACATCAACCGCGTCACTTGACGCTTCCGCTCCCGGTCTACGAGGGTACGTAGACACACTCTTCCCTCTCGTTGCTATGCATCTGGTAGATAGATCTTGCGTGATCGTAGGAAAATTTTAAAATACTACGTTCCCCAACAGTGGTATCAGAGCCAGGTCTATGCGTAGATGATATGCACGAGTAGAACACAATGAGTTGTGGGCGATACTAGTCATACTGCTTACCAGCATGTCATACTTTGCTTCGGCGGTATTGTGAGATGAAGCGGCCCGGACCGACATTACGCGTACGCTTACGCGAGACTGGTTTCACCGTTACGAGCACTCGTTGCTTAAAGGTGACTGGCGGGTGTCTGTCTCTCTCACTTTAGCTGAATCAAATGTGGCTACGCCCGGTCCTTGTGAAGGTTAAAACAACACATACTTGACGAAACATCGTTGTGGTTTTGTATGCGTAGGTAAGAACGGTTCTTGCTAAGCCCGTAGCAGCCACGTAAAACATGCAACAACAAAGTAGAGGACGTCTAACTTGTTTTTGCAGGGCATGTTGTGATGTGATATGGTCAAGACATGATGAGTTATACGGTTTTGTATGAGATGATCATGTTTTGTAAAGTTATCGGCAACTGGCAGGAGCCATATGGTTGTCGCTTTATTGTATGAAATGCAATCGCCATGTAATTGCTTTACTTTATCACTAAGCGGTAGCGATAGTCGTAGAAGCAATAGTTGGCGAGACGACAACGATGCTACGATGGAGATCAAGGTGTCGCGCCGGTGACGAAGGTGATCATGACGGTGCTTTGGAGATGGAGATCAAAAGCACAAGATGATGATGGCCATATCATGTCACATATTTTGATTGCATGTGATGTTTATCTTATTATGCTTCTTATTTTGCTTAGAGCGACGGTAGCATTATAAGATGATCCCTTACTAAATTTCAAGGTATAAGTGTTCTCCCTGAGTATGCACCGTTGCGAAAGTTCGTCGTGCCGAGACACCACGTGATGATCAGGTGTGATAAGCTCTACGTTCAAATACAACGGGTGTAAGCCAGTTTTGCACACGCAGAATACTCGGGTTAAACTTGACGAGCCTAGCATATGCAGATATGGCCTCGGAACACTGGAGACCGAAAGGTCGAGCGTGAATCATATAGTAGATATGATCAACATAAGATGTTCACCATTGAAACTACTCCATCTCACGTGATGATCGGACATGGTTTAGTTGATTTGGATCACGTGATCATTTAGATGACTAGAGGGATGTCTATCTAAGTGGGAGTTCTTAAGTAACATGATTAAATTGAACTTTAATTTATCATGAACTTAGTCCTGGTAGTATTAGCATATCTATGTTGTAGATCAATAGCTCGCGATGTTGCTCCACGTTTATTTTTTATATGTTCCTAGAGAAAACCAAGTTGAAAGATGTTAGTAGCAATGATGCGGAATTGTTCCGTGATCTGAGGATTATCCTCATTGCTGCACAGAAGAATTATGTCCTTGATGCACCGCTAGGTGACACACCTATTGCAGGAGCAGATGTAGATGTTATGAACGTTTTGACAAAAGCTCGATATGATGACTACTTGATAGTTTAGTGCACCATGCTTTACGGCTTATAACCGGGACTTCAAAAACGTTTTGAAACGCCACGGAGCATATGAGATGTTCCAAGAGTTGAAATTAATATTTCATACTCATGCCCGTGTCGAGAGGTATAAGACCTCTGACAGTACTTTGCCTACAAGATGGAGGAGAATAGCTCAACCAGTGAGCATGTGCTCAGATTGTCTGGGTAGTACAATTGCTTGAATCAAGTGGGAGTTAATCTTCCAGATAAGATAGTAATTGACAAAGTTCTCTAGACACTATCACCAAGTTAGTAGAACTTCGTGATGAACTATAATATGCAAGGGATGACGAAAGTAATTCCCGAGCTCTTCACGATGCTGAAATCGGCGAAGGTAGAAATCAAGAAAGAGCATCAAGTGTTGATGGTTAACCAGACCACTTGTTTCAAGTAAAGGGCAAAGGGATAGAAGGGGAACTTCAAGAAGAATGACAAGCAAGTTGTCACACCCGTGAAGAAACCCAAAGCTAACCTCAAGCCTGAAACTAAGTGCTTCTACTGCAAAGGAAATGGTCACTAGAAGTGGAACTTCCCTAGATATTTGGCGGATAAGAAGGATGGCAAAGTGAACAAAGGTATATTTGATATACAGATTATTGATGTGTATTTTACTAGTGTTCATAGCAACCCCTCGGTATTTGATATTGGTTCAGTTGCTAAAGAGTTGTAACTCAAAATGGGAGTTGCATAATGAACAGAAACTAGTTAAAGGATGAAGTGACGATGTGTATTGGAAGTAGTTCCAAGATTGATATGATTATCATCGCACACTCCCTATACTTTCGGGATTAGTGTTGAACCTAAATAAGTGTTATTTGGTGTTTGTGTTGAGCATGAATATGATTTGATCATGTTTATTGCAATACGGTTATTCATGTAAGTTAGAGAATAATTGTTGTTCTGTTTACATGAATAAAACCTTCTATGGTGATACACCCAATGAAAATGGTTTGTTGGATCTCGATCGTGTGATACACATATTCATAATATTGAAGCCAAAAGATGCAAGGTTAATAATGATAGTGCAACTTATTTGTGGCACTGCCGTTTAGGTCATATTGGTGTAAAGCGCATGAAGAAACTCCATAGTGATGGACTTTTGGAATCACTTGATTATGAATCACTTGGTGCTTGCGAACCATGCCTCATGGGCAAGATGACTAAAACTCCGTTCTCCGGAACCGTGGAGCGAGCAACAAAGTTGTTGGAAATCATACATACTGATGTATGCGGACCAATGAGTGTTGAAGCTCGCGGCAGGTATCGTTATTTTCTGACCTTCACTGATGATTTGAGCAGATATGAGTATATCTACTTAATGAAGCACAAGCCTGAAACATTTGAAAAGTTCAAAGAATTTCAGAGTGAAGTGGAGAATCATCGTAACAAGAAAATAAGAGTTTCTACGATATGATCGTAGAGGTAAAATATTTGAGTTAGCGAGTTTGGCCTTCAATAAAAACAATGTGAAATAGTTTCACTACTCACGCCACCAGGAACACCACAGTGTAATGGTGTGTCCGAACGTCATAACCGTACTTTATTAGATATGGTGCGATCGATGATGTCTCTTACCGATCTACCACTATCGCTTTTGGGGTTATGCATTAGAGACAGCTACATTCACGTTAAATAGGGCACCATCTAAATCCGTGGAGATGACACCGTATGAACTGTGGTTTGACGAGAAACCTAAGCTGTCATTTCTTTAAGTTTGGGACAGCGATGCTTATGTGAAAAAGTTTCAACATGATAAGCTCGAACCCAAATCGGAGAAGTAAATCTTCATAGGATACCCAAAAGGAAACTGTTGGGTACACCTTCTATCACAGATCCTAAGGCAAGGTATTTGTTGCTAAGAGTGGATCCTTTCTAGAGAAGGAGTTTCTCTCGAAAGAAGTGAGTGGGAGGAAAGTAGAACTTGATGAGGTAATTGTACCTTCTCCCGAATTGGAAGGTAGTACATCACAGAAACTCGTTCTAGTGATTCCTACACCAATTAGTGAGGAAGCTTATGATAATGATCATGAAACTTCAGATCAAGTTTCTGCTGAACTTCGTAGATCAACCAGAGTTCGTTCCGCACCAGAGTGGTACGGCAACCCAGTTCTGGAAGTCATGTTACTAGACCATGATGAACCTACGAACTATGAGGAAGCGATGATGAGCCCAGATTCCGCAAAATGGCTTGAGGCCATGAAATCTGAGATGGGATCCATGTATGAGAACAAAGTGTGGACTTTGGTTGACTTGCCCGATGATCGGCAAGCCATCAAAAATAAATGGATCCTCAAGAGGAAGACCGACGCTGACGGTAATGTTACTGTTTACAAAGCTCGACTTGTTGCGAAAGGTTTTCGACAAGTTCAAGGAGTTGACTACGATGAGACTTTCTCACCCGTAGCGATGCTTAAGTCTGTCCGAATCATGTTAGCAATTGCCACATTTTATGAAATCTGGCAAATGGATAACAAAACTGCATTCTTTAATGGATTTATTAAAGAAAAATTGTATATGATACAACCCGAAGGTTTTGTCAATCCTAAAGGTGCTAACAAAATGTGCAAGCTCTAGCGATCCATCTATGGACTGGTGCAAGCATCTCGGAGTTGGAATATACGCTTTGATAAAGTTGATCAAAGCATACAGATTTATACAGACTTACGGTGAAGCCTGTATTTACAAGAAGTGAGTGGGAGCACTACAACCTTTCTGATAAGTATATGTGCATGACATATTGTCGATCGGAAATGATGTAGAATTTTCTGGAAAGCATAAAGGAGTGTTTGAAAGGAGTTTTTCAAAGAAAGACCTTGGTGAAGCTGCTTACATATTGGGCATCAAGATCTATAGAGATAGATCAAGACGCTTAATAAGACTTTCGATAAGTACATACCTTGATAAGATTTTGAAGTAGTTCAAAATGGATCAGTCAAAGAAGGAGTTCTTGCCTGACTTGTAAGGTGTGAAGTTGAGTAAGACTCAAAGCCAGACCACGGCAGAAAAATATAGAGAGAATGAAAGTCATTCCCTATGCCTCAGCCATAGGTTCTATAAAGTATGCCATGCTGTGTACCAAACATGTTGTGTACCTTGCCATGAGTTTGTCAAGGGGGTACAATAGTGATCCAGGAGTAGATCACTGTACAGCGGTCAAAATTATCCTTAGTAACTGGATGACTAAGGAAATGTTTCTCGATTATGGAGGTGATAAAGAGTTCGTCGTAAAGGGTTACGCCGATGCAAGCTTTGACACTAAATCCAGACGACTCTAAGTATCAATCTGGATGCGTATTGAAAGTGGGAGCAATTAGCTAGAGTAGCTCTATGCAGAGCATTGTAGACATAGAAATTTGCAAAATACATACGGATCTGAATGTGACAGACCCGTGGACTAAACTTCTCTCACAAGCAAAACATGATCACACCTTATTACTCTTGGGTATTAATCACATAGCAATGTGAACTAGATTATTGACTCTAGTAAACCCTTTGGGTGTTGGTCACATGGCGATGTGAACTATGGGTGTTATTCACAAAACGATGTGAACTATCGGTATTAAATCACATGGCGATGTGAGCTAGATTATTGACTCTAGTGCAAGTGGGAGACTAAAGGAAATATGCCCTAGAGGCAATAATAAAGATGTTATTTGTATTTCCTTATATCATGATAAATGTCTCTTATTCATGCTAGAATTGTATTAACCGGAAACTTAGTACATGTGTGGATACATAGACAAAACAGTATGTCCCTAGTATGCCTCTACTAGACTAGCTCATTGATCAAAGATGGTTATGTTTCCTAGCCATAGACATGAGTTGTCATTTGATCAATGGGATCACATCATTAGGAGAATGATGTGATGGACAAGACCCATCCGTTAGCATAGCACTATGATCGTTTAGTTTTACTGCTATTGCTTTCTTCATGACTTATACATGTTCCTATGACTATGAGATTATGCAACTCCCGAATACCGTAGGATCACCTTGTGTGCTATCAAACGTCACAACGTAACTGGGTGATCATAAAGATGCTCTACAGGTGTCTCCGAAAGTATTCGTGGTGTTGGCATAGATCAAGATTAGGATTTGTCACTCCCAGTGTCGGAGAGGTATCTCTGGGCCCTCTCGGTAACACACATCACAATAAGCCTTGCAAGCAAAAGACTAATGAGTTAGTCACGAGATGATGTGTTACGGAACGAGTAAAGAGACTTGCCGGTAACGAGATTGAACTAGGTATAGAGATACCGACGATCGAATCTCGGGCAAGTAACATACCGATGACAAAAGGAACAACGTATGTTGTTATGCGGTTCTGACCGATAAAAGATCTTCGTAGAATATGTAGGAGCCAATATGAACATCCAGGTTCCGCTACTGGTTATTGACCGGAGATGAGTCTCGGTCATGTCTACATAGTTCTCGAACCCGTAGGGTCCGCACGCTTAACGTTTGATGACGATCGGTATTATGAGTTTATGAGTATTGATGTACCGAAGGTAGTTCGGAGTCCCGGATGAGATCACGGACATGACGAGGAGTCTCGGAATGTCCGAGACATAAAGATTGATATATTGGACGACTATATTCGGACACCGGAAGTGTTCCGGGAAAGTTTCGGATTTATCGGGATTGCCGGAGGGGGTTACCGGAACCCCCTACGAGAGGGGATGGTCCATAGTGGGCCTAAAGGGAAAGAGAGAGGCAGCCCATAGGGCTGGCCGGCGCCCCCACCTAGGGTTCCTAGTTGGACTAGGATTGGGGGGGGCGCCACCTCTCCTATTCCTTTCCCTCTTCTTTCTTTTGGTGAATCCTACTAGGAATAGGATTGCAATCCTATTCCTAGTAGGACTCCTTCCCTAGCCGCACCAGGAGAAGTTGGCCGGCCTCCCCCCCTTGCTCCTTTATATACGGGGGCAGGGGGGCACCCAAAGACACACAAGTTGAATTGTTTTAGCCGTGTGCGGTGCCCCCCTCCACAGAAACACACTCCGGTCATACCGTCGCGGAGCTTAGGAGAAGCCCTGCGTCGGCGAATACATCATATCCGTCACCACGCCGTCGTGCTGACGAAACTCTCCCGTGAAGCTCAACTGGATCAAGAGCTCGCGGGACGTCATCAAGCTGAACGTGTGCTGAACGCGGAGGTGCCGTACGTTCGGTGCTTGATCGGTTGGATCGCGAAGAAGTTCGACAACATCAACCGCGTCACTTGACGCTTCCGCTCCCGGTCTACGAGTGTACGTAGACACACTCTTCCCTCTCGTTGCTATGCATCTGGTAGATAGATCTTGCGTGATCGTAGGAAAATTTTAAAATACTACGTTCCCCAACACGCGTCTGCTCTGGGCTGACATGAATGTGGCGCTGACGCTCTATAGAGGCGCTGATCTATTCTGGGCGGGAAAGAGTGCTTGCGAGGGAGAGGGTTTTTGGTGGGCAACAGTTGTCAGACGTGGCGTGGCAGTGGTCCAAACGCCCGCAAAGACTTCCAGTTTATTTCTGGTTTGCAAAAAAATGTAGGTCCAGAACGGTCGATGGGCCGATATGGAAATGCGGTGGATGACAAAACACGTCCAGATCGTGTAGTCCGGAGGATTACAGACAATTTGGGGCTCGGTGTTGGAGATGCCCTAATCTTATTGATCACAAGCTGAATGCCCAAACTGCTGAAGTATTGGCACTAAAAAGAGGTATTAGATTACTTTATGATATTGAACCTTTCGTAGAACGCATATGCAGCCGCCTCCTCTTCAAAGAAATTAGGGTTCCTTTGCCTCCCACCGGCGCCGCCACGGCGTTCCGCCTCGTTTCCGATGGCCTTAGGGCCATGGGGGTGCGGCGGATCCTGACTCTTGCCGGTGGGGGGGGGGGGCTTCCTTTTAGATGTTGTTTCAAGTTTTGCTAGCATTTGTGTCCTACTCAGAAAGACGAGGGGGTGGCGACTCCCTGACGATGGAATAAGGTTCTGCCTGCCTAGGCCCCATCCTGGTGGTGCGCCTAGCATCGTCGATGGGCATGTGGAGGTGTCTCCGGCAGATCTACTTTTGATGGATTTGCTTGGATCTAGTCATCTTTCGTCTATGTTCGTGTGTTTTCAGGTCGGATACTTTCGATCTACGCTACTCTTCATCATCGCCGGTTAATGTTCTGATGTGCACGCCCAATGGGGGCTTTAGCAGGATGATTTCCCGAATGTCTACTATAACAAGTTTTGCCCGACTACAGCGAGGGAGGGGCGATGGCTGCGGCACATCTTTGGCTCTCTTTAGTGCTTGTAATCGTTGCTAGGTAGTCTACGAATTTGAATGTTATTTTTATTATTTTTGGTGTTCGTTATACTACCATGATAAAAGGTGAATAGATCGAAAGTTTTTTCGTAGAAAAAGGTGGTGGTAAGATTTGCATGGAACTAGTTAAATCATGTAATGGGAAATCTGAGATCTGGAGCCCGTGTTCGCTAATTGCAGTTGAAAAAACTGCTAGAACAGGTGCTCAGGAGATCAATGTATAGTTTGATGTCAACGGACTTTTCTTTTCCTTAGAGGCATATTAAACAGTGATGTTATCCTTTTGACCTTTGTAGTTCTACCAATGATTACATGGCGCAGACCTAAAAAAATGATTACGGAGTGTGTCACGGTGGAAATGTGATTTAGCCTTTATGGACGTCAAAACCTGTGTCAAAGTATTTTAGTGCAACATGCCTTTCACAAAATATTAAATGTTTTGGCGATTATGTCCAAGATGATGATTTTTAGAGGACTGGAGAAGGAATGTACACACAGCGAAAAAGGGCATTGAGCCTTAGCAAGCATCAACTCATAAGCACAAAAACACAATTTCAGTTGAACATCTTTCATGCCATTTCATGGCCAGCAATACTTCCAACACTTGAATTCTGCGTGCCTACCTGATTATCTTACAACCACACCAACTACGTATATGTTTATTACACAAATTGTTCGATTTTCATACCTAGCTAGTTACAACCACACCAACAAATATATATGTTTATTACACAAATTGTTCTATTCTACATAACTAGTTACAACCACACCAACAAATATATATGTTTATTACATAAATAAATAGAGCACACCATGCAAACATCGGAGGAAATATAAGTAAAAGTCCCACTACATACGATTACAAATACTAAAATCTTATGACCCAACTGTACCGGCGGCACCGCCGCTACCACCGACTTGGTCATCATCTCGGCGGGGAGGGACAACATGACAGTTTTTGCCTTCCTTCTCCATCAGCTCCCTAAGAGTAGCGTACAACCGCGTTTTCTCTATCACTATACCATCCATCCACCTTCTGATCTTAGTCAATTCATTCCCCACTCGCCAGCGCTGCTTCTGTGAGTCTATGATCTTGTTATTGAGTTGTTTTATCTACATCAAAACCCAAATGACACATGAAATAAATCATTATCATTTGAATATATAAAGGTGTATAATATGCTGAAAATAATATTGAGCAGTAGAATAAGTTTAAGTACGATGGGAATCATCAGTACTAAGAATGTTTGTAAACAATCCTATTCACTGCCTGTTTAATAACACATATTTATAATTTTAGGAAACTATATCCATATAATCACCTTTTCCCTGTTGGGTACCGAAGTGAATTCAGCAATATAAATGAATGATGAATTACTCTACATATGGACATAGTATCCTTATTCAGAACTACATAACCAACCCAAAATGACAACAAGTGCAGTCTAAAATAACTTCGTTACCCGGCGTAATATCAGGTTGCGGTTGTCTGGATTTTTTGTGTCGCGGCAGAATCGCTAGAGCGCAAGCGGCAGCGAGCTCATCTCCTTCTCGGCCTGCTCTCGGATGTGGTGTAAGTACTGCCGGGTCTCTTCGTCCTCTTGCTCCGCAGGGCTCAACACCCTCGCCGGTAGCTGCGGCCACTGCCTGTGTGTCGGTGGAGGCGGTGGCACAACCGGTGCAGCTGCACTAATCGATGTGTGCAGGAAATTTAGAGTAGTTTCACAAACACATGCTCGCACAGATTGGTTAATTTACTGACGATTAATGGAGGCGGTAGAGATTAGGATAGAAAATGTACCGTGGAGTGTGCCCGTCTCTGACGCACTGGACGGACCGGCTACCTCTGCATCTACCTCTTCCACCGGGCCAACTATGCACTGCATAGTCCCAATCAAGGACTCAACAATCCTAGCCACATCCTCTTGGGCGCAGTCACGCAGACAGAAACAAAGAGAAAAACAACATTCTATTGTGGTAAATTACTCCTATATCAATCTGGGGGTGCCAGTGCCTGTGGTATCATGCTGTGGTAAAAACAAAAGTGTTCCACACACTGACACACATTTACTTATCGTATATTAGTCTGGTGCCGGAGTTTGGCCCTTGGGCACCGGTTCTTTCGAGGACTGTGTGCGTGTATGTTCCATCGGACGCCCGGTGCAGGGACAAGGTCGTCACCATTCCTATCGCCGCTGCAGAAAATTATATTACAGGTACAAACTAAACTTCTCAAGGATCATGCACGGCGATTCATTGAAACTATGTAACGTATGCAGGGTTTCCATGCATGCTTACCGTTGTGGCTCCTGACCAGTTGGACGACATGACAGTCTTGGCATGATGGTTGTCGCTCTGGTGCTGGTGCCAGCGGCACGACTGAAGGCACCGTGGGCGGTCCCGGCATGCCCATGACGCCATTGCCGCCAGGGAGGTGTTCTTCGTTTTCTAGGAATAGCCCGTGGAGACCCAGATCCCCGTCTAGGTCTGTGAAGCCGTAGGCCACGGGCGGATGATCCACATCCACCATCATCTGTTGGTACTGGAGTGGAATCCTAACCGCCGGCTCGCCCATCATGTGTTCACCATGTCCGTCATCTTGCGGCATTGCTACCGTCGTTTCGCCAAGCCTTTGTTCCAATACTGGCAACAGCTCGTTGATCATGTGATAGTGCGGATGGAGTGGCATCGTGACCGGCGTGTGGCCCAGCATCTGCTAGTGAGGGAGTGGCAACGCCGACGGCGACTCGTCCACCATGTGCTGGCCCTGGTCTACAAGAAGTGGTTGCACTCTTGCCGGTGATTCTCCATGCCTTTGCTGCACTACCGGCATCAACTCGTTCACAATGTGATCGCCAGGGTGGAGCGGCATCGTCTCCATCGATTCGCCAGGCATCTGTTGATCATAGAGTGGCATTGGCGCCTCCGGTTGAGGGTGCTGCACGCCGACCATGGGAGGCGCCTCCTGGAATTCGAGATGCATTGCCGACGCCGACGGCGATTCGGCCATCATCTGCTCATGAGCCGCAGGCGGCTGTTGCTCAGCGGCCGGGACGGTCGGGTCATGCTTGAGAAGGCGGGTGACCTCGTCCTCGGTGTAGGGCTCGCCGGCCATGGAGGATCGATCGATGCAGTGGCGAGCGGAGACGTACGTACGTGCATAAAGTCGCCGGCGGGATGGTGGACTCAGTGGGTATGTGCGGTGTGCAGTTTCAGTGCGCAGAGGAGGTATATATATGCGGCGACTAGTTACAACCACACCAACAAATATATATGTTTATTACACAAATTGTTCTATTCTACATAACTAGTTACAACCACACCAACAAATATATATGTTTATTACATAAATAAATAGAGCACACCATGCAAACATCAGAGGAAACATAAGTAAAAGTCCCACTACATACGATTACAAATACTAAAATCTTATGACCCAACAGCACCGGCGGCACCGCCGCTACCACCGACTTGGTCATCATCTCGGCGGGGAGGGACAACATGACAGTTTTTGCCTTCCTTCTCCATCAGCTCCCTAAGAGTAGCGTACAACCGCGTTTTCTCTATCACTATACCATCCACCCACCTTCTGATCTTAGTCAATTCATTCCCCACTCGCCAGCGCTGCTTCTGTGAGTCTATGATCTTGTTATTGAGTTGTTTTATCTACATCAAAACCCAAATGACACATGAAATAAATCATTATCATTTGAATATATAAAGGAGTATAATATGCTGAAAATAATATTGAGCAGTACAATAAGTTTAAGTACGATGGGGATCATCAGTACTAAGAATGTTTGTAAACAATCCTATTCACTGCCTGTTTAATAACACATATTTATAATTTTAGGGAACTATATCCATATAATCACTTTTTCCCTGTTGGGTACCGAAGTGAATTCAGCAATATAAATGAATGATGAATATTACTCTACATATGGACATAGTATCCTTATTCAGAACTACATAACCAACCCAAAATGACAACAAGTGCAGTCTAAAATAACTTCGTTACCCGGCGTAATATCAGGTTGTGGTTGTCTGGAATTTTTGTGTCGCGGCAGAATCGCTTGAGCGCAAGCGGCAGCGAGCTCATCTCCTTCTCGGCCTGCTCTCGGATGTGGTGTAAGTACTGCCGGGTCTCTTCGTCCTCTTGCTCCGCAGGGCTCAACACCCTCGCCGGTAGCTGCGGCCACTGCCTGTGTGTCGGTGGAGGCGGTGGCACAACCGGTGCAGCTGCACTAATCGATGTGTGCAGGAAATTTAGAGTAGTTTCACAAACACATGCTCGCACAGATTGGTTAATTTACTGACGATTAATGGAGGCGGTAGAGATTAGGATAGAAAATGTACCGTGGAGTGTGCCCGTCTCTGACGCACTGGACGGACCGGCTACCTCTGCATCTACCTCTTCCACCGGGCCGACTATGCACTGCATAGTCCCAATCAAGGACTCAACAATCCTAGCCACATCCTCTTGGGCGCAGTCACGCAGACTGAAACAAAGAGAAAAACAACATTCTATTGTGGTAAATTACTCCTATATCAATCTGGGGGTGCCAGTGCCTGTGGTATCATGCTGTGGTAAAAACAAAAGTGTTCCACACACTGACACACATTTACTTATCGTATATTAGTCTGGTGCCGGAGTTTGGCCCTTGGGCACCGGTGCTTTCGAGGACTGTGTGCGTGTATGTTCCATCAGACGCCCGGTGCAGGGACAAGGTCGTCACCATTCCTATCGCCGCTGCAGAAAAATATATTACAGGTACAAACTAAACTTCTCAAGGATCATGCACGGCGATTCATTGAAACTATGTAACGTATGCAGGGTTTCCCTGGATGCTTACCGTTGTGGCTCCTGACCAGTTGGACGACATGACAGTCTTGGCATGATGGTTGTCGCTCTGGTGCTGGTGCCAGCGGCACGACTGAAGGCACCGTGGGCGGGCCCGGCATGCCCGTGACGCCATTGCCGCCAGGGAGGTGTTCTTCGTTTTCTAGGAATAGCCCGTGGAGACCCAGATCCCCGTCTAGGTCTGTGAAGCCGTAGGCCACGGGCGGATGATCCACATCCACCATCATCTGTTGGTACTGGAGTGGAAACCTTACCGCCGGCTCGCCCATCATGTGTTCACCATGTCGGTCATCTTGCGGCATTGCTACCGTCGTTTCGCCAAGCCTTTGTTCCAATACCGGCAACAGCTCGTTGATCATGTGATAGTGCGGAGGGAGTGGCATCGTGACCGGCGTGTGGCCCAGCATCTGCTGGTGAGGGAGTGGCAACGCCGACGGCGACTCGTCCACCATGTGCTGGCCCTGGTCTACAAGAAGTGGTTGCACTCTTGCCGGTGATTCTCCATGCCTTTGCTGCACTACCGGCATCAACTCGTTCACCATGTGATCGCCAGGGTGGAGCGGCATCGTCTCCATCGATTCGCCGGGCATCTGTTGATCATAGAGTGGCATTGGCGCCTCCGGTTGAGGGTGCTGCACGCCGACCATGGGAGGCGCCTCCTGGAATTCGAGATGCATTGCCGACGCCGACGGCGATTCGGCCATCATCTGCTCATGAGCCGCAGGCGGCTGTTGCTCAGCGGCCGGGACGGTCAGGTCATGCTTGTGAAGGCGGGTGACCTCGTCCTCGGTGTAGGGCTGGCCGGCCATGGAGGATCGATCGATGGAGTGGCGAGCGGAGACGTACGTACGTGCGTGAAGTCGCCGGCGGGATGGTGGACTCAGTGGGTATGTGCGGTGTGTAGTTTCAGTGCGCAGAGGAGGTATATATATGCGGCTCCAATGGACGCGCGGCCACTACAAGAAATATGTCAACTTATGACCTTTTGTTAGTGACCCTGGAAGAATTGGTCATAGATCTATGACCATTTCAGACCAATTGGTCAAAAGCTGTTCGGGGGGCTCCAAACCCTAAACTATTACGACCATTTTGGTCAGAAAGATCATAATTTCCTTACACGAAATGGTCACAAAGCAGATAGCATTGGTTCGCTGCCTTATATCTAGCTGTTCGTGACCAATATAGATGGTCATAACCTTGAAAATTGTGGTGGGTTGCTACGACTAGGCGCCACCTCATCAGTTTTGCCTATGTGTCATGTCCATGTGGCAGTTTTTGCCCTAGGTTGTGAAGCAACCTATATTTCTGTCATTCCCAAAATTCCCCAAAAAATCTCATAAATTCTTTGGGTCATATCTTCGTCAAATATGTAAAAAACCTTCCTTGCCTAGTTCAAAAATAATTCAAAAATATTCATTTTCCTATTCTGTTCATAAAAACACTTTGTGAAGGAAGTACCACTTTGGCATGTCCAAATGGTATCCATTTTCTACAGTGCTTTCCTATGCCCAAATAACTATCCTCCACCAAATGCCAGCTCAATCCATTCATTATTTTGAGCCCATATTCAACATTCGTATTTATGTCCAGTGTGGTACTTTGCAAAGCAAGTACCACCTAGACTCCTCCTTTTGAGCTGAAAATTTGTGAAGACGGTCTTCTTAGTAACTGATCATCCTCAACCAAAACTCACGCCCATTAGCCATGTGCATTTTCCGTACAACTAATCAAACACTTGGCTGCTAATTCATGTTTGAGCATCGATCGGTCTCCTCGTGAGAATCTTATGTTGTAATTTTCTTCCTAGCACCTACCTGGGGAGTGGCCAACCCACTAGACATGCCTAGGCCGCCCAGAACACATGGCAACGCCACAGTCACGCGGTGACCACGCAGCGGGCATGCGAGTTTACTCGCTCTAGAGTTGGGGCACTCGACCACCGCTCAAACCTCGACGTATCGCCACCAAACCATGTATTTATAATTAAATAGGTACTTATGTACCTAGAAATGATTTTTGGAAAAAATAAATAGCAAACTATGAGGCAGCCACAGTTCAAATTTGACCCGCTTCCAACTGAATCGGCGGAAATTTGTCTTTTTCACGAGAGGTGTATCAAAACTTTTTACACCCAACCATTTTGTCAACTGTGCATTAAATATGTCCTAGTATTTTAGAAAATTGATTTGGTCAAATTTTGCAACAATTATTTGGGAGGTCCTTCACAAAAAAACCTCATTTTGGGCACTCGAAAAATGGAAAATAATTTTTTCGTCCAAAGAAAATGAAAACTTCCTTAAGGAATATTGTTTGCCATTCCAAGATGCACCCTTGTGCACAATATGAGATCATTTGAACAAACTATGCTATGAATGTGGCCATAGGATTGATCATTTGGCTTGAAAGCCATGAATCTTCACGCATGATAGCTCATTTATGAGAACACTTTTTTAAAAGAATGAATGTATTACAAGTTTATATTTTTTCTGGTAACTTGGTCATATATAATGACACAATGCGAAGGTTTTCCTATTTTTTGATTTTTTTTGAATTTTTTATGCCCGTTTCAAAATGCGGTCAAAACTGCGGGAATGACCGTTCCTAGCTAGTGGTTGAATCTTGGAATTTTTTTGGTATTTCTCTGATTAAATAGATACTTATGTACCTAGAAATGACTTTTGTAAAAAATAAAGAGCAAACTACAAGGCAGCTACAGTTCAAATTTGACCCGCTTCCAGCTGAATCAGCTGAAATTTGTCTTTTTCACGAGAGGTGGATCAAAACTTTTTACACCCAACCATTTGGTCAATTGTGCATTAAATATGGCCTAGTATTTTATAAAAATGTTTTGGTCCAATTTTGCAACAATTATTTGGGAGGTCCTTCACAAAAAAACCTCCTTTTGGGCACTCGAAAAATGGAAAATGATTTTTTCGTCCAAAGAAAATGAAAACTTCCTTAAGCAATATTGTTTGCCATTCCAAGATGCACCCTTGTGCACAATATGAGATCATTCGAACAAACTATGCTATGAATGTGGCCATAGGATTGATCATTTGGCTTGAAAGCCAAGAATCTTCACGCATGATAGCTCATTTCTAAGAACACTTTTTTAAAAGAATGAATGTATTACAAGTTTATATTTTTTTCTGGTAACTTGGTCATATATAATGACACAATGCGAAGGTTTTCTTATTTTTTGAATTTTTTTGAATTTTTTATGCCCGTTTCAAAATGCAGTCAAAACTGCGGGAATGACCGTTCCTAGCTAGTGGTTGAATCTTGGAATTTTTTTTGTATTTCTCTGATTAAATAGATACTTATGTACCTAGAAATGATTTTTGTAAAAAATAAAGAGCAAACTACAAGGCAGCTACAGTTCAAATTTGACCCGCTTCCAACTGAATCGGCTGAAATTTGTCTTTTTCACGAGAGGTGGATCAAAACTTTTTACACCCAACCATTTGGTCAATTGTGCATTAAATATGGCCTAGTATTTTATAAAAATGATTTGGTCCAATTTTGCAACAATTATTTGGGAGGTCCTTCACAAAAAAACCTCCTTTTGGGCACTCGAAAAATGGAAAATGATTTTTTCGTCCAAAGAAAATGAAAACTTCCTTAAGCAATATTGTTTGCCATTCCAAGATACACCCTTGTGCACAATATGAGATCATTTGAACAAACTATGCTATGAATGTGGCCATAGGATTGATCATTTGGCTTGAAAGCCATGAATCTTCACGCATGATAGCTCATTTCTGAGAACACTTTTTTTAAAAGAATGAATGTATTACAAGTTTATATTTTTTTCTGGTAACTTGGTTATATATAATGACACAATGCGAAGGTTTTCCTATTTTTTGAATTTTTTTGAATTTTTTATGCCCGTTTCAAAATGCGGTCAAAACGGCGGGAATGACCGTTGCTAGCTAGTGGTTGAATCTTGGAATTTTTTGGTGTTTCTCTGATTAAATAGATACTTATGTACCTAGAAATGGTTTTTGGAAAAAATAAATAGCAAACTATGAGGCAGCTACAGTTCAAATTTGACCCGCTTCCAGCTGAATCGGCGGGAATTTGTCTTTTTCACCAGAGGTGGATCAAAACTTTTTACACCCAACCATTTTGTTAATCGTGAATCAAATATGGTCTAGTATTTTAGAAAAATGATTTGGTCCAATTTTGCAACAAATATATGGTAGGTCCTTCACAAAAAGAGCTCAATTCGGGCACTCGAAAAATGGAAAATGAATTTTCCGTGCAAAGAAAATGAAAACTCCCTTAGGCAACAATGTTTGGAATTCTCTTACAAATTGATGTGCTCCACATGTGCTATGATTGTGAATTATAAAATTGATGTGCTCCAAATTTGCAACAAAAATTTGCTAGGTTCTTTATTAAAATATCATTCTGGACACTCGCAAAAATGATTCTCTTACAAAAAACTCATATCTTAGAACACTTTTTTTATGATATTAACATTATTCAAAATTTGTTATTTTTACTGAAAAGTAGGTCACACTTGGTGACACAAATAGCAGACATGATTCAAAATCTTATTTTTAATCCATTACGACCAATTTAAATGGTCTTAACATCATCAAAGGGGATACTGTGTTCTGATTGGTCTAAAATGAGCTCACGCGGATCATGGATTAAGCACCGTCGGATGCGCCCGAATCCAACGGCAGCCCACACCCCCCTCGCCGCTCTCACCCTCGTCCACCCACGAAACCCTAGCCCCCTTCTCCCAATCCCTCCCAGATCCAATCCAGAGCCCCCAGCCT
>LR738709.1:705870255-705930938 GCA_902687465.1 Secale cereale | reverse complement strand
GTTAAAAGCTCGGGGCAAACGCGATCCTGGCGGTGTCGCTCGCGGTGTGCAAGGCCGGTGCCATGGTCAAGAAGATCCCTCTTTACCAGGTCTGCAAAAACTCACATATATGTATATATATTCCTGGGTTCTTCTGTTCATCATGATACAACCAGTCAGTAAGCACTTGATTCTTGCCGCACTGTAGCCGACTTGAAATGGTCCTTCAGCATAAATTGACATAAGATAGTTGTAATATGTATGCTGCTTGACATGTGTCCTAATCCTCACTCATCGTTTTAAAAGATCCCAGTGAAGATGGCTAACAACAAGCCTCTCTCAAAATAGATAACTCCAGAACCTGCTATGTTGCCTCTCTTTGCAATTCCATTCTCACTATTTTCTCCTGATGTTTATGTCGGCACAACGTAAATGCCAAGGCGCTTGAATGTCTAATGTTTATTTTTAATTACTGCAGTTCTAAAAGTTAGTGATGCCTCCCGTTGTACAAATTGTTAGATCAATCTTCCTTTTCTTAACAACACTGAATCAGAAAGAGATACAAATATTAAAAAATGTGTATATTTCCATAGTGACAGTACTAATACGGGTTTTCTGCCCTGTTAACTCTTGAATAAATTGCTTCATCACTAGAATGAATGAGAAACATGATCCTGCGATGCTAATGTCTAATGTTTGTTTTCAATTACTGCAGTTCTAAAAGTTGGTGATGCCTCCCGTTGTACAAATTGTTTGATCAATCTTCCATGCGGCTGGAGCTCCGGGACGAGGCCGGCACAAGGGTCGCCTGTAATGCCCAGGATGGGACTATACCTCCTACGTGTCGAGGCACGACTTAAAGGTATAAGCCCATCCTAGAATGATCTCAAGTTTGGTATCTTTGCACGACTCATGTAAAAGAGGGATTAAATTGCAAAAGGGGATAGTTGGCTTACACTCGCCACTTCACACAATACATTACATAAGCAATACATCATACAAACATCACAACCCGAATACGGGTGAAGAACCAAAAGAAAGATACCAAAACAACATAAAGCCACAGGTCAGGATCGAATCCTAGTAGAAACCACTACTGAACATCGAAACATCACAAGCAAACGGCCAAACTCTTCATCGAGCTCCCAGTGAAGAACTGGTTCAACTCCTGCATCAAACTCGGCTGAACCTGCAACTGGTGCGGTGAAGTAACTGTGAGCCATAGAGGACTCAGCAATCCCGTTCCCGGGTAACAAGACTATTTAAGCCTTGGGTGAGGATAAGGCTGAAGAAAGAATATGAGGTGAAGGATAAAACAAGAGTCTGCAGCAGCAACTAGCACTATCTTACGTAAAAGAGAGCGAGAAGAGAAGTGCCACGGTCGAGAGATGATCACGAAGTGATCCTAACTAAAGCCGGTCAAACATAACCCCACCGTGTTCAACTCCCGAATCCCTATTCGGAAATTGACAGTCACGGTACACACGCTGGTAGTGTATTAGAAACATTGTGTCAAGTTTTCTACAACCGGAATTAACAAGCTCCCATCTGCCACATAACCGCGGGCACGGCTTTCGAAAGTTCAAACCCTGCAGGGGTGTTCCAACTTGGCCCATCACAAGCCCACGATCCGCGAAGTCGCAACTCCATAGGTGGGAAGACCCGAGTATTCTCGAAATCCCGTGCTCAAGTTAAACCGAACTAAGGTAAGGCTAATCCAGCAAATCCTCCCGGCGTGCCGACACCCTGATAGTAGCCGCGCGTATCTAGTCTCAGGCCACGACCGGATGAGCACAGCGTACAGTGGCCGAAATACCCAAGTTGCCAAGGGGGGCCCCGCACACGACTCTAGTTTGGACCAACACTCAAATCGAGCACTGGCCCAGGGGGGTTGAATTAAGATGAAAGGGGTAGCTAGTCCCATTCAAGTTTTATTAGTTTGTTATTAGGCAAATAGTACCAATGTTGGGACTTGCTGGAAAAGACTTAGCACTTAGCGGTTTATCAAGGGGGTCCCATACACCCCAACCGTGTTAGGAACGCATAATCAAGGAACATAACACCGGTTTATACGGTTCCTAACGGCATGAGTGGAACAAATCACCAAGCAAAAGGCTTAGCCTTCCACCCTTGCCAATATATAGATGATTTCATTTTTTAAGCATTTATATAGTGTGATATAACCCAACCAAACTTCAACATGAAGCAAGCATCTTCAATCTTCACCTGCAACTAACAATGCTATAAGAGGGGCTGAGCAAAGCCTACGTATAGCCAAGCAACGGTTTGCATAGGTAGGTTGGTTAAACATGGCAATTGGTTACAAGTAGGAGGCTGACAAGAAAGACATGGGCATCGAGGCAAAACTATAGAGCGATACTCTAGCAATAGGCAAAAATAGTAATGGTATCCGGGTTCGGTCATCTTGCCTGGAATTCCACAAGGGAGAAGAAGGGAACCAAGAAGAAGACGGAGCAACAGTCGAGCGGATCCTCACAACTCCGGAACGAAACCGAAGCTAACAAGAGAAGCAACCGGAAAGAAGCAAACAACACGGTAAACACACAAGCATAAACATGGCATACGATGCACAAACAAGTATGATGCATGTCCGGTTTAAAGATGCATGGCATGGCAAAGTGCACAAACAAAACTACAAGTTAAGTGGAGCTCAATATGCAACGAGTTGCATATTGACGAAACACCACATATTAATTATTTAGTTGACTCTCGTTATTAACAAGACAAGGTTAAATGTTTTTAACATGGCAAGAGGTGAAGCATAAAGAAACTATACTATCTAGACATTTTAAATGAGGCCGGAAAATAACAACAACATATCCGGAAAAATCCCCATGAGCATGTTTAATAATTATAAGCAACAACAATTAAACATTCTAGTGTTGTTAACATGATGCGGATGACATGATCAAGTTTATGCAATTTTATTAAAAGGTTGACTTAAAAGAGATATAGATGAAAAGGAGAAATAGTCATCGTGGTGGAAAGAAAGGGGCCACGACAACGATCCGAAAATGATGCCACGCAACATATCGGTTCCGGTATCTCGGCGAGAGAGTCCGGTGCAAAAGATAGATGGCGTGATCGAGTCACACGAGATGAAAGGTGGGGCGATCCCGTTACCGGGTTCCCACGAGTCGGTGACGAGGCAACCGAGGAACATGACAAGAGGTGGAACGGGCACGAAGCACACAAGGGAGACATTTCATACAACACAAGCAAGCATCACACGGGTCATCGACGGCGTTATACCTTCGGAACCATTGTTCTCGGAGGGGTTCGAGGTCGTAGTGGAAGTAGCCGTAGTAGTGGAAGTAGAGGAAGTAGTCGTTCACGCGGGTCGTAGAGGAAGTAGATGTTCCGTTCGGAGAGGAAGTAGACGTTCTCATTTCTTCACCGAAGGTAGTCGTTCTCGTAGCGGTAGTTGTACTCGGGCGAGGGTAGTGGTACTCGCGGTCGTCGAGCGACGGTAGTGGTACTCGGGGCGACGGTAGACGTTCACGTTTGTAGTTGTACTTGTCATCGTCTCGTTCGGTCGTCGTGGTACTTGTCAAAGGGTAGTGGTCTCGGCATCGTAGTTGTACACGTGGTCGTCGTGGGAAGTAGTGGAACTTGGTCGTCGTGGTACACGTTTGTAGATGTTCATCCGTTATGTCGTGGTACTTGGCGAGTCAAACGCTCGTCGTGGTACTCGTGCATGATGGTGTAGCGGGACTTGACGCAGCTCCAAGATCCTGGGATAACAACAACATCCACAAAACAACAAAGGGCAGCAAGGGCAGCAGCCACATGGCGAAAAGAACACAGCAGCAGCAGCGGGGGTTTTGGCGCTGGAAACAGAGGAAGGACGCCGACGGAGGGAGGCCACAGCGTGCTGGCTCGGGCCAGACGAAGAAGAGGCCGAGGCAGGGGCTCCACTGGACGGAGGCGGAGAGGTGCAGAGGAGGAGGTCGCGAGGTTCGGGCTCGCGGGGCGACGGAGGGTGCTGCTCGGGGGCGACCATGGCGACGAGGCAGAGGCAGCAGGGCGCGGAGAACGGAGGTGACTCGAGGCGCTCGGGGCCAGGGGGCCGGGGCCGCTGCGCCTGGTGAAGAAGGAGGGCCTCGGGCGTCGCGGCTGCGCGGCCGGAAGAAGGAGCCGAGCGGCGCCCTGGCCGGAGGGGTGCGACGCCTGGGGCGACGGGAGGGAGAAGCAGGGTCGCGGCTCGGGAACGCGCATCGAGCGCTGCGGGAGGACGACGCCCTCGCGGGGCAGGGCCGCGGAGGAGAAGTGCGGGTCGCCCTTGGCGCGGCGGCGGCCTGCGGGACGACGGCGCGGGGCTGCCATGGCGAAGAGACGCCAGCTGCGAGGAAGAAGGTCAGGCGTTCCTGGCCGGCGACAGGAGGGACCGGCGCTGCGGTAGGGGTGCGGGTCGCTGCGGAAGGGGTGGCGCTGGGGCGTCGATCGAAGGAGGGAGGAGGCAGAGGTACTTGTCGCTGGGGGAAGGAGTTGGAGGACGGGCACTGCGCGAGAGAATCGGGAGATGAGGGAGCGGGTGAGGGACGAGAGGGGAGAGGGCTCGGTCTATCGAGCCAGAGGGGTGGCGGCGGCTCGAAGGGAGGACTGGGAGCGATGCGTAGGGCTAGGGTTTGGTAGGCTGCGGGCCAGGTTGGGCCAAAGTGGGCCGGAGAGAGGAGGGAGGCTGGGAGGAAAAGGAGGAGATGCTGGGCCCACTGGAGGATGCGGCCTGGAGTTGGCTGGTGCTCCTCTTTCTATTTCTGCAGCTCCTTTCTCAGTTAAAGAAAAAGAACAAAGAAATAGAAAAGCCCAGAGAGTTTGGAGATGATTTAGACTGAGATAAAAATATCCCTACAACCCTGGAATTGTGGGCTATTTTAATAAAGTGCTTTGGCAATTTTTAGAGACTACAAATTTATGCGAGTTCGGAAATAACTCGAACTTGCATAAATCCTTAGGCCAACCAAACACTTCCAAAAGACATGAAAAAAAAAGGAGGAGGAGGTCTAGGCAAGGGATTGAGAAGAAAAGGGCATGGGGAAAAATATGCAAGTGTGTTATGTTGATTCCGAAGCAATGGAATACTATTATATAGCTCCCTAATAATAATGAGAGACTTTTATATGTTATAAAGAGAAGACATTCTTCCCTCGATTTAAATGGACCGAAGGTCCACACGATTTATTTAGGTCGAGATGCAAAAAAATAAAATGACATGATGGCATGATGACATGATGCAATGCAAAAATAAATAACACAAGCACAAAAGAACACACGGGCAACCCGGAACATCTGGAATCTTCTGGAATCTTCTGGGACGTCGGTCTCGGGCGTCACAACTCTCCCACACTAACAGAGGATCTCGACCCGAGATACTAGAGATATCACCGGGTAAAAAAAAACGTATGAGGAAGAGGTAAAACGAAGTTGCTTCTTTGACAGACGAGTGAAACCAAAGAACCTTGAGAGGTTGAACAAGTTGAAAGAAAGAATGCAACGGAGATAACGAAGAGGAAAAACACTCCTTTAGAAAAGAGGAACAAGGAGCATTATGAGAACCTTGAAGGTTGAAAGACATGAAACAAGAGCTTACGAACCAAAAGAATATGAAACTGCAATGGTATAGCCAAGGAATAAGAATGACAGAATTTGGACAGCACTCCGTCTGAAAATGGAAGGAATTGAACAAGAACTTGAGAAGATGGAATGATACTTGATGAAAACAACAAGATATTGCCTCTGAAACCATTGAAAGAATGGCACAAGGGGTAAGAAAAGATTCAGACAGCACTCCGGTTAAAAGATAGGCAAAACTTGATAAGATGACGGAACTAGAATGAAGAATACAACACTCCGGTTAAATAGATAAACAAGGAAAAGAACATGATCTTGACAAAACGGGATTATGTTTTGGAGAGAGCAACATCACAAAGCCTCCGGAGTGAAAGAATAGCATAAAGTTCAATGAAAGAATGAATGGAGAATAAAATGACAACTTCTCTCAAAATTAAATTTGAAAGAGCATCTTACGAAGAAGGGTTGAATAGAGTTGTTTGAATTTCAACAACGAGAAGAATAAGCTTGATGTGGGCTTATGGAAAACATCTCAAAATTAAGAGGTGACAACCAGCCACTAACGGAAATATTTGAATGGATTGAGATCAACAAGGAGATGAAAAAACTTATTTCACCGGAATGATAAATGAAGAACTTGGGTCATTTATAAGCACCATAATAGCAACAATCCTTAGGGAAAGCTTTTAGGTGAAATACAACCCAAGATAACTCCAATGAATAAATTGAAGGGCTGAAAAGATCTCCTGAACAAGGAAAATGATGGGTTTAAATAACTCATTCCCGATAACTCGTGAATCATGAAACATGAATGAATTGACAAGAATGACATAACACCATCTGCAAAGATAAGGTAGAAAGGATTGCAATTGGAATGCATGATGAAAAATGCTTGAGCTCGAACAAGAATCTTGATGAAGCCTTCGAGGATGAATTAAATGATGATGAACCACCATGAGAACTCCGGTAATGAAAGCATGAGAATTGAAAGATGAAAAGAATAAGATTCAAGGCCTGCGGTGAATAGATTGAGCTTTGGAATGATATAATAGAAATAACTTGAAGCTCCGGAAAAACAAGATGAACAACTTGAAACCGAGAATATGATATGATGAACAAGCTCCAGACAAAAGAATTAAATCACCTTGAAGGAATAAGAATAAGATTTATGTTATGCATCTCCTTCACCAATTTAAATTGATGACAACCAAAGGATTTGGCATACTACTTATTCTCGTTGGAAAGAATTAAAGAGAGATCTCGCACAAGCTTGGATAATCTTCAACGAAGCACCGGTAGGATTATGAGAAGAACAAATGAATGAAAACGATAACAACGGAAATGTAAAACTTGAAAGAACCACCGTAAGAATATGGAGACGAACGAAGAGGCATCAATGAAGAATATGTGGAGGTTGAAGTTGAAAACTGAGAACGAAGAAATATTCTGAAATGATGGCCTTCGGAGGATCACAAAGAAAAGAATTCAAGAAATGCTTCGGGTGGTATAAAAAGAATTCCTCACAATCGAAACAATAATGAGGATGGCATGAAGCTAGAACCACAAAACTTCAAGAAGACGGGCCAAGATTTAAGATAACACTTGTCCAGTCTTCAAATGTTGAGAATGAAGACGAGAAATGCCATGAAGAATTGTTGAGCACTCTGGAATGAAGAATTAAAAGGTTGAAACAATGATGAACAAGAATTTGAAAGCGATCTTGGAGAAGGCATGTGACTGATGGGATTCATACTTACGTCACACTTTGAAAAGAATTTGAGTATAACTCCAGAAAAATAGAAGAGTCAGGTAAGATCCTGGGAAAAACCCTGTGGGTTAGGGCCAACTCAAAGAAATCACCGTTGAAAAAGATTGCTTAAGAGATATATTGCACCGGTTAAATTAAATGGCTTGAATAAGATAACAACCCTCAAAAATTGCTTGAACGGGTTAAGAATGGAATTATGAATCTTCAGCACTCCGGATATGAATAGCAAGAGGAGAATGATTAATTGGTGCCCCGGAATAAGAAAGCATTGTGAAAAGAGGAAAAGGATAAGATCCACACCGAAATCTTGAATTACATCCACCGGCAGAATTGAGAACAAAAGAATGATGAACTTGAAGCTGTTGAGCATCTTCACGATAATCAGCGGATAAGAACATTGAAAGAAAAGAATGAAGAAATATCACATGAATAAAATGGATACTTCATTTGAGAATTTCTTGCTCCAAGAAGAAAAAGGGTGGGAGGGTGGGGAAAACAAAGACAACTTGAGATGATTGAAACAGACAATTCGTCAGATTTCTCAACGACGTCCGTATGGAATCACTTGAAGAGAAGGCACACCGGTTGGAAAGGATAAACATGAAGGTCTCGATGGTGAAGAAGAATTAGCACTCCCATAGAAATATGAGAACACCGATTAGGAAAAGGTATGGAATCAACATTTGACATCGAAGCAACTCGAATACCAGAATCAAAACAAGAACAAAGGGTAGATATGCAACATGATCTTCACAATATCATCCGAACAGAGAATTGAACGAATGAATTCCGCAGGTACATCAACTCGTCGAGAAGCCACTTGGAGAACAAAAGGTAAATAAATAAAAAGGAACAAGGATCAGATAGAACAAATACAAGATAGAAGCTTCGTTCGACATCTTCGTGCTGAAAGCTCATGGAACGTGTTACAAAAGGGTTTTGCAATCCCCGGATCAGCATAGCCAAGGACCCTTTAAGATGCAACTCCCGATCAGAACAAGTCCATAAAACCACTTCACTCAATGTAGAACCCCAAACTTCATATCGAGCATCCGTTGGAAGAATGCCTAGAACTACTTGATGAACCCACCTATAGATCTCCGAAAGTTTCCAGTTATGCAATCAGGTGTTGGGGATACACGGGAAGCACCGCGCAATCAACTCTAAACCTACATCCAGGTGTATCCATCCTTCAACACATAACCAGTCTTTCTCGGAAACTGTTTACCTCGGACCTTCGAAAAGCATCCACTATAACAAGCTATGGCAATACTCTCGAACTACCTCCCCAGTACTGGGTGATGTCGGGGTTATCTTGCCACTGGCCGTATAGGAGAGATTTTCGATGTCGGCCGTCTTAAGTATTTAGTACTGTCACGATATGCTTGTGTCAATGATACCCCGAAGCTCAACTCCTCGGTAACAGGAGGCATCGAGAACAATATCCTTGTCACAAGAACATCGAAACAATCCCAGAATACTCGCGGGATCCTAAAAAAAATTTGGTGCAATTTTTGAAGTAGGAGAGAAAAGAGTAATCGTCAGGAGTCCTCACCAGAGAGAAAGGGGATGAGAAGCAAAGAAATCCTACTCTCCGATATAATATAAGACTCAAAAAGTTTTCAGTGTGTGCCTAGACTCAACCGTCAACGATTCGATCAATCAGTGGGGGCTTCTAGGTCGGAGAAGGCTCTGAATACCAACTTGTAATGCCCAGGATGGAATTATACCTCCTACGTGTCGAGGCACGACTTAAAGGCATAAGTCCATCCTAGAATGATCTCAAGTTTGGTATCTTTGCACGACTCATGTAAAAGAGGGATTAAATTGCAAAAGGAGATAGTTGGCTTACACTCGCCACTTCACACAAAACATTACATAAGCAATCATCATACAGAACATCACAACCCGACTACGGGTGAAGATCCAAAAGAAAGATACCAAAACAACATAAAACCACAGGTCAGGATCGAATCCTAGTAGAAACCACTACTGAACATCGAAACGTCACAAGCAAACGGTCAAACTCTTCATCGAGCTCCCGGTGAAGAACTGATCCAACTCCTGCATCTAACTCGGCTGGACCTGCAACTGGTGTGGTGAAGCAACTGTGAGCCACAGAGGACTCAGCAATCCCGTTCCCGGGTAGCAAGACTATTTAAGCCTTGGGTGAGGATAAGGCTGAAGAAAGAACGAGAGGTGAAGGAACAAACAAGAGTCTGCAGCAGCAACTAGCACTAACTTATGTAAAAGAGAGCGAGAAGAGAAGTGCATCGGTCGAAAGATGATCACGAAATGATCCTAACTAAAACCGGTCAAACATCACCCCACCGTGTTCAACTCCCGAATCCCTATTCGGAAATTGACAGTCACGGTACACACGCTGGTAGTGTATTGAATCATTGTGTCAAGTTATCTACAACCGGAATTAACAAGCTCCCATCTGCCACATAACCGCGGGCACGGCTTTCGAAAGTTCAAACCCTGCAGGGGTGTTCCAACTTGGCCCATCACAAGCCCACGATCCGCGAAGTCGCAACTCCATAGGTGGGAAGACCCGAGTATTCTCGGAATCCCGTGCTCAAGTTAAACCGAACTAAGGTAAGGCTAATCCAGCAAATCCTCCCGGCGTGCCGACACCCTGATAGTAGCCGCGCGTATCTAGTCTCAGGCCACGACCGGATGAGCACAGCGTACAGTGGCCGAAATACCCAAGTTGCCAAGGGGGGCCCCGCACACGACTCTAGTTTGGACCAACACTCAAATCGAGCACTGGCCCAGGGGGGTTGAATTAAGATGAAAGGGGTAGCTAGTCCCATTCAAGTTTTATTAGTTTGTTATTAGGCAAATAGTACCAATGTTGGGACTTGCTGGAAAAGACTTAGCACTTAGCGGTTTATCAAGGGGGTCCCATACACCCCAATCGTGTTAGGAACGCATAATCAAGGAACATAACACCGGTTTATACGGTTCCTAACGGCATGAGTGGAACAAATCACCAAGCAAAAGGCTTAGCCTTCCACCCTTGCCAGTATATAGATGATTTCATTTTTTAAGCATTTATATAGTGTGATATAACCCAACCAAACTTCAACATGAAGCAAGCATCTTCAATCTTCACCTGCAACTAACAATGCTATAAGAGGGGCTGAGCAAAGCCTACGTATAGCCAAGCAACGGTTTGCATAGGTAGGTTGGTTAAACATGGCAATTGGTTACAAGTAGGAGGCTGACAAGAAAGACATGGGCATCGAGGCAAAACTATAGAGCGATACTCTAGCAATAGGCAAAAATAGTAATGGTATCCGGGTTCGGTCATCTTGCCTGGAATTCCACAAGGGAGAAGAAGGGAACCAAGAAGAAGACGAAGCAACAGTCGAGCGGATCCTCACAACTCCGGAACGAAACCGAAGCTAACAAGAGAAGCAACCGGAAAGAAGCAAACAACACGGTAAACACACAAGCATAAACATGGCATACGATGCACAAACAAGTATGATGCATGTCCGGTTTAAAGATGCATGGCATGGCAAAGTGCACAAACAAAACTACAAGTTAAGTGGAGCTCAATATGCAACGAGTTGCATATTGACGAAACACCACATATTAATTATTTAGTTGACTCTCGTTATTAACAAGACAAGGTTAAATGTTTTTAACATGGCAAGAGGTGAAGCATAAAGAAACTATACTATCTAGACATTTTAAATGAGGCCGGAAAATAACAACAACATATCCGGAAAAATCCCCATGAGCATGTTTAATAATTATAAGCAACAACAATTAAACATTCTAGTGTTGTTAACATGATGCGGAAGACATGATCAAGTTTATGCAATTTTATTAAAAGGTTGACTTAAAAGAGATATAGATGAAAAGGAGAAATAGTCATCGTGGTGGAAAGAAAGGGGCCACGACAACGATCCGAAAATGATGCCACGCAACATATCGGTTCCGGTATCTCGGCGAGAGAGTCCGGTGCAAAAGATAGATGGCGTGATCGAGTCACACGAGATGAAAGGTGGGGCGATCCCGTTACCGGGTTCCCACGAGTCGGTGACGAGGCAACCGAGGAACATGACAAGAGGTGGAACGGGCACGAAGCACACAAGGGAGACATTTCATACAACACAAGCAAGCATCACACGGGTCATCGACGGGGTTATACCTTCGGAACCATCGTTCTCGGAGGGGTTCGAGGTCGTAGTGGAAGTAGCCGTAGTAGTGGAAGTAGAGGAAGTAGTCGTTCACGCGGGTCGTAGAGGAAGTAGATGTTCCGTTCGGAGAGGAAGTAGACGTTCTCATTTCTTCACCGAAGGTAGTCGTTCTCGTAGCGGTAGTTGTACTCGGGCGAGGGTAGTGGTACTCGCGGTCGTCGAGCGACGGTAGTGGTACTCGGGGCGACGGTAGACGTTCACGTTTGTAGTTGTACTTGTCATCGTCTCGTTCGGTCGTCGTGGTACTTGTCAAAGGGTAGTGGTCTCGGCATCGTAGTTGTACACGTGGTCGTCGTGGGAAGTAGTGGAACTTGGTCGTCGTGGTACACGTTTGTAGATGTTCATCCGTTATGTCGTGGTACTTGGCGAGTCAAACGCTCGTCGTGGTACTCGTGCATGATGGTGTAGCGGGACTTGACGCAGCTCCGAGATCCTGGGATAACAACAACATCCACAAAACAACAAAGGGCAGCAAGGGCAGCAGCCACATGGCGAAAAGAACACAGCACCAGCAGCGGGGGTTTTGGCGCTGGAAACAGAGGAAGGACGCCGACGGAGGGAGGCCACGGCGTGCTGGCTCGGGCCAGACGAAGAAGAGGCCGAGGCAGGGGCTCCACTGGACGGAGGCGGAGAGGTGCAGAGGAGGAGGTCGCGAGGTTCGGGCTCGCGGGGCGACGGAGGGTGCTGCTCGGGGGCGACCATGGCGACGAGGCAGAGGCAGCAGGGCGCGGAGAACGGAGGTGAGTCGAGGCGCTCGGGGCCAGGGGGCCGGGGCCGCTGCGCCTGGTGAAGAAGGAGGGCCTCGGGCGTCGCGGCTGCGCGGCCGGAAGAAGGAGCCGAGCGGCGCCCTGGCCGGAGGGGTGCGACGCCTGGGGCGACGGGAGGGAGAAGCAGGGTCGCGGCTCGGGAACGCGCATCGGGCGCTGCGGGAGGACGACGCCCTCGCGGGGCAGGGCCGCGGAGGAGAAGTGCGGGTCGCCCTTGGCGCGGCGGCGGCCTGCGGGACGACGGCGCGGGGCTGCCATGGCGAAGAGACGCCAGCTGCGAGGAAGAAGGTCAGGCGTTCCTGGCCGGCGACAGGAGGGACCGGCGCTGCGGTAGGGGTGCGGGTCGCTGCGGAAGGGGTGGCGCTGGGGCGTCGATCGAAGGAGGGAGGAGGCAGAGGTACTTGTCGCTGGGGGAAGGAGTTGGAGGACGGGCACTGCGCGAGAGAATCGGGAGATGAGGGAGCGGGTGAGGGACGAGAGGGGAGAGGGCTCGGTCTATCGAGCCAGAGGGGTGGCGGCGGCTCGAAGGGAGGACTGGGAGCGATGCGTAGGGCTAGGGTTTGGTAGGCTGCGGGCCAGGTTGGGCCAAAGTGGGCCGGAGAGAGGAGGGAGGCTGGGAGGAAAAGGAGGAGATGCTGGGCCCACTGGAGGATGCGGCCTGGAGTTGGCTGGTGCTCCTCTTTCTATTTCTGCAGCTCCTTTCTCAGTTAAAGAAAAAGAACAAAGAAATAGAAAAGCCCAGAGAGTTTGGAGATGATTTAGACTGAGATAAAAATATCCCTACAACCCTGGAATTGTGGGCTATTTTAATAAAGTGCTTTGGCAATTTTTAGAGACTACAAATTTATGCGAGTTCGGAAATAACTCGAACTTGCATAAATCCTTAGGCCAACCAAACACTTCCAAAAGACATGAAAAAAAAAAGGAGGAGGAGGTCTAGGCAAGGGATTGAGAAGAAAAGGGCATGGGGAAAAATATGCAAGTGTGTTATGTTGATTCCGAAGCAATGGAATACTATTATATAGCTCCCTAATAATAATGAGAGACTTTTATATGTTATAAAGAGAAGACATTCTTCCCTCGATTTAAATGGACCGAAGGTCCACACGATTTATTTAGGTCGAGATGCAAAAAAATAAAATGACATGATGGCATGATGACATGATGCAATGCAAAAATAAATAACACAAGCACAAAAGAACACACGGGCAACCCGGAACATCTGGAATCTTCTGGAATCTTCTGGGACGTCGGTCTCGGGCGTCACATCGCCGACCTCGACCGCGACGCCGCGCCCCTCGCCGCCTACTCCCCCTACGACGGGTCCGTCCGTCCCCCACCCGCATCTCCTCTTGCTATCTTTCTACTGCTGTTGTTGGTCTGATGGTGGTCTTCTCTGAAGGTACCGCTTGCACATCATCGACCTCGACCCCTCGTCGGTGACCTCCGGCGGGTGGCTGGAGGACACCTCACTCGTCGAGAAGTACACCATATCGGACGAAGCCTACGTCAAGCTCGGCAGTAAGCTCAGGACACATTCTGTCTTCAGTTTACAAGATTGTGATGCTGGATGTAGTGACTGTGATCTACTGGTACACGTGCTACTGCCCGTAGTGCTTGTGATTTTGTTTTGCTCTACCAACTGTGGATTGATTTCCTGGTCACTACTAAGTAGGTGATGCTACTGTTTAAGTTTCTATACCATTGTTTATACTGTTGTTATTCTGTCGGTGTTATGCATATAGGTATGGGAGATGTTATCCTAGAATTATGCACTGCTTGAGCTCATATAACTCCATTAGCTACTGTGGTTTATTCGCACTGCTAGAACCAATGCGAATGGCTTGATCCGTGTTGTTTGATACCAAGTATTTGTTGCTAATTAGATGATGACAGGTAGTGACTGGCCGGTAGAGAAATTGGTAGTACATTTTTTTAGAGGAAAAAAAGGAAGAAGAGTGATCCAATCAGAAACATAGAACGATAGTACTGTGTCATTTAAGAAGCTGGAGTTGTTGTCTATATGACTGGTTGATGTTTTAAACTGAACTTGGATTCAATTTCCCCCATCTCGCTAGGTCCTGCTTGCCGCCTTTGGAAAGCTTTTTTTGCTGGTACAATTCTGAACAAGGCATGCTTAAATGCATGTCGACCAGTGCTTACAGTTAGGTGTTCTGCCATCACTCTGCGCCTAGGCATGCTTAAGCGCATGCCTAGCAGCCTTTTTTTATCATTGATTCTGAATAATCAATATGTCATTGAACTATCGGTTAAAATTACAAATCTTATAGTATCTGGCCATTTGTTTTGAACTTCCAGTTTTTCTATTTTCGTTCCAGCTAATGTACCTCAAGTTTATTTGTCGATGAGATGCCTGAGTCTTGGTAGTTCTGGAATCCCTATTAGCTGAAACATGAGCATTACAAAGTTTCATATCTATGATCAGTTTGTTCACAGACCCTCGTCTTGGTAGAATTTCTCTTGCTGGCAGATGCTTATTTCTTTAGGTTTTGTTTCATGTTTGTTTAGATGATGCTCATGATGTCAATGTTGTCATTTTTTATCTCAGGGTCCGGTCGTTCTGATCTCCTACTTCAACAACGACTACCATGTCTTGGAAGTTTCTTAGAGCTGGAGGAGTGGATGCATGCACAAGTGGATCCCTACTCACCGACGCCAACCTCATCCATATCATCGTTGACGCCATCATTAACTGGTACTAGCCTATCTATTCCCTTCCCTTCCTCCATGAAATAGATGTTGTCAGTTGAATGGATGAGAGTGGCAGTAGGATAGTGTTTTCCTTCATGCGTTGTGGTGGGATTATTCCACTATTTGCTTGCTGTTGTACCATTGTACCTACAGGTTATTAGTATTGTTGATCCTGACCATGAGCTTGAATGGTTTAATTAGTAGTAGAAGAGCATCAGTTTAATCTGTAGCAATTAGCTCTATAAAATGGATTGTTTATTAATTTATTTGGACTTGCACACATTAGGTAAGGAAGGATCGCCAATCTGGGTGTCCAAATGATAGTAAAACCTAGGCTCTTGCACGGTTCTTGGATTTATTTTTAGCATATATTACCCATATCGAGACTGAACATGTGGCTTTTCTTCTCATCTACAGGAGAGTTATGTGCTATTTTTTTTGAAGAAGCTGGAAGTCCAAGTCAACGACTAGCTTTATATGTTTGTTGTAATGCCGTATTTTCTGGGAATTTGGATGTATTGTTGATCTTGCTGAGAATTTAGTGTATATTTGCTTGCTGAACTTGTTATTCAAATGCTAGGATATATGTACAAATCCTTGGAATATTATTCTATGTTTATTTGAAATGTATTCTTGGATTGAAAGTGGTCAAAAAGAGAATATATTGGTATTGAATTTGGGTTGAATCTATGTCTGTGCTGTAAATTGTATTTGAAACAAAGAGGCGTTGCCTAAATTAAAAACTGGCCGAAATGTCTATTGGACCAAATGAAAAACTGGTGGAAATGGCTACAGCCCAAAAAGAATGGATCGCAAAGAGGCCAAGGCCCAAAAATTGGATTGCAAAAAGGCCAAGACCCCAAAATTAAATGCACTGTAAAAATCGTGAGGCCCAAATTTAAAATGGACCGCAAAATGCCCAAAGCAGTTGACCAAAATTGGCAGGAAAAAAAACATAAATGGGCTGAATTAACGGGCTCGGCCCATATAGACACCTAATCGGACCGGGCTGAATCTTATCAGTTACCTTTTCAATTGGTCGCAATTTTGCCACGTCAGATTGCCACGTCGAATCCGACGTGGCCTGGGCAGACATCCAATGACCAAAACAAAAGGTCATTGGTTCAACGACCTTTTGTTTTGGTCAAAAACGTCTACGACCTTCTCATAGAGAAGGTCGCTATAGTCAGTTTATGACGACCAGCTTTTGACCTTATGTTTTTGGTCACAAAAAGGTCACAAATGGAAATTTGTGACCATTCAGTGACCAATAGTGGTGGTCACAAGTTGACATATTTCTTGTAGTGGGCCCGGCGGTTGTAAGAGTTCGGCTTGGGACGCGACGGTTGGAGGTTCGCGCACGGCCGCCCGCCCGCCCGCATTTTGCATCAGTTGGAAGAGACGGCGGGAAGGCGCCGGCGGTTTGATCAGTTCGTAGCCGTCCGATGCATATAGGGACGCGTATGCTTATGCATGTGCAGTTGCAGAGAAGTAGAAGCACGCGCGCACGTGGTGATTATCCGAAGCAACATTGAACGGGATTGTTGGGTGTGGCTAGGTCTCAGACTAAACTAAATCTAAGTCAAGTGATATAATAAAAAAGGAACAAGAAAATTTTGCATGGATCTCCACGTAATATTCTATGGATATAGCATTGACCGAGACATGTTAAGTCTTAGTCGACTGAGATTTATTTCATATGTTTTTTTTTCAGTTTTGCTAAGTCTCAGTCTATTGAGACTTTGTTATGTCCCGATCGATGTTATATTCCTTTAATCTTGCATGGAGATTCATTTTTTATGTTTTTTTATATACTATGTCACTTAACTGAAAATTAGTTAAATCCCAATCGACTAAATCTAACCACACCCTTTTTTTCTCTTGTAGTATAAAACCGGACCGATCAGGTAACCAAGCCCTAGCTCTAAGTAGACTAACACATTATATAAAACAAACTAACGCATTATAAAGAAGCTGAGGTGCAAACTGAGCCTAGCTCAAATAAAAATGCTACACCTACATGACCTATCACGTAAAAGCTCTACTCCGGAAAAAAGGGTCAAATCACCTGAGTCCTAACCCTAGCAACGGTCCCTTTCCCCCTCCCCCGCGTCGCTCTCCCGAGGGCGACTCGGGGGCGACCTAGGGTTCCCCGTGCCGCCACCTCCCCCTCCCCCTCCTCCTCGCCGCTGCCGGAGGCAGTCGCCGGGGCCCCCGCTCGGCTGCCTGTGAGGGCGGCGGCGAGGCCTTTAGCCGCTCCCTTTCGGTGGTGAGGGCCTGGATCTGAGGCGACGGCCTCGCTGGTGTGGACGGCGCTCCTCCGGCGTGTGTGCGCCTGTTGATGTTTTCTCATGTTCGGAGGTGGCGGCAGGGAGCTTCGCAGAGGGAAATCCTTGGCCGCCGGTGGCGGTCACGGCATCGATGGCGTCCTGGATGCCATTCCCTCCTTGGTGGCGGCGCCGAGCCTCATCTTCCCATGCCTCCCCCCTTCCCTTGCGCCCACGTGAAAACCCTAGCCCCGGTGGATAAGCGGCGGCGGCGCGACGGCGTCGTCACCTTCTTGAAGGCACCGTCTTGGGCACGGGGATCACTAGTGCAGAACCGGGCTATAGCACCGGTTCGTAAGGCCCTCTAGTGCCGGTTCTGCAACCGGCACTAAAGGGTGGGGACTAAAGGTCCCCCTTTTAATACCGGTTCAGCACGAACCGCCACTAAAGGGCCACCACATGGCACGAGCCCGCGCCGGGGGCGGGAAGACCTTTAGTACCGGTTGGTGATTTTTTTTGATTTTTTTTTTGAAATAAAGCAAAAGCAGCCCGCCTACTAGGCCGGCACGACCTGCATATGACTGGAAATCCAACCTCTAGTTGGGCCAGGATGCAGGCCCGTACGGCTCAAGATGGCAATGGGGCCCCGAAACCCGCGTCCCCGCGGGTTTTTACCCTATTAGGGGACGGGGATGGGCGTCCTTTTAACTCCGCGAGGCTGCTGTTGGGTAAAGTATAAAACCCAACATGTTTCGCGGCTTCAAACCCGTTTGTGAAATACCCGACCCTGAAACCCGCCATCCCCGTGAAAAATACTACACTAAGCATAACTGGACATCTTGTTGAACCATGTATGGCCGAGATACGCTCCGGTTTGTTGCTGAAAAATGCTTATGTAGCTGCTGGTATTGCTCTTTGTAGCTCTTGTTATCGCTCTTTGTGCTCAAGTTATGCCGCTGAAATATGCTCATTGTAGTTGTTGAACCATGTACTATTGTAGTGTTTAAAATTTGCTCCATGTAGTTACCGTCATATATTGCTCTTTTTTCTTAAGTTATGCTGATGAAATATGCTGCTTTTGTAGCTGCTGAACCACGTACTATTGTATTGCTGCTGAAATTTTTGTAAATTATGCTAGTGAAATATGTTCTTTTTGCTGCTGAAATGATGTTCTTTGCTGCTACTATGTTTGCTTAAATATGTCGATTTCCCCGTGGGTTCCCTGCGGGTTTAGAAAACCCGATGGGTTTAGGGTACGGGTAAAAAACTAGCCCCGCGCACCGTGACGGGGACGGGTTTGTGATTTTATCGTGGGGATGGGTTTGGGATGGCAAAACCCGATGGGTTTCGTCCCCTTTGCCATCTTGACGTACGGCCCAGTAGGCCCCACAGGGCAGAAATCTTGCAATAGGCCCACAAAGGCCTGCTTAGAGAGGAGCTCGACACGGTAGCCGCGGCGGGGCTTATAAACCAGTGCGAACTCCTCTCAACTAGCGAGGTGGGACTAAACATTATGCACTGCGGGTGGCAGCGCACCCCTTTAGTACCAGTTGGAGCCACCAACCCGTACTAAAGGGGGGTGGGGTCTTTAGTACCGGTTGGAGCCAACAACCCATACTAAAGGCCATCACCTCTTTAGTACTGGTTTGTGGCACGAACCGGTACTAAAGGTTCGCCACGAACTGGTACTAATGAGCGCCGCTCGGCTAGCCGTTGGAACCGGAAATAATGGTCACATTAGTGCCGGTTCAATTACAAACCGGGACTAATAAGCTTCACATTAGGTCCTTTTTCTACTAGTGGATGGTGGGCGTGCGTGGCGAGTTCGTCTGGTTCCTGGTGGCGGCCCCATTTGATCTACTGCGTTGCAACTCCAGGCATGTCTGATGTTTCGTCCACGCAGTGTGCTCCTTCCCCAAGTGCTGCAGAGTCAGGTGGTGCGACGCCCTCGAGCCTGAGCGGGAGGGGATAGTGGTCCCCTCTCCCACCACTGTGATGTGTTGGTGGTGAGGGCAGATGGTCTTGATGAGCTCTGATTTTGCCCCATGGCTGCGGTGCTCCTCTTCCAGCCGTGTCTCCGGTGGCGACTTCGTCGTTTTGCAGCTTCTTGAGTGCTTCCTGCTTGGAGCGTCGGCGATTCCTCTGCTACATGTGCACTGACGGCGAGACCTTGTGGTTGTTGCTTCTGCTTCAAGCTTCATAGTACCTGTTGTTTGGGGTTGCATCCCATGTTTCCTGTTTTTTGAATTAGCTTGTATTGTTGATTGTATCCTGGCCGGTTAATGGCTTTGTTAATTCAAAGTCGGGTTAGGTCCAAGCCCTTCTCGGGCTTGGCCGAGCCTTTTCTCTAAAAAAAATCTCTACTCTCTTCTTACACTAATATAAAATTATCTAGTTATTTAATAGATATTTTATTAGTTTACATTTACATCAGATTACAGAGGGAGTAAGTAGGTACTTTCCTTCCTCAACCAATCACCCCTCCTGAATTCCACGGGGTGGGCCGGGCCTCTTTTTCTTCCAGCGAAATTAGGCCAGGCCAGCTCATTCGTAAGTACTATAAGAATATTTACGTAGGTGTAGTGAAACTCAGCTTAGATAGTTAGGTTCATTGCGGTGGAATAAGCCCAACAAGGTTCAAGTTCTAGACTAATGGTGCTCACATTTTTTTGGATTTATTTTAGGTTTTTCGATGCTCGTTCAGTGGGAGGAGACGTTCTCATTAACTACGGGGGCGCCTGTGGTGATTTCTTCAATCTCAAGTAGATATGCCGGTTCAGTCCCTCGGAGGTGCTCATGGGGGTAGGATGTGCGCATGCGTTCATAGAGATGAGGGTATGTGCGTCTGCATTTATATTCTATTAGAAAAATACATAACCTGGGGGTGGAGGACATGGAGTATTTGATCCCGAGCTCATATTCTCGCGCATGAACAGTAAAATTGAAAAAACAGTAACAAAGTTCAAAAAATTCTGATTTTTTTAGATGAACATTGACAAAATATATAACAAAGTGCAAAATTTCAAGCTGAAATGACATTCGTGGAGGTCTGGACAAAAAGAATAAAATCTATGCTCCAAAAAGACTATTGTTGGAAGCATTTTGGAGTATCAATTTTGTTATTTTTGCCCAGACCTTCACAAATGTCATTTCGATCTGAAATTTTGCACGCAGTTAGGAGATTCATCAATGTTCATCATAAAAAACAATTCAGTTTTTTTATGAATTTTTAACTATTTTTTTGATTTTACTGTTCATGCGAGAGCATATGAGCTCGGGATCAAAAGAGCACTTTCGGGGATGAAACCCCATACGACCGAAGTCAGATACATAGTGCTCAGGAGCAGAGCTAATTGCAAGAATCCACCACATTGTGGGACGGGTTTGCAGAAAGGATGATTCTACAAATTTTGCCTCAAAATACCCTGCCTAAAGTAAACTCTTTGCAGATAGCTACAGTTGGTGGATTAAGATCGTTTGAGTGTGTTTATGACAGGTGGGGTCCATCTGTCAATGTTGAGTTGGTTGTTTTTATGCATGTTACACCGAGGTGGACATGGGACTCACGTGAAGGTCAATTTTCTTCCACTATTCCCCCCTCCCTCTTTCTCTATCCCAATCCCCTAATTCTCGAGCACGAGGACGTCGTCACAGACCAGTGAGTACACTTTTGTAGTTGCGCTCTCTCCCTGCCGTCTTCACTATCAATGGGGCGCCCCTCCACCTAACTCATTTGCCCTCCCGTGGTAGCGCCCCTCTCTGTAGCAACATCCCCATTCGTGGCCGTGGCGGCTGTACACCCATCGCTAAGGGGCGGGAGCAAATAGGCATCGGCGGTGGCGAGTGAGAGCCCTCGCGAGGAGAAGGGAACGAAAACGTCGCCTCTGCGCTGCGGGCGTCGTGTAGGAAGGCGCAGAGCGTGTAGTAGGTTTGTCGTCAGTAATGGCTGATACGTCTCCAACGTATCTATAATTTTTGATTGTTCCATGCTATTATTTATGATGTTTTGGATGTTTAATGGGCTTTGTTATACACTTTTATATTATTTTTGGGACTAACCTACTAACCCAAAGGCCCAGTCCTGATTGCTGTTTTTTTTTGCCTGTTTTAGGGTTTTACAGAAAAGGAATATCAAACGAAGTTCAAACGGAATGAAAACTTCGGGAGAGATATTTTTGGAGCAAAATACGCACTGGAGACTTGGGAACCACGGAGTAGGGCTGAAGTGGCATCCACGAGGGTGGGGGGCGCGCCCCCTGCCTCGTGGGCACCCAGTCTGGCCCCCGGCGCCCTCCTTCCTCCTATATATACCTACGTACCCCAAAACTATCAGAACAACAGAGAAAACCCTAGTTCCACCGCCGCAACCTTCTGTTCCCGTGAGATCCCATCTTGGGGCCTGTTCCGCAGCTCCGTAGGAGGGGGGATCTTCCACGGAGTGCTTCTACATCATCATCACCGCCTCACCAAGAGTTGTGAGTAGTTTACTGATGGCTTCTCGCCCCTCGTTGGTTACCCCAAGTGGAAGGTTTGAGATGCAGTGTAGCGGAAGTTTTCCCTTGGCAAAGATACCAAGGATCGATTTCCCTGAGACTCCCAGTTTAAACAAGAAGGTGTCAACTGCTAACGGCGCCAGATATTAGCAATCAACGTGGACCTGCACACAGATACAAATAACTTTGCTCCCAACGAGTACAGATAAGTTGTCAATCCCTCCGGCCTTGTCGTTTACAAAGGATCAAACACAAGTGATAATAGTGATAGGTTTTGCTGCAATAATAAGTAAAAGCGGAAAGTAAATAGCGGATGTGATCAATGATGGTAATATGGACCGGAGTCCCATGATGTTCACTAGTGATGTCTCTCTCCCAAAAGACGATAAAACAGCTATGTGAGGTAAACGAATTACAGCTGGGCAATTGACAGGACCATGTGCGCAAACCAATGCTGACTATGTTGCAAGAAAGGTAGAGGTTCAAAGCATGGGCTGTACACCAAGGCAAGTAGAACGAAATCCATCTGCATCTACTACTAATCATCCACCTTGAGATATCTATCCAGAACATCTCGCTGGTATTAAGTTGCGAGTCCCACCCATAGTGTAAACACAAAGCAACAGACAACTGCATTAAAAGAACTTTGCGTAAAGTAAACAGTCCTTGCACCCGCGGGCACAAGCACCGTTGTTTTCCCCCTTGTGGCAACATCACATCCCCTAGACTCATGTTTCTGTCACTCAAGCTAGTCATCGAGGGGCATGAACCCACAATCGAGCATAACGTTCCCTCTTGGAGTCACTACCTACTACTTGGCCAAAGCAATAAATAACAACGGAGAACATGCAAGAATTACTTACGAACATAAATATAAAAGAGGTAGATCAAATATATTACTCAAACACAATCTGAACATAATCTCACAATCCATCGGATCCCAGCAAACTCATCATAGCAATAGCATAAGGATTACATATGTGCCTCGATCATGTAGGGAAGCTCACGAGGTCTAATTAGTGAAGCACAAGAACGGGAGGAGAACATCACATAGCTACTGGTCATGGACCCATGGTCCAAGGGAGACTACTCACAACTCATCCGGGAGGCGTCCATGGTGGTGGAGAGGCTCCCGGTGGTGATCCTCCCCTCCGGCAGGGTGCCGGGAAGAGTTCTCCTGGTGCTCCCGATCTTGGAAGCGCGGCGGCTGATGGGCCTCGAACCCCTCGTTGGTTACCCCAAGTGGAAGGTGTAAGATGCAGTAAGTAGAAGTGTTTTCCCCTAGCAAAGATGCCAAGGATCGATTCCCCAGAGACTCCTAGGTTCAACAAGTAGGTGTCAATTGCTACGGCGCCAGATTAGTAGCAACCAACGTGGACCTGCACACAGATACAAATAACTTTGCTCCCAACGAGTACAGAGAGGTTGTCAATCTCTCCGGCCTTGTAGTTCACAAAGGGTTAAAAGCAATGATAGTAGTGATAGATAGTTTTTGCAATAGTAAATAATAACGGAAAATAAATAGTGGATGTGATCAATGATGGTAATATGGACCGGAGTCTCATGATGTTCACTAGTGATGTCTCTCTCCCAAAAGACGATAAAACAGCTATGTGAGGTAAACAAATTACAGCTGGGCAATTGACAGGACCACGAACGCAAACCAATGCTGACTACATTGCAAGAAAGGTTGAGGTTCAAAGCATGGGCAGTACGCCAAAGTAAGTAGACCGAAATCCATCAATATCTACTACTAATCATCCACCTTGAGATATCTATCCAGAACATCTCGCTGGTATTAAGTTGCGAGTCCCACCCATAGTGTAAACTCAATGCAACAGACAACTGCATTAAAAGAACTTTGCGTAAAGTAAACAATCCTTGCACCCGCGGGCACAAGCACCGTTGTTTTCCCCCTTGTGGCAACAGCACATCCCCTAGACTCATGTTTCTGTCACTCAAGCTAGTCATCGAGGGGCATGAACCCACAATCAAGCATAACGTTCCCTCTTGGAGACACTACCTACTACTCGGCCAAAGCAATACATAACAACGGAGAACATGCAAGAATTACTTATGAACTAAAATATAAAAGAGGTGAATCAAATATATTACTCAAGATCAATCTGAACATAATCTCATAATCCATCGGATCCCAGCAAACTCAACATAGCAACAGCATAAGGATTACATAGGTGCCTCGATCATGTAGGGCAGCTCACGAGGACTAATTAGTGAAGCATAAGAACGGGAGGAGAACATCACATAGCTACTGGTCATGGACTCATGGTCCAAGGGAGACTACTCACGAGTCATCCGGGAGGCGTCCATGGTGGTGGAGAAGCTCCCAGTGGTGATCCTCCCCTCCGGCAGGGTGCCGGGAAGAGTTCTCCTGATGCTCCCGATCTTGGAAGCGGCGGCGGCGGCGGAACAGAGATGGGATCGCGAAAAGAAGTTCTGTTCTGAGGGTTTCGGAGGTCCCTCTAAATATATGCCAAAGGGGGGCACCGGACGGGCTTCGGGGGGCCTAGGCGCCCCCCCGGCGCGGCCCAGGGGGGGGCGCCCACAGGGCGCCTGGAGCCCCTGTGCCCCCCCCAGGCTACCCTTCGGACGCAGTGTTGTTTCCGGATTGCTGATTTTTTATATAGTTTTTCTGGATTTTTCTGGGCATTTCTCGAAACGTGAAAACCTGAAATACAAAAACAGCCGAAAACAGAAACTGGCACTGGGGTGCACTGGATTAGTAAGTTAGTCCAAATATGATCAAAAGTGTATGGAAGTGTATGAATATCATAGCAATATCACCCAAAAGTGGCATGGAGCAAGCAGAAATTATAGATACGTTTTGGACGTATCAACATCCCCAAGCTTAATTCTTGTTCGTCCTCGAGTAGGTAAATGATAACAAGAATAATTTCTGTGGTGACATGCTATTAACCATATAGGACTTTCTCATAGTCATATGACAAAAGCTTACTGAGACAATGAAAGTAATTAAGTTGCCTCAAGAGAAAATCACAAATGACTGAAAGTTTTACAACATGAAACTGAAACATCAAAAAGATTTGCAATGAACATGATGTGCAAATATGATAAAGTGATATTTAGCTTGCCCCCTTTAGTGATGCAAAACATAAATGCAGGGGCACCTTCAAGGTTTAAGTGATGACTAGATACAATCATTTCAGAATAAACGATATCACAATCATGCAAAAGACAATGCTACTTTGGGACAATGCACATTACACTCAGAATGACAATCATGCTCTCAGTAGTTGGTGCTTTAACATAAAAGTAAAAGAAAGGTTAAGTGCTAGATCTTTTTATTTTGAAAACATGGAAGCAATTGTGTCAACGGTAGTAGTACTTCATATGTGTCATGCATAAAACATCCTATAAGTTGCAAGCCTCATGCATCGAATACTAATAGTGCTCGCACCTTGTCCTAATTAGCTCAGATCTCCATGGGTTATCATTGCATTACATATGTTTCAACCAAGTGTCACAAAGGGGTACCTCTATGCCACCTGTACAAAGGTCCAAGGAGATAAATCGCATTTGATTTCTCGTTTTTGATAGATCTCAACTTGAGGACATCCATACCGGGACAACATAGAAAATAGATGATGGACTCCTCTTTAATGCATAAGCACGTTCTCATAAGAGACTGAGGATTAAGGTCCAAGCTAAAACTTCCACCATGATGCATGGCTTTGGTTGGCGGCCCAATGTTCTTCTCTAACAATATGCATATTAATTCAACCCACGGTAAATCACCCTTACTTCGGACAAGACGAACATGCATAGCAACTCACATGATATTCAACAAAAGTGTGACAGTTGATGGCGTCCCCAGAAACATGGTTACCGCTCAGCAAGCAACTCATAAGAAATAAGATACATAGGCAACATATTCTTTACCATAATAGTTTTTAGGCTACTTTCCCATGAGCTATGTATTGCATGGTTAGTTTGCTTAGTACAGGTGGAGGTTAGCAAAAAGACTGGGAGCGACTAACTAAGAGAGCAATGATGGTCATAATCATGCAGAGCGATAAAGCAATATTGAATCAGGCATGGTAGTTATATCGCTACTCGGAAACAAAAGATCATCAAGGCTTGACAGACTTTCTTTACAGTCTTGAATATGCGTGAGCATATGCCAAGTCAATCAAAATAAGTTCTCGAAGGAAGATATTACTAAACCATACCATATCATGGGCAAACAAACCAAGTTGGTACTCCAATAACACATTGGGAACCCCCCAGCTATTCGAGATTAACCATAAGAAAACCTGAACTACTAAGCACCATCATGCAAGTAGCATCTTTATCATAGACACATTAACCAATGCAACGGAAGCAAACTCTCTTAATAAGGTGAGCATGATAATTAAAGAGAGTTCAAGCAACCAACTAAATAAAAGCTCTTGAAAAGATAAGCATGAATACTAAGAGCAGAGCACGATAGTAGCTATTAAAAAGACAAAGAACACACACAGCATATATAGACATGAAAATTCTATGTTATGTTCTAGGTAGAAGTGGAGCGTGTTTCTCTCCCACATAAAGGAATGCTGAGTTCCGACTCGTTATGAAAAACTAAAAAGAAAACTAAAAGCAAGACGCTCCAAGCATAGCACATAACACATGAAGTGATTAAAATATAGTGGAACGAAAGACGAACTGATAATATTGATGGAGAAGGGGATGCACGGGGGCATCCCCAAGCCTAGACGCTTGAGTCTCCTTGAATATTTCTTGGGGGTGCACGGGGGCATCCCCAAGCTTGAGCGCTTGACACTCCTGAATCTTTTTATCATCTTCCCTCGCACACTTGAAAACTCCCTTCATACATAACTCATCATAATCTGATTAGCGAGGTTAGTACCCTTCATAAAATAATTATACCTTGCTGGAAATAAGGATATTCTTGAAGTTCTACTGTTTCTAAAGATTGCAAAAGGTTTTTTGCAAAGAAAAAGCAAGTTCTTAATTTGCAAAGTGGAGGTAAGGCAAAACAGGACAGAATCTGTGAAAAACAGAACAGCAGGCAGTAATTGATCTGTTCGGGATACTTCTGCAACTCAAATCAAAAAACTCAGAACAGACGCACGAAAGACAATTATATAGAGAACGCTGTCGAAAAAATTCAGACCAAAAAGATGATCTGGTGATTTTATACGAAGTTTTCTATCCAAGGACAGAATCTGTTTCCTGGACAGCACCTCACAACTTTTGAACTTTCTAGCAATCGGAGGCTATACTTGGCACAAATATGAAAAGCAAAGATACAATGATGATGCTACAGCAGTAAACAACATCAAGACACAACAAAAGCAAAAAATTTATTCATGTGGGCTGCCTCCCAAAAGCGCTTTCTTTTATGCCTTTAAGCTAGGCATAATGCAAAGATCAAGTTTTATCAAGAGTAAAAGAATAGCTAGCCCGTACAACGGACTCAAAAGGTAACTTGACCTTCTTACGAGGGAAGTGTTCCATCCCTTTCTTGAGAGGAAACTGAAATTTTATATTACCCTCTTTCATGTCAATGATAACACCAACGGTGCGCAAAAAGGGACGTCCCAAAATAATTGGACATGAAGGATCACATTCAATATCCATAATAGTGAAATCAACGGGCACATAATTATCATTGACAACAATAAGAACATCGTCGATCCTCCCCAAAGGTTTCTTTATGGAAGAATCAATGAGACGAACACCAAAAGAACAAGAATCATAAGGTTTCAATTTAAGCATATCATATATCCTTTTGGGCATAATAGAGGTACTAGCACCAACATCACATAATGCATAACAAGAGAAGTCATTCAAATTAATTTTTATCATAGGATCCCAACCATCTTCTAGCTTTCTAGGTATGGAGGCTTCTACTCTAAGTTTCTCCTCCCTAGCTTTGATGAGAGCATTAGTGATATGCTCTGTGAAGGCAAGGTTAAGCGTGCTAGTGCGGGGATCTCTAGACATCTTGTGAAGGAAATCAATAACTTCGGTAAGAGTGCAATTATCAAAATCAAGGTCACGAGCATCAAGTAAAGTGGTAGTGGTGTCATTAAGGTTCACTTGTTTGATAGTTTCTAAAGTCATAGCATCACCATTAATAGGTCCATTGGGACCAGGAGTACATTGGGTGCTAAGAGTGTGAACATCCTCAATAACTTGGATAGTAGCAACAGCGTGGTGGGTAGGAAGGCTCTTAATTCTTTCCTCTTCCTCCCTTAGGGATGCAACCACTTCGGGTTTAGCTGCCATTTGGTTTATCAAAGTGGCTTGTGTGTGGGACATATTGGAAACTTGGGTCTCAGTGATAGTGAGTCTAGTCTGGAGGTTAGAAATCTCAATATTTATGTTCTCTAATCGTCTACTAATGTCTTGCAAGATAGAAGTATGCTCATCTAATTGCCTCGAGAAGGCTTTGTTTTGTTCATATTGGGTATGCATGTAATTCTTAGTGGCCTTCTCTATTCTAGATAAGCATTATTGTTCCCATAGGAATTAGAGGGGAACGGTCTAGGATTATTACCAAAGTTACTCCTATAAGCATCGGCAATCACAGAATCTAAAGGATCATAACGAGGATCAACAGAAGATTGCTTCGAAAGTAGAGACATGATCAAGTCAGCTTTTTCATTAAGGGAGGAAATCTCCTCGACAGAGTTTACCTTCCTACCTGTTGGAGCGCGTTCGGTGTGCCATTGGGAATAGTTGGTCATCATCTCATCGAGAAGCCTTGTGGCAGCACCAAGTGTAGTTGACATAAAAGTTCCTCCCACAGCCGAATCTAACAAGTTCCGCGAGGTAAAGTTCAAGCCTGCATAAAAAGTTTGGATAACCATCCAAGTAGTCAAACCGTGAGTAGGGCAGTTCTTGATAAGAGATTTCATACGTTCCGAAGATTGGGCAACGTGTTCATTATCCAATTGTTTAAAATTCATGATGTTACTTCTAAGTTGGATAATTTTAGCAGGTGGATAGTATTTTCCGATAAAAGCATCTTTGCACTTGTCCCATGAATCTATGCTATTTCTAGGCAAAGACTGAAACCAAATTTTAGCTCCTCCTCTCAAGGAGAAAGGAAAAAGCTTAAGCTTAACAATATTACCATCTATTTCTTGGTACTTTTGCATATCACAAAGTTCAACAAAGTTGTTCAAGTGTAAAGCAGCATCATCTCCAGCACCGGAGAATTGTTCTCTCATGACTAAGTTCAATAAAGCAGGTTTAATTTCATATGAAGGTGCTGAAGTGGCAGGTGTAGTGATAGGTGTGCTGATAAAGTCATCGTTGTTGTGACTAGTGAAGTCACACAACTTGGTGTTCTCGGTGGAACCCATAGTAGCAAGCAAGCAAGATAACTATTTTTGTGATTTTCGATAAAAGGAACTAAAGCAAAAATGAAAGGTAAACTAACAAGACTAAAAAGCAAAGGTAAAAGATAGCATGCAACTCCCCTATCCTGAAGAGTGGAGTCCCCGGCAACGGCGCTAGAAAATACTCCTTGATGGGCCTCGAACCCCTCGTTGGTTACCCCAAGTGGAAGGTGTAAGATGCAGTAAGTAGAAGTGTTTTCCCCTAGCAAAGATGCCAAGGATCGATTCCCCAGAGACTCCTAGGTTCAACAAGTAGGTGTCAATTGCTACGGCGCCAGATTAGTAGCAACCAACGTGGACCTGCACACAGGTACAAATAACTTTGCTCCCAACGAGTACAGAGAGGTTGTCAATCTCTCCGGCCTTGTAGTTCACAAAGGGTTAAAAGCAATGATAGTAGTGATAGATAGTTTTTGCAATAGTAAATAATAACGGAAAATAAATAGTGGATGTGATCAATGATGGTAATATGGACCAGAGTCTCATGATGTTCACTAGTGATGTCTCTCTCCCAAAAGACGATAAAACAGCTATGTGAGGTAAACAAATTACAGCTGGGCAATTGACAGGACCACGAACGCAAACCAATGCTGACTACATTGCAAGAAAGGTTGAGGTTCAAAGCATGGGCGGTACGCCAAAGTAAGTAGACCGAAATCCATCAATATCTACTACTAATCATCCACCTTGAGATATCTATCCAGAACATCTCGCTGGTATTAAGTTGCGAGTCCCACCCATAGTGTAAACTCAATGCAACAGACAACTGCATTAAAAGAACTTTGCGTAAAGTAAACAATCCTTGCACCCGCGGGCACAAGCACCGTTGTTTTCCCCCTTGTGGCAACAGCACATCCCCTAGACTCATGTTTCTGTCACTCAAGCTAGTCATCGAGGGGTATGAACCCACAATCGAGCATAACGTTCCCTCTTGGAGTCACTACCTATTACTCGGCCAAAGCAATAAATAACAACGGAGAACATGCAAGAATTACTTATGAACTAAAATATAAAAGAGGTGAATCAAATATATTACTCAAGATCAATCTGAACATAATCTCATAATCCATCAGATCCCAGCAAACTCAACATAGCAACAGCATAAGGATTACATAGGTGCCTCGATCATGTAGGGCAGCTCACGAGGACTAATTAGTGAAGCACAAGAACGGGAGGAGAACATCACATAGCTACTGGTCATGGACTCATGGTCCAAGGGAGACTACTCACGAGTCATCCGGGAGGCGTCCATGGTGGTGGAGAAGCTCCCGGTGGTGATCCTCCCCTCCGGCAGGGTGCCGGGAAGAGTTCTCCTGGTGCTCCCGATCTTGGAAGCGGCGGCGGCGGCGGAACAGAGATGGGATCGCGAAAAGAAGTTCTGTTCTGAGGGTTTCGGAGGTCCCTCTAAATATATGCCAAAGGGGGGCACCGGATGGGCTTCGGGGGGCCCAGGTACCCCCCCGGCGCGGCCCAGGGGGGGGGGCGCCCACAGGGCGCCTGGAGCCCCTGTGGCCCCCAGGCTGCCCTTCGGACGCAGTGTTGTTTCCGGATCGCTGATTTTTTATATAATTTTTCTGGATTTTTCTGGGCAGTTCTCGAAACGTGAAAACCTGAAATACAAAAACAGCCGAAAACAGAAACTGGCACTGGGGTGCACTGGATTAGTAAGTTAGTCCAAATATGATCAAAAGTGTATGGAAGTGTATGAATATCATAGCAATATCACCCAAAAGTGGCATGGAGCAAGCAGAAATTATAGATACGTTTTGGACGTATCAGCGGCGGCGGAACAGAGATGAGATCGCGAAAAAGAGTTCCCGTCTCGAGGGTTTCGGGACACGATATAAATATATGCCAAAGGGGGGCATCAGCGGAGGCCTGGGGGGCCCAGGCGCCCCCCCGGCGCGGCCAGGAGGGGGGCCGTGCCAGCAGGGCGCCTGGAGCCCTGGTGGCCCCCCTCCGGCTGTACTTCGGGTGCCGGGAAGCTCTTGGAACGCTGATTTTTTATATAATTTTTCTGGGATTTTTCTGGCAGTTCTCGTAATGGGAAAACCTGAAATACAAAAACAGCCGAAAACAGAAACTGGCACTGGGGTGCACTGAGTTAATAGGTTAGTCCAAATATGATCAAAAGTGTATGGAAGTGTATAAATATCATAGCAATATCACCCAAAAGAGGCATGGAGCAAGCAGAAATTATAGATACGTTTTGGACGTATCAACATCCCCAAGCTTAATTCCTGCTCGTCCTCGAGTAGGTAAATGATAACAAGAATAATTTCTATGGTGACATGCTATTAACCATATAGGACTTTTCATAGTCATATGACAAAAGCTTACTGAGACAATGAATCTGTAGTAATTAAGTTGCCTCATGAGAAAATCACAAAGAACTGAAAGTTTTACAATATGATACTGAAACATCAAATAGATTTGTAATGAGCATGGTGTGCAAATATGATAAAGTGATATCTCGCTTGCCCCCTTTAGTGAAGCAAAACATAAATGCAGGGGCACCTCCAAGGTTTAAGTGATGACTAGATACAATGATTTCAAAATAAACGATATCACAATCATGCAAAAGACAATGCTACTTTGGGACAATGCACATTACACTCAGAATGACAATCATGCTCTCAGTAGTTGGTGCTTTAAAAGAAGGTGGAGACTCTCGAACCGTGGCTTTTGTTGGCAAGGTTGAAAACCCGTGGTCGGAAACAAAGACAAAACATGTACCAGAGCTCTTGGTTTTAAAAACAGAAGTAATACTTATTTTTTTGATTATGCATGTTCCATCAACGAATGCTAGCAGACAACTCAATCACTTCTTGAGATGGACAAGTTTCGAGGAACGGCTCCCGAATGAGGACGATCACATCCTCTTAATCTCCTTTGTTTATCACTGCCAAAGTTTTCTGATTTCTCATGAACAAAGCGTGAAGGAGGGTTTGTTTGTTATATTATTTTTGAGCCGGGCGCACTCAATGCCAGTTCCTTCTCATATTATGGGTTTGCACATTATACATGCAATCCCGGGGTGAAGCTTGTCCAACTTAAAAAGATCATGAATTAACTACTACTTCCTCATGAACTTAAAACAGAGGCACAAAATAGGAATGCATTTTTTTTGAATAATTTCGAGATGGTACATGCAAGTCTCCGTTAGGAATGGCAGGTAAATACCATGTAGGAAGGTATGGTGGACTCATATGGCATAAATGGTTTAAAGGATTTTGGATGCACAAGCAGTCAGTCCGCTTAGTACAGGCGAAGGTTAGCAAAAGACTGGGAGCGACCAACTAAGAGAGCAATGACGGTCATAATCATGCAGAGCGACAAAGCAACATTGAATCAGGCATGGAAGTTATATCGCTACTCGGAAACAAAAGATCATCAAGGCTTGACAGACTTTCTTTACAGTCTTAAATATGCGTGAGCATACGCCAAGTCAATCAAAATAAATTCTTGAAGGAAGATATTACTAAACCATACCACATCATAGGCAAACAAATCATGTTGGTACTTCAATAACACATTGGGAACCCCCCCCCCCAGCTATTTGAGACTAACCATAAGAAAACATGAACTACTAAGCACCATTATGCACGTAGCATCTTTATCATAGACATATCAACCAATGCAACAGAAGCAAACTCTCTTAATAAGATAAGCATGATAACTAAAGAGAGTTCAAGCAACCAACTAAACAAAAGCTCTTTAAAAAGATAAGCATGAATACTAAGAGCTGAACATGATAGTAGCTATTGAAAGACAAAGAACACACACAACAAAGATAGACATGAAAATTCTATGTTATGTTCTAGGTAGAAGTGGAGTGTGTTTCTCTCCCACACAAAGAAAGCTGAGTTCCGACTCGTTATGAAAAGCTAAAGAAAACTAAAAAGGAAACTAAAAGCAAGATGCTCCAAGCATAGCACATAACACATGAAGTGATAAAAATATAGTGGAACAAAAGACGAACTGATAATGTTGATGGAGAAGGGGATGCACGGGGGCATCCCAAGCTTAGACGCTTGAGTCTCCTTGAATATTTCTTGGGGATGCACGGGGGCATCCCCAAGCTTGAGCGTTTGACACTCCTGAATCTTTTTATCATCTTCCCTCGCACACTTGAAAACTCCCTTCATACATAACTCATCATAATCTGATTAGCGAGGTTAGTACCCATAATAAAATAATTGTTCCTTGCTGGAAATAAAGATATTCTTGAAGTTCTACTGTTTCTCAAGATTGCCAAAAGGTTTTTGCAAAGAAAAAGCAAGCTCAAGGTTTGCAAAATGAAGGAAAGGCAAAACAGGACAGAATCTGTGAAAAACAGAACAGCAGGTAGTAAATGATTTTTTTCGGGGCACTTCTGCAACTCTAATAAAAAAACTCAGAACAGACGCACGAAAGACAATTATATAGAGCACGCTGTCGAAAAAATTCAGACCAAAAAGATGATCTGGTGATTTTATATGAATTTCTCTATCCAAGGACAGAATCTGTTTCCTGGACAGCATGTCACAACTTTTGAACTTTCTTGCAATCAGAGGCTACACTTGGCACAAAATTGAAAAGTAAAGATACAATGATGATGCTACTGTAGTAACAACATCAAGACACAACAAAAACAAAATAAAATTTATTCATGTGGGCTGCCTCCCAAAAGCGCTTTCTTTTATGCCTTTAAGCTAGGCATAATGCATAGAGATCAAGTTGTATCAATTGAACCATCATCAAGATCATCAAAAAGCTCTTCAATAATACAACTAGTCTTAAGAGGACTTTCAAATAAAGGCCTCATAGAGATACTTCTAGGGAGAAGACCAAAAGGATAAAAGTCAAGGGAAGATTCATTTATAAATTCATCAAAGAGAGGTGTTTCTTCCAAAGTCTTTACAGTTTCAACCCCTTTGGCAATAGATGGATTACTTTTAGAACGGGGAGCCTTTGGAACGTGAACGAACTTAGGATCCTTCTTTGCCGGAGTTTCTACCTTTTTGGTTTTGATTGAGGAGAAAGTAGTTCCTAGAGTATCAAAGATTTCCTCAATCTTGTCTATCCTAGAAGAGTCCAAGTCATGGGATTTGATGGTCTCCAAAGTTTTGAAAATTTTATGCATGGAGCTATCAAGCCTATTCAAATTCTCTTGGATCTTACGATCCAACTCATTTATCTTATTAATGTTTGGCATCTCTAGCTCTATCTTTTCAATTTTTTCATAATGTGAGCTAGGGTGATGTCGTCATGAATGCTAACAACAGGAGGATTCCCAACAAGATTTTCAATAATACTAAGAGTCTCCCATACTGGGGCCTCTAGGAAATTTCCATTGATAGCAGTATCTAGAATAAACCTATTCCAAGAAGTAATTCCAACATAAAAATTTCTAAGCAGGATAGTAGTAGGTTGCTTCTTGGTGGCTCTTTTTTGAGAATCATTAATTTCTAAGCGAGGGAGAATGCTCCGCCAAGGACGGGCACCCCGCCAAGGGTGAGCAGTCCGACGAGGGTGGCCACCCCGACAAGGGAGGGCGCGGGTGGCCCTCCGCCAGCAGGGGCCACTGCTCCACCGCCAAGGGAGGATTCCCCGGCGAGGGAGCCTGTCATCGAAGAAGTCCGCGAAGGTTAGTCTTGCAACTTCATCTTCTTGAACTTGTCTTTTTGGATATTTGCTTGATCTTTTCCTTTCTTTTTCTTCTGCTAGATCCTCCTGCGCCGGAGCGGATGGAGACTGAGGCCACCGGCGAGGAGGGCGCGCAAGGCGACGGCGGCAACGCCACTGCCGCTGAGGGCATGGCAGGAGCCGACGAGCCTGCCGCGGAGGAGACTGCCCCGGCCGCAGACGCCGCGGCCGGGGAGGGGGACGGTGACCATACTGCTGGCCCGGAGGCAGCAGGAGCGTCAAGCGGTGCACCGGCCGCCGACCCCTCCGCCGCCAAGGAGCAGCCAGGCATCTACCTCGAGGCCCCCAATGGAGTCTTTATACAAGTCCCGTGGGGGTCCTCGTCGCGAGCCCCCGTGGAGGGAGAGACCTACGACGGAGAGGTCCTCGCCTCCACGGGGTTGAAGATCGTTGAAGCGCCTGGCGGGAGCGACAAGCCCGAAGAGGAGAAGCTACTTCGCCGACTCCTGGCCCTTTACCGGGCCAGGCAGGCGAAGCTGGACTCCCGGGAAGCTCTTGCCGCCAAGGCTGGAGTGGACTTGGAGAAGCGGGCCGCGGAGCTTCGCGCCGCCAACCAGGCCGCCCTCCGCAACTTGGCGGAGGAGCGGGAAGAACTAGCCGGGGAGCAGCAAGCCTTCCTCCTGGAGAAGGCGGAGGCTGAAGAGCGATAGCGGCTGGCCGCCGAGGAGCTGTCTCGTCGGGAGGGGGCGCTCAACCAGCGTAAGGTTGAGCTCGACGCCCATGACGACGAGCTCACCGCCCGGGAGCAGGCCATGAAGGAGGCGAAGGAAGCCGCAGTCGCCGCGGAAACCGCCAAGAGGGATCTGGAGCTCAAGGTTGATCAGCTGGAGCGGTACCTGAAGGCGAGTGAGGATAGGGTCACCGCGCTCAACGTAGAGCGGGAGAAGGACGCCCACACCAACTCTGACCTTCAGGTACGCCTCTCCAAGAAGGGCGACGAGCTTACTGCCGCCAAAGATTCAATCGCTGACTTGGAGTTGAAGGTCTCCACTTTAAGTGACTCACTCGACGCCGCCCGGGACCGCGAAACCAAGCTGAAGGAGGAGCTCCGCAAGGAGCGGGAGTTGGTGGAGAGCGCCGCCACTTCAGCGAACAACTTCAACCGGGCGGTGGAGCAATGGACGGAGGACCTGGTCAATTCTGCTACCAAGATCGACAAGGAGCTGATGGCGTTGAGGGTGGAACACCTTGTGTACTCTCCGGACGAGAACCTCCCCCACAGCGCCAGGTTAAGTCTCTTCTTCAGGGGAATCGCGTCGGCGCTTGCACGGCTGCAGGAGAAGCTCCCCGCGCAGCTGGCCGAGGAGTCGCGCCAGCTCTGCGCGGGTACCTTGGAGCGCGTCTTGACGAAGATCGTCTACCGCAACCCTGGCATCAATCTTGTGAACGTCCTCCGCAGCTTGCCGGCCGATGCAGATCTGGAGGCGTTGAAGGCGCAGGTCGCCCACATCGTCGCCAAGGTGAACAAGATCTCCAGGCGCGAGGGCGATCGCGTAGATTAGGCCTCTTTCTTTCTATTTCCTTTGCTGCTGCAAAGTGTGCCATGAACATGAATCTATTAGTCATTGCGAAAAGTTGTTTCTGTAGTATACTATCTTATTTTCGAGCAATCAATGCGGTGTTATCTCCCTTCCTTTTGGTCCTTTACTTTGTATGCTTTTTGCCCTACGCTTTTAGGGGACCTGCCGGCAAGGGGTCCTTGCCGCGAGCGCTGAGCGCTGGACTCTTAGCAGCCTGCTGGCAAAGGACCTCGTCGGCAAGTAACCTTGCCGCAGCTAGTCGCAGCGCACTTAGTTTGCTGAGCATACTCGGAAACGAAGCAAGGGCGCGACACTTGTCGCAACTCACTTAAGTCGTTGAGCGTGCTCGAAAACAAAGTAAGGGTGCGGCTAGCTACGGGTAGGTTCCTCCGCGCACAGGTTTTCCATACAAAGTGTGGCTGTTCAAGGAAGATAACTAAAATTTAAAAATTTGGACTGCTCAAATTCTAATAACTTAGCTTTCATATGTTGCTTGTTCCCCGACAAGGCTCCTCTTTCTTGAACAGCGCTTGGTTCATCCTCCACCTCCTTCCCCCCCGGCAAACTTGTGCGCGAGGAATGCTCCTTCTGCTTAAGAGAGGAAGAAAAGGAGGGAAAACAGGTATACAGCCTCACGGATTGCTAGTGCTTACCGGGGATGTGCGTTGCACAACGTGCCAAACAAAGCATGCAAATAACCAAAGAAAAGCATGGAAATGGCAAATAGTGCGAAGCACAAAAACTTTACTGATGCACGGGGTCTGCGCCCGGCTTTGTACAAAGGTTTACATGCAACAGCGGCAAGACTCGTACAAAAGGTGGTTGCCGGAGCGGATCACGGCAACCGCGCCTTATGGGTGAAACTTGCGAAGATGCTCTATGTTCCAGGAGTTGCTCACCGGTAAGCCTTCTTCGGTCTCAAGGCGGACAGCGCCGGGCCTTGTGACTTGTCTCACCCGATAAGGGCCTTCCCACTTCGGCGTCAACTTGTTGGAATTCTTGGCGGACTGAACACGCCGAAGAACAAGGTCGCCTTCCTCGAGACTCCTGGCCTTGACCTTGCGGCTATGGTAGCGACGCAAGGCTTGCTGGTATCGAGCAGCTCGTACAACAGCCTGGAGACGTTCCTCCTCAAGGAGCAATGCGTCATCTTGTCGCAGTTGCTCTTGCTCGAGCTCATCATAAGCGAGCACTCGAGGAGATCCGTATACGAGTTCCGTGGGGAGAACTGCCTCTGCTCCATAGACAAGAGCAAAGGGTGTCTGTCCGGTGGCTCGATTTGGTGTCGTTCTGATTGACCAAAGAGCCGCCGGCAACTCCTCTATCCAGTTTCTTCCGCACTTGCGCAGCTTGTCGAAGGTTCTTGTCCTGAGTCCGCGCAGCACTTCAGCATTGGCCCTCTCTGCTTGACCATTGCTCCTCGGGTGAGCAACAGAAGCGAAACAGACCTTGGCGCCAAGGTCTTGGACGTACTGCATGAAGGTGCGACTTGTAAATTGTGTGCCATTGTCGGTGATGATCCTGTTAGGGATCCCGAAACGGCAAACAATCGACCTGAAGAACCTGACTGCTGACTGTGCGGTCACCATTCTCACTGGTTCCACTTCTGGCCACTTTGTGAACTTGTCGATTGCTACGTACAAGTACTCAAAGCCCCCGACAACACGGGGAAAGGGGCCGAGGATATCGAGCCCCCAGACCGAGAAGGGCCAGGACAAAGGGATCGTCTGGAGAGCTTGAGCTGGCTGATGAATTTGCTTGGCATGGAACTGGCACGCTTCACACTTGGTTACTTGTGCAGTTGCATCTTGGAGGGCTTCTGGCCAGAAGAACCCTTGCCGGAATGCCTTCCCAGCAAGTGCCCTTGCGCCAATGTGGTGGCCACATATGCCTCCATGTATCTCTGCCAACAGCTTCCGTCCATCTTCCCTGGAGATGCACTTCAACCTGACACCATTGAGTCTTCTTCTGTACAGTTCGTTGTCGACGAACTGGTACATACTTGACTGCCTGGTTATTTTCTCTATCTCTTCTGGGTCGTCGGGAAGTTCTCCAGTTTGCAGAAAACGAACAATTTGCTGCGCCCATGCTGGAGCCTGAGGCTCAACGGCAAGGACTAAAGGCATGAGGGCTGCTGCGGGAACCTCAGCTTCTACGGCAAGAACCTCTGGTTCTGCCAGAGCTGATGGCCCCCCGGCAAGCCTGCCGGGGCAAGGCTTGTCGGGAACGCCTGCTTCAACTGTACAGACCCTTGGGTCTGCAGGAGCAGACTGTTCCTCAGCATCTTGGCTGTTGATCTTGGGGATCTTGGCGGCGGCTTCGGGAAGATCCGTCGGCCAGTAGTCGCCGGAGACCAACTTCCTCTTCGTTCTTTGCCCAACTGATGTTGTAACGGATGGCTGAGTTAGCTTGAGCAGGAAGGTCCCTGGTTCCACAGGTAACTTCATTGCAGCACACTTTGAGAGGCCATCTGCAATATCATTCTGAGCTCTCGGGACGTGCTCCATTTGTAGGCCCTCAAAGTGTTCTTCAAGCTTCCTCACTTCATCGACATAAGCTTCCATCAGAGGGCTCTGGTAACTCTTGTTCACTTGCCGGACCACCAACTGAAAATCTCCCCGCACAATCAACTTCTTGATCCCAAGTTCGGCTGCAATCCTGAGGCCGGCAAGCAGACCTTCATACTCAGCAGTATTGTTCATCGCTTGCTCCTTGGGAAAATGCATCTGGACAACATACTTGAGGTGCTCTCCGGTGGGCGCTATGAGTACTACGCCGGCACCGGCGCCTTGCAGCGAGAAGGCACCATCAAAGTACATTACCCATTCGCTGTTTGCCTCTTGTACGGGGACGCTTGTCTCTGGAACTTCTTCATCGGGCGTTGGGGTCCATTCAGCTATGAATTCTGCCAAGGCTCTGCTCTGAATAGTTGAAGTACTTTCAAATTTGAGTCCAAAGCTTGACAGCTCCAGTGCCCACTCTACAATACTGCCTGTTGCTTCTGGATTCTGCAATATCCTCTTCAACGGAAAGCGAGTGACCACTGTTATCTCGTGTGCTTGGAAGTAATGGCGCAGCTTTCTCGAGGCCATGAGGAGGCCGAAAAGCAACTTCTGCACCCCAGAGTATCTTGATCTAGCCCCCTGCAAGAGGGAACTCACAAAATACACCGGGCGCTGCACCATCTTCCTTCGCACTTCACCTTGCTCCTGCGCAGACTTGTCCTCGTCGGGGCCAGAGCTTGTCGGAGGAGCCCCCTGCTTGTCGCTGGATTCGCTTGCCGGTGGTGCTGACTCCTCATCGGCCTCCCTCTCCGCTACTAACGCAGCACTAACCACCTGGTTGGTTGCTGCTAGGTACAACAGCAACTTCTCCTGTGGCCTAGGTGCGACAAGTATTGGAGTGGAGGACAGGTATCCTTTCAAGTCCTGCAGCGCTGCCTCCGCTTCCGGAGTCCATTTCATAGGACCTGCCTTTTTCAGGATTTTGAAGAAAGGCAGGGCGCGTTCTGCAGACTTTGAAATGAACCTGCTGAGGGCAGCGACACAACCAGCAAGTCTCCTCACATCCTTGATGCGTTTCGGGGCTTCGATCTACTCGATGGCTTTTATCTTGTCAGGATTGGCTTCAATCCCCCTCTGGGACACAAAGAACCCGAGAAGCTTGCCGGAAGGGACTCCGAAGACGCACTTCTCGGGGTTCAACTTGAGCTGGATCTTGCGCAGATTGCCAAAGGTTTCTTCCAAATCTTGTATCAGGGTATCTTTGCTCTTGCTCTTGACCACTATGTCATCCATGTAGGCTTCTATGTTCCTGTGAATCTGTGGCTCAAAAGCAGTGTGCACCACCCTTGCAAATGTTGAGCCTGCATTCTTTAATCCAAAGGGCATGCGTATGAAGCAATATGTGCCGCATGGAGTGATAAATGCAGTCTTCTCTTCGTCTTCCTTGGCCATGAAAATCTGATGATAGCCTGAGTATGCATCAAGGAAAGAGAGCAGTTCACATCCGGCGGTGGAGTCAACAATCTGGTCGATGCGCGGCAAGGGAAATGGATCCTTGGGACAAGCTTTATTCACATCCGTGAAGTCTATACACAGTCTCCATTTCCCATTGGCTTTGCGCACGGCGACTGGATTGGCCAGCCACGTGGGATGGATCACGCCCCTAACTAGGCCTGCTGCTTCTAGCTTCTTGATCTCTTCGGCTATGAATTCTTGGCGCTCCACGGCTTGCTTCCGGACCTTCTGCTTGACGGGCCGCGCATGAGGACAAACAGCAAGCTTGTGCTCCATTACCTCCCTGGGAACACCGGGGATGTTAGACGGTTGCCACGCAAACACGTCGACATTCGCCCGCAGGAAGGCAACGAGCGCGCTTTCCTATTTGTTGTCGAGCGTAGCACTGATGGTGAAGGTACCACCAGTGCCGTCCTCCTTGGCGGACACCTTCTTGGTTGCCGGTGGAACGGCCATTCCTCTCTTGGACTTGCCGGTGGAGCTCGATGGCGTGTCCTCGACGGCAGCGCAGCACTCCGAAGAGGTGCGTTTGCCGGAGTGGGCCCCAGAGCACTTGCCGGACTTGGTCTTGGTCTTCTTCCCCCTGGGAGCTTCAGCGGCAAGTGTGTTGCTCTCCGCTGCGGCTGCTGCATCCCGGTAAATCTTGTCGGCGCAGATAAGCGCGTCCTTCTTGTCGCCATGGACAGAGATGACGCTTATCGGCCCCGGCATCTTGAGTACGTTGTAGGCGTAGTGGGAAGCTGCCATGAACTTGGCGAGGGCGGGATGGCCGAGTATCCCATTGTATGGCAATGGGATATCAGCGACGTCGAACGTGATGCGCTCAGTCCTGAAGTTGAGCTCCCCGCCAAAGGTCACTGGCAGAGTAATCTTGCCCTTCGGCTTGCTCCTTCCCGGGTTTATTCCTTGGAACGTCCCGGTCTCTTCGAGCTCGCTGTCTGGGATCTGGAGTTTCTTGATCACAGCCGAGGAGATCAAGTTCAGGCCGGCCCCGCCGTCAACCAACATTTTGGTGACCTTGAGGTTGCGGATGGTTGGTGAGACCAACATCGGCAAGCACCCGACCGCCGTTGTGCGGTCAGGGTGATCCTCAAGATCAAAAATGATGGGCGTGCTGGACCACTTCAGCAGTTTGCGTGACTCGACGGGCGGCTCAGCTGCGTTTACTTCCCGCACCCACTGCTTGAGTTGGCGGTGGGAAGTATGCAGAGAGGCGCCTCCGTCGACACACAGAACTTCTGTGGCCTTCTGGAACTCCTGCTCGCTGTCATCTCCTCCTTCCATGTCGTCGTCGTCGTCGTCTTCCTCATCCTTGTCGCGGCCCCGGGGGGGTCGATCACCTTGCCGCTGCTTGGCCTTGCCGCGGCGTCCTCCCCGGCCATTGAATGGCCGCTTCTTGCTTGGCTCTCCACCGCCACCTTGGGCCTTCTCCTTGTCGCGACGTTCGTATTCAGCTTTCTGCTGCTCTACGAGGTACTCGACTCGCTTGCAATTCGAAAGATCGTGACCCTTGGTGCGGTGGATCTTGCAGTATTGCTTGTCGGAACCGTCCTGCTTGTCGGCTGCCGCCACAGGGGCAGGCTCCTTGCCGGAGCTGCCAGCCTGTTCCTTCTTGGCGGGAGCCGCCTTGCCGGACTTCTCGACGACAAGCACCTCCTTGCTCTTCTTCCTTCTATTGTTCCGCCGCCGGCTCTTCTTTGCCGGGGCGGCATCCTCGCTGTCGCTTCCTCCTGCGCCAGCTGTTGGGGAACGTAGTATTTTAAAATTTTCCTACGATCACGCAAGATCTATCTACCAGATGCATAGCAACGAGAGGGGAGAGTGTGTCTACGTACCCTCGTAGACCGGGAGCGGAAGCGTCAAGTGACGCGGTTGATGTTGTCGAACTTCTTCGCGATCCAACCGATCAAGCACCGAACGTACGGCACCTCCGCGTTCAGCACACGTTCAGCTTGATGACGTCCCACGAGCTCTTGATCCAGTTGAGCTTCACGGGAGAGTTTCGTCAGCACGACGGCGTGGTGACGGATATGATGTGTTCACCGGCGCAGGGCTTCGCCTAAGCTCCGCGACGGTACGACCGAGGTGTGATTCTGTGGAGGGGGGCACCGCACACGGCTAAAACAATTCAACTTGTGTGTCCTTGGGTGCCCCCCTGCCCCCGTATATAAAGGAGCAAGGGAGGAGGGGCCGGCCAACTCTCCTGGTGCGGCTAGGGAAGGGATTCCTACTAGGAATAGGATTGCAATCCTATTCCTAGTAGGATTCACCGAAAGGAAGAAGGGGGAAAGGAATAGGAGAGGTGGCGCCCCCCAATCCAAGTCCAACTAGGATTCCTAGGTGGGGGCGCCGGCCAGCCCTATGGGCTGCCTCTCTCTCACCCTTTAGGCCCACTATGGACCATCCCCTCTCGTAGGGGGTACCGGTAACCCCCTCCGGCATTCCCGATAAATCCGAAACTTTTCCGGTATACTTCCGGTGTCCGAATATAGCCGTCCAATATATCAATCTTTATGTCTCGGACATTCCGAGACTCCTCGTCATGTCCGTGATCTCATCCGGGACTCCGAACTACCTTCGGTACATCAATACTCAAAAACTCATAATACCGATCGTCATCAAACGTTAAGCGTGCGGACCCTACGGGTTCGAGAACTATGTAGACATGACCGAGACTCATCTCTGGTCAATAACCAATAGCGGAACCTGGATGTTCATATTGGCTCCTACATATTCTACGAAGATCTTTTATCGGTCAGAACCGCATAACAACATACGTTGTTCCTTTTGTCAAACGGTATGTTACTTGCCCGAGATTCGATCGTCGGTATCTTTATACCTAGTTCAATCTCGTTTACCGGCAAGTCTCTTTACTCGTTCCGTAACACATTATCTCGTGACTAACTCATTAGTCTTTTGCTTGCAAGGCTTATTGTGATGTGTGTTACCGAGAGGGCCCAGAGATACCTCTCCGACACTCGGAGTGACAAATCCTAATCTTGATCTATGCCAACACCACGAATACTTTCGGAGACACCTGTAGAGCATCTTTATGATCACCCAGTTACGTTGTGACGTTTGATAGCACACAAGGTGTTCCTACGGTATTCGGGAGTTGCATAATCTCATAGTCATAGGAACATGTATAAGTCATGAAGAAAGCAATAGCAGTTAAACTAAACGATCATAGTGCTATGCTAACGGATGGGTCTTGTCCATCACATCATTCTCCTAATGATGTGATCCCGTTGATCAAATGACAACTCATGTCTATCGCTAGGAAACATAACCATCTTTGATCAATGAGCTAGTCTAGTAGAGGCATACTAGGGACATACTGTTTTGTCTATGTATCCACACATGTACTAAGTTTCCGGTTAATACAATTCTAGCATGAATAAAAGACATTTATCATGATATAAGGAAATACAAATAACATCTTTATTATTGCCTCTAGGGCATATTTCCTTCAGTCTCCCACTTGAACTAGAGTCAATAATCTAGATTACAAAGTGATGATCCTCACACCCATGGAGTCTTGGTGCTGATCATGTTTTGCCCGTGGAAGAGGCTTAGTCAACGGGTCTGCAACATTCAGATCCGTATGTATTTTGCAAATCTCTATGTCTCCCTCCTTGACTAGATCACGGATGGAATTGAAGCGTCTTTTGATGTGTTTTGTTCTCTTGTGAAACCTGGATTCCTTCGCCAAGGCTATGGCTCCAGTGTTGTCACAAAAGATTTTCATTGGACCCGATGCACTAGGTACTACACCTAGATCGGATATGAACTCCTTCATACAGACTCCTTCATTTGCTGCTTCCGAAGCAGCTATGTATTCCGCTTCACACGTAGATCCCGCCACGACGCTCTGCTTGGAACTGCACCAGCTGACAGCTCCACCGTTCAATAAAAATACATATCCGGTTTGTGACTTTGAGTCATCCGGATCAGTGTCAAAGCTAGAATCGACGTAACCGTTTACGACGAGCTCTTTGTCACCTCCATATACGAGAAACATATCCTTTGTTCTTTTCAGATACTTTAGGATGTTTTTGACCGCTGTCCAGTGATCCACTCCTGGATTACTTTGGTACCTCCCTGCTAGACTTATAGCAAGGCACACATCAGGTCTGGTACACAGCATTGCATACATGATAGATCCTATGGCTGAGGCATAGGGAATGACTTTCATTTTCTCTCTATCTTCTGCAGTGGTCGGGCATTGAGTCTTACTCAACTTCATACCTTGTAAAACAGGCAAGAATCCTTTCTTTGACTGATCCATTTTGAACCTTTTCAAAATCTTATCAAGGTATGTGCTTTCTAAAAGTCCAATTAAGCGTCTTGATCTATCTCTATAGATCTTGATGCCTAATATGTAAGCAGCTTCTCCGAGGTCTTTCATAGAAAAACTTTTATTCAAGTATCCTTTTATGCTATCCAGAAATTCTATATCATTTCCAATTAACAATATGTCATCTACATATAATATTAGAAATGCTACAGAGCTCCCACTCACTTTCTTGTAAATACATGCTTCTCCAAAAGTCTGTATAAAACCATATGCTTTGATCACCTCATCAAAGCGTATATTCCAACTCCGAGATGCTTGCACCAGTCCATAGATGGATCGCTGGAGTTTGCATACTTTGTTAGCACCTTTTGGATCGACAAAACCTTCTGGTTGCATCATATACAACTCTTCTTTGAGATATCCATTTAGGAATGAAGTTTTGACATCCATTTGCCAGATTTCATAATCATAAAATGCGGCAATTGCTAACATGATTCGGACAGACTTAAGCATCGCTACAGGTGAGAAAGTCTCATCGTAGTCAACTCCTTGAACTTGTCGAAAACCTTTCGCAACAAGTCGAGCTTTGTAAACAGTAATATTACCGTCTGCGTCGGTCTTCCTCTTGAAGATCCATTTATTTTCGATGGCCTGCCGATCATCGGGCAAGTCAACCAAAGTCCATACTTTGTTCTCATACATGGATCCCATCTCAGATTTCATGGCTTCAAGCCATTTTGCGGAATCTGGGCTCATCATCGCTTCCTCATAGTTCGTAGGTTCATCATGGTCTAGTAACATGATTTCCAGAACTGGGTTGCCGTACCACTCTGGTGCGGAACGTACTCTGGTTGATCTACGACGTTCAGTAGAAACTTGATCCGAAGTTTCATGATCATTATCATCAACTTCCTCACTAATTGGTGTAGGAATCACTGGAATAATTTCCTGTGATGTACTACTTTCCAATATGGGAGAAGGTACAATTACCTCATCAAGTTCTACTTTCCTCCCACTCACTTCTTTCGAGAGAAACTCTTTTTCTAGAAAGGATCCGTTCTTAGCAACGAATATTTTGTCTTCGGATCTGTGATAGAAGGTGTACCCAACAGTCTCTTTTGGGTATCCTATGAAGACACATTTTTCCGACTTGGGATCGAGCTTATCAGGTTGAAGTGTTTTAACATAAGCATCGCAGCCCCAAATTTTAAGAAACGACAACTTTGGTTTCTTGCCAAACCATAGTTCATAAGGCGTCGTATCAACGGATTTAGATGGTGCCCTATTTAACGTGAATGCAGCTGTCTCTAAAGCATAACCCCAAAACGATAGTGGTAAATCGGTAAGAGACATCATAGATCGCACCATATCTAATAAAGTATGGTTACGACGTTCGGACACACCATTACGTTGTGGTGTTCCAGGTGGCGTGAGTTGTGAAACTATTCCACATTGTTTCAAATGAAGACCAAACTCGTAACTCAAATATTCTCCTCCACGATCAGATCGTAGGAACTTTATTTTCTTGTTACGATGATTCTCTACTTCACTCTGAAATTCTTTGAACTTTTCAAATGTTTCAGACTTGTGCTTCATTAAGTAGATATACCCATATCTGCTCAAATCATCAGTGAAGGTCAGAAAATAACGATACCCGCCGCGAGCATCAACACTCATTGGTCCACACACATCAGTATGTACGATTTCCAACAAATCTGTTGCTCGCTCCATAGTTCCGGAAAACGGAGTTTTAGTCATCTTGCCCATGAGGCATGGTTCGCAAGCACCAAGTGATTCATAATCAAGTGATTCCAAAAGTCCATCTTTATGGAGTTTCTTCATGCGTTTTACACCAATATGACCTAAACGGCAGTGCCACAAATAAGTTGCACTATCATTATTAACCTTGCATCTTTTGGTTTCAATATTATGAATATGTGTATCACTACAATCGAGATCCAATAAGAATAGACCACTCTTTAAGGGTGCATGACCATAAAAGATATTATTCATCAAAATGGAACAACCATTATTCTCTGATTTAAATGAATAACCGTCTCGCAATAAACAAGATCCAGATATAATGTTCATGCTCAACGCTGGCACCAAATAACAATTATTTAGGTCTAAAACTAATCCCGAAGGTAGATGTAGAGGTAGCGTGCCGACGGCGATCACATCGACTTTGGAACCGTTTCCAACGCGCATCGTCACCTCGTCCTTAGCTAATCTTCGTTTAATCCGCAGTCCCTGTTTCGAGTTACAAATATTAGCAACCGAACCGGTATCAAATACCCAGGTACTACTACGAGCATTAGTAAGGTACACATCAATAACATGTATATCACATATACCTTTGTTCATCTTGCCATCCTTCTTATCCGCCAAATACTTGGGGCAGTTCCGCTTCCAGTGTCCAGTCCCCTTGCAGTAGAAGCACTCAGTTTCAGGCTTGGCTCCAGATTTGGGTTTCTTCGTTGAAGTAGCAACTGACTTGCTATTCTTTTTGAAGTTCCCTTTCTTTCCCTTGCCCTTTTTCTTGAAACTAGTGGTCTTGTTAACCATCAACACTTGATGCTCCTTTTTGATTTCTACCTCCGCAGCTTTGAGCATAGCGAAGAGCTCGGGAATTGTCTTTTGCATCCCTTGCATGTTATAGTTCATCACGAAGCCTTTATAGCTTGGTGGTAGTGATTGAAGAACTCTATCAATAACACTATCCTCGTCAACATTGCAACCAAGTTGAGTCATATGATTATAGTACCCAGACATTCTGAGCAAGTGTTCACTGATAGAACTATTCTCCTCCATTTTGCAGCTGTAGAACTTATTGGAAATCTCATATTTCTCAATTCGGGCATTTGCTTGAAATATTAACTTCAACTCCTGGAACATCTCATATGCTCCATGACATTCAAAACGTCGTTGAAGTCCCGGTTCTAAGCCGTAAAGCATGGCACACTGAACTATCGTGTAGTCATCAGACCGTGACTGCCAGACGTTCAAAGCGTCTGCATCAGCGGCAGGGGGCTTGTCACCTAGCGGTGCTTCAAGGACATAATTCTTCTATGCAGCAATGAGGATAATCCTCAGGTTACGGACCCAGTCCGTGTAATTGCTACCATCATCTTTCAACTTAGCTTTCTCTAGGAATGCATTAAAATTCAAAGGAACGGTAGCACGGGCCATAGATCTACAACGACATAGATATGCAAAACTATCAGGACTAAGTTCATGATAAATTAAAGTTCAATTTAATCATATTAATTTAAAGAACTCCCACTCAGATAGACATCCCTCTAGTCATCTAAATGATCACGTGATCCAAATCAACTAAACCATGTCCGATCATCACGTGAGATGGAGTAGTTTTCAATGGTGAACATCTTATGTTGATCATATCTACTATATGATTCACGCTCGACCTTTCGGTCTCCAGTGTTCCGAGGCCATATCTGTATATGCTAGGCTCGTCAAGTTTAACCCGAGTATTCTGCGTGTGCAAAACTGGCTTACACCCGTTGTATTTGAACGTAGAGCTTATCACACCCGATCATCACGTGGTGTCTCGGCACGACGAACTTTCGCAACGGTGCATACTCAGGGAGAACACTTATACCTTGAAATTTAGTAAGGGATCATCTTATAATGCTACCGTCGTTCTAAGCAAAATAAGAAGCATAATAAGATAAACATCACATGCAATCAAAATATGTGACATGATATGGCCATCATCATCTTGTGCTTTTGATCTCCATCTTCAAAGCACCGTCATGATCACCTTCGTCACCGGCGCGACACCTTGATCTCCATCGTAGCATCGTTGTCGTCTCGCCAACTATTGCTTCTATGACTATCGCTACCGTTTAGTGATAAAGTAAAGCAATTACATGGCGATTGCATTTCATACAATAAAGCGACAACCATATGGCTCCTGCCAGTTGCCGATAACTTTACAAAACATGATCATCTCATACAAAACCGTATAACTCATCATGACTTGACCATATCACATCACAACATGCCCTGCAAAAACAAGTTAGACGTCCTCTACTTTGTTTGTTGCATAGTTTTACGTGGCTGCTACGGGCTTAGCAAGAACCGTTCTTACCTACGCATACAAAACCACAACGATGTTTCGTCAAGTATGTGCTGTTTTAACCTTCACAAGGACCGGGCGTAGCCACACTTGATTCAGCTAAAGTGAGAGAGACAGACACCCGCCAGTCACCTTTAAGCAACGAGTGCTCGTAACGGTGAAACCAGTCTCGCGTAAGCGTACGCGTAATGTCGGTCCGGGCCGCTTCATCTCACAATACCGCCGAAGCAAAGTATGACATGCTGGTAAGCAGTATGACTAGTATCGTCCACAATCTCATTGTGTTCTACTCGTGCATATCATCTACGCATAGACCTGGCTCATGATGCCACTGTTGGGGAACGTAGTATTTTAAAATTTTCCTACGATCACGCAAGATCTATCTACCAGATGCATAGCAACGAGAGGGGAGAGTGTGTCTACGTACCCTCGTAGACCGGGAGCGGAAGCGTCAAGTAACGCGGTTGATGTTGTCGAACTTCTTCGCGATCCAACCGATCAAGCACCGAACGTACGACACCTCCGCGTTCAGCACACGTTCAGCTTGATGACGTCCCACGAGCTCTTGATCCAGTTGAGCTTCATGGGAGAGTTTCGTCAGCACGACGGCGTGGTGACGGATATGATGTGTTCACCGGCGCAGGGCTTCGCCTAAGCTCCGCGACGGTACGACCGAGGTGTGATTCTGTGGAGGGGGGCACCGCACACGGCTAAAACAATTCAACTTGTGTGTCCTTGGGTGCCCCCCTGCCCCCGTATATAAAGGAGCAAGGGAGGAGGGGCCGGCCAACTCTCCTGGTGCGGCTAGGGAAGGGATTCCTACTAGGAATAGGATTGCAATCCTATTCCTAGTAGGATTCACCGAAAGGAAGAAGGGGGAAAGGAATAGGAGAGGTGGCGCCCCCCCAATCCTAGTCCAACTAGGATTCCTAGGTGGGGGCGCCGGCCAGCCCTATGGGCTGCCTCTCTCTCACCCTTTAGGCCCACTATGGACCATCCCCTCTCGTAGGGGGTTCCGGTAACCCCCTCCGGCATTCCCGATAAATCCGAAACTTTTCCGGTATACTTCCGGTGTCCGAATATAGCCGTCCAATATATCAATCTTTATGTCTCGGACATTCCGAGACTCCTCGTCATGTCCGTGATCTCATCCGGGACTCCGAACTACCTTCGGTACATCAATACTCAAAAAACTCATAATACCGATCGTCATCAAACGTTAAGCGTGCGGACCCTACGGGTTCGAGAACTATGTAGACATGACCGAGACTCATCTCCGGTCAATAACCAATAGCGGAACCTGGATGTTCATATTGGCTCCTACATATTCTACGAAGATCTTTTATCGGTCAGAACCGCATAACAACATACGTTGTTCCTTTTGTCAAACGGTATGTTACTTGCCCGAGATTCGATCGTCGGTATCTCTATACCTAGTTCAATCTCGTTACCGGCAAGTCTCTTTACTCGTTCCGTAACACATCATCTCGTGACTAACTCATTAGTCTTTTGCTTGCAAGGCTTATTGTGATGTGTGTTACCGAGAGGGCCCAGAGATACATCTCCGACACTCGGAGTGACAAATCCTAATCTTGATCTATGCCAACACCACAAATACTTTCGGAGACACATGTAGAGCATCTTTATGATCACCCAGTTACGTTGTGACGTTTGATAGCACACAAGGTGTTCCTACGGTATTCGGGAGTTGCATAATCTCATAGTCATAGGAACATGTATAAGTCATGAAGAAAGCAATAGCAGTTAAACTAAACGATCATAGTGCTATGCTAACGGTGTTGGGGAACGTAGTATTTTAAAATTTTCCTACGATCACGCAAGATCTATCTACCAGATGCATAGCAACGAGAGGGGAGAGTGTGTCTACGTACCCTCGTAGACCGGGAGCGGAAGCGTCAAGTGACGCGGTTGATGTTGTCGAACTTCTTCGCGATCCAACCGATCAAGCACCGAACGTACGGCACCTCCGCGTTCAGCACACGTTCAGCTTGATAACGTCCCACGAGCTCTTGATCCAGTTGAGCTTCACGGGAGAGTTTCGTCAGCACGACGGCGTGGTGACGGATATGATGTGTTCACCGGCGCAGGGCTTCGCCTAAGCTCCGCGACGGTATGACCGAGGTGTGATTCTGTGGAGGGGGGCACCGCACACGGCTAAAACAATTCAACTTGTGTGTCTTTGGGTGCCCCCTGCCCCCGTATATAAAGGAGCAGGGGAGGGAGGCCGGCCGGCCCTTCCTGGTGCGGCTAGGGAAGGAGTCCTACTAGGAATAGGATTGCAATCCTATTCCTAGTAGGATTCACCAAAAGGAAGAAGGGGGAAAGGAATAGGAGAGGTGGCGCCCCCCCCCCAATCCTAGTCCAACTAGGAACCCTAGGTGGGGGCGCCGGCCAGCCCTATGGGCTGCCTCTCTCTTTCCCTTTAGGCCCACTATGGACCATCCCCTCTCGTAGGGGGTTCCGGTAACCCCCTCCGGCATTCCCGATAAATCCAAAACTTTTCCGGTATACTTCCGGTGTCCGAATATAGCCGTCCAATATATCAATCTTTATGTCTCGGACATTCCGAGACTCCTCGTCATGTCCGTGATCTCATCCGGGACTCCGAACTACCTTCGGTACATCAATACTCAAAAACTCATAATACCGATCGTCATCAAACGTTAAGCGTGCGGACCCTACGGGTTCGAGAACTATGTAGACATGACCGAGACTCATCTCTGGTCAATAACCAATAGCGGAACCTGGATGTTCATATTGGCTCCTACATATTCTACGAAGATCTTTTATCGGTCAGAACCGCATAACAACATACGTTGTTCCTTTTGTCAAACGGTATGTTACTTGCCCGAGATTCGATCGTCGGTATCTTTATACCTAGTTCAATCTCGTTTACCGGCAAGTCTCTTTACTCGTTCCGTAACACATCATCTCGTGACTAACTCATTAGTCTTTTGCTTGCAAGTCTTATTATGATGTGTGTTACCGAGAGGGCCCAGAGATACCTCTCCGACACTCGGAGTGACAAATCCTAATCTTGATCTATGCCAACACCACGAATACTTTCGGAGACACCTGTAGAGCATCTTTATGATCACCCAGTTACGTTGTGACGTTTGATAGCACACAAGGTGTTCCTACGGTATTCGGGAGTTGCATAATCTCATAGTCATAGGAACATGTATAAGTCATGAAGAAAGCAATAGCAGTTAAACTAAACGATCATAGTGCTATGCTAACGGATGGGTCTTGTCCATCACATCATTCTCCTAATGATGTGATCCCGTTGATCAAATGACAACTCATGTCTATGGTTAGGAAACATAACCATCTTTGATCAATGAGCTAGTCTAGTAGAGGCATACTAGGGACATACTGTTTTGTCTATGTATCCACACATGTATTAAGTTTCCGGTTAATACAATTCTAGCATGAATAAAAGACATTTATCATGATATAAGGAAATACAAATAACATCTTTATTATTGCCTCTAGGGCATATTTCCTTCACCAGCATCCTCGCCGGGGAGTCTCCTCCCCTCTTCGGCGCGCGCGCACTTGTCAGCCAGAGCGTAGAGCTCGCTGACATCCCGTATCTTGGTCATGGCCATCTCTTCCCGCATGTGGCGGTTACGCACGTTCTGGTGGAACGCGCTGATAACCGCGGCAGGGTGGACGTCGGGGATGTTGTGCTGCACGCGGCTGAACCTCTGGATGTACTTGCGTAGGGATTCTCCTTCCTTCTGGGCCAAGATGTGGAGATCGCTCTCCTGGCCGTGGGGTTTGTGGCCGCCGGTGAAGGCGCCAACAAATTGGTGGCACAGATCTGCCCACGAAGAAATGGAGCTCTCCGGCAAGTGCATAAGCCAAGAACGGACGTTCGGCTTAAGCACTAGCGGGAAGTAGTTGGCGAGCACCTTCTCGTCGCGCCCCCCGGCAGCCTGCACCGCGATGGTGTAGATGCTGAGGAACTCCGAGGGGTGCGTCTTGCTGTCGTACTTCTCGGGTACGTCGGGCTTGAAAGTCTTCATGCTGGGCCACTGGACGCGCCGCAGCTCACGGGTGAACGCAGGGCAGCCTGCCGCGTACGGCAAGTCACCTGGTTCACCGGGCGCGTGCGTGTCGGCAGCGGCACCATCTCGCTGATCCGACTGTCGTCGGGCTTCTCGTCGGCGCTCAATGCGCGTCCGAGCATCTTCTTGCCGCCGATCGTCGAGGACTTGGCGCTGGTCCCGACGAGCCCGCGGATCCGACGACGCCGTGGAGTCGTCGTCGACGTTAATCCGGCGGGGTGGCGTCTTCTGCTTCCGCGGCGGGGAGTGCACCGTGGTTGCACCCCCGGCGGTCTTGTCGCCGTCGGCCTTCGTCTGCTCGACTTGCCGTGGCCGCGATGTTTCCGGCTGCTGCGGCGTATCGTTGTTGGCGAAGGCGATGAGGCTCTGGATCGTCGCCCTCCAGTCGTCGGCCTTGTCTGCCGCTGGAGGGAAGTCGAGGAGCAGTTGCGCTCTTGCTAGCGCTTCTGCTGGAGAGGAGGGGAGCGGCGGCGAGCGGTGCGAGGAGCGAGATATGCTCGGACTTCTAACAGGGTTAGAAGGAGCAGTCTCTCGCCCTGGCGACCGCGCCTTGCTCGTGCCAGCACGCTGGCCTTGAGCATCCCGCGATCCTCCGGCTTGTCCTTGGCCCAGCAAGCGAATGGTACCTCCTGTACCACGGCGCTGCTGGCCTGTCGTCTGCTGAGAGGGAAGTGGTGCGTCTACGGACACCGAGGCCTTGGAATTTGCCCGGTCGTCCGTCTTGTCCTTGGATTTGGTGGCGCCGTGAGTTTCCTCACCGGCGACCACCCTTCCGTCGGCGTCTCCTCAACCAACCGTTGGTTCTGGTGGTGGTGGAATCGACGCAGACGGGCCTGCGACCTCCGAAGCCTTCTTCTTCGGGGCCATGCTGATGTTGCTGGTGAAGCTGATGAAGTTGGAGAGGTTGATGAAGAATGCGCACGCGTGAGCGCCGGATCAGGTTCGCACAACCTCGACGCCCCCTACCTGGCGCGCCAAAGATGTCGGGGGAAACTGTCCTCCCACGAGCACCTATGGGACCGGAGCCCCTTCTACGTTGCGGTAAGGGAGCGGAGGGAGCACAAAGAGCAGATCGAGGGGATCACGCGGGCAGTTTACCCAGGTTCGGGCCGCGCGGACGCGTAAAACCCTACTCCTGCCTTGGTTGTATTGAGCTCGGGAGCTTGAAGAGCTACAGTGCTTAGCTACACCGAGCGTGAGAGTTGCAAAGGTTTCGAACCCTTTCTACGTTGTGCATGGGCCTCCTTTTATAGCCCAAGGGGTCACCGACAGGTGTCAACGTAGAAGAGGGCAAAAAAGTAACTTTGGTGGTAGTTGTAACAGTGCTGGAATAGTGCGTGAACAGTGATCTTCACCTAACTTTGACAGTGGGGGACAAGGGCATTAATTACCCGTCACCGTCGACCCCAAAAGTGTCCGTCCATGCTTCTCCATTCGACACGGCGGTAGCCTCGTCACCGTGCCTTGCCACCGTGTGCCCCAGGCTGCACAGCCGTCCGCCACGCGTCCCTGGAAGGGCCCCAGGACGACGCGTGGGCAGATGAGCTGGAGCGCGGGCACACAGCGTGAGTTCCCCGGCAAGCACCTTGCCGGGGCCATGATCTTGCCGGGCCCGGAAGCTTGCCGCTCCCCGGGCCCTGCCGAGGTGTACGATGCGCCAAGGTACTTCTTGGCCTTCCTGACAAGCTCCTCTTGCCAGGGTCTTGTACTTAGAGTAATAAGCTTGAGCCTGGTGCGGCCTTCCCGGCAAGCTCCTCTTGCCGGGGCCTTGATCTTCTGACTTGTATACTTTGTTTTTGAATGGCTTTATAGGGACCAGAAAGGTTTCCGGCAAGCACGTGGTAAGCCCTGCCGCGGGAAGCTGCTACTGACCGTGCACAAGTTGGGGTACTAAGGTACCCCTATCTTAGTACACCGACAGCCGGCAAGTTCGGTCCGAGGTTGCGGAGCGAGAGCGAGCATCATAGACGAAGTAGTCGAACACGCAAAAGTAGATGAACACAAGGAAATATAAAGATGACTATCTTTATTAATCAACTAGCAAAAGAGCCCGTGCGTTGCAATGGGAGAAAAAAACACTACACACACTCTTAACCCAACAATCATCACTCAAGACCACAATAGGTTCATCTCCTTTATTTTAGCAAGGCATCATATTTGTGTTGCCGCTTATCATCCTTCTCATCCTCGCCAGCGATGGACTCAGTGTTCACACAAATCAAAACATGTTTGAATGTGGTTAATCCTAAGCTTCACTCTCTCCCTCTCTCCTCCCTCTCTCTCTCTCTCTCTCTCTCTCTCTCTCTCTCTCTCTCTCTCTCATTTTCTCTCAGACTCGTCATGATAAATCTGTTGTTTTCCCCTGCAACGTTTTCAGAGGTATGCATGTGTAGTTATTGATATTTTGATTCACTATATGATTATAGTGGTTGTTTATTTGCAATCCAGATCGCCACGGGTACGAAATAAAAACAGATCGTGCACTATAAATTATAAGTTTGCCTCCAAAATAATATTTAAAAAATAATTAACAGGTAAAATTGACATCATATTCAGATTTCACACGTTTTTCTATTCAAATTTCATATATAACATGTTAAAATCGGAGTTATGGTTTAAAAGATATGGATAATATAAAAACCATTTGTTTGACTTTAAGATCTTCCAAAATAATATTTAAAAATACTTAACAGGTTGAAATAATCTGATATTCATATTCTACATATTCTTATAATCAAATTTCATATATAACATGCTTAAATCGAAGTTACGGTTTAAAAGATATGGATGATTTAGAAAATCATTTGTTTGACTTAAATGTGACCCCCGCGTATGAATCACCAAAAAGGTTAGGAGGGTTTTCGGAACAATTTAAAATAACGGTTCGGGTTACTTAACTACGGACTGTGGGTTGATTTCATGAAAATACAGGTTTTTTTGAAAACGGTAAAATAACGGTTCGGGTGACTTACGTCCGGACTGCGGGTTGATTTCAAGAAAATACAGGGGCATTTTTGCAAAACAGTGCGACATAAGCACTCCGTGCTTTACTATTAGGTAGAGATGATCACTATTACAATGATTGCTCCTCATCTCTTTATATAGGGCTAGGGGTCAAAGGGATAAGTACCAACTTAACATAAAGTGTGGAACCGAGAGGGATGAGCCAGTGCGCTTCGCACGCCCGAGCCGGCTCCCACGTCGTGGCCCGGTTTCCCAACACTCCCACGTCGTGGCCTCAAAACTCCGAAAAACTTAGTGGGAAAAAATATGGAGAAAGAGCACACAATATACGTTGTTATATTGCACGATTTACCTCGGCAAAACCTCGCATGAGAAACATCGGGAAAACTCACTCAAGGGAAAAAGAGTACAATCCACTCAACCATCAAGTTGTGTACTCGATCATCAGGATCGAGATTTAACTGACGAGTTTGTGAAGTTTCTCACCCCGAACCTTGCATCTCTCTAAGTCTCATCATACCGATTCCACACACGCACCTCTCTAAGGTTGATGCCGGTAATGATTTAGTGAACATATTAACAAGATTGTCACACTACTTAGTATGCAAAACTCTCACCTCGTTCAACTAATGCAGCTCATGTGCATAGAAGAACTTGGGACTAATATGCTTTGTGAGGTTACTCTTCACATAAACCATCTGGACTTGTGCAACACAGGCAACATTATCTTCACAGATAATGGTAGGGGTTTGTATGGTGTTTAGCCCACATGTCCGATGAATGTAGCCGATCATCCGTCGAAGCGATACACATTCTTTGCATGCTTCGAACAGTGCAATGATTTCCGAGTGGTTCGTGGAATTCGACACAAGAGAGTTTGCTTGGACGATTTCTAGGAAAACGCGGTTTCACCACAAAGGAAAACATATCCAGTTTATGATTTGCAATCATGCTGGTCCGATAGGTACCCAGGATCGTCATAGTCTGCAAGAGATACGTCTTGATTCCTTTTATAAAACATGCCAAGATTTTTGGTCCCTTGCAGGTAACAGAATACGTCCTTGACACCTTTCCAATGCCTCTTGGTAGGTTCAGAATAGTACCTAGCAAGAAAACTGACGGCAAAGGCAAAATCTGGCAGTGTACAATTTGCGAGGTACATGAGTGCTCCAACCGCACTCAGGTAAGGAACCTCTGGTCCCAGAGTTTTCTCCCCCTCTCTCTTTGGCCTGAATGGGTCCTTGTCATGCTGTAAAGATCTCCCGACCATCGAGGTCTTAGAAGGATATGCCTATCAAATCTAAATCTTTCCAACACCTTCTGGGTGTAGGCTGACTGGTGCACTAGAATCCATCAGGGGAATGTTCAAGATGCAGACCTAGACAAAACTTGGTTTTACCCAAATCCTTCATCTCGAATTCCGACTTAAGGTAGGAACTCACTTCCTCAATATCCTCATGCGTACCGATTATGTTTAAATCGACCACGTACACTAAGATTATACAGAATCCATCTTGGGATCACCGTATAAACACACATGTGCAATCTTTATTGCTCGTGTAGACCTTCTGATGAAGGAAATCACTTAGGCGATTATACTACATTCTACTAGACTGTCGGCGTCCGTACAGTGCCTTTTGAAATTGAACATTGTATACACTCCTGTTTGCTCTATCATGGTTCGGAACAGGGATACCTTCAGGAACCTTCATGTATATGTTCGAATCCAAGTCACCATACAGCGAAGTAGTGACAACATCGATTAATTAACTTCATTTTCAAGCCCATGTTTACTGCCATTGAGATCAAGTATCTAAGTGAACCCTTGAGCGATGAGCCTTGCTTTGTACCATACTACCATATTATTTTCATCTCTCTTTCGAACAAAAATCCACCTATGGCCAACAGGGCGTATGTGGGGAGGAGTTTGACAAACTGGTCCGAACATCTTCCTTTTGTTGAGAGATACTAATTCAGCAGTAATTGCCTCCTGCCAATCTTTCCAATCGGACCTTTTCTGCAATCAGCAAACGTGTTAGGCTCAGGGTCAAGATCTATGATTGACGCAATTTTCGTAGCAAAGTTAATGTCGACTATCACCGTTGCTCGGTTCAGGGACTTCCCCGTATAAATATAACTTATGGCCATTTCATCATGGAGCGCATCTGGTGCTAATACTTGATCTACCAAATTTCCCATTCTGGGAGCAATGTCATTTAGATTTCTCGTGTCGATGTGTGCGCACACATCTACACTTGGTGTTTCTCCTATGGTAAAGTTTAAGTCCGGAATTTCGTGCACTGAATTTTCCGTACTTGTGCCAGGTCTCAATTGGCTCCCCGTTTCACTTTGGGGCACTTTAGCGACAGGCTGTAATTAATCTCTCTAATCCTTTTTCGTCAGGCGTCCCCGAGTACTTCGGATTTGAGAAGCAGGATCTCTCGTCCTTTTAGGCCTTTGGATGGGAGTGGGTATACCATCATTTTTCTTCGGTATTTCAAACCTTTCTGGTGCATTGCGCGCGTGCACAAGCGATTTTGTCACCGTTTTTAAGTCACTAAAGTGGTCAGGCAGTTGATTTGCTATAGACTGCAAATCTATTATCTTTTCGACTTCTCTCTCAGTCTCAGCAATTCGCAGGTCATGAGCGTGGATTCTCGTGGCTTGCCACGTGATTTCTCGACTTTTAGCATCAAGGGTTTGATTCTCTCCCCCTAAAGTCAAGAAAAAAATCCTCGTCAAAAATGCAATCAGCAAAACGAGCCTTGTGACAATCACGTGTCATGGGGTCCAGATACCCGATTATGGACACTGTCTCATAACCAACGTATATCCCAACTTACGGAGCAGGCCCATTGTCGATCGTTGGGGTGGTGGTATCGGTACATATACCTGGCAACCGAACCTATGAAGGTGGGAAATTTTCTGTGCCGACCCCACTAGTAGAAAAAGGGTCAAATGTGTGAGACACATTAGTCCCGGTTTGCATTTGAGCCGGAACTAATGTGTCCATTAGTGCCGGTTCAAACGGCTAGGCGGGAGAAGATCTTTAGTACCGGTTCAGTGTGGACCTTTAGTACCGGTTCATGCCACGAACCGGTACTAAAGGGCTTAGGGCCCGGCCAGCCCCTTTAGTACCGGTTCGTGGCATGAACCGGTAGTAAAGATGTTGTGGCAGAGGATGTTTTTAGTCCCACCTCGCTCTCCTAGCAAGATTTTTACCACCTTAAATATGTTACTTCTCAAACTATCACAAGCACTTGGTCGTCATTGAACTCTATGTGTAGAATTTGTGGTAGCAATATGAGTCTTCACCGGTTTATGAACCGTTGAGGACTCATATTGACAATTCAGATTGTACACAAAAAGATCATTGATAATCAATGTAATTTTTGTGTATATTTTTACAATGTTTACGCCCTCACTCTCTCCACTCACTCGGTCTCCCCCTCAATCCCCCGCGCCGGTCCTTCCCCGCCGGCCGCCCCTCACTCTCGCCACTCACTTTATAACTGGACGCACTTCGTGTACAAACTGGACAATTTCTTTCGGAGTATCAGAGTTTCGGACGAGAACTCATCTGTTACACGGGCACTTCAATATTTTTTAAACTTATTTGAACTCCAGACTATTTTTGCGTTCAGTATGCAGCATTCAAAGCGACGTCATCAATTTCCAGCATGTTCTGACATCATTTGCTGTTTTTCAGTCATTTACCGATTTGTTTAGAGAGCTAAATGACCGTGAAATTGAAAATCACTACAAAATGAACTCTGAAAATGTTGGAACTTGGCATGGTATCAACATTTCACCCGCATAGCATGTGCAAAAGAGTAGAGAGGGTCACGCCGAAAACTGGACGCACTTCGTGTACAAACTGGACAATCTCTTTCGGAGTATCAGGGTTTCGGACAAGAACTCATCTGTTACACGGGCGACGTTATCAATTTCCAACATGTTCTGACATCATTCGGAGTATCAGGGTTTCAGACGAGAAAGCAAAAAAATTCACAAAGAAACTAAATACAGCAAAAAAAACTACTCAGAAATAAATAGAAGAAAATAAATAAAACAGAAAAGACAAAAACTACATAAAAAATTGTTGGGGCGCTGCCCAGTGGGCCTGCCAGACCTAGGGTGTGCATATTCAGGCCCAGAAGGTCCAGCAGGCTCACAGGGCAGCGCGCCATAGTTAGGCCCTGAAGCCTGGTATATAGAGAAGTTCGAAGCAGCAGTCGGGGCTGGGTTTATAAACCAGTGCGGCTGCCCTTCGCTCGGCGAGGTGGGACTAAACATTGTGCACCGTCGGCGATAGCGCACAACCATTAGTACCGGTTGGTGGCTCCAACCGGTATTAATGCTTGGGCCTTTAGTAACAGTTGGTGGCTCCAACCGGTACTAAAGGGGGTTGTTTCCCGCCACTTCACCTGGCGAAAATTGGCCTTTAGTATCGGTTGGAGCCACCAACCGGTACTAAAGGCCCCTCCTATATATATGGTACTTACAAAAAATTCAGTTTCATCGACCACCACTTCTTCTTCAACTGCTTCACGCGACATCGCCGCTGCTGTCGCGTCGTCGCCCATCGCGCGCCGCCCTCGCGGCCCCCGCCGCGCGTCGTCGCCCCCGCCGCCCGTCGTCGTCGTCTCACGCCACCGCCCCTGTCGTCGCCGTCTCGCATTGCCGTCCCCGTCGTCGCCGTCCCCGCCGTCCCTGTCGTCGCCCCCAGCCCACCGCCCGTCGTCGCGCCGCCCCCGTCGCATCGCCGTCTCGCGCCGCCGCCCGTACGCCGCCGCCCCCCGCTCGTACACAC
>LR738709.1:705856397-705870074 GCA_902687465.1 Secale cereale | reverse complement strand
CACACACACACACACACACACACACACACACACACACACACACACGCACACACGCGCGCGCGCGCACACACATATATATTATTTTTTACTTATTTTTTGTTTTCTGTTGTTTAGATTAATGTTAGATAAATTACGTAGATATATACGAATGTGTTAGAATGTTAATGTTAGATGAATTATATGGAAAAGATGTTCAATATTAAAGTCAATTTTAGATTAATTAGCTAGATATTAATTAGGTATATATATAAGAATTGAACTAGTTGAATTAATACAACTAGTTTATTTTTAGTATGAAAATTAATAGAACAAGTTTATTTTTAGTATGAAAATTTAGGTATATGAGATTATTTGAGCTGGTTGAATTAATATAACTAGTTTATTTTTAGTAAATGCGGAGTTGAACTAGTTGAATTAGTAGAAGTAGTCTTTGATATTGTTTAGGCCATCCAGTATCTGATCAAATTCCATTCTCGTAAAGGCCCTGAAGCAGGCGCAGGGGACTGATCTGTGTGCATACTGCGTTTGCGAGAATATTCGCATGATGGCGTCCGAAAGGAGCAGATCTCAAAGACAGGAATGGGTAGGTTTGTCAAAACACTATTCACAATTTTTACACCATTATCAATATCTAGTCACACAACTAATAAACATGCATATTGATCTCCTTCTTAACAGTTCACAGAGGTGCGAGACAAGCTCCTAGAAACGGAGCGCGTACAAGCACTTCAAGAGGAAATAGCGGGATTTTTGCTGGACCAGGTCATAGATTCGAAGGGAGAATACCATTACCCGCTACCGCCCCCATGAACCACTTCCAATTGTCATCGTGCTCCGAAGGCACCAATTAGGCTAATGCCACTGGCTCCGTAGGCAACATGTAGGAGAAATTGTGTGTATGTGTGAATTGGTGGTTTGTGAGACATTTGATGATATATATATATGATTGGTTCTACTAGACATTTGATGATGCATAACATGTACAATGTGTAGTATCGTAAAATACCAGCAAACGATAAAGAATTAAATGGAAAACACAAAATTAAATGAAAAAGAAATCATAAAATGAAAAAAAAAACAAACCTTGTAGTACCGGTTGGTTTTACCAACCGGTACTAAAGGGTTCCCGGCCCCCGGAGCTGGCTCGTGCCACGTGGTTGCCCTTTAGCACCGGTTCGTGCTGAACCGGTACTAAAGGGGGGGCCTTTAGTGCCCACACTTTAGTTCCGGTTATGGAACCGGCACTAAAGGGCCTTACGAACCGGTGCTATTGCCCGGTTCTGCACTAGTGCCCTTGCGCAAGCTGAACTTGAGAGTGGATGTTGTAAGCCGGCGGTCTAAAGTTGATGAGTTTGGCCATGTGCAACACCGCGTGGCCCCAACAAGTAGTTGGTAAATTACAACCCTGAAGGATCGGTCGGGCAATGAATTTAATTCTTTGAATCAATGCCTCGGCAAGTCCATTTTGCGTATGAACATGCGGTACTGAGTGCTCAACTTTGATTCCCATCGCTATGCAATAATCATCGAACACCTTTGAAGTAAATTCTCTGACGTTGTCCACTCAAATAGACTTTATTCGACAATCGGGGAAATTATTCCTCATTTGTATGATCTGAGAGAACAACTTTGCCAAGGCATGGTTCCGTGTTGATAGCAGGCAAACATTTGACCATTTAGAGGAAGCATCAATGAGCACCATGAAGTACCGAGACGGCCCCGTGAGGCGCTGAATTGGTCCGCATATGTCCCCTTGGATAGGTTCCAAGAATGCGGGGATTTCATCCATCACCTTGAGGGGCGATGGCCTAGATAATGACTAACTTCCCCATGGCGTATGCGGAGCATACGAAATCATTGGGATTCAGGAAGTTCTTCACATTAATATTATGACCATGTGAGTTGTTAATTATATTTCTCTTCATCGTAAGTCCAGGGTGGCCTAACCTATCATGCCAGAGGCAGAAAAGTTTAGAGCTTGTAAAAGCTGTCTTGATGGTAGTGTACATGGGCGGTGCTACTATTTTAGTGTAATATAGCCCTGTGTCGAATGAAGGAGACTTTCGATAACATGTTTACCATTTGCATCCCACTTTGTGATGAGTAGGCTCTCCTTGTCGTGTCATCATTGGTCTCAATATGGAAACCATTAGGGCGGATGTCTCTAAAGCTCAAAAGAGTACGAGTCGACTCCGGGTACAACAACGCATCATTAATGATCAAAGTTGTTCCCATAGGAAGCATGATAATAGCTCGTCCGGAGCCAACTATGTTCGAACCGTAGCCAGTGATTGACATAATACTCCCCGGAGATTTTTTAATAGACTCAAAGTACTTAGTTTCTCGTAAAGTGGTATGTGTGGCGGCGCTATCGGCAAGGCAAGTTTCCTCCATTCGTGCGCCACACGCGTTCTACAATATGACATCTAATTAATGTAATGAGGAAGAAGCTACATTAATAATAAATGCACACATTCCAGAACATAACATACTATCATGAATAAATAATGGAATAAATGAATGAGATAAATGTCATCCAATCACCAAAGTAAAGAATAAGTTTGTGCTCTCATAGAGCTTACGACCAAATCAAATTTATTTGAATTTATTGTATCAAATCATGGAATCATGATAACTACGAGGAAAGCTAAGTAGACTCGTTAAAGAAGCCATTGATCTCAGCCTGAATCTCCATATTGGTGATCCCATTCTCATTAGAAATCATCTTGTTAGCAGCATCAACATCCAGTTGTGGCTCCATAGGGGCGATAATGTGCTCAACCTCCATGGCAACATTGGCGTCATTAGAGACCACCAAAGCCGCAGCTATGGGCACATCCTGGGTCGAAACATGGGCGTAGGAGTCGGCATAGGGATCATCACGGGTGCCGCCATGGGCGCCGGTAGTGCTCCCTCCTGAACCAAGGCGAGGTGTGTTTCACACGCCTTTTGAGCCTTGTATGCATCAATAACCTCCTATGGTGCACGACACTGGCGGGAGAAATGCTCCACTGAGCCACAGCGGAAGCAGTCCTCAAGCCTCGGCCCTCCATTACCCGGCTTTTGCTGCTTAGCCGGTGCGGAGGGTTGAGGGCCCTTCTTCTTGCCCTTACGGCCCCTCTTCTTTTGTTGAGGCTTGCGGACTTTGAGAGCGTTCACCTCCTGACGGGAACTCTCCCCCCAAGTGGTTGCACGACAAAGTTCTTTTTCATAACCTCATCCCGCGCCTTTGCCACCTGGAGGACGTCAGTCGACTCTGAATACCTCGTGTAATTTCCCTGGCGGTAGTTCCATGAAATCTGGACCGCGTAAGGGTGGAAAGTGGAGATGGTTTTCTCAATCTTCTGAGTGTCGCTAACTTCAGTACCACACATCTAAAGAGTCGTACAAATCCGATGCAACGCCGAATTGTACTCCCAACCATCTTGAAGTCCGCGAACCTCAGACGGATCCACTCTGCCTCTGCGCACGGCTTCACAGTGTACTTCAGCCGCTCGGACCGCTGCTTAAGAGCGGTCCAAAGGCCAGAAGCACTCCGCTCAGCCATATACTCATCTTTCAGAGTAGGCGGCAGATGATGATGGAGGAAATGCTAAGCTTGGGCATTTTCGGGTGCAAACTTGGGGTCAGTCAGCGTCCCCTCCGCTCAGCCACATATTGGAACATCATTTTCATAAGGCTCTTGCCCTCGAGAAGGATCTCGCAGTCCGAAGCCCATGTCAGGTATTTTAGCCCTGTCTGGGCCAACTCAGGAAACTCCTTGCCGACGATTCCGGCCATCTGCAATTTATGCAAAAATAATGAGATTAGGCAGGTAATCTTTTGCATAAATGCGATGTAGATAAACTTATAAAATAACATTCCAATATTTAAAACATGTTATTTATATGATTTACTTAGTGATAAAAAGCCTGAAACAATTAATCTACAACACGTAAACTCATATAATAAAAACATTTTACAAACGATAGTATGTTAAGCACATCTCTTACGCGGAAAATAGCCCCAGAATTCAATTACCGAGGCATTTTTAAGCCTAAATATATGTTTTCAGCGAAAACAGACTATCCCAGGTACCTACACATAAAATATTACAGCAGGAATATAGTGCGCATAAATATTCAATATTGCAGGGCTAAAACACAAAATTTGCTGCGTGCATGCAGTCAGTTCGGCCCAGTCCGAGAGCAGCCTGAAAATGGGTCGTTGGCCCGTTTAGTGTGCACCAGCCGGCCTCTCCCCAATTTTTTTATGGAGTGCCCCAGTTCCCACGGCCGTGGCCCGTCCGGGCCCAGCAACCCACGTTGGGCCGGCCCGACCGTTACATTGCCCTCCAAGGGGGCGACGCTAGAGTTGACCTAGCGCCCGAGCAACGCGATGGCGGCGGGTGCCGAGACGGCCAGCGGGGCGCGGTTGACCGGGGGGTGCGGCGGCCGGGCCAGCCAGCGGCGCGCGGCGGCGAGAGGCCAACTGCCCATGGCAGCGCGGGTGGCCAGCGAGGAGCGGCGGCGCGGCTAGCAGGGCGGCGTCCGCAGGACGCGGCAGTGGCGGCGACCAGCGGGGTCGCTGCCGGAGCACGGGGGTGACATACGTCTTGGGATTCGGGTCTTCCTAGTGTTCATCCGGAACTTCGACGACGCGTGGCACATTAGGTGCTTAGCGGCGGTACCGTGACCATCTGGGTCACGATCTTTATCGACTCCCGTACGGTGTAGTCAACAAATCTCTCTTGATCCAAGAACATTGACATTGGTCGGCGAGTGATACGTCCAAAATGCATCACTATTTTATATCGTAATTCATCCTTATTCATTGATATATTTCACATTACGATGATGTTCTTATGTTGTTTTGGCCTATTTTACACAGTTTGCAACTTTCCGGTGCCGAAGCAGCAGACGCAGGATTCAGCGGTAAAAAGTGGACGCTGAGTTGCTGAAGAAGAATACCTCCAAATTACCTGAAAATCGACGGAGGGTATTTTCCAGAAGGATCACGAAGATACGCAAAAGAGTAACCAGAGGGGGGCCACAGGGTGCCGAGGCGGCCACCTGGCGCGGCCCCCACCCTAGCCGCGTCGGGAGGGCGCCTGGAGCCCCTGGCCCACTCCAGGCTCCCCCCTCTGGCCTATATACTCCTCGTCATCCAGAAACCCTAAAAGGGGGAGAGTTTACGGAGTTCCGCCGCCGCTCCGTGGTGGAAACCTACAGAGAAGAAAAGCCATCTCCGACGGGCAGATTCCGCCGGGGAGATCACCTCCCGGAAGGGGAGATCATCGCCATCGTCATCACCATCGTCACGGGCATCATCGAGATCATCATCAACATCATCCCCAACATCAGCACCATCTCCATCTTCATCCAATCTCATCTCACAATTGCAACTTGTGTTGTAATCCGTATTATCTATCCTCTCTACTCTATCGGTGTTGATTACTACTTTGTGGTGAATGCTATTGAGTTTTGTTGGAGAAATATCATTGTGTCCAGATTGTTTATCATCCATCTATCTCCACTGATCATGATCTCTTTTATGTCTTGTGAGTAGTTACTTTAGTTCTTGAGGACATGGGAGAAGTCTTGTTGTTAGTAGTCATATGATGTTGAAGTAATATGTGTTGTTTGATACTTAAGTTGTGTTGTTATTTTCCTAGTGGTGTTGTGTGAGTCGAACACTCAACACTTCGCCTTATTAAGGACCTAGGGGAATACATTGTGTACAAAGAATGCTTACGGTGGGTTGCCGGAGTGACAGAAACCTGAACCCCAGTTCGCACGCTTTTGCACAACGGAACACTGGATCATCGATCATATTGCTATGGTTAGGCTTTTGCCTTAAATACTATCTTGTATTTGCGGATGCTTGCAAGGTGTTTAATCATAAGAGTACACTCATCATAGTCTAGAGGGTGTACTAGCATAGATCCACCCACTCAACACTTATCAACACATCACATAGTACCGATACGGAATATGGCGAAAGCACATGACTACCTCTCCCGTGTGTCCTCAAGAACACTTTAGCCTTTATAAGTTCAGTTGCTAGGCCTCTCCTTTGCTCAGAAAAGGATTGGGCCACTTGTTACTCTCAAGTGCCTTTTACTTTGCTCGCTTTTACTTTCCTGTTGCTTATATCAAGAAAACCCCTAAAAAGTTATCTTTCAGTGCTTGCAGTTATTCCTTGCTCAGAATCACTTATCAATACCTTCTGCTCCTCGTTGGGTTCGACACTCTTACTTATCGAAAACGCTGCAATAGATCCCTTACGGTTGTCGGTCATCAAGTACCGTTTTCTGGCGCCGTTGCCGGGGAGTGTAGCGCTATTGGTAAGTGAAGCTGGTAAGGAAGTTTTTATATTTCTGTATTTATTTTGCTGTTGCTGCTCTTTGTCCTTATGGACAACCTTGCTATTGGATCGTTGCTTGTGGGAAGACGCTCCACATCTGTGGTGGTTGCTCCTCCCCCTACTGAAATTGTGCCCTATAAAATACCAGCTGGTATTATCGATTATGTTTTGGCTAATCGTTATGCAGGAGACAGACATCCCGGTGAACACTTGCTATATCCGTCACAACTATGTTCATTATTTAAGCTTGTAGGTGTATCAATGGAGTTTGTCATGAGGAAATTGTTCTCCGTATCGCTTATAGATAAAGCTTTAAATTGGTATAAGCTTCTCGATAACTCACACTTGCTTGATTGGCAAGAGCTTATGTCTCTCTTTTATACCAAGTTTTATCCTCTTCATGAAATTCATCGAGACAGGAACTATATCTATAACTTTTGGTCTCGTGACGGAGAAAGCATTGCTCAAGCTTGGGGGAGATTGAAGTCCCTAATGCTTAAATGTCCTATTCATGAGCTCCCCAAGAAAATTATACTTACAAATTTTTATGCCAGGCTTTCTCGTCAGGATAAGGAGATGATGGATGCCTCCTCTAGTGGGGTATTTCAGACGAAGAGTGTTGAAGAAAGGTGGGATCTCATTGAAAGGATCCAGAGGAATACCGAAGATTGGGAAATCGATAAAGGTATTGAACCCGCTATAAATTATGAGCATGATTATACTGAGAGCTATGTGAAAACTGATTACTTCAATACCTTTTGCTCTAAGATTGGTCTTGATTCCCATCTAATGATTGATTTCTGTAAGGATTTTGCCTCTCACGTTGATTCTTTTAAAAAGAAGAGAGATCAGCATCATGAACCTTTCAAAGAGTTACCTGTTGATATTCATGTTGCTGACCCTATTTTGCATGCAGTTATATATGAAAAGCCTCCTTTTCCCGCAAGGATAAGGGAGCACTCTCTTGTGACAGGCATAATAAATAAAAGTGAGAGAAGAATTGATGAGCCTAAGGACCAGATCAAGGTCGATCCTCAAGTTGCATTGGTTAAAGACGTTGTTACTAATGATGTTTTGGATTCCAATGTAAATTTTTGTGCTGTTTCCACTAACCTTGTCACAGCCAAGAATAAAGGCCCAATTTCAGGTACTCAGTAGTATCTGTTAAAATAGGAGATCACAATTATTATGGGCTATGCGATTTGGGATCGAGTGCTAGTGCTATCCCCTATTCACTTTATCAAGAGATCATCGGTGAGATTTCACCTTGTGAACTTGAAGAAGTTGATGTTACCATTCATCTTGCAAACAGAGCAACTATCTCTCCTATCGGAATTGTGAGAGACGTTGAAGTCCTATGTGGAAAGGTAAAATATCCTACCGACTTTCTAGTACTTGGTTCAGTGAGGGACAATTTTTGTCCTATTATTTTTGGTAGACCTTTTCTCAGAACTTGTGGAGCTATAATAGATTGCAAGAAAGGTAAAGTTTCTGTTGAATTCAATGGTGAGCCATATGAATTTAACTTTTCTAAGTTCTCTAAGCAGCCTCGTGGTACCGATTTACCTAGTGATGATAAAATTATTGAAATGATTGCTTCTATTGCTATTCCCCCTAATGATCCTTTGCAGCAATATATGGAGGACCACGAGAATGATTTGCATATGCAGGAAAGAAATGAACTAGATGAAATATTCTCGAGACAACCTGCTATCCTGAAGCACAACCTTCCGGTTGAACCTTTGGGAATTTTATCAAAACCAAAAGAAGACCCGGTGTTCGATCTTAAACCTCTTCCCGATACGCTCAAGTATGTTTATTTAGATGAAAAGAAAGTACATCCTGTTATTATCAACTCTAACCTTTCAGGATATGAAGAAGAGTGACTATTGAAAGTACTTCGTAAACATTGAGGTGCAATTGGCTATACCCTTGATGACCTTAAGGGGATTAGTCCATCTATCTGTCAACATACTATCTACCTTGAGCCCGATGCTAAGCCAGTTGTTGATCATCAACGACGGTTGAACCCGAAGATGATGGATGTTGTAAGAACTGAGATTCTCAAGCTTCTAGCAACAGATATTATCTACCATATAGTTGATAGTAAGTGGGTAAGCCCGGTACATTGTGTTCCTAAGAAAGGAGGTACAACTGTGGTTCCTAATGATAAGAATGAACTAATACCTCAGAGAATTATTATTGGATATAGAATGTGTATTGATTACAGGAAGCTGAACAAGGCAACCAGGAAGGATCACTACCCGTTGCCGTTCATCGACCAAATGCTTGAAAGGTTATCCAAAAATACCCACTTTTGTTACCTCGATGGTTATTCTGGCTTCTCTCAAATTCATGTTAACATTGCTGATCAAGAGAAGACCACTTTTACTTGTCCCTATGGTACTTATGCTTACAGGCGTATGCCTTTTGGTTTATGTAATGCCCCTGCTACTTTTCAAAGGTGTATGTCTGCTATCTTTCATGGTTTCTGTGAGGAGATTGTGGAAGTCTTCATGGACGATTTCTCCGTCTATGGAACTTCCTTTGACCATTGTCTCCACAACCTTAATAAAATTTTGCAGAGATGTGAGTAGACAAATCTGGTACTCAACTGGGAGAAGTGCCACTTCATGGTTAACGAAGGAATTGTTCTTGGTCACAAGATTTCCGAAAGGGGAATTGAGGTGGACAAGGCCAAGATCGAAGCAATTGAGAGGATGCCCTATCCAAGGGACATCAAAGGTATTCGCAGTTTTCTCGATCATGCTGGCACTATTAGGAAAAGGCCTATTAATGGCGCACCTAATTTGGCCATTAATGGCGCATTAGAGGTGCGCCATTACTAGCACGCCATTAGTATTTGATACTAATGGCGCACCTCTGGTGCGCCATTAGTATCTGGTATACTAATGGCGCACCGCAGATGCGCCATTAGTGTGCACCGTAGTGCGCCATTAGTATGCCTCCCAGGGGCCATATGTACCCAGGTGCTTTGGCATACTAATGGCGCACTAAGGTATGATGCGCCATTAGTAATGTCCGCATAGTAATGGCGCACTGGCTGATAATGCGCCATTAGTATGCTTTGGCACACTAATGACGCACTGTGCTCTGATGCGCCATTACTATGAATATTAGGTTTTTTTTTAATATTATTTTTCTGTTTTTTTGCACAGATTACAAAATGTATAATTGCACAGAATATAGACAGCACACATCAACAACACATTCATCGAATACAATAGAAGATTAGTCTCTGAATACAATTCATCATATTAGTCTCCGAATACAATTCATCATATTAGTCTCCGAATTGAAAAGACCGAACAAAGATAAAACAATATATTACAAGTCTCGAGACCGCGAGTAGCGAGTTTGTCTTCACATTACAAGTCGATATCGATCATCTAAACTACCATCACATAGAAGAGAGCTGAGGTCGTCACGATGAGCATCATCACGATGAAACTCGTTTTCATCCGGTTCCTCCAACGCTCCCCCCCTCTCCCGCTAGATAGCGGGCGTATCTAGATTCGGCCTCGGCCCTAGTGGTGTACCCTTTGTAACTGTTACCGCTGAATCGGTGAACCTGCCTCCGACACTCCTCCCAGTCGTCGTAGACTCCGGAAACCTTACCCTTGTACACGACATACGACGGCATCGCTATATATGCACTAGCCAAACGAAACGTTAGTACCAATTCACAGACAATTCATAAGCAATATATAAGTATGCAACAGAACGATCGAAAGAGAAAAGCAAGACATTAATAGCATCGATTATATCTAAGTTGAATGACGCTCGAAACCAAAGAGACATACTACAAGTTCATTAAAGTTTAATTACAACATGAGCCAATCGATGTTTCAGAACTAGACACAGCATCACTGCTTTCGACTCGACTCAATGCACCGGAGCGTGGATGAAGCCGCCGTCTATCGTGGGAGTCATGAAATCACGGGCGTTGTCAGCCTGCATTTGTAGCATTGTATCGATGTTTGTCTGGATTTTTTTTGTCGCGGCAGAATCGCTTGAGCGCGAGCGGCAGCGAGCTCATCTCCTTTTCGGCCTGCTCTCGGACGTGGTGTATGTACTGCCGGGTCTCTTCGTCCTCTTGCTCCGCAGGGCTCAACACCCTCGCCGGTAGCTGCGGCCACTGCCTGTGTGTCGGTGGAGGCGGTGGCACAACCGGTGCAGCTGCACCAATCGATGTGTGCAGGAAATTTTGAGTAGTTTCACAAACACATGCTCGCACAGATTGGTTAATTTACTGAAGATTAATGGAGGCGGTAGAGATTAGGATAGAAAATGTACCGTGGAGTGTGCCCGTCTCTGACGCAGTGGACGGACCGGCTACCTCTGCATCTGCGGCGGCTCCGCTCTCGAAGATGATGACCTCTTCCACCGGGCCGACTATGCTCTGCATAGTCCCAATCAAGGACTCAACAATCCTAGCCACATCCTCTTGGGCGGAGTCACGCAGACTGAAACAAAGAGAAAAACAACATTCATTGTGGTAAATTACTCCTATATCAATCTGGGGGTGCCAGTGCCTGTGGTATCTTGCTGTGGTAAAAACAAAAGTGTTCCACACACTGACACACACTTACCTATCGTATATTAGTCTGGTGCTGGAGTTTGGCCCTTGAGCACCGGTGCTTTCGAGGACTGTGTGCGTGTATGTTCCATCGGACGCCCGGTGCAGGGACAAGGTCGTCACCATTCCTGTCGCCGCTGCAGAAAAATATATTACAGGTAGAAACTAAACTTCTCAAGGATCATGGACAGCGATTCATTGAAACTATGTAACGTCGGTAGGGTTTCCATACATGTTTACCGTTGTGGCTCCTGACCAGTTGGACGACATGACAGTCTTGGCATGATGGTTGTCGCTCTGGCGCTGGTGCCAACTGCACGACTGAAGGCACCGTGGGCGGTTCCGGCATGCCCGTGACGCCATTGCCGCCAGGGAGGTGTTCTTCGTTTTCCAGGAATAGCCCATGGAGACCCAGATCCCCGTCTAGGTCTGTGGAGCCATAGGCCACGGGCGGATGATCCACCATCATCTGTTGGTACTGGAGTGGAATCCTTACCGCCGGCTCGCCCATCATGTGTTCACCATGTCTGTCATCTTGCGGCATTGCTACCGTCGTTTCGCCAAGCCTTTGTTCTAATACCGGCGACAGCTCGTTGATCATGTGATAGTGCGGATGGCGTGGCATCGTGACCGTCGTGTCGCCCAGCATCTGCTGCTGGTGAGGGAGTGGCAACGCCGACGGCGACTCGTCCACCATGTGCTGGCCCTGGTCTACAACTACAAGAAGTGGTTGCACTCTTGCCGGTGATTCGTCAAGCCTTTGTTGTACTACCGGCATCAACTCGTTCACCATGTGATCGCCAGGGTGGAGCGGCATCGTCTCCATCGATTCGCCAGGCATCTGTTGATCATAGAGTGGCATTGGCGCCTCCGATTGAGGGTGCTGCACGCCGACCATGGGAGGCGCCTCCTGGAGTTCGAGATGCATGGCCGACGCCGATGGCGATTCGGCCATCATCTGCTCATCACAAACGATGGGCTGCGCGTCCGCCTGGACGTCGACGTGAGCCGCCGGCGGCTGTTGCTCAGCGGCCGGGACGGTCGGGTCATGCTTGAGAAGGCGGGTGACCTCGTCCTCGGTGCAGGGCTCGCCGGCCATGGAGGCTCGATCGATGGAGTGACGAACGGAGATGTACGTGCGTGAAGTCGCCGGCGGGATGCTGGCGGTGTTGTGGGCTCAGTGGGTATGTGCGGTGTGCAGTTACAGCGCGCAGAGGAGGTATATAAGCGGCGCCAAGGAGCGCGCTGCGGTTGTAAGAGTTGGGCTTGGGACGCGACGGTTGGAGTGGACGTGGCGGTTCGCGCACGGCCGCCCGCCCGCCCGCGTTTAGCATCACGATCACGTCCCTGCGGTTGGAAGAGACGGCGGGAAGGCGGCGGCAGTTTGAGGGGCGATCAGTTCGTAGCCGTCCGATGCATATCGGGTAAACTGGATTGGGACGCGTATGCTTATGCATGTGCAGTTGCAGAGTAGTAGAAGCACGCGCGCACGTGGTGATTATCCGAAGCAACATTGAACGATGGATGGTTGGGTGTGGCATAACATATACTCCCTCTGTTTTCAAATATTTGGCTTTTCTAGACATTTCAAATAGACTACAACATATAAATATATGTACATATATTTTAAAGTGTAGATTCACTCATTTTGCTTCGTATGTAGTCATTTGTTGAAATCTCTATAAAGACAAATATTTTGGAACGGAGGGAGTAAGAAGGAAGAAGAAAATTTTACACGGATCTACATGTAAGATCCCATGGATATAGCATCAACTGAGACGTCTTAGTCGACTGAGATTTATCAATACCATTGATGGTATCATAAGATTTTTTTTTTCACTTTTGCTAAGTCCCGGTCTACTAAGACTTTGTTATGTCCCGATCGATGTTATATTCCTTTAATCTTGCATGGAGATTCATATAAATTTTTCTTTTTCTTTTTCTTTTTTATATACTATGTCATTTGACTGAAAATTAGTTAAATCTCAATTGACTGAATCTAACCACACCCATTTTTTGTCTCATGTAGTATAAAACCAGACCGATCAACAACATATGTTGTACCGAGAGCTTGGACATCTCTCCCTTTCCCCATCTACAGTGACTTATGGCGATTTTTGGGCGATCTCGTGCGCATCAGCTCGCCGCCGGCGATCCGGCCGATTCCTCGCCCTCCGACGGCTGCCTCGGCGGCGGGAGGACGGGGAATCAATGGATCCCGGCGTGTACATAGTCTAGGTGTGCGTGGGTGGCCAGCCGGCGGCGCTGAGGAAGAAGCGGCGGTGCCGGAGTGGCTTTTTGCGGCGGTGGGCTTCTTCTCCGATGGTGCGGCTCCGGTGGAGCTTCGCCGCGGATCTTCCGCCCTTTCTTCGCTCGTGGCTCGACGGAGTTCGCGAGTGGGCGTTCCCCTTGCCGGTGGCCGAGAGGTGGCGGCCCCGGTGTGTGTAGATCTCGAAGGTTTGGTTGCTGTTCAACAAGATGGCGGCGCCGTCGGTCGCGCAGGGTGGAGGTGCTTCGGCTCCGAGGAACGTCGACTTCCTGGTCGCGATGGGGAGCCTCCCAGTCCAAGAGTTTGGAGGAGACGCGGCGGGTTTCGCCGGCGTGGCGTCTTGCTCGACGAAGACGATGAAGCCAGAGCTCAGAGGGGTGTCTTTGTATTTTTCATGTTTTCTGGGCTTGTCTGTAAGACTCTTGTTTAATGCAATCAAGTCCTTCTTCGCAAAAAAAAAAAA
>LR738709.1:705801545-705829721 GCA_902687465.1 Secale cereale | reverse complement strand
GGGGGGGGGGGGGGAGGACGCAATGAATTTCGCAAGAGACAGCAAACTCATGAGGAGAGGCCATCGTCTCATCCGAGAAAGGGACCTAGTCGCGATAGAAGCGGCCACCTGCCCCCTCAACTTGGCATGAAGGCCAGCGCTCCTTCGAACAACATAAGGCCAAGGGCATGCACTGTCAGCTTTCATCTTGATTTCACATATCTGCATTTTTAGTTTGCTTTCGTTCATGAATGTAGTCTAGATGGTCTAGGGTATTGCAGGAAGGTGAAGTTCACTTGAACATACAAGAGGCGAAGTTCCGAGCTGGCCGTGCGATGCGGTCGGCGTGCAAGGCGTTCTTCCATGGTGCTGCGCGGTGCAACGCAATGTCGTGTGACACGGCATGGTACGAGGAAGTGGCGTGACGGCCCTGTCAATCAGACATGGAGCCAATGTTTTGCAGGGGGCGGGTGGTGAGCTGACTGAATCGGTCTGCATGCATGCTCTGTTGGCCGGATCTTGTGACCGTTGAAGAGGTTGCTCAAGTGCTTGGTCTTGGGCGTGCATATAGTTAGTGGGTGAGTGGTTTGTTAGTGCGGTTAGTGGCCGAGATTAGCTGTTGGCCAGTGTGTGTGCATTACTTCAAGTCGTGTAAGCATATTTGTTTTGGGATAACGCAATAGAAGGACAAAAGACGTCAGCTGTGAGGAGCAGCACGTCAACAAAATTCCTGTGTGTATATGTGTGTGTTGTGAGTAGCAACCAAGCCAGAAGAAGAGGGGCTGAGAGAGTCGGCTCCAACATGCACACCGCAATTCATGGGTATACAGTTGACATGCTATAATTATCTAAGGCTAGCGATGCTGTAAACATTAATATGCAACATACCATTAGATATGTTATATCTAAGAAATTTGGCAAATTCTATGCCCCCAAATCTATAATCTATAATACCTAAAGGGCTCCGATACCTAAATAGTTCATCCCCACTATATAATTTCTTTTAACATGCAAGCTATCCACTTCATCAAGTAGGTCCATTACTTTATTTCTCATACATGCAATCATCCCACCACATCACATGTGCCATGCCAGCTGCCCTCTTCCAACCAGTAGTTAATTTCCAAGCGTAGGGCCAACTCCACCGCGCGACCCTATCCTGTTCGGCCCCGTTCGTTTGGGGTAAAACGGACAAAGGAGGCGGCCCAGCGCGCGACGGCCCGGACCCATCTTGTCCGTTTTGTGTCCGGGCCGGCCCATTTCGAGCACAAACTTGCGCCGGGTTTGGGTCGCGACGAACACCAAACGGAGACGCGCCTCGTCCGCGTCGGGGCCGCGTGGCAGGCGGCCACCTACCTACCACCGCCCACATCAATGCGCACGAGCGGGCGGCCCCACCTGTCATCCGTACGTCGAACGGTCGCCGTCCTTCTTTAAGTGGGAAGCGTGGACGGGTCGTCGTCCACACTGCCCCACGCCATCCCGCGGCCTCCTCGAAACCCGACAGCGCCTGCTCCTAAACCCTAGCCAAGAACTCGCCGGCCGGCCGCCCGCAACCATGGGCCTCTAGAACTATGGCCACAAAGGCAAGCACTACCGCGAGGCTGGTTCCTCGTCGGGACGCCGCCGTGGCTCGGTGAAGAAAGAGGAGCCCGCATCGCCATCGCCACCACGCTGGGCCCCCGCGCCGCCCGCCTTCTCCATCGCGTTCACGTCCGCCGGCGAGCGCGACCGGCATTACATCCACGCGTCGGTGTGCCGCCGTTATTGGGAGACGAGGACGCCGCTCCCCTGGAGCGACGTCCATCTCCCCAATAACTGGCATCTCTCCGCCGACCGGGTCCCGATCCCGCCGGTCCCGACGTGCGGCCGTGCGCGCGACGAGGAGATCGAGCGCCGCCGCCGCCTCCTCCCCGACGACCTCTTCTACGACCCCAGGTACGCCCCCGACTCCGGGCTCTGGGACACCTGGTTTCGTGACGAGCACGACACCAGGCGTGCGTCATTCTTCGCCGGCACCTCGACGGGGCCGCGGCGGCCACAACAGGAGCGCGCAGCGCCTGCTTCCCAGGAGCGCGGGCGTAGGCGGGTGCGCGGCGTCACGCCCACGCCGTCGCCTTTGCCGTCTCCATCGCGGCATCGCCACCACCACCTCCTCGCATCACGGAGGAGGAGGAGGCCCGTCTCGTTGCGCGCGTCATGGAGGACTCCATGCGCACGCACGACGAGCGCCAGTGGGAGGGCCTCGAGGAGATGATGGCCCGCTCCGCCGCCGGTGAGGTTGCCATCCCCGAGCTCGAGATGGCGGCGAAGGAGGAGGTGGTGGAGGAGCCGCCGGTGGCCGCGTTCCACCCTGCCCTGGTGGGCCAGGGGTGGGGCTGGTCGTGCACGGCAGACGAGATGGCCGACGCCGTGGGCGTGAACTGGCGCCCGATGCCACCGCAGTCACCGGAGCGGGAGGCGTCGCCACGGGAGGAGGTGGTGCAGGTACCTCCCGCCGTCCAGCCCGCCCCCGTCTACCACGCACTGCCGGCCCACCTTTGGACGCCGCCGGCCTAAGTCGACCTGGTCAGCGACGACGACGACACCGGCGGCCAGTGAAGACGGCGTCGGCCACGGCATCGACGGACGCGGCAGGAGCGCGTGGGAGGCGTTTTTGTTTTTGTTTTATGTTGATTACGAACTGGGCCGTTTATGTGGACTGATAAACTGGGCCGTTTTGTGGCCGTAACCCCTATATATATGTTTTATGTTTTTTAACTAAGTTTATTTACTTTTTTAGTCATTTCTTTTAAGTTTTTATTTTTTTTTATTCACGTCCACCCAGGACAGGTTTTGGTGTGCGGCCGCGCGTTGGGCGCACCCACGACCCATCGGACAAACGCGGACATGGGGAAACCCATCGGCGGCCCAAAGGAACAAAATCCGGCCAAACCGGATGTCCGTTTGGGGTCGCGCGGTGGAGTTGGCCTAACAACTGATCAAAACCTAGCCATCGAGAAAAAAAATCATGCCTCTCTCCCTCAGAAAACAAAACGTCATATTTTCCCCAAGAGTCAAAGGCCAGCAGCCCCCTCTGGCTCCACTTCTACAAAACATTTAATTTTCTGCTGATAATCGCCCCCACTCACATCTTTTCATATTACTCCCTTCTCCCCACGAGTCATTTCACCTCACCCTTTTTATCTTCTCTTTGCATAGAATTGACATGGTTTCCCTTTCATGTTCAATCTTCTCTTCTTTCTCACATTCATTCTTCTTCCTCTTCCTCTCTCATTCCTGAATATTGATCGATTGATCCTACAAAGTTTTGATTGAGATTTTGTTGCGCGCAGGGGGTGCTGCTCAACGACCATGGTGCGCAGCTCGTGGAAGCGCACGTGGACGGGGCCACACTGGTGGACTTCGCGCCGCCCAAGCCGTGGCACGTCGTGATGCAGCTGCACACGGACCTGGAGGGCGACGTGCAGGAGGTAGTGCAGGTGATGTCTACACACGCTTCTATTCTTGTAGACTATGTTGGGCCTCCAAGCGCTGATGTTTGTAGGACATCAGTAATTTCCCTCAAGTGGATGACCTAAGGTTTATCGAACTCAGGGAAGTAGAGGTCGAAGATGGTCTCCCTCAAGCAACCCTGCAACTAATATACAAGAAGTCTCTTGTGTCCCCAACACACCTAATACAACTAGGAGTTGTATAGGTGCACTAGTTCGGCGAAGAGATGGTAAAATATGGATGATAGGAGTGGCAAAGCAAAGTAATATAAATCTGTAATAAAAAGTGCAGCAAGCAAACAAGTGGTAAACGTGAGCACAAATGGTATTGCAATGGTGGAAACAAGGCCTAGGCTTCATACTTTCACTAGTGGCAACTCCCAACAACATTAACATAATCGAATCACATGATATTTCCCATAATGGAGACGCACTCGGAGGTCATTCCTTTGTGGTCAAGAGAGGACGAGAATTATGTAGGGCTATAAAAGCACACCTCTAAGTTCGTAGTTCTCTATCTATGGATTTCCCAATGTCACCGCGGCCATCCAAAGAGAGTACCACAATCACCACAACATATCTCAAGGATAGTCAAAGACAAGCACCAAGAGACTCTCAATCTTCAATCAACACACAAAAGAGGAAATCACCCATGAAAATATTGTTCTAATCCATGTCCAATAGACCGCTGTCACCTTGGTCTCGGGGATTATACTAGATAAAGACAAGTGAGTACATCAATCAAATACATAGATGCCGACACTTCCCCATCCCGACAGGATGCCGGCACAGAAATTCTGGTCCCGCGTCGTGAGTAAAAATACGAGGCAAAGTAGGGCACCAGGGGGTGTGGGCCCCACCCAGACGACCCCTCGGCGCGGCCCAGGGGGGGAGGCGCCCACAGGGCGCCTGGGCACCCCCTGGCCCCCCTCTGGCCCCTCTTCTGGCCCCTGGTTCCTTTGGGTGCGTGGATTTTCTGTGATTTTTCGTGGATTTTTCTGAGATACCTAAAAATCCGTTTTCTTGCACACAATAAAACCATACAGGCAGCTCTGCTGAAAACAGCGTCAGTCCGGGTTAGTTTAGTTCAAATCATGCAAGAATGAGGTCAAAACAATATCAAAAGTGTATGAAAAAGTAGATACGTTTGAGACGTATCAACGACTTTGTAGTCATCTTCATCACCTTGCCATCGATAGCCATCCATGAAACCACGCAAGAGCAGGTGGTCCCGCACCTGCCCGGAATCCGGGTCCGCAATAAGGCTCTTCAGCTTGCATCTTCGACACGGACATCTTATCTCCGTCTCATTCTTTTGAAGCATCTCGGCCTTCGCGGAGCTCAAAAACCTATTCACGATGCCTTCGGTCATCGTGCGGACCATGGTCGCCTGCGGGGTAGAGCAAAACGATATTTTAGAACCAAGAAAAAAATTTGGCACGACTTTCCCTAAAAATAGGACCAAAAAGAATACTTAATGCCAAAATTGTCGCCGAAACAGAAATGAATCAACATTCCGGCAAAATATTGGCAACTATCACATTTCAAATACCGGTACACCTCCAAACACAAACACATATGCAACACCATAAACATATGTAACACCACGAACATACATAGATCTAGCTAGGCCATAAAAAGTGCATGTGCACATTGTTGTAGGGAGAACAACATAAATATAGCTTCCCCCCTTACCTATCAAAAAAAGTTAATTTAACCACTTAATTTGAATGAATCTATGATGGAAATAAGGTGACAAAGAGGAGGCACCCGAGACAAGCTTTGGAGGAGGAGGTGGAGAGAATGAAGTGGGGAAAAAGTGAGTGGGTAGGAGTGGCTGTCCAAAATATCTTGTTGGTGCCCACTTACTAATGGCGCACCACCTCCAAATGCGCCATTAGTAATCCAGGTTACTAAAAAATAAAAAAACATACTAATGGCGCACTGTGCCAAAGTGCGCCATTACTAGTTTAAACTAGTAATGGCGCACTGTGGAACAGTGCGCCATTAGTAGTTTTGCAAAAAAAAGAATAAAAAATATAATAAAAAAAACAACAGTAGTGGCGCACTGTGTGACTGGTGCGCCATTACTAGTTGTAGTTACAACTAGTAATGGCGCACTGTGTCTGCATGCACCATTAGTATGTTTGGAAAAGGAATTTTTTTTATACTAATGGCGCACCCTGAGCCAGGTGCGCCATTAGTGTCAATCTCATCTATAGCCCTTTTTCTAGTAGTGTAATAGGCTAACTTATCTCTACTATGCTTAGTTTCCTATTTGTTAGCTCCAAAATTACTTATGTTAGCACAAAATGACCAAGTTTACATAATAAGCTTATAGTCTTCTTCTTCTTCTTCTTCTTCTTCTTCTTCTTCTTCTTCTTCTCCAAAATGACATAAGTTAGCTCTAATATGCTTACTTTCCTATAGGTTAACTCCAAAATTACTTATGTTAGCACAAAATGACCAAGTTTACATAATAAGCTTATAGTCTTCTTCTTCTTCTTCTTCTTCTTCTTCTTCTTCTTCATTTTCTTCTACGTTAGCTCCATTTTACGTAAGTGTGCTTACTTCTTATAGTCTTCTTCTTTTTCTTCTTCATTTTATTCTTCTTCTTCTATCATCTTGTTTATCATTTTGCAGATTTGATTTAAATCACAGAAGCTTGCATGGATGGAGTGCTTCTTTTCCATTTGTGCTTTTATTTTGTATCAATGAACTTGCATGGTTGGAACTTGTTATATGGATGGATGGATAACGGTGTTGGATGAACAAATGTGAAACTTTTGTAATATGTAAGGATGGAACTATATATGTGTTGGTTATGTTTGTATATATGATGAAACTTGTGTGTTGGATATGCTTGTTGTATATCTGTTTATATTTGTGAATTGCTGTCAAATTGAATGAATTAAATTAAAAACAGGGCTGTACAGGCTCTTTGCCGTCAGCTAGCTGACGACAAAGTTCTTTGCCATCCGCTAGCTGATGGCAAAGGCCTGCCGTTAACCACCTAACGGAGTAACAGCGCATTTATTGCCGTCTGCTTTCTTTGCCGTCCGCTGCTGATGGCAAAGGCCCCTTTGCCGTCAGCCGTCCGAAGCAGACGGCACAGTAGTTGTTTGCCGGACCTTACTTTGCCGGGGCCTTTTGCCATCCGCGGCGGACGGCAAAGACCTTTGTCGTCCGCCATTCATGCCTTTGCCGTCCGCCATGGCTGACGGCAAATTACCTGTTTCCTGTAGTGCACCTGGCCACGAGGGTCCAGGGCGCGCCCACCCTCACAAGGCACGCCCCCTGCCTCGTGGGCCCCACGTGGCCCCCTCCACTTATTCATGCACCCATACTCTTCTTCTTCCCCCAAAAAATCACCAACCAGCTCAAGCACGAGTTCTAGCTCATCTTGCTGGCATTTTCGATCTCCTTGCTCAAAGCACCATTCACCAAATTGTTTGGGGAGATTGTTCCTTGGTATGTGTCTCCTCCATTGGTCCAATTAGTTTTTGTTCTAGTGCTTTATTTATTGCAAATTTTTGCTGCTGTGGTGACCTTGTTCTTGAGCTTGCATGTCAAATTTCTTTGGTCCCAAGTAGTTCTAATGCATAATATAGTCTCTAGGCACTTGTAGGAGTTGTTGCTATCAATCTTGTTAAGTTTGGTTATCTTGTATTTTCAGTTACTAATTTTTTTAGAAAAATGCATAGGAAAATCTTCCAAGGTGGTTCTTCAAGGAAGCAAGAACCGAGGCTCACGTTTCGTGAGCCGGACGATGAACTACCGATGGGAGCGGAAGTGCGGCCTTTTGAATGGCCGTCAGACGATTTTATGATTCAGGTTGGCATTAAGGAGGAATTTGACACATATGTGCGTAACGCTGACCTCGAGGGCTTCATACAAGATAAGTGCCCTCAATACCGTGGCTTAACTGATACCTTTGTGAGAAGGTTTAAATTTTCATCTACACGTAATTCTCACACTGTCCCGTTTGACCTTTATGATAAATCTTACACCATGGACTTAGAGGATTTTAATGATGCTTGTAAGCTCCCGCAATGGGGCATTACCCGAGCCCTTTACTTATGCACTATACTTTGTGATAGCCATATTGTTTCTTGTCATATATCTTGCTCTCACCTAGTTGTCTATCTTGCTTAGCATAAGTTGTTGGTGCACATAGGTGAGCCTAGTTGTTGTAGGTTTTTTGCTTGACAAATTAACCGCTAGGTTTATTCCGCATTTGTTCAAGCCTAAACAGTAATTATTTGGAAGCGCCTATTCACCCCCCTCTAGCCGACATCCACGATCTTTCACTATGCTAGTGCCTGTGGTCGTGGATCAGGTAAGATCGACCAAGGGGCCGGATGATGTGGTGGGAGAAAAAAAGAGGATTGTAGAATGTACGATTACGAAGATGTAGTTGTGTGGCAGAGGCAGAGGCAGAAGCGGGCCTAGTACGCGAACTGCTGCTCGAACTGAGTGGCGTTCTGCTCGGGATGGCAACGTCGCGGCCGGTGTACTGGCCGGAGTACACGCAGTTGTGCGCCTCTGACGCGAACCTAACCCAGATCTGCAACTTGGACATGTTGGCTGAGCTCCTCGCCGTCGCCCAGATCCTGGCAACCGGTGGCACGACCAGGTAGCTAGTAAGGCCATGAATCCACCCTCTGTAGACCCCAACGATAGCGACCCCTCTAGTTATTTCTGGGAAGACTGTTAGAAGGGAGAGAGGGACTTGGTGGAATAATTGTTGTATTGCTTGGTGGAATAATTGTTGTATTGCTTGAGCCTCGTGGGCATATATATAGGAGTACAATGATCTACTTGGAGTACAAGACAAGCCAGAACAAATCCTAGTCTATCTCTTCTTTCCTAATAAACATTATACTCAACAGCCCACCGCAGTCACAACGATAGCGACGTAAACGATGAGACTGGAGAAGAATCCGAAGGCAAGCCGACGGACACCCCCCATAGTCGGAACGATCGACGCATCGCGGAGTCGTGACTGGAGTGGAAACCGATGAGGTTGCTCAAGCAGGCGGTAGTCCTTTGTGCCGTTTGTCGATGTAGCCGAGAACGTATGTGGTGGAGCCGTGGTCGAGGTAGCCATGCGAAGAATGCCGTGGTCCATGTCGAGTCGGGGTAGCCGGTGTCGAGGAAGTCGCCGTGGAGCCGCGGGCGCAAGGGGGCGTAGAGTTAGCGTGGGCGCTGTGGTGTCGAAGTAGTGGTGCGCCGAGAAGAAGATGTTGTTGACAACGTGTCGCGGCGGGTTTGCCAAGCCCGGGGATACATCGTAGACGAAGGCACGCACCAGTGTTGCCAGCATCGGGCATGCGTAGACGGACGAAGACGAAGTTGACGAAGCACCGACCAGGCTTGCCAGGCCCAGGGACACGTCGTGGATGAAGGCACACATCGGTGTTGCCAGCACCGGGCATGCGTAGACGAGGGACCTGCACGAGCTGTACGCCATGTCGGAGAAGTCGGAGGGGCTAGCAGAGAAGAAATCGACGGTGAGTGCGGCGTCCATCGGCGCGGGGCCGACTGTTGGGGAACGTAGTATTTTAAAATTTTCCTACGATCACGCAAGATCTATGTACCAGATGCATAGCAACGAGAGGGAAGAGTGTGTCTACATACCCTCGTAGACCGGAAGCGGAAGCGTCAAGTGACGCGGTTGATGTAGTCGAACTTCTTCACGATTCAACCAATCAAGCACCGAACGTACGGCACCTCCGCGTTCAGCACACGTTCAGCCTGATGACGTCCCACGAGCTCTTGATCCAGTTGAGCTTCACGGGAGAGTTTCGTCAGCACGACGGCGTGGTGACGGATATGATGTATTCACCGGCGCAGGGCTTCGCCTAAGCACCGCGACGGTATGACCGAGGTGTGTTTCTGTGGAGGGGGGCACCGCACACGGCTGGAACAATTCAACTTGTGTGTCTTTGGGTGCCCCCCTGCCCCCGTATATAAAGGAGCAAGGGGGAGGCCGGCCGGCCCTTGTTTGGTGCGGCTAGGGGTGCAATCCTACTAGGAATAGGATTGCAATCCTATTCCTAGTAGGAACTACCAAAGAAGGAAGAGAGGGAATAGGAAAAGAAGAAGAGGTGGCGCCCCCCAACTCCTAGTCCAACTAGGAACCCTAGGTGGGGCGCCGGCCAGCCCTATGGGCTGCCTCTCTCTTTTCCATAAGGCCCACTATGGACCATCCCCCTTCGTAGGGGGTTCCGGTAACCCCCTCCGGCAATCCCGTTAAATCCGAAACTTTTCCGGAATACTTCCGGTGTCCGAATATAGTCGTCCAATATATCAATCTTTATGTCTCGGACATTCCGAGACTCCTCGTCATGTCCGTGATCTCATACGGGACTCCGAACTACCTTCGGCACATTAAAACTCATAAACTCATAATACCGATCGTCATCAAACGTTAAGCGTGCGGACCCTACGGGTTCGAGAACTATGTAGACATGACCGAGACTCATCTCCGGTCAATAACCAATAGCGGAACCTGGATGTTCATATTGGCTCCTACATATTCTACGAAGATCTTTTATCGGTCAGAACCGCATAACAACATACGTTGTTCCTTTTGTCAACGGTATGTTACTTGCCCGAGATTCGATCGTCGGTATCTCTATACCTAGTTCAATCTCGTTACCGGCAAGTCTCTTTACTCGTTCCGTAACACATCATCTCGTGACTAACTCATTAGTCTTTTGCTTGCAAGGCTTATTGTGATGTGTGTTACCGAGAGGGCCCAGAGATACCTCTCCGACACTCGGAGTGACAAATCCTAATCTTGATCTATGCCAACACCACGAATACTTTCGGAGACACCTGTAGAGCATCTTTATGATCACCCAGTTACGTTGTGACGTTTGATAGCACACAAGGTGTTCCTACGGTATTCGGGAGTTGCATAATCTCATAGTCATAGGAACATGTATAAGTCATGAAGAAAGCAATAGCAGAAAAACTAAACGATCAAAGTGCTATGCTAACGGATGGGTCTAGTCCATCACATCATTCTCCTAATGATGTGATCTCGTTGATCAAATGACAACTCATGTCTATGGCTAGGAAACGTAACCATCTTTGATCAATGAGCTAGTCTAGTAGAGGCATACTAGGGACACTCTGTTTTGTCTATGTATTCACACATGTACTAAGTTTCCGGTTAATACAATTCTAGCATGAATAATAGACATTTATCATGATATAAGGAAATATAAATAACAACTTTATTATTGCCTCTAGGGCATATTTCCTTCAGTCTCCCACTTGCACTAGAGTCAATAATCTAGCTCACATCGCCATGTGATTTAATACCGATAGTTTACATCGTTATGTGAATAACACCCATAGTTCACATCGCCATGTGACCAACACCCAAAGGGTTTACTAGAGTCAATAATCTAGTTCACATCGCTATGTGATTAATACCCAAGAGTAATAAGGTGTGATCATGTTTTGCTTGTGAGAGAAGTTTAGTCAACGGGTCTGTCACATTCAGATCCGTATGTATTTCGCAAATTTCTATGTCTACAATGCTCTGCATGGAGCTACTCTAGCTAATTGCTCCCACTTTCAATATGCATCCAGATTGATACTTAGAGTCATCTGGATTTAGTGTCAAAGCTTGCATCGGCGTAACCCTTTACGACGAATTCTTTATCACCTCCATAATCGAGAAACATTTCCTTAGTCATCCAATTACTAAGGATAATTTTGACCGCTGTACAGTGATCTACTCCTGGATCACTATTGTACCTCCCTGTCAAACTCATGGCAAGGTACACAATGTGTTTTGTACACAGCATGGCATACTTTATAGAACCTATGGCTGAGGCATAGGGAATGACTTTCATTCTCTCTAGATTTTTCTGCCGTGGTCTGGCTTTGAGTCTTACTCAACTTCACACCTTACAAGTCAGGCAAGAACTCCTTCTTTGACTGATCCATTTTGAACTACTTCAAAATCTTATCAAGGTATGTACTCATCGAAAGTCATATCAAGCGTCTTGATCTATCTCTATAGATCTTGATGCCCAATATGTAAGCAGCTTCACCAAGGTCTTTCTTTGAAAAACTCCTTTCAAACACTCCTTTATGCTTTCCAGAAAATTCTACATCTTTTCCGATCGATAATATGTCATTCACATATACTTATCAGAAAGGTTGTAGTGCTCCCACTCACTTCTTGTAAATACAGGCTTCACCGCAAGTCTGTATAAATCTATATGCTTTGATCAACTTATCAAAGCGTATATTCCAACTCCGAGATGCTTGCACCAGTCCATAGATGGATCGCTGGAGCTTGCACATTTTGTTAGCACCTTTAGGATTGACAAAACCTTCTGGTTGCATCATATACAAGTCTTCTTTAATAAATCCATTAAAGAATGCAGTTTTGTTATCCATTTGCCAGATTTCATAAAATGCGGCAATTACTAACATGATTCGGACAGACTTAAGCATCGCTACGGGTGAGAAAGTCTCATCGTAGTCAACTCCTTGAACTTGTCGAAACCCTATCGCAACAAGTCGAGCTTTGTAAACAGTAACATTACCGTTTGCGTCGGTCTTCCTCTTGAAGATCCATTTATTTTCGATGGCTTGCCGATCATTGGGCAAGTCAACCAAAGTCCATACTTTGTTCTAATACATGGATCCCATCTCAGATTTCATGGTCTCAAGCCATTTTGCGGAATCTGGGCTCATCATCGCTTCCTCATAGTTCGTAGGTTCATCATGGTCTAGTAACATGACTTCCAGAACTGGGTTGCCGTACCACTCTGGTGCGGAACGAACTCTGGTCGATCTACGAAGTTCAGCAGAAACTTGATCTGAAGTTTCATGATCATCATCATTAGCTTCCTCACTAATTGGTGTAGGAATCACTGGAATGAGTTTCCGTGATGTACTACCTTTCCAATTCGGGAGAAGGTACAATTACCTCATCAAGTTCTACTTTCCTCCCACTCACTTCTTTCGAGAGAAACTCCTTCTCTAGAAAGGATCCACTCTTAGCAACAAAGACCTTGCCTTAGGATCTGTGATAGAAGGTGTACCCAACAGTTTCTTTTTGGGTATCCTATGAAGATTTACTTCTCCGATTTGGGTTCGAGCTTATCATGTTGAAACTTTTTCACATAAGCATCGCAGTGCCAAACTTAAAGAAATGACAGCTTAGGTTTCTCGTCAAACCACAGTTCATACGGTGTCATCTCCACGGATTTAGATGGTGCCCTATTTAACGTGAATGTAGCTGTCTCTAATGCATAACCCCAAAAGCGATAGTAGTAGATCGGTAAGAGACATCATCGATCGCACCATATCTAATAAAGTACGGTTATGATGTTCGGACACACCATTACACTATGGTGTTCCAGATGGCGTGAGTAGTGAAACTATTTCACATTGTTTTTACTGAAGGCCAAACTCGCTAACTCAAATATTTTACCTCTACGATCATATCGTAGAAACTCTTATTTTCTTGTTACGATGATTCTCCACTTCACTCTGAAATTCTTTGAACTTTTCAAATGTTTCAGACTTGTGCTTCATTAAGTAGATATACCCATATCTGCTCAAATCACCAGTGAAGGTCAGAAAATAACGATACCCGCCGCGAACTTCAACACTCATTGGTCCACATACATCTGTATGTATGATCTCCAACAAATATGTTGCTCGCTCCACAGTTCCGGAGAATGGAGTTTTAGTCATCTTGCCCATGAGGCATGGTTCGCAAGCACCAAGTGATTCATAATCAAGTGATTCCAAAAGTCCATCACTATGGAGTTTCGTCATGCGCTTTACACCAATATGACCTAAACGGCAGTGCCACAAATAAGTTGCACTATCATTATTAACCTTGCATCTTTTGGCTTCAATATTATGAATATGTGTATCACCACGATCGAGATCCAACAAACCATTTTCATTGGGTGTATGACCATAGAAGGTTTTATTCATGTAAACAGAACAACAATTATTCTCTAACTTACATGAATAACCGTATTGCAATAAACATGATCAAATCATATTCATGCTCAACACCAAATAACACTTATTTAGGTTCAACACTAATCCCGAAAGTATAGGGAGTGTGCGATGATGATCATATCAATCTTGGAACTACTTCCAATACTCATCGTCACTTCATCCTTTAACAAGTTTCTGTTCATTATGCAACTTCCATTTCGAGTTACTACTCTTTAGCAACTGAACCAATATCAAATACCGAGGGGTTGCTATGAACACTAGTAAAATACACATCAATAATCTGTATATCAAATATACCTTTGTTCACTTTGCCATCCTTCTTATCCGCCAAATATCTAGGGCAGTTCCACTTCTAGTGACCATTTCCTTTGCAGTAGAAGCACTTGTTTCAGGCTTGAGTTTAGCTTTGGGTTTCTTCACGGGAGTGACAACTTGCTTGTCATTATTCTTGAAGTTCCCTTTCTATCCCTTTGCCCTTTACTTGAAACAAGTGGTCTGGTTAACCATCAACACTTGATGCTCTTTCTTGATTTCTACCTTCGCCGATTTTAGCATCGTGAAGAGCTCGGGAATTACTTTCGTCATCCCTTGCATATTATAGTTCATCACGAAGTTCTACTAACTTGGTGATAGTGTCTAGAGAACTTTGTCAATTACTATCTTATCTGGAAGATTAACTCCCACTTGATTCAAGCAATTGTACTACCCAGACAATCTGAGCACATGCTCACTGGTTGAGCTATTCTCCTCCATCTTGTAGGCAAAGTACTGTCAGAGGTCTTATACCTCTCGACACGGGCATGAGTATGAAATACTAATTTCAACTCTTGGAACATCTCATATGCTCCGTGGCGTTTCAAAACGTTTTTGAAGTCCCGGTTATAAGCCGTAAAGCATGGTGCACTAAACTATCAAGTAGTCATCATATCGAGCTTTTGTCAAAACGTTCATAACGTCTACGTCTGCTCCTGCAATAGGTCTGTCACCTAGCGGTGCATCAAGGGCATAATTCTTCTGTGCAGCAATGAGGACAATCCTCAGATCACGGAACAATTCCGCATCATTGCTACTAACATCTTTCAACTTGGTTTTCTCTAGGAACATATGAAAAATAAACGGGGAGCAACATCGCGAGCTATTGATCTACAACATAGATATGCTAATACTACCAGGACTAACTTCATGATAAATTAAAGTTCAATTTAATCATATTACTTATGAACTCCCACTTAGATAGACATCCCTTCGGTCATCTAAATGATCACGTGATCCAAATCAACTAAACCATGTCCGATCATCACGTGAGATGGAGTAGTTTCAATGGTGAACATCTTATGTTGATCATATCTACTATATGATTCACGCTCGACCTTTCGGTCTCCAGTGTTCCGAGGCCATATCTGCATATGCTAGGCTCGTCAAGTTTAACCCGAGTATTCTGCGTGTGCAAAACTGGCTTACACCCGTTGTATTTGAACGTAGAGCTTATCACACCCGATCATCACGTGGTGTCTCGGCACGACGAACTTTCGCAACGGTGCATACTCAGGGAGAACACTTATACCTTGAAATTTAGTAAGGGATCATCTTATAATGCTACCGTCGTTCTAAGCAAAATAAGAAGCATAATAAGATAAACATCACATGCAATCAAAATATGTGACATGATATGGCCATCATCATCTTGTGCTTTTGATCTCCATCTCCAAAGCACCTTCATGATCACCTTCGTCACCGGCGCGACACCTTGATCTCCATCGTAGCATCGTTGTCGTCTCGCCAACTATTGCTTCTACGACTATCGCTACCGCTTAGTGATAAAGTAAAGCAATTACATGGCGATTGCATTTCATACAATAAAGCGACAACCATATGGCTCCTGTCAGTTGCCGATAACATTACAAAACATGATCATCTCATACAAAACCGTATAACTCATCATGTCTTGACCATATCACATCACAACATGCCCTGCAAAAACAAGTTAGACGTCCTCTACTTTGTTGTTGCAAGTTTTACGTGGCTGCTACGGGCTTTAGCAAGAACCGTTCTTACCTACGCATACAAAACCACAACGATGTTTCGTCAAGTATGTGATGTTTTAACCTTCACAAGGACCGGGCGTAGCCACACTTGATTCAGCTAAAGTGAGAGAGACAGACACCCGCCAGTCACCTTTAAGCAACGAGTGCTCGTAACGGTGAAACCAGTCTCGCGTAAGCGTACGCGTAATGTCGGTCCGGGCTGCTTCATCTCACAATACCGCCGAAGCAAAGTATGACATGCTGGTAAGCAGTATGACTAGTATCGCCCACAACTCATTGTGTTCTACTCGTGCATATCATCTACGCATAGACCTGGCTCATGATGCTACTGTTGGGGAACGTATTATTTTAAAATTTTCCTACGATCACGCAAGATCTATCTACCAGATGCATAGCAACGAGAGGGAAGAGTGTGTCTACGTACCCTCGTAGACCGGGAGCGGAAGCGTCAAGTGACGCGGTTGATGTAGTCGAACTTCTTCACGATTCAACCGATCAAGCACCGAACGTACGGCACCTCCGCGTTCAGCACACGTTCAGCTTGATGACGTCCCACGAGCTCTTGATCCAGTTGAGCTTCACGGGAGAGTTTCGTCAGCACGACGGCGTGGTGACGGATATGATGTATTCACCGGCGCAGGGCTTCGCCTAAGCACCGCGACGGTATGACCGAGGTGTGTTTCTGTGGAGGGGGGCACCGCACACGGCTGGAACAATTCAACTTGTGTGTCTTTGGGTGCCCCCCTGCCCCCGTATATAAAGGAGCAAGGGGGGAGGCCGGCCGGCCCTTGTTTGGTGCGGCTAGGGGTGCAATCCTACTAGGAATAGGATTGCAATCCTATTCCTAGTAGGAACTACCAAAGAAGGAAGAGAGGGAATAGGAAAAGAAGAAGAGGTGGCGCCCCCCAACTCCTAGTCCAACTAGGAACCCTAGGTGGGGCGCCGGCCAGCCCTATGGGCTGCCTCTCTCTTTTCCATAAGGCCCACTATGGACCATCCCCCTTCGTAGGGGGTTCCGGTAACCCCCTCCGGCAATCCCGTTAAATCCGAAACTTTTCCGGAATACTTCCGGTGTCCGAATATAGTCGTCCAATATATCAATCTTTATGTCTCGGACATTCCGAGACTCCTCGTCATGTCCGTGATCTCATACGGGACTCCGAACTACCTTCGGTACATCAAAACTCATAAACTCATAATACCGATCGTCATCAAACGTTAAGCGTGCGGACCCTACGGGTTCGAGAACTATGTAGACATGACCGAGACTCATCTCCGGTCAATAACCAATAGCGGAACCTGGATGTTCATATTGGCTCCTACATATTCTACGAAGATCTTTTATCGATCAGAACCGCATAACAACATACGTTGTTCCTTTTGTCAACGGTATGTTACTTGCCCGAGATTCGATCGTCGGTATCTCTATACCTAGTTCAATCTCGTTACCGGCAAGTCTCTTTACTCGTTCCGTAACACATCATCTCGTGACTAACTCATTAGTCTTTTGCTTGCAAGGCTTATTGTGATGTGTGTTACCGAGAGGGCCCAGAGATACCTCTCCGACACTCGGAGTGACAAATCCTAATCTTGATCTATGCCAACACCACGAATACTTTCGGAGACACCTGTAGAGCATCTTTATGATCACCCAGTTACGTTGTGACGTTTGATAGCACACAAGGTGTTCCTACGGTATTCGGGAGTTGCATAATCTCATAGTCATAGGAACATGTATAAGTCATGAAGAAAGCAATAGCAGAAAAACTAAACGATCAAAGTGCTATGCTAACGGATGGGTCTAGTCCATCACATCATTCTCCTAATGATGTGATCCCGTTGATCAAATGACAACTCATGTCTATGGCTAGGAAACGTAACCATCTTTGATCAATGAGCTAGTCTAGTAGAGGCATACTAGGGACACTCTGTTTTGTCTATGTATTCACACATGTACTAAGTTTCCGGTTAATACAATTCTAGCATGAATAATAGACATTTATCATGATATAAGGAAATATAAATAACAACTTTATTATTGCCTCTAGGGCATATTTCCTTCACCGACGTCACCAACGGTGGTCGGAGTAGACGAAGTGGTCGGGGTAGATGACGGCGACGTTGGCGACGGGCTGGTGCTGGACGAGGACGAAGGTGGTGGACGGGCGGCGGCGGCGGCCAAAGAAGAGCGGCGGCGGCGGCCTGTCGGCGGCGGCGGCGGCTAGGTTAGGAGTGCGGCGGCTGTGCTCGAAGTAAGCGAAGAACCCTGACAGCGTGACGAAGACCGGCGCGGACGGTGACGTTCCCGCACCAAGGGAGATGGTGCGGCGCATACCACGGGAACTCGACGCGTGGTGACGGCGGAGTGGACCGCGGGCCGCGGCGCTACGGCCCGAAGGGGCGACGCAACTGCGGCAGGTGGGTCGGGGCAACGACGGGAAGACCTCGGGGCGGTGGCGGGACCGCGGGCCGCGACGCTGCGGCCCGAAGGGGCGACACAACGGCGGTTCGCGAGTCGGTGCAACCGCTGGGACGGTCTCGGGACGGCGGCGGGGACCGAGTATCGCGGCACTACGGCCCGCAGGGGCGACGCAGCGATGACACACGAGTCGATGCAGCCGCGAGGAGAACCACGGGGCGGCGGTGCTGCAGCCCGACGGGGCGACGCATCGGCAGCCCGGTGCTCGATCGGTGGAGAGGCGCGCAATACTCGGGATGATCTTCACAGGACCTGCGGAGGCGTGCGCAACCGACGGGCCAGGTCGATCGCACGGCGTAGATGTGGCGGATCGCGACGGCGGGCGGGTGATCAATCCGATCGCGCGCGAGGTCGGCCACGCCGCTCGATGAAGGCGTGGTGGCGGCGGAGTCCTGGATGAGGCCGGTGACGGCGGACGGCGTGGGACGTCAGCGCTGGTACCCGGACTGCTAAAGCAGTGCCGGCGCCCGTGCAGCGAGGCCCGAGCGACCAACGCAGCAGCGGCGCCCGAGATGAGGCAGCCGACGAGCCTGATGCAGCCGAGGACGAGGCCGGCGAGGTAGACCGCCGAGCCGCCATGCAGACGCGGCGGAGGCGGGTGACGTGGACCGATGGGCGGGCCGGCGCGCGAGTGACAGCTATGGTTGGCCATCGCATGGCGCGAGGCCACCGGGTCGGGGCGACGCAGGTGTTCCGGTCGGAGCAGGGCGGTGACGGCCGGCGCAAGGCGACGGGCGGACCGACGCGCGGACGGCGGCTGGCCCGGATGGGCCGCCTCGGCGCGAGTGGCCGCTGGGTCGGAGGAGACGCCGGCTGGTCGCGCCGGGGTCGGAGTAGAGGCGCATGGGGGCCGACGGCGGCAGCGGGCGACGCAAACCGATCAAGATTAGATCGGAAAACCAAAAAGAAAAAACGCTGATCAAAACGACCGGCGAGAGAGAGAAAAGACCCGTAGCAATGGCTCGGGAATAAAGACTCTCTAGGGCAGTCGGCCAACACGGCCGTCGGACGAACCCTAGGTACGGGCGGCGCGGCCCCCGGCGGCAGTCATGGAGGCCGACCGCCCCGGAGGCGGCGCGCGGGTGTGGAAGCGGCGACGGCTAGGGTTTAGGATCGACTTGCGATAGATACCATGTTAGAAGGGAGAGAGGAATTTGGTGGAATAATTGTTGTATTGCTTGAGCCTCGTGGGCATCTCTACTCCTAATGGAGCAGTTGGTAGTCTTTGTTCCAGGTTTTTTTTCGTCCCACCTCGTCTGGTTTTTTTTCAACCGTTTTTTTTTCGCTACAATTAACCCACCCCACTCACCGCAAGCAGTCAGGTTCCGTTTCCCCCCTTACGTCTCCGATTCATGCATGACAATCAATTCTTTCCAAACGCAATCATGCATAACAATCAATTCTTTCCAAACGCAATAATGCATGACAATCAATTCTTTCCAAACGCAATCAACTAACTTAAGGTAACCAGACACAATCAATTCATTCATAATGCAATAAAAACTTTCCTAATTTTCCCAAAGTTTCCTAACTAGACACGTTATAAATGGGCAGGAACCGATAACACGTTACCAATTAATAAAGTTTAGTTTTATGACTATCAATTCCAAATCCTAATTTTCCTAATGGATTGACAATCAATTCTTTCCAAACGCAATAATGCATGACAATCAATTATTTCCAAACGCAATCAATTAACTTAAGGTAACCAGACACAATCAATTCATTCATAACGCAATAAAAACTTTCCTAATTTTCCCAATGTTTCCTAACTAGACACGTTATAAACGGGCAGGAATCGATAACACGTTACCAATTAAGAAAGTTTAGTTTTATGACCATCAATTCCAAATCCTAATTTTCCTAATGCATTGACGTTTGCCTTTTCTAAGAACCAATCAATAATCAATATAAGAGAAAAAAAGCTCCGCACCTAGCGAGCCAGCCGCTTCTCTTCACGATTAGCAATCTTGCGCTAGGGTTCCTTGTGTTGTGTCGCCGCCGTGGAGCTCCTCGACCAGCCCGTCTCCTGCCGCCTTGCCCCTCTCTCTTCCCTCCAACCTAGACGCTGGCGACGAGGCGCACAACGCCCTCACGGCCCTGCTCGATCGCTTCCAGAACCCACCACGCGCGTCGAGGCGAGGCACCTCCTGGGCTCCGTTCGTCGCCGCTTCTCTGATGACCCCCACGCGTCTGTCGCCGCTGCACCGATGACCCCGCTGCCGGGCAGGAGGAGTGCTTCGGCGCCTCATTGGCTCCGTCCGTCGCCGCTTCGCGGACGACCCCTACGCGTCTGTCGTCGCTTCGCCGCTTCGACGACGACCCCCACGCGTCGGTCGCCGCTTCGCCGACGCCGACGACCCCGCCGCTGGGCTGGAGTGCTTCGGCGCATCATTGGCTCCGTTCGTCGCTGCTTCACCAACAACCCCCACACGCCGGGCAGGAGTAGTGCTTCTGCGCCTTCAACCTCAGCCTCCGCGCTGTCGTACTCTACGCCCACCTGCAAGGTCCCTCGCCCCGAATCCCCCTCGTCCTTCCCAACAAATGTATTTGATAAAATTCGAATGTTCATCCGGCCTTCAATGATGAATCAAACCTTCTGTAGCTGAAGAATCATTTCCACTAATTTAGGAAGGACTGAAGCTTGCACTTGAGCTTCCAGTCTGAATTTTCTTCAGGTTATTGACGTGATTTCATTTGGAGAAGCTATTGGCGGCAATGGATCCCTAGGTTTTTTCGGTTTCTGAAAGAGAATTTTGTTTTGGCCTATTTCTACGGGCGTTCCGTAAGGGCAAGGAGCACGAGCCTGTGAGAGAAAAAGGGCAATGCAGAGAGGAGGAACTGGATGCTCCGTCATGAAGTTGTGTCATAGTAGCCAGAGAGACGGCAAAGCATGCAATCATTTGCACAATAGAATACAACTATGCTGCATGAGTCATCAATTCAAGTGAGAAGAACTTGTTTTATGTGATTTTTTGTGGACAAAAGAAAAAAATGTTTTAATAACGGCTAATTCGACAACACAAGTGATATGCCTTGATCATTATGTGCATATGATATGATTCTAGCTATTTTCCTTTGTATGGGTGATTTTAATCCTTGGGTATAGGAGAATTCTTACGAGTGGGCCTATCAGCTCTCATGCAACATAGCGAAGTAATAACACAATGATTGAAGCACTGAAGTTGAGGGGCTCTAACATAGCGAGGTAATAACACAATGATTGAAGAGCTTAAGTTGAGGGGCTCGTCATAGGTTCATTTCTTGGCCCGTGGCAACGCACGGGCGTTCTACTAGTTAAAAGAAGAAGTTTGGTTGTCATTTGAATATTTATACGAACATTGTTTTGGGGGGAAAGAAAATACAAGCACGGCTAAAATAACATTTTATGATGTATTTGTATATTAATTAAGGGTAGTGTTACGCGTCTGCTGGCGGATCCGATCCGCCTGGCGAGCCATGTGATCTAGAATATTGCTCAGCGCACAATTCCTCTTTGCAACAAGAGTATTCTTTCACAAACAACGGTGACTATTGCAACAAGAGATTTTTTCGGAAACACATCGGTGACTATTGCAACAAGAGTTTTGTTTCGAAAACGTTCGTGCCATTGCAAAAACATCTCTGCATATGATCCCACTTTGCAAAAAGAGCTTTGTTTCACAAACAACTAACGCAACAAGGGCTTTATTTCAGAAACAAAAATCGCTCAGGGCCTGGACGGATTAGCAGGGAGGGCTCCCCCGACACCGACAACATTGACGGTGAGGCCATGCGCCGCACCACGCGCTGCTGGAACGATGACATGGCCGCGCGGATTTGACGCGCTGTAGCGGATGTCGGGTGGTGGCTTGGCGATCCCGATCTAAATGCAGGGCAGGAGAGATGTGAGCGGCAGGGCGGCCGACTGCCTGGCCGGCGACAAAGTGAGGCGATGAAAGAAAAGCGGAGGCATGGAAGTGGGGCGGTGAAGGCCCGCCTCGCCGCCGAATGACGGTTGCTGGAGCGAACCGGTGGCGAGCACGAGCGAGCACATGTTTACCTGGCCATGATGTCTGTTTGCAGCAGGTGCCGAGTTGCAGAAACGATTCTAAAACAAAGGTGAAGTTACAAGAACGTGAAGAAAGTGAAGGTGATGCCTGACCGTTCGATCAACAACAGATCGAACGCTCGGGGAGGCGGACTACGCACGCGGAAATATCCACCGGGTGACCACAAGCTTTTCCCATTAGTTAATGAGTTATTTTTTAAGAGCTTAGATTCATGATTGCGCTTGTCCGTTTGAAATATCAATTATAATACTTATAGCATTACAAGTCCATGAATTATAAGTTGTGGGGAAGAGAGACTAGCGAAGCGGTGTGACCGAAATTTGACCAAAATTTTCCTTTTTACGCCAAAAGGTATTTTCCGTCCCATGCCAAAATTCAGCCAAAATCCCTTTTTTGACCGGAAATCAAAACACAACTCCCGTTGCAACGCACGAGCATTTGTGCTAGTATATATAGGAGTACAATGATCTACTTGGAGTACAAGACAAGCCAGAACAAATCCTAGTCTATCTCTTCTTTCCTAATAAACATTATATTCAACAAAGACATCGGCCCCTCCAACTTTTGTGGATGGAAAGAAGGAAGACCGCACATAATTGAGGAGAAAGAGAGGAAGACAAGGAGGAGGTGGGTACGTGGAGGAGGTTAGCTATTCGTGGGGAGCTGAGAGAGGTTGATCCCACGACCCACAACACATGTTGGCACACCGTTGCTAACCAGGCGTTGCTATATGTGTGTTTTTATTGTAGTGGAATTGAGTCCAATCAATTCTACAGGTGTCCGTGTTGCTTTATATTATTTTTTTATCTCATTCTAACTTAGCAGGTAGTTGGCATATGTTGTTTGTGATGACAATTATTATATATATATATATATATGTGTGTGTGTGTGTGTGTGTGTGTGTGTGTGTGTGTGTGTAAACAACATTTGTTTGGTATAACACCAGTGATGCCTAAGATTGTCCATTATAAGAATTTTTTCATATGTCAATATTTTCCATTACAAATACATATGTACTACTCCCTCCGTACCATAATGTAAGACGTTTTTTGACATTATGGGACGGAGGGAGTACAATTCAATACTAAAGTATTTTGTTACGTACATTGCTTGTGTTATTTTTATTATGGTGCTTAAGGAAAATCTTTTGTCCTAGTGGATTTCACCATAAAGATCATCAAACAAAAAAAATAACAATATTCCACCTATTTGTCTCTTGATGTATTATAATGCATTTGTATATGTACCATTTTATTTGATATTACTGAATATCTATAGAAGTTGGTAGAGTACTTTATGGATGTAACAAATGATTTGAATTTGAGTGGGTAGTCTACGTCTATGAAGTAGGTGTAACTAAATAGATATTTTTATTGAATTTATGCTCGGGTGAGTTACTCCAAAAGTCTGAACTAATGAAGATGAATGGAAAATATATTTGAAAAATCAACCTCACATCTACTCCAATTCTTAGACGTGGAATCGATGTAGGCCGCAACTACTTCCTATTAGCACATTGGTCGGACCTTGAACTTCAGATCTCTTTGATCTTACACATATTTCATTCATACTCCAGCGAGTGCATGTGGGTTGGCGGCGGCGGCGGCGCAACCGGTGCAGCTGCATGAATTGATGCGTACATGAAACGTAGAATAGTGTCACTAACACATGTGTGCACAATTCATGGAGGTGGTAGAGATAAGAATGGAGAATGTACCATCAACGCGTCCCTCTCTGGCGCCCTGGACGACCGGCGGTGTCAGCCGGAGGAGCGCCGGCCATGTTAGGCACGCCCTCTGGTGCGCAGTCACGTATGCTGAATCAAAGTGAAAAACAACATTCTAGTGTAAATTACACAAATACTATAACATGATGTGGATGTTGCTGTAGCACAAACGTATTCCAGGCATATTTAGAGCATCTTCAGCCGTTGCGCCCCCAAGACGCGCCGAAAATCGCCGCTTGGGGGCGAGCCGGCGTTAATTTCGGCTTGGGTGCCAGTGCACCCCCAGCCGCCGCCCCCCTAGGTCGCCCCCAGCCGCCGATATCGGCCCAGTTTCGGCGTTTTCAGCCCATTTTCCGTGATGTATTGGCCCAATTTCCGGCTCAAAACGGCCCACCTCTTGACGTGTTTCGGCGCCTATTGAAATAAAATTACAGAAGGAAGAATCTAGGCGTAAATAAAATCATCACAGAAAATCAAATAGTTCACCACAAAGTTCTACAAATTTATAGTTCAAACAAATAATAAAAACAATCATATTTCATTGCACGTCGAGCTAGGCGTTGCCCTTGAGCCTCCATAGGTGCTCCACTAGATCCTGCTGCAGCTGATGATGCACCTGTGGGTCTCGGATCTCCTAACTCATGTTAAGAAAGGCCGTCCATGTTGCAGGGAGCTGGTGATCCACTTCGGCTAGAGGACACTGCCTGTAATATGGTTCAGTGTCAAACACTGGCTCTTCCTGCTCGATCTCAATGATCATGTTGTGCAAAATGACACAACAAGTCATGATCTCCCACATTTGATCTTTCGATCAAGTCTTTGTGGGGTACCGGACAATAGAAAATCGAGATTGGAGCACGCCAAATGCTCGCTCGACATCCTTCCTGCAAGCCTCCTGAACCTTCGAAAAGTGGGAGTTCTTGCCTCCTGGCACAGGGCGTGAGATGGTCTTCACAAATGTTGACCATCTCGGATAGATGCCATCTGCTAGGTAGTACCCCTTGTTGTATTGGTGCCCATTGATCTCGAAGTTCACCTGAGGAGAATGGCCCTCAACGAGCTTGACAAAAGCAGGAGAGCACTGCAGCACGTTGATGTCATTGTGAGTTCCTGGCATACCAAAGAAAGCGTGCCAAATCCAGAGGTCATGTGTGGCCACTGCCTCAAGTATCACACTGCAAGCTCCTTTGGCACCTTTGTACATCCCCTGCTAAGCAAACGGGCAGTTCTTCCATGCCCAATGCAGGCAGTCGATGCTTCCAAGCATACCAGGAAATCCTCTTGCTTCATTCTGTGCCAGGATCCGAGCAGTGTCTTCAGCATTGGGTGATCGCAAGTACCTCGGTCCAAACACTGCCACCACAGCCCTGCAGAACTTGTAGGTGAACTCAATGATCCTGGACTCGGCCATGCGCCCATAGTCGTCGAGTGAATCACCTGGAGCCCCGTATGCAAGCATTCTCATAGCTGTCGTGCACTTCTGGATTGAGGTGAATCTAAGTGTGCCGGTGCAATCCTTCTTGCACCTGAAGTAGTTGTCGTACTCCCTGAGTTCATTGATAATCCTGAGGAAAAGCTTTCGGCCCATCCGATAACGGCGCCGAAAAACTTTGTCGCCGTGCAGGGGAGCGTCGGCGAAGTAGTTGGAGTAGAGCATGCAATAGCCTTCGAGCCGATGCCGGTTCTTTGCTTTCCGTCCCCCCGGCGCCGAGCCCCCTCGCCTCGGCTTTGAATCACCGACAAGCAAGCCGGCCAGGGCGGCGAGGACCATGAGGTGCTCTTCATCGTCGGAGTCCATCGCGGCCGGGGCAGGCAAAGCGCCGAACACCTAGCGGGCGTGGTGGGCGCAGAGTCACCGGCACGGGCGCCGAAGCGGCGAGGGAAACTCTGGGAAAGTGGCGTCGTGGGGATCTTTCTTTGTTTCCCGGGGAGGAATGGCGAGATAGCGGCGGCGGCGGCGGAGAGGTGGCTGGCGACGCCGGGATCGGCAAGGTGTCGGGGATGGAGAGGGGAAAACGGGGCGAATCAATGCGACTTTTCGCCTGACAGTGAGGTCCCGGGCGATTTTCCCTTCCGCCAGTGCCCTCGAGCGCCCCCCAGTGCGCCGGGTTCGGCCTGGGCGCGCCGGGTCAGAAAACGGGCTGAGCAGGGGGATTTCGGCGTCTTGGGGGCGCGACTGGGCCGTTTTTTCGGCGCCGGCGCTAAAAAAACGGCCTGGAGGACGTCTTGGGGGCGTGGCTGGAGACGCTCTTACCTCTCGTATATTAGTTTGCTGCCGGAGTTTGGCCCTTGGGAGCCGGTGCCGGTGCTTTCGAGGACTGTGTGCGTGTATGTCCGTCGGAGGAGCGGTGTAGGGACAAGGTCGTCATCATTCCTATCGCCGCTGCCAGTTGGACAACATGACAGTCTTGGCATGATGGTTGCTCTGGCGCTGTTGCGAGTGGCACGACTGGAGGCACTGCCGGCGATTCTGGCATGCGGGTGACGCCATTGCTGACAGGGAGCTGTTCTTAGTTTTCCAGGAAAAGCCCATAGATACCCAGATCACCGTCTTGGTATGTGAAGCCGTAGGCTACCGGCAGATGATCCAGTAGAAGATGATCCAGCATCATCTGCTGGTATTGGAGTGGAATCCTTACCGCTGGCTCGCCCATCGTGTGCTCGCCATGTCCGTCATCTTGGGCCATTGCTGCCAGTGTTTCGTGAAGCCTTTGTTGCAATACTGGTAGGAACTCGTTGATCATGTGATAGAAAGGATGGCGTGGCATGATGGCAGGCGTGTTGCCCAGCATCTACTCGTGAGAGAGTGGCATCGTCGACGGCGACTCGCCCACCATGCATGTGCTGGCCCCGGTCTATAAGAAGTGGTGGCACTGTTACCCGTGATTCGCCAAGCCTTTGTTGCACTGCCGGCATCAACTCATTCACCATGGGATCACCATGGGAGGCGCCTCCTGGAGTTCGAGTTGCATCGCCGATTCCAACGGCGAGACATGCATCATTTGCTCATTACAGACGATGGGCTGCGTGTCCGGGGGATAGGACGGCTGTAGGTCGACGTAAGCCATCGGAGCCTCCTGCTGTTGGTCAGTGCCAGGGACGGTCGGGTCATGCTTGAGAAAGCGGGTGACGTCATTGTCGGTGTAGAGCTCACCGGCCATGGCGGCTCGATTGATGGAGTGGCGAACGAAGACGTACGTGCGTGAAGTCACCAGCGGGATGATGGCGGTGTCGTGGACTCAACGGGTAAGTGTGGTGTGCAATTATATGCGGCGCCAAGGGGCGCGCGGTGGTTGTAATAGTTGGGCTTGGGACGTGATGGTTGGGGTGAAGCAATTGTTGGAGCCTCCGAGAGAATCGCTGCTAAATACTGACGATGCTGCATTTTTTGAAGATGGCTCGGAGCAATCGATGCTAACCTTTGTAACCATAGGGTCGAAGCAATTGTTGGAGCCTTTGAGGGAATCTCCAACGCTGATCCGCAAACCAGCCACAATGGCGGCGATGTCCCTCTTTTGGTTGAATAAGAGGCCGTCCCACACGGCTCTCGCGCTCGGGAGGCCATGCTAGGTTTTGTTGGTAGAGGAGATAGAGAGTGGATGATGCTTGATGCGGCTGTGTTGCTAGGCATGAAGTTTAAACAGTGGGCGAAGGGCAGGCAGGCGGAGAGGTGGTTAATGATGGGCGACAGACGGACGTACAGATGGTGCCGGAGTAGGTTCCTCGGCAACCGTGTACATTTAATGAAGGGAGGTGGACAGACTGGTGTCGTTTGAATGCAGAGAGGCACCGCGTGCCGTTTGAGCCCCGTCTGCGCCGCTTCAATGCCGGCTCCAGTGAGAGTCGTGTCCACTCTGGGCTGGCATGAATGCGGCGCTGACGCCTGACGCTCTATAGAGGCGCTGATCCATTCCGGACGAGAAAGAGTGCATGTGAGGGAGAGGGTTTTTGGTGGGCAACAATTGTTGCACGCGGCGTGGTAGTGGTCTAGACGCCCGGAAAGCCTTCCAGACTGTTTTTGGTTTGCAGAAAAAAGTAAGTCCAGAACGGTCGACGGACCGATATGGAAATGCGGTGGATGACAAAACACGTCTGGACCGTGTAGTCCGGAGGATTACAGACAGTTTGGGGCTCGGCGTTGGAGATGCCCTAAGCTTATTGATCACAAGCTGAATGCCCAAACTGTTGAAGTATTGGCACTAAAAAGAGGTATTAAATTACTTTATGATATTGAACCTTTCGTACAACGCATACGCAACCGCCTCCTCTTCAAAGAAATTAGGGTTCCTTTTCCTCCCACCAACGCCGCCGCGGTGGTCCGCCTCGTTTTCGATGACCTTAGGGCCATGGGGGCTTGGTGGATCCCGACTCTTGCCCGGGGGGGGGG
>LR738709.1:705737399-705801478 GCA_902687465.1 Secale cereale | reverse complement strand
GGGGGGGCTTCGTTTTTAGATGTTATTTCAAGTTTTGTTAGGGTTTGTGTCCTATTCAAGAAGACGCGAGGGTGGCGACTCCCTGAAGATGGAATAAGGTTCACCCTGTCTAGCCCCCATCCTGGTGGTGCGCCTAGCATCGTCGATGGGCATGTGGAGGTGTCTCCGGTAGATCTGCTTTTGATGGATTTACTCGGATCTGGTCGTCTTTCGTCTGTGTTCGTGTGTTTTCAGGTCGGATATTTTCGATCTACGCTACTCTTCATCATCGCCGGTTAATGTTCTGATGTGCTAGCCCTATGAGGCCTTAGTAGGATGACTTCCCGAATGTCTAGGGGCAATGGCTGCGGCACGCCTTTCGCTCTCTTTAGTGCTTGTAATCGTCGCTAGGTAGTATACAAATTTGGATGTATTTTTTATTATTTTTTGTGTTCATTGTACTACCATGATAAAAGGTGAATAGTTTGGAAGTTTTTCCGTAGAAAAATGTGGTGCTAAAATCAGATTGCCTGGAACTAGTTGAATCATGTAATGGGAAATCTGAGATCTGGAGCCCGTGTTGGCTAATTGCAGTTGAAAAACTGCTAGAACAGGTGCTCATGAGATCAATGTATAGTTTGTTGTCAACGGACTTTTCTTTTTCTTAGAGGCAAATTAAACAGCGATGTTATCCTTTTGACCTTTGTAGTTCTACCAATGATTACATGGCACATATCATACGGAGTGTGCCACAGTGGAAATGTGATTTAGCCTTTATGGACGTCAAAACCTGTGTCAAAGTATTTTAGCGCAACATGCCTTTCGCAAAATATGAAATGTTTTGGCAATTATATCCAAGATGATGATTTTTAGAGGACCGGAGAAGGAATGTACACACAGGGAAAAAGGGCATTGTGCCTTAGCAAGCATCAACTCATAAGCACAAAAACACAAGTTCAGTTGAACATCTTTCATGCCATTGCATGGCCAGCAATACTTCCAACACTTGAATTCTGCGTGCCTACCTGATTATCTTACAACCACACCAACAACGTATATGTTTATTACACAAATTGTTCGATTTTTCATACCTAGCTAGTTACAACCACACAAACAAATATATATGTTTATTACACAAATTGTTCTATTCTACATAACTAGTTACAAGCACACCAACAAATATATATGTTTATTACATAAATAAATAGAGCACACCATGCAAACATCGGAGGAAATATAAGTAAAAGTCCCACTACATACGAATACAAATACTAAAATCTTATGACCCAACAGCACCGGCGGCACCGCCGCTACCACCGACTTCGTCATCATCTCGGTGGGGAGGGACAACATGACAGTTTTTGCCTTCCTTCTCCATCAGCTCCCTAAGAGTAGCGTACAACCGCGTTTTCTCTATCACTATACGATCCACCCACCTTCTGATCTTGGTCAATTCATTCCCCACCCGCCAGCGCTCCTTCTGAGAGTCTATGATCTTGTTATTGAGTTGTTTTATCTACATCAAAACCCAAATGACACATGAAATAAATCATTATCATTTGAATATATAAAGAAGTATAATATGCTGAAAATAATATTGAGCAATACAATAAGTTTAAGTAAGATGGTGATCATCACTACTAAGAATGTTTGTAAACAATCCTATTCACTGCCTGTTTAATAACACATATTTATAAGATTAGGGAACTATATCCATATAATAATATTGGGTACCGAAGTGAATTCAGCAATATAAATGAATGATGAATTACTCTACATATGGACATAGTATCCTTATTCGGAACTACATAACCAACCCAAAATGACAACAAGTGCAGTGTAAAATAACTTCGTTACCCGGCGTAATATCAGGTTGCGGTTGTCTGGATTTTTTTTGTCGCGGCAGAATCGCTTGAGCGCAAGCGGCAGCGAGCTCATCTCCTTCTCGGCCTGCTCTCGGATGTGGTGTAAGTACTGCCGGGTCTCTTCGTCCTCTTGCTCCGCAGGGCTCAACACCCTCGCCGGTAGCTGCCTGTGTGTCGGTGGAGGCGGTGGCACAACCGGTGCAGCTGCACCAATCGATGTGTGCAGGAAATTTTGAGTAGTTTCACGAACACATGCTCGCACAGATTGGTTAATTTACTGACGATTAATGGAGGCGGTAGAGATTAGGATAGAAAATGTACCGTGGAGTGTGCCCGTCTCTGACGCAGTGGACGGACCGGCTACCTCTGCATCTGCGGCGGCTCCGCTCTCGAAGATGATGACCTCTTCCTTCCACCGGGCCGACTATGCTCTGCATAGTCCCAATCAAGGACTCAACAATCCTAGCCACATCCTCTTGGGCGGAGTCACGCAGACTGAAACAAAGAGAAAAACAACATTCATTGTGGTAAATTAGTCCTATATCAATCTGGGGGTGCCAGTGCCTGTGGTATCTTGCTGTGGTAAAAACAAAAGTGTTCCACACACTGACACACACTTACTTATCGTATATTAGTCTGGTGCTGGAGTTTGGCCCTTGAGCACCGGTGCTTTCGAGGACTGTGTGCGTGTATGTTCCATCGGACGCCCGGTGCAGGGACAAGGTCGTCACCATTCCTGTCGCCGCTGCAGAAAAATATATTACAGGTAGAAACTAAACTTCTCAAGGATCATGGACGGCGATTCATTGAAACTATGTAACGTCGGTAGGGTTTCCATGCATGTTTACCGTTGTGGCTCCTGACCAGTTGGACGACATGACAGTCTTGGCATGATGGTTGTCGCTCTGGCGCTGGTGCCAACTGCACGACTGAAGGCACCGTGGGCGGTTCCGGCATGCCCGTGACGCCATTGCCGCCAGGGAGGTGTTCTTCGTTTTCCAGGAATAGCCCATGGAGACCCAGATCCCCGTCTAGGTCTGTGAAGCCGTAGGCCACGGGCGAATGATCCACCATCATCTGTTGGTACTGGAGTGGAATCCTTACCGCCGGCTCGCCCATCATGTACTCGCCATGTCCGTCATCTTGCGGCATTGCTACCGTCGTTTCGCCAAGCCTTTGTTCCAATACCGGCAACAGCTCGTTTATCATGTCATAGTGCGGATGGCGTGGCATCGTGACCGTTGTCGCCCAGCATCTGCTGGTGAGGGAGTGGCAACGCCGACGGCGACTCGTCCACCATGTGCTGGCCCTGGTCTGCAAGAAGTGGTTGCACTCTTGCCGGTGATTCTCCATGCCTTTGCTGCACTACCGGCATCAACTCGTTCACCATGTGATCGCCAGGGTGGAGCGGCATCGTCTCCATCGATTCACCAGGCATCTGTTGATCATAGAGAGGCATCACCGCCTCCGGTTGAGGGTGCTGCACGCCAACCATGGGAGGCGCCTCCTGGAGTTCGAGATGCATCGCCGACGCCGACGGCGATTCGGCCATCATCTGCTCATCACAGACGATGGGCTGCGCGTCCGCCTGGATGTCGACGTGAGACTGCGGCGGCTGTGTCTCGGCGGCTGGGATGGTCGGGTCATGTAATGCCCAGGATGGGACTATACCTCCTACGTGTCGAGGCACGACTTAAAGGTATAAGCCCATCCTAGAATGATCTCAAGTTTGGTATATTTGCACAACTCATGTAAAAGAGGGATTAAATTGCAAAAGAAGATAGTTGGCTTACACTCGCCACTTCACACAATACATTTCATAAGCAAAACATCATTCAAAACATCAGAACCCGACTACGGGTGAAGAACCAAAAGAAAGATACCAAAACAACATAAAGCCACAGGTCAGGATCGAATCCTAGTAGAAACCACTACTGATCGTCGAAAACGTCACAAGCATACGGCCACTCTCTTCATCGAGCTCCAAGCGAAGAACTTGAACCAGCTTCTGCATCAAACTCGGCTGAACCTGCATCTGGTGTTGTAGTAACTGTGAGCCACGAGGACTCAGCAATCCCATAACCATGGGTAACAAGACTAGCAAAGCTTTAAGGGTAGGAAGAGGTAAAGTGGTGAGGCTGCAGCAGCGACTAAGCATAATATGGTGGCTGACTTACGAGTACCAGAATAAGATGAGAAGCTACGCAAACGGTCGCAAAAGAGGTGATCGCTAAAGATCCTAACTACATACGGTCAAGCATAACCCCACCGTGTTCTCTTCTCAAAGTGAAAAGAGACAGTCACGGTTACTCATACAGTTGTGTGTTTTACTTCGGATCCTCTGTCAAGTTTTCTACAACCGGACATTAACAAATTCCAATCTGCCACATAACCGCGGGCACGGCTTTCGAAAGTTCATAACCCTGCAGGGGTGTTCCAACTTAACCCATTACAAGCCCACGATCCGCGGAGTCGCAACTCCATAGGTGGGAAGACCCGAGTATTCTCGGAATCCCGTGCTCAAGTTAAACCGAACTAAGGTAAGGCTAATCCAGCAAAACCTCCCGGCGTGTCGACACCCTGATAGTAGCCGCGCGTATCTAAGTCTCAGGACACGACCGGATGGGCGATTCTACAGGACCCAATCCTCGAGTTTCCCCGTGGTGGTTCCCGCAGACTCCCCGTTTGGGACCAACACCATCGGCACTGGCCCCCCCTGCTATGTAGAATTAAGAATCCTCGGGTAGCGCTAACTCCCTATGCAATTTAATTAATTAATTAAGTTGTTATTATGAGGCAAATAGTACCAAATGTTGGGACTTGCTGGAAAAGACTTAGCACTTAGCGGTTTATCAAGGGGGTCCCATACACCCCAACCGTGTTAGGAACGCATAATCAAGGAACATAACACCGGTTTATACGGTTCCTAACGGCATGAGTGGAACAAAACACCAAGCAAAAGGCTTAGCCTTCCACCCTGCCAGTATATAGATGATTTCATTTTAAGCATTTATATAGTGTGATATAACCCAACCAAACTTCAACATGAAGCAAGTATCTTCAATCTTCACCTGCAACTAACAATGCTATAAGAGGGGCTGAGCGAAGCGTACTTAGCCAAGCAACGGTTTGCATAGGTAGGTTGGTTAAACATGGCAATTGGTTACAAGTAGGAGGCTGACAAGAAGACATGGGCATCGAGGCAACACTATAGATCGAGACTACTAGCAATAGGCAAAGATAGTAATGTTATCGGGGTTCGGTCATCTTGCCTGGAATTCTACAAGGGAGAAGAACAAGTCCACGAAGTAGACGAAGCAACACAGTCGAGCGAATCCTCACAACTCCGGAACGAAACCGAAGCTAACAGGAGAAGCAACCGGAAAGAAGAAATAACACGGTAAACACACAAGCATAAACATGGCATACGATGCACATCCAAGTATGATGCATGTCCGGTTTAAATATGCAAGGCATGGCAAGGTGCACAAACAAAACTACAAGTTAAGTGGAGCTCAATATGCAACGAGTTGCATATTGACGAAACACCACATTTATTTATTTAATTGACTCTCATTATTTACAAGACAAGATTAAATGTTGGTTAACATGGCAAGAGGTGAAGCATAAAAAAACTACACTAACTAGGCATTTTAAATGAGGCCGGAAATAACAACAACATATCCGGAAAAACCTCATGAGCATGTTTAATAATTATAAGCAAACAACAATTCACACCTAATGTTGTTAACATGATGCGGATGACATGATCAAGTTTATGCAATTATTAAAAGGTTGACTTAAAAGAGATATGAAGTATTGTCACCGTGGTGAAAAGAAAAGGTGCCACGGCAACAATTCCGAAAAAATGATGCCACGGCAACATATCGGTTCCGGTAACTCGTTGAGAGACCGGTGCAAAAGGTGACGAAGCGTGTCAAACGAGATGAAAGGTGGGGCGATCCCGTTACCGGGTTCCCACGAGTCGGCGACGAGGCAACCGAGGAACAAGACAAAAGGTCGAAACGGCCACGGTGCACACACGGGAAACATTTCATACAACACACAAGCACAAGCGTTCATCCACGGGGTCGTCTCGAGGTTATACCTTCGAAGCGTGCATTTCGGGGCGGTTCGAGTCGTAGAGGAAGGAGGCGTTGACGTTCCCGAAGAGGAAGTAGTGGTTCACATAGCGGTAGTGGCAGTAGTCGTTCTCGTAGATGTACATGTCGACGGTAGACGTTCGGGCGACGGTAGTGGTACTTGGTGCGTCTCCGAGACGGTAGTTGTTCACGTTTCCATAGCCGTTCGGTCGTCGTGGTACTTGTTACTTCGCGAACGTAGGGGTACTTGACACGCCACCGTGTAGACGTACTCGAGGCTCGTAGCGGTCATGTCACGTGTCGTGGAACTTGTTGCGTCGGGTCTTGGCGACGGTAGTGGTTCGGGCCCAAAAGTAGTTATACTTGCTGCTCCATGATTATCTGAGATTAACATCAACAGCAACAATACAACAAAAACCAAGGGAAAAGCTGCGGTCTCGGCGACGAAGGTCATGGCAGCGGCAAAAGCAGTCTTGGGGGCGCCGAACTCGTGCTCCTCGACAGAGGCAGCAGCAACTTGGCGAAGAGGCGAGGTGATTTCAGGCGGCGAGGACGGGGCCCCTGGTCATCCATGGCGAGGAAGGAGCTGCGGCGTCAGACCTTGAGGACGGGACGGCGGAGGGAGGCCGGCTGCGGCACGGCGCTGGTCGAAGGGAGGCTGCAGCAGAGCCTTGGGTCGTCGCTGTGGCGCTGGACGAAGGACGCTGGAGGAGGGAGGCCGCGGTCGGAGCAGGGAGGCTGGAGGACCTCGCGGGCCCTGGTTGCTGGTGAAGGAGGAGCAGAGCTCCTGGCCGGCGGGCGCTGCACCGGTGCGGAAGGGGAGGCAGCTCCTGGAGAGGAGGACCGGACGCATCGGGATGACGGAGCGCGCTGGCTCGCTCGTGCCCAGACGAGGAGGGAAGGGATGCGGCCCTGCTGCCTGTCCGACGCTGGAGGCGAGGGAGCATGGAGGCGGGGCCTGGCCGACCCGGCCTTGGGGCGCGCAGGCGCGGAGGGCGAGAGCATGGAGGCGAGCGAGGGAGGTCGAGGGAGATGGGGAATCGAGGGGAGAGGGAGATCGGGCAGAGGCAGAGCGATGGGTTCGAGGGGTGGCGGCGCCTGCGGGAGAAGAGGAGAGGAGCGAGGGCACTGGCGTCGGGATGGTTGGGCTAGGGTTCGGTGGTGAGGCCGGGCCTAATGGGCCAAGAGGGATGGGCCTTAGGGAGAAGGGGAAGGAGGCTGGAGGGCCAAAAGGCTGGCAGGGAAGTTCGGCCGGCTGGGCCTGGAGGCCTGGTGCTGGCCTCTTCCTTCTGCTGTTTTCTAAAAAAAAAACAGAAAACGGCAAGGAGAAAGAAAAGGAAGGAGGAGTTAGGGCAAAAGTTATCACAAGAGGTTATTTTTCTCGGCCCTCATAAAATGAGCACGGTCCGAGAAAAATATAAAAGGCATGAACGGAAAATAATTCAAACATATTTGAATTTAATTCAAAAGGGTTTGAACTAAGACTTGATTATTGAGGTGTCCAAAAATGTTGAGGATTTTCGGATGAACCTCGAAACAACGGAAAAGAATTATTGGCAAGGTTTAGAAGTAGAAACTCGAAGTGAAAAGACATGGGGAAAATTATGCAAGTGTGTTATGGTGATTCCGAAGCAATGGAATATTATTATATAGCTCCCTAATAATATTGAGAGGCTTTTATATGTTTTTAAAGAGAAGACATTCTTCCCTCGATTTAAATGGACCGAAGGTCCACACAATTTATTAGGTTGAGATGCAAAATAAATATGACATGATGGCATGATGACATGATGCGATGCAAGAATAAAATAACACAAGCACAAAGAACACACAGGAGACCCGGAACATCTGGAATCTTCTGGAATCTTCTGGTATTTTCTGGGACGTCGGTCTTCGGGCGTCACAGGTCATGCTTGAGAAAGCTGGTGACCTCGTTCTCGGTGTTGGGCTCGCCGGCCATGGAGGATCGATCGATGGTGTGGCGAACGGAGACGTACGTACGTGCGTGAAGTCGCCGGCGGGATGCTGGCGGTGTCGTGGACTCAGTGGGTATGTGCGTGCGGTGTGCAGTTACAGCGCGCAGAGGAGGTATATATGCGGCGCCAAGGAGCGCGCTGCGGTTGTAAGAGTTGGGCTTGGGACGCGATGGCCGATGGTTCGCCCGCCTTTTGCATCACGAGCATATCAAGAGACGGCGGGAAGGCGCCGGCAGTTTGAGGGGCGATCAGTTCGTAGCCGTCCGATGCATATCGGGTAAACTGGATTGGGACGCGTATGCTTATGCATGTGCAGTTGCAGAGTAGTAGAAGCACGCGCGCACGTGGTGATTATCCGAAGCAACATTGAAAGATGGATGGTTGGGTGTGGCTAGTTCTCAGACTTAACTAAGTCTATGTCAAGTGACATAACTATTAGAAGGTAGAGAGGGGTTTGGTGGAATAGTTTATTGATGGATTCGATGTTTATTGCTTGAGCCCGTGGGCATATATATATATAGGAGTAAATGATCATTTTGGAGTACAAGGTAAGATAGAATAATATCCTACGCTATCCTAACTTTCCTAATAATCAATATACTCAACATCGCCCCGCACTCACAACGGTAGCTACGCAGACGGAGAGACTGGAGAAGAATATCCAAAGGCACAGCGATGGACACCCCCACAGTCGTAATGGTCGATGCATCGCGAAGTCATGGCTGGAGTGGAAACCGATGAGGTTGCTCAAGCAAGGCGGTAGCGCTTTGTGCCGATGTCGATGTAGCCGAGAGCGTAGGGTGGTTTAGCCGTTGTTGAGGTAGCCGTGCGAGGGACACCGTGGTCGATGTCGAGTCAGGGTGGCCGGTGTCGAGGTAGTCACCGTGGACCGGGAAGAAGAGCGACGGCGGCGGCTAGGTCAGAATTAGCACGGCGACGGTGCTCGAAGTAGGCGAGGAAAAACACAACAACGTGACTAGGATCGGCGCGGACGGTGGCTTTCCCGCGCCTAGGTAGGAGGCGGCATGACGCATACCACGTAGAAGTCGACGCGCAGGGACGACGGAGTGGACCGCGCGCCGCGCGCGATGCTATGGCCCGAAGGGGCGACGCAGCAGCAATGTGCGGGTCGTGGCGACGGCGGGGAACACCTCAGGACGGTTGCAGGGACCGCGTGCCACGCTCGCTACGGCCCGTCGGGGCGACGGAGCGGCAGCGCGAGGGTCGATGCAACCTCGGGGACGGCCGGGAGCGGACGGCCTCGGGGCGGCGGTTGACCGCGGGCCGCGACACTACGGCCCGAAGGGGCGACGCAGCGGCAGCACGCGGGTTGGTGTAACTACAGGAATTGCCTCGGGGCGGCGGCGGGAACCGTGTGCCGCGGCGCTACGGCCTGAGGGGGCGATGCAGCGGCGGCGCCGATCAATGCAGCCACGAGGAGAATCACAGGACGAAGGCACTGCGACCCGACGGAACGACGCAGCGGCAACACACTGCTCAATCGGATATGCATATACTTGATCGTAATCTCCACGAAATTCCACGACGTGCAGTCGGCTGATCAGATCGCAGACGCGACCGACGGGGCAGGAGCACCAGACTGGGACATACGTCGGGCAGGCAAACTGATCCGTGTCACGCGTTGTGCAAAGACGAAGACCCATGCACACACGTCACGCGTCGGACGGGGCAACGGTGACTGGAGGCGCTCGCACATGCACCACGCCCAAGCAGGCCCGCGACGGCAGGCCAACGCATGACCGCGTTGTCGGCCGCCTACCAGCGCGTTGAAGCACGGCAGATCCCGAGCGTTATGCGGCTACCGATCCAGTCGGAGATGATGAAGTAGATGTGCATCGTAGATAACGAACGGCGGGCGACTCAACCCGATCAGGGATCGGAAAATCAAAGAAAAATAACACCGATCAGGAATCGACGAGAGAGAAAAACCCTAATCAATGAATTAGGAAAAAGACTCTCTAGGGCAGCCGGTCAACACAACCGGTAGACGAACCCTAATTAAGGGAGGCGCGACCTCCGGCGGCGGTCATGGAGGCCGACCGCTCCGGGGCGGCGCGGGCGGAAGCGTCTGGCGGCGGCTAGGGTTTGGATCGGTTAGGCTGATACCATATTATAAGAGAGAGAGAGGGCACTAGTAGAAAAAGGCTCATTAATCCCGGTTTATAAGGCTCATTTGTCCCGGTTCAGGAACCGAGACTAAAGTGTCGGTACTAAAGCCCAATACCTTTAGTCCCGGTTCTTATACCAACCGTGATAGATGGGGCTCCACGTGGCCACTGCGACTTGCCCAGGCAGGGGAGGCCTTTTGTCCCGGTTGGTAGCACCAACCAGGACGAATAAGCGTCCACGCGTCAACAGTTCAGGGGCAAGGGTTTTTTTCTTTTCTGAAAGGGGGGTTGGGGGGTTTTGTAGGGTTAATTTAGGGGTTTCATATATTGTGTTAGCTAGATAATAGAGAGAAGTGTACTCTCTTATCTCCGTGCTTGGTCGACGCTACGTACTATACGTATAGAGAGGACTCGACACGCTAGCTAGTATGCAAATGAAGGAACCATTAATTACATAAGATCGTCATGAACGTATACAGAGAGGAGTGCACCTCTCTTTCTCCGAGAGATTCGTCGAACAAGTTTTCGTATATCTATCCGATGGTACTAGCTACATATATACAATATAAGATATCTTACAATCCCTAATATCTCATGTTTATATAAATTTCCACATGGTATTCTCCGGCTTTATTGATGACGTGGTCAAGAAAGAATCCCGCCAATTCCTCTTGAATTGCTCGCATGTGATCTTGTGGCAGGAGTTCATCCCGCATCGGCCACATCTAATTTGAAGAAGGGGGTCAATACATATATATGAATGAAACTCAACAGAAATGATGCTAATAAAATAAAATTGTGAATATTTTTTGCTTACACACTTCATATTGTCTTTTAGAGTAGCCCCGCCTATTCTTGGCCATCGCGTTGTAGATGAACTCGCAGACGTAGTATCCATAGTAATTATTCCCGGCTTATTGCCACAAGCAATTTACGAGAAATAGAGGTCAATCAAACGGATAATGAAGCATTATAAATGGCATTGATGAAATTAGCTAGAATCAACGGGAGATGCGCGGAACTAGCTAGCTAGTAGTACTTACTTTCGGGTATTTCCATCGCAGATCCCGCGGTAGTCCCGGAACTTGTGCGGTGAATATTTTTCCAAACCATGCGAGACAAAGAAAACAATTACTTTATAACAGAAAATGAACAAAGTTGCCGATATGGTGCGATAATGATCGATTGAACTTAATTGTCGAGCATTTTAGACATGTCCGCGTAGTCCTCGGGATATTTTCATCTTGAGTCTAAGACGGTTACTAGTTCCTGCTCAAGCTTAATCTCTAGGAGAATATAGTGGGATCAGATCTCACTTTTGCAAGTGGCCGTGAAGGGATTCACAACCCCTTTATCGCGTTGGTTGCAAGGTTCTTATTTATTTATGCAGGTACGAGAGATTTGAGTGTAGTCTCCTACTGGATTGATACATTGGTTCTCAAAACTGAGGAAAATACTTACACTACTTTGCTGCATCACCCTTTTCTCTTAAAGGGAAAATCAACGCATGCTCAAGAGGTAGCACTATCCTAACTTTCCTAATAATCAATATACTCAACAATAACATATAAGAAGGAATAAGAAAATTTTGCATGGATCTCTACGTAAGATCCCATAGATATAGCATCGGCCGAGACCTCTGAGTCGACTAAGATTTAGCAATACCATTGATGGTTTCATAAGTTTTTTTTCAGTTTTGCAAGTCCCGGTCTATTGAGACTTAGTTATGTCCCGATCGATGTTATATTCCTTTAATCTTCCATGGAGATTCATATAAAATTATATTTTCATTTTCTTATATACTATGTCACTTGTTTGAAAATTAGTTAAATCTGAATCGACTGAATCTAACCACACTTTTTGTTTCTCATGTAGTATAAAACCCGACCGACCAGGTAACCAAGCTCTAGCTCTAAATAGACTAACACGTTATATAAAACAAACTAACGCATTATAATGAAGCTGAGGTGCAAACTGAGCCTAGCTCAAATTAAAAAAATGCTACACCTACATAACCTATCACGTAAAAACTCTACTCCCTGCTTACACTAATATAAGATTATCTAGTGATCCAAATGATCTTTTATTAGTTTACACTTACATTAGATTACAGAAGGAGTAAGTACGTACTTTCCTTCCTCAACCAATCACCCCTCCTGAATTCCACGGGGTGGGCCTGGCCTCTTTTTCTTCCAACCAAATTAGGCCATCCCCAATGATCCATCTTGTACATGTGCTAAGGCGGTCATGTAGGCAAAAAAAAAATGATGTGACAAGGTAATAAAGAGGGGAGAGGTGAGTTGGTGACCCGGGGAAGAACCAATGCCAAGCACGCGAACCTAGGCAAAAGCAATTAAATGAAAGAAATCCATCAATACATGAAATAGTTTAGTTGCTAAAGCATTAAATGAGGGGAGCTTAGTGTGACACACCGAGACCGGTGCGCCAGGTGTCAGCTAGTTATTCGTCGTCGTAGCCATGTCATCTGCTTGCGTGTTGCATTGTGCCATGTCATCGTGTGCATTGCATCCTCATGTTTTCAAAACTTGCATCCGTCCGAGTCCGCCCGTCCTCTCCGTTGTATGTTCTGAGCCAGACACACTTGCCCGCGCCCGCGGCACCAGCGTTTATTTATTTTATGAGTTGCCGGAAAATGTTCTCGGAATGGGATGAAACTTGACGTGTGGTCTTATTATAGCATAGGTAGACTGCCTGTCAAGTTTCGTCGCGTTCGGAGTTCGTTTGATAGCCCAACGGTTAACCGTGTTAACCATCGGAAGCCTTTCTCTTTTGGCCCAGCACCCCCTCCACACAGCCCTCTAGCCCATCCTAACCCCCTCCATGCTCTCGGTCGTTGGATCGTGATCGCGTGTTGCCATGTCGCCTGCCCGCGCCCACTTCACCGCGCCTCCGCCCGGGGCCCAGATCCGGCCCGCCCCGGGGCCGAACCGGGCTGCGCCGGGCCCGCAGCCGCCGTCTCCGTGCGTCGCTCGCTCCGGCCGCCGGAGCGTCGCCGGAGCCGGACCCCGCCGCCGCCACGATCTCCCAGCCCCGCCGTCGTGTGCATCGCCGCTGCACCCCGCGTGTCGCCGCCAGCCGCGCCTCGTGCCATCGACTGTCGCCGCCGTGAGCCGCCCGACCCCCCGCAATCCTCCGGAGTCGCCGCCGCCGCCAGGGATGGCCGCCGCCGGCCAGAAGCTTCGCCGCCTGACGTCCTCGCGCCGCCAGCCGCCGCGTCCTGGCCGGATCCGGCAATCCCGCACCCGGATCCGTCCATTCCACCCCCCTCCGGCCTCCATCGCGCCCCGCAGCCTCGTCGGCGCCATGGCATCGCCGGCCACCGCCGCCACTGCTTCCCCTCGTGCGTGTGGGCACGAGGAGGAGGACGACCTCGCTCGGGCCTCTTCATGGGCCGCGGCCCAAGGCGGCCCAGCCGCACCCTCCCCGGCCCAGACCTCCTCGCCCGCTCGGCCTGCTTCGGCCACGTGGGCCCGGCCCAACCTCTCCGTGGACCACGCCTCGCGCCAGGCCCAGTTCGGCCTCCTCGAGCTGGCCCAGCTCCGCCGGCCCAGTTTCCCGTCGACCTCCTCCTCACCGTTTTGGGCCAGGCCCACTCTGGTGAGAACCCGCTAAAACCCGCCCCGGTCACACTATAGCTATCTTGCGCTCACCCTTGCCTGTGTTTTTGTACTAAGTCCCCAGTTTTTGTAATTTTGTGGCATACTTTGCAGTGCTGTAACTTTTTGTGTGCATGTCCAATTTGAGCATGTAATATATCAAAATGTTCGTTGTGATATGCTCTTCATTTTGTTCCATTGTGTCATGCTTGTTTGAGTTCATCTTGATGCCCTAATCATCGTTGCAAGAGTGCTATATGTTTAAAACTGCTGGTAACTGTAATTTTGTTGCATACTTCTGATGCTTGTAATTTTGTGCATGTTTATCCAAATGAAGCATATGATATGTCAAAATGTTCATTGTGAAGTGCTCTACATATTGGTTGCTGTAGCATTCATGTTAGGTGCCATATTGCCATGTTAACCTCTGTTGCGAAAGTGCTGAAACTTGTTATGAGATGCTGATTTGACTTGTTCATTGCTATTGGTGTGTTTGTCTTCATGCCACATGCCAATATGTTTTAGAAGCACAATCATGCGATCTTTGCTGTGGTGCAATCCACTTTCCATGATATGACTTGAGGTGTTTTCAACAAGCTTGTGAATATGCCATGACAATGTTGCTGTTTTATACTTAGTGAAAAAACTGCTAAGTCTGGAACCTGTTAAACCTGATGCTATGTTTGCTTGATGCCTCACTCAAATCCTTGCATGTTTTAGTATGTCAAATGATCATGTCTTGTTGTCCATGTTATTGTCTATCCACCCATGCCCTTGTTTTCATATATGGACTGTTGTAGCTTATTTATTTCTTGCTCTCAAGTTGCTATAAATTTACCTGTCAGATTTTTATCAGCATGATCAATTTGGTGAAGCTTGTTGTTATTGATCCATGCCTCCTATGGAGATGTTCCAGTTGAGTTGTTTGACGTATGCTATGTCTATTACATGTCCATGATCTTTATATGTTCAGTAGAGTTGATATGCTTGTTGTTTTGTGCCTCCGAAGGCAGCACCGTCACTACAACAAGAACCCCCCTATAGCAATACATGGTTTGCAACGCTCTAATGATGTGATGTATGGTTTCAGCCGTAGCTACGCATATATGTGTTGGGAGACGATATGTTGCTAATGGTGTCATCAACAACGGTTACTTTGCGTTGCAGTCTGTGTGTTGGTCGTGTAAATACTCATATGTGCACTATGCAGGTCGCATACTCCATTGTGTGCATTGTGCAGGTCACACGTTATTATGTCATTTTATTATACATGAAAAAGAAATAAACAGCTAAAGGACCCTCGAACCTGGCACCTCTTTGTTATTACGAGAGTGACAAACCACCTGAGTCAACTTCATCACGTGGTGCTCGTTCAAATTTTCTCCTAATAAACCAGCGCCCCCTAAACTGGGCCATGAGCAAATCCCATGAACGTCCACACAACGGGCTAGCGAATTGGGCTGCGGCTGTTTTTAGAAGCCATCAGTTGCTACTTTCAATTTACTCACAAAAAAAAGGTTATATATTTCTCAAAAAAGGTTATATTTGTACGAATTTCTCAAAATAAATGGTTCTACTTTTTTTGCGGGTATTTCTACTTGAATATTATACTAAAAAGAAGATACTACCTGTACGTGTATGTTCACTTGGAATCTGATATTTTAGGAAATTAACAATCTATTTAAGAAAAAATATTTATATTTTACTTATTTTATATACCTTGCTTCAAAATTGTTATGTTGTTGATTTTGGACAGCTTGTTGTTATATCTTATTTCGTGTGTATGTGTTGAACCGTTGCTCCGTTTTGAGCGTGCCCTATATGAAATTTGTGTGTTTTTGCATGTATAAGCATAATATCATGTTGTTTTCATGCTTGGAGTGTGTTTGCTTGTTGTTTGGATGCATCTTGCATATTTGCCTTGCTTGACTTGTTTTGCTCATATCTTCTAGGCCATAGCTCCGAATCAAACAAACTTTATATCTAACTTGACTAGAATTTCGAGTAGATCATCATGGTGCATGTTAACTTGCTGTTTAGCAACTTGAACATAAGGTTTGTTCAGATCTGGACCAATTTCGAAATGTGCATATGAGGACTTACCGGAGTTGTTATATGTTGATTCCGGCCTCATTTAAACTTGTTGGTTTGTGTTGATCTTGTGTGATTCATCCCTTGCCATGTTTTGCATCATATAGACTTGTCTTGCATCATACTTGCTTGAGCATCTTGTCATGTTCTTGTGTTGGGGGTTTACCTTGTTGTGTGCTTTCTTCTCGCTAGTTCTTTTCCGTTGCCATCGTGAGGATTCGTTCGTCTACACTTGGTTCGTCTTCGAGGCTTCTTCTTCGTCTTCTTCATGGATTCATTCTTCTTCCTTGCAGGATCTCAGACAAGATGATCATAACCTTGGATACCTTTACTATCATTGCCATACTTAGTGGTCTCGATGCTATCCTTATGTGTCGCGCTACCCATCATTTATTGCCAGCCTCTCCTTGTTGCCATGAAACCTCTAAATTTTGACACCTTCCCAGCAAAACCGTTGTTTGGCTATGTTACCCGCTTGCTCAGCCCCTCTTATAGCATTGTTAGTTGCAGGTGAAGATGAAGATTTGTTCCACGTTGGAACTTGATGTTTTGGGAATATCACAAGATATCTTATATGTTTTTAACACACCTATATACTTGGCAATGGGTGGAAGGCTTGGCCTTTTTGCTCGGTGTTTTGTTCCACTCATGCCGCCTTAGGAGCCGATAAGTCGGCGTTATGTTCCTTGATTTTGCGTTCCTTACACGGTTGGGTATATGGGGACCCCTTGACAGTTCGTCTTTGAATAAAACTCTTCCGGCAAGGCCCAACATTGGTTTTAATTTGCCTCATAATAACAACTTCATTAATTAATTAATTGCATAGGGGGTCACGTCCCCGAGGATTCTTTCTACATAACAGGGGGGCTAGTGATGATGGTGTTGGTCCCAAATACAGCACTTTGCGGGACCGTCCCTTGGCAACTTGGGGTATCTGGCTCCTGTAAGATTTGCTCATCCGGACGTGGCCTGAGACGAGATACGCGCGGCTACTATCAGGGTGTCGGTACGCCGGGAGGTATTTCTGGACTTACTTTACCATTGTCGAAATGTCTTGTGCACCGGGATTCCGAGCCTGATCGGATTGTCCCTAAGATAAGGGGTAATATTATTATTATCTCTGCTGATCGTGAGAGCTTGTGATGGGCTAAGTTGGGACACCGCTGCAGGGTTATGATCTTTCGAAAGCCGTGCCCGCGGTTATGTGGCAGATTGTAATTTGTTAATGTCCGGTTGTAGAAAACTTGACAGAGGATCCGAGATAAAACACACAACTGTGTGAGTAACCGTGACTGTCTCTTTTCACTTTGAGAAGAGAACACGGTGGGGTTATGTTTGACTCGTAGGTAGTTCAGGATCTTTAGCGATCACTACTAGTTTGCGTCCGTTTGCGTAGATGCTCATCTTATTCTTGTACTCGTAAGTTAGCCACCATATTATGCTTAGCCGCTGCTGCAACCTCGCCACTTAACCTCTTCCTTCCCTTTAAGCTTTGCTAGTCTTGTTACCCATGGTTATGGGATTGCTGAGTCCTCGTGGCTCACAGATACTACAACATCAGTTGCAGGTGCAGGTTTCCGATGACTTGACATGAAAGCGATGTTCGTTGTGTTGGAGTTCTTTCTTCTTCTTCTTCGTCGGTCTTGGGTTAGGTTCCTGGTCGGCATCCTGGGATAGCAGATGGATGTCGTTGTGCTTTTCATGTTTGCATCCGTAGTCAGATGCCTTGTATTGATTCATGTGACTTGTACGAATTATTGTATCCCCATGTATTTATGTAATGGTACGATGTAATGATATCCATCTTGCTAAGCGCCTGAGATGCGGTTGTGCCCCAATCACGTATGAGTCACGTGATCGGGATAGAATCACATCTTGGGCCTGACACTTAGCACCAACAAGCCAAGCACCTATGCATTACATTAGTTGCTAAACTTTTTAATATGCTTAGCACCTTATCTAAATACCTATGTATTGGAAGTGGCCTTAACCCAGGTCAACTCATTTGTAAGTATTGTAAGAATATTTATGTAGATGTAGTAAAGCTCAGCTTAGATAGTTAGGTTCATTGTGGTGGTATAAGACCAACAGGGTTCAACTTCTAGACTGATGGTGCTCACATTTTTCTGGATTTATTTCAGGTTTTCCGTTGATGCTCGTTCAATGGGAGGAGACGTTTTCATCGACACAGAGGCGCCTGTGGTGATTTCTTCAATCTTAAGAAGATATGCCGGTTCAGTCTCTCGGAGGTGCTCATGAGGGTAGGATGTGCGTGTGCGTTCATAGGGGTGAGGCTATGTGCGTATGTATGAACGTGTGCGTTCATATTGTGTTAGGAAAAAAAGCCGAGGATGAAACCCCATACGACCGAAGTCAGATACATAGTGCTCATGAGCAGAGCTAATTGCAAGAACCTTTCTTCAAAGAGAAAGGAAGAAGCTTAGTCACATAAAAGTTTCGTATCTTTTCATTCGTGGTAAACAAGCCACCCAACTCAATGAGTTTGGTCAGGTGTGCAATAGCATCATCATTTTCTCTGCCATAAAAGGGGTCAGCTTCAACCATAGATATAAGTGAAAGATCAACAGAGAAATCATAATCAGGATCATTGATGCATATAGGAGATGTAGCAAATTCAGGATCAGGAACAATCTTGTTCTTCAAGGAGTGTTTTTCAAGCAGCTTCTTAATAGATTCAGGGTCAGAGCCGGCAAACTCTCTCAGTTCCCTGCATAAATCATCATCAAGCATAATGTAATCATCATCAAGGAGTCTCTCCTTGAGTTTACTCAAATCAAGATAAACATAAGTTCCACCAATAGGGTAGCGAGTAAAAGGAATTTCAATTCCATATTTTTTTGCAGCAGCAGCGATCTGTTTCTCAAGAGCATAACCAAGTGAACCAATATCATCAAGAGTAGTAGAAGCATCATCAAAAGTATCGGACATAGTAACAGATTCAGTAGAAGCATCATGTGGTGGTGGTGAGGCAAACTTACTCATAACAGAAGGTGAATCAAGTGTAGCACTAGTGTTCAGAACAGTACCTCTTCTTGTAGTGGATATTAAGATCGGAACCTTGGGGTCTCCTTTCTTACCCATAGCGGATGAAGTGCAGCAGGTAGGATACTTCAAGTAGACTTGTAAATATTGCTATGCTCCCTGGCAACGGCGCCAGAAAACGGTACTTGATAACCCTCAACCGTAAGGGATCGAGATAGTCTTCGCGGGTAAGAATAACCCAATTTATAGATTCGACACACGGGGAGCCAAAGAGTATTTATAAGCTTTGACAGTTGAGTTGTCAATTCAACCGCACCTGAAATATAATTACTTGCAACAAAAGATAAGTGGTAACGGTGATATGATAGTGATGGTGGTAGCAGCAAAAGTAAACAGCAAAAGTAACAACTAATAACCAGCAGGATTTAAACACTGTAGGCTAGGGAGATGGATGGTTGGGCGCTGCATGGATGAGATATATCATGAATCTAACTTAGGCATGTATCCCATAGGTAGTTGTACGTGCTTGCAATAAGAACTTGCACAACATCTTTTGTCCTACCATCCCGCTACGAACGGGGCCAAAAGGAACTTATGGAGATTAAGGTGCTCCTATCAAAGAGCACCGGAACAAAGCAATAAACTCAATGGATACATGTAATCCTCAAATCATGGACCATCCCCTTTGGTGTCCCAAGCTGTCACTTTTGGGATTGCCGGTTCCGGACCGTAATAGGTGCAAACAACTCATAGATAGGATCAAGAACACAAATATATTCATGCAAACACATATGGTTCAGATCTGAAATCATGGCACTCGGGCCCTAAGTGACAAGCATTAAGAGCAACAAGTTGAAGCAAAGATGATAAACACCATAGTAGATGATAGGCAACATGCCCCCAACAATCTGATAAACTATTACATGATCTAACTCATCCAATCCCTACCATCCCCTTTGCCTACAGCAGGGAATTACTCACACATGGAAGGAGAAGCCATGGAGGGAGGATGGAGTGGTGATGATGATGACGATGGCGACGATCTCCCCTCTCCGGAAGCCAAATCAGCCTCCAGATTAGCCCTCCCGAAGAAGAACCGAGGGTGGCGGCGGCTCCGCGACGGAAACTGGGAAAACGACTTCTGTTCTGGGGTTTTCTCGTCACGGGATAAATACGGGTCAAAGTAGGGCACCAGAGGGGGAAGGACCCGCCCAGGCGGCCTCCCGGCGCGGCCAGGGGTGGGGCCGCCTGGGCAGGGTGCCTGGGCCCCCCTGGCTGCCCTCTGGCCCATCTTTTGGCACAAGGGCCCTTCGGGTGCGTGGATTTTCTGTGATTTTTCGTGGAATTTTCTGAGACACCTAAAAATCCGTTTTCCTACACACAATAAAACCATACAGGCAGCTCTGCTGAAAACAGCGTCAGTCCGGGTTAGTTTAGTTCAAATCATGCAAGAATGAGGTCAAAACAATAGCAAAAGTGTTTGGAAAAGTAGATACGTTTGAGACGTATCAACTCCCTCAAGCTTAGCATATAGCTTGTCCTGAAGCAATTCAGTTCAACGAACTGGACGTGACAAAGAAAACTTTGACAAACTCTTTTGCTTCATTAGATGTATATAAGCATGTACTACGAAAAGAGTCTAGCAAGTATTGAAACAATGCTATGAGGACAATGCACGTAGCAATCCTTCTTTCAAGTGACCAATCACAAATAACCAAAAAGTAAATAATATACTACTGAAAATCAAGACAAGATTACATTGCACATAGCTTGAACATACTAGAGTGGTATCTCGCTAGCCTCCATGAGTGAAGCAAAACATAAATGCAGAAACTCCTCCAGAGTTTTAAAGGAGACTAGAACTAAGAATTTCTGAATAAATAATATCACAAGCATGCAGAAGACAATGTAATACTTTGGGACAATGCACATTACACTCAGAATGACAATTATGCTCTCCTAGTTGGTGCTTTGAAGAAAGAAGGTGGAGACTCTCGAACCGTGGAAATTGATGGCGAGGTTGAAAACCCATGGTTGGAAGCAAAGACTAAACATGTACCAGAGCTCTTGGTTTTGAAAACAGAGGTAAAAATGATTTTGGGAGGTGCATATTTCGTCAGCGAATGTTAGTAGACAACCCAATTACTTCTCGAGCTGGACAAGTTTCGAGGAACGGCTCCCGCACGGGGACGATCACATCCCCTTAATCTCCTTTGTTTATCACTGCCAAAAGTTTTCTGATTTCTCATGAACAAAGCGTGAAGGAGGGTTTGTTTTTTGTATTATCTTTTATGAGCCGGGCGCACTCATGCCAGTTCCTTCTCGTATTAGGGGTTTGCAGATTAGACATGCAATCCCGGGATAAAACTTGTCCAACTTAAAAAGATCATGAATTAACTACTACTTCCTCATGAGCTAAAATAGAGGCACAAAACAGGAGTAAATTTGAATAATTTCGAGATGGTACAAGAAAGTCTTCGTTAGGATGGCAGGTAAATACCACATAGGAAGGTATGGTGGACTCATATGGAATAACTAGTTTGAAAGGATTTGGATGCACAAGCAAAATTCCGCTTAGTGCGAGCGAAGGCTAGCAAGAGACTGGGAAGCGACCAACTAGAGAGCAATAACGGTCATAATCATGCAGAGCGACAAAGCAACATTGAATCGGGCATGAAAGTGATATAACTATTCTGAAACTCAAAGATCATCAAGGCAAAGCAGACTTTTTAGTCTTAAACATGTGTAAACATGTGCAAGTCAATCCAAGAATTCTCCAAAGGGAAATACCACCTCAGTATACCAAACTATGAACAGTGCAATGCATGTAAATCATTTCAATAACACATTATATACTCTAGCTATTTGAGACTAGCCACAAGGAAAGCATGAGCCACTGGGAAAGCATTGTAAACATAGCACTATGTCGCTACAAGCTGGTCTCTAGATCATAAGTACAGGCATATGTACAAAAGTAGAAACAAGAAGAGTTCATACCGGTTTTCCTTGTTGCTTCCCTTCAGTCGATCTTCGTCATTACTGCCTCGTCACTTGCACGATCGAACGTAGGAAATATAATTAAATGCCATCACGGACTCGAGCTGAACTCTGAAAACAAAGCAAACTAAAGAGAGAAAGGAAATCTTTTTGGGTTTTTTCAAAGGTTGAACGAAAGCAAAAGAAAGAGAAAATATTTTGGTTGTTTTTGCAAAGAAAGAACAAAGAAGAACGGGCAAAAACTTCAAAAAGATCAAAGCGAACAGAAATAAAACGGATAATACAATGGGAAAAGTGAGAAGGGCACGTACTCCCCCAAGCTTAGGCTTTTGGCCTAAGTTGGTAGTAGCTACTGCCCCCAGGAGCCTCCTGCTCCGGGGGAATGCTGGTGAGTCCAAGGGTCGTAGAAGGATTCCGGCGCGTACACCGAACTCCTCGGATCCTCCCACGAAGAAGGGTCCGTACTCCAAGCAGAGGAAGACCCTTCACCAAACTGGGTGACGGTCTCCCCCTGAAAAGGTGGTAACTCACCGTGCTCCTCCTCGTCGGGCACAACCCCCTCCATGGGGTTATGAAACTGATGCTGGACCATGAACTCATCGAACTGAATAACATCAAAGGACCATCCGTTCCTGCGAGAAAAATCAAACAAAAGAGGTGCAGGTAGACGGATCTTGCGTTCCGCGGTAGTTCCGAAACGCAAGATATAAACAAGGTTACCAAGCTCAGAAGTCATGGTAAAAAACTTATGCTTTTTCATAGCAGCAAGATCAAAACTTAAATAAGTAAAAGGCTTATCATCAGGGTGTGGGGTGCCTTTAAGATATTCTAAGATAAGTGTGGCATAAACGCCACCAAATAAATCTCCCCTGTTACCGTTCATAGCAAGGCGTCGAGCAATTAAGGCACCCAAATTATAATCAAACCTCCCTGAGAGGGCGGTTGCCAGGATAGCAATATCTGGCGCAGAAGTGTTGCTCGTGTTGTCACGAGCTAATACCCCTCTAGCAACATAATACGCAAAATACCTGAGGTGAGGGAATAATATGCTGGAGATTTTTGACCGATGTATATCCCTCGTACCCATGCTGCAGAGAGAGTTGAAGATGGTTTTCAGCTCGGAGGGCTGAGAGGTCATCTTCGCCGTCCTCCCAACGTTTGGCACACCTATTATTTCACAAAACTTTTCCAAGGACATGGTCAAAAGATTATTGTAAATTTTAAACTCAATAGCACCAGTATCAAGGTTATATCTAAAACTGTTAATGAAACCGGAGGTGAGTTTTTGATACTGAGTAACACGGCACGTGACGAGCCGTGTCAGACCTGCATTAGCACAAAGATTATAAAACTCATCCTTAATTCCCGTAGCTTCAAGGAATTCATCACATGGGAACATCATAGCACGGGCTGGACTTGTGTCTTCCAACAACTCTAGGGGCACATGATCTTCATTGTAGCTCACCCTAGCAGTCGAGGATGAGGCTGCGGCTCTAGTAACTCGATCGGAGTGCGCGGGCCTCTTCTTCTCAAGCCACCCCTTTGCCCTTCCTAACAAACTCATTTCTGAAATTTTTGACAAATTACAAAAACAAGGATTTAAACAAAGTGGTTAAGGCAAACTACTCAACTCACTTACCTAAGGCATAAACTTGCATCAAAACTTGGAAAATAAATTTCTACACATGCATGCAAGCTCATCTATACAGCACCAAGAACTACTAAATACTCACAAATGAAGCCACCAATCAGAAATCTAATTGGAGGGGTGGAGGAGTTACATACCAGGGAGTATTTGTTCAAAATCTCAGCTCGAATGATAGGCTGTAGAGAGAGATCGAAAATCGCCTCCAAGAGCAGCAAGAACGCAAGAACAAGTGCAGAACTCGTGTTTTTGGAGAGGAAGAGAGAGAGAGGAAGAAGACTCACCTGGAGGTGGGTCCTGTGGGCCCCAGGCATCCTATGGGCGCGGCCAGGGGGCAGGCCGCGCCAGCTGGCCGCCTGGGCCACTGGTGGCTCCCCCTGGTCAGCCCCAGGTGCCTCCGGGTCACTCCCGACATGGAAATTTTTATTTTTATTTTTCTGGAATTTTTCTGAAAACTTCACTGTTGAAATTTTTTCGAAGTTCAAAAAGCTGCAAAACTTTCTGAAAACTTAAAGCAGTGATTAGTATTGTGAAGCTTCAAAAACATAAACATTTGGTACAGCAAGGAGAACAAAAGCTAAAACAAATGAAAACATAACAAGCTCAACTTTTACCTATATAAAACATGCTTACTAGTAAGGTTGATCAAGTCTTACCAACAAACAGGCGATATATAGAGCAAAAAGTCTCACCTCTTACGAAGTGATCATTGCACCTTACTTTAATGGACATTGTCCCCACCATAATAGTTTTGTATTTGTGGTGCACATGTAGTGGACAGTCCCATTCTCAAATCTTCACGGTCTCGATATTTTCTATAGAGTTGAGGCCATGCCTCTTGTCGGTCTTCTTTGGAAAATACACCGTGTGTTCTTTATCATTCACATTGAAGGTAACCTTTTCTTTATTGCAATCAATAATAGCACCTGCGGTGTTAAGAAAAGGTCTACCTAGAATAATGGACATGCTCCCATCCTCGGGCATGTCAAGCACAACAAAATCAGTAAGGATCAAACAATTAGCAACTTCTACGGGAACATCCTCACAAATACCTATCGGGACGGCGGTTGACTTGTCAGCCATCTGAAGAGAGATATCTGTAGGGATTAACTTCTCTAAACAAAGCCTCTTGTAAAGAGAGAGAGGCATAACACTCACTCCTGCTCCAAGATCACATAAAGCAGTTTTGACATAATTATTCTTTATGGAGCAAGGAATGGTGGGTATACCTGGATCACCAAGCTTCTCAGGAATGTTGCCACTGAAAGAGTAGTTAGCAAGCATAGTAGATATTGCTTCATTAAGAATTTTTCTTTTATTAGTAACAATATCTTTCATATATTTTGAATAGGGAGGTAGCTTAATAGCATCAGTCAAAGGGATTTGAAGAAAAAGAGGTTTCATCCACTCACAAAACTTATTGTAATGCTCTTCTTCTTTAGATTTGAGAGACTTACCTGGAAAGGGCATGGGTTTCTGTATCCATGGTTCTCTTTCCTTCCCATGTCTTCTTGCGACGAAGTCTTCTCTAGTGTACTTCTTGCGTTTGTCAGGTGCTTCTTCTTCTCGAACTTCAGGCGGATCATTCTTCTCATTATCCTTACCTTCAGGTTCGGCACCGTCTTCAGTCTCAGCATCGGAGGTAGATATACTGTTGGGATCAACAGCTGGCTCTTCACTTGTAATAGGATCATTGGAATTGTTAGCCTCCTTGTGTTTCTTCTTCTTCTTCTTTGGAGAGCCAACAATTTCTTCTTCCTGCATTTGAGAATCTTGCTCGATTCTCCTCGGATGCCCCTCTGGATAGAGAGGATCTTGAGTGCTAGTTCCTCCTCGGGTCTTAATCCCGAAGGCCTGCAAATCATCTTGCTTGGCATTGTTAGCAAGCAAATCTTTTTGCACATTAGAAATTTGCTCAAGCTGAGTTTGAACCATATGAAAATGCTTCACAAGACATTTAACATCATTAACTGTTCTACCTAGAACATCAAGCAAACTTTTGATAGCAAGGGAATTATCATGCAATTGACTTTGTATCCTCTCATTAAAATGACTTTGCTTCATCATAAAATTATCAAGCTCATCTAAACATTGATCAGGAGGCTTACCATGAGGGATGTCACTTGCGTTGAAATCTAAAAGAGAGTGTACCTCTACCATAGGAGGGTGAGTGATAGGCTCACACAACTTCTCAATAGGGGGTAGATTCTTCACGTCTTCAGTTTTAATAACCTTCTCTTTAATAGACTTCCTTGCTTCTTGCATATCTTCGGGGCTTAGAACAAGCATGCCCCTCTTCTTTGGTGGTGGAGGTGTTTCAGGGACGGACCAATCTTTATGGTTTTTGGCAATCCTGCCCATCATTTCTTCTGCATCGTCCGGTGTTCTTTTCCTGAAAACACAACCAGCACAACTATCCAAATAGGACCTGGATTCATCAGTTAGACCAGCATAAAATATATCGATTAATTCATTCTTAGGGACTCCATGTCCTGGTCTAGCCCGGATCAGACTACAGTACCTCCCCCAAGCTTTAGGGAGGTGCTCATCCTGCAATTGTTTAAAGTTATAAATTCTTTGTAAAGCAGCATGTTGCATATGAGCAGGAAAGTACTTATCAACAAAAGAGTGAGCTAAGTCTTGAGGACTCTTAATGGAACCACATGGTAGTGAATCATACCATGTTTTAGCACCTTCCTTCAAAGAGAAAGGAAGAAGCTTAGTCACATAAAAGTTTCGTATCTTTTCATTCGTGGTAAACAAGCCACCCAACTCAGTGAGTTTGGTCAGGTGTGCAATAGCATCATCATTTTCTCTGCCATAAAAGGGGTCAGCTTCAACCATAGATATAAGTGAAAGATCAACAGAGAAATCATAATCAGGCTCATTGATGCATATAGAGATGTAGCAAATTCAGGATCAGGAACAGTCTTGTTCTTCAAGGAGTGTTTTTCAAGCAGCTTCTTAATAGCTTCAGGGTCAGAGCCGGCAAACTCTCTCAGTTCCCTGCATAAATCATCATCAAGCATAATATAATCATCATCAAGGATTCGCTCCTTGAGTTTACTCAAATCAGGATAATCATAAGTTCCACCAATAGGGTAGCGAGTAAAAGGAATTTCAATTCCAGTTTTTTTTGCAGCAGCAGCGGTCTGTTTCTCAAGAGCATAACCAAGTGAACCAATATCATCAAGAGTAGTAGAAGCATCATCAAAAGTATCGGACATAGTAACAGATTCAGTAGAAGCATCATGTGGTGGTGGTGAGGCAAACTTACTCATAACAGAAGGTGAATCAAGTGTAGCACTAGTGTTCAGAACAGTACCTCTTCTTGTAGTTGATAGTAAGATCGGAACCTTGGGGTCTCCTTTCTTACCCATAGAGGATGAAGTGCAGCAGGTAGGATACTTCAAGTAGACTTGTAAATATTGCTATGCTCCCCGGCAACGGCGCCAGAAAACGGTACTTGATAACCCTCAACCGTAAGGGGTCGAGATAGTCTTCGCGGGTAAGAATAACCCAATTTATAGATTCGACACACGAGGAGCCAAAGAGTATTTATAAGCTTTGACAGTTGAGTTGTCAATTCAACCGCACCTGAAATATACTTACTTGCAACAAAAGATAAGTGGTAACGGTGATATGATAGTGATGGTGGCAGCAGCAAAAGTAAACAGCAAAAGTAACAACTAATAACCAGCAGGATTTAAACACTGTAGGCTAGGGAGATGGATGGTTGGGCGCTGCATGGATGAGATATATCATGAATCTAACTTGGGGCAAGGCACACAGAAAAGTAATGATCATCTAGGCAAATATCAAACATTAGGCATGTATCCCATAGGTAGTTGTACGTGCTTGCAATAAGAACTTGCACAACATCTTTTGTCCTACCATCCCGCTACGAACGCGGCCAAAAGGAACTTATGGAGATTATGGTGCTCCTGTCAAAGAGCACCGGAACAAAGCAATAAACTCAATGGATACATGTAATCCTTAAATCATGGACCATCCCCTTTGGTGTCCCAAGCTGTCACTTTTGGTATCACCGGTTCCGGACCGTAATAGGTGCAAACAACTCATAGATAGGATCAAGAACACAAATATATTCATGCAAACACATATGGTTCAGATCTGAAATCATGGCACTCAGGCCCTAAGTGACAAGCATTAAGAGCAACAAGTTGAAGCAAAGATGATAAACACCATAGTAGATGATAGGCAACATGCCCCCAACAATCTGATAAACTATTACATGATCTAACTCATCCAATCCCTACCATCCCCTTTGCCTACAGCAGGGAATTACTCACACATGGAAGGAGAAGCCATGGAGGGAGGATGGAGTGGTGATGATGATGACGATGGCGACGATCTCCCCTCTCCGGAGGCCAAATCAGCCTCCGGATTAGCCCTCCCGAAGAAGAACCGAGGGTGGCGGCGGCTCCGCGACGGAAACTGGGAAAACGACTTCTGTTCTCGGGTTTTCTCGTCACGGGATAAATACGGGTCAAAGTAGGGCACCAGAGTGGGAAGGACCCGCCCAGGCGGCCTCCCGGCGCGGCTAGGGGTGGGGCCGCCTGGGCAGGGCGCCTGGGCCCCCCCTGGCTGCCCTCTGGCCCATCTTTTGGCACAAGGGACCTTCGGGTGCGTGGATTTTCTATGATTTTTCGTGAAATTTTCTGAGACACCTAAAAATCCGTTTTCCTGCACACAATAAAACCATACAGGCAGCTCTGCTGAAAACAGCGTCAGTCCGGGTTAGTTTAGTTCAAATCATGCAAGAATGAGGTCAAAACAATAGCAAAAGTGTTTGGAAAAGTAGATACGTTTGAGACGTATCATGCGGTTAGTGGCCGAGATTAGCTGTTGGCCAGTGTGTGTGCATTACTTCAAGTCGTGTAAGCATATTTGTTTTGGGATAACGCAATAGAAGTGGCAAAAGATGTCAGTTGTGAGGAGCAGCACGTCAACAAAATTCCTGTGTGTATGTGTGTGTGTTGTGAGTAGCAACCAAGCCAGAAGAAGAGGGGTTGAGAGAGTCGGCTCCAACATGCACACCGCAATTCATGGGTATTCAGTTGACATGCTATAATTATCTAAGGCTAGCGATGCTGTAAACATGAATATGCAACATACCATTAGATATGTTATATCTAAGAAATTTGGCAAATTCTATGCCCCCAAATCTATAATCTATAATACCTAAAGGGCTCCGATACCTAAATAGTTCATCCCCACTATATAATTTCTTTTAACATGCAAGCTATCCACTTCATCAAGTAGGTCCATTACTTTATTTCTCATGCATACAATCATCCCACCACATCACATGTGCCATGTCAGCTGCCCTCTTCCAACCAGTAGTTAATTTCCAAACGTAGGGCCAACTCCACCGCGCGACCCTATCATGTTCGGCCCCGTCCGTTTGGGGTAAAACGGACAAAGAAGGCGGCCCAGCGCGCGACGGCCCGGACCCATCTTGTCCGTTTTGTGTCCGGGCCGACCCATTTCGAGCACAAACTTGCGCCGGGTTTGGGTCGCGACGAACACCAAACGGAGACACGCCTCGTCCGCGTCGGGGCCGCGTGGCAGGCGGCCACCTACCTCCCACCACCCACGTCAATGCGCACGAGCGTGCGACCCCACCTGTCATCCGCACGTCGAATGGTCGACGTCCATCTTTAAGTGGGAAGCGTGGACGGGTCGTCGTCCACACTGCCCCACGCCACCGCGCGGCCTCCTCGAAACCCGACAGCGCCTGCTCCCAAACCCTAGCCAAGAACTCGCCGGCCGGCCCCCGCAGCCATGGGCCTCTGGAACTACGGCCACAAAGGCAAGCACTACCGCGAGGCTGGTTCCGTGTTGGGACGCCGCCGCGGCTCGGTGAAGAAAGAGGAGCCCGCATCGCCATCGCCACCACGCTAGGCCCCCGCGCCAAATGCCTTCTCCATCGCGCTCACGTTCGCCGGCGAGCGCGACCGGCATTACATCCGCGCGTCGGTGTGCCGCCGTTATTGGGAGACGAGGACGCCGCTCCCCTGGAGTGACGTCCATCTCCCCAATAACTGGCATCTCTCCGCCGACCGGGTCCCGATCCCGCCGGTCTCGACGAGCGGCCGTGCGCGCGACGAGGAGATCGAGCGCCGCCGCCGCCTCCTCCCCGACGACCTCTTCTATGACCCCAGGTACGCCCCCGACTCCGGGCTCTAGGACACCTGGTTTCGTGACGAGCACGACACCAGGCGCGTGTTGTTCTTCACCGGCACCTCAACGGGGCCGCGGCGGCCACAACAGGAGCGCGCAGCGCCTGCTCCCCAGGAGCGCGGGCGTAGGCGGGTGCGCGGCGTCACGCCCACGCCGTCGCCTTTGCCGTCTCCATCGCCACCACCACATCCTTGCATGACGGAGGAGGAGGAGGCCCGTCTCGTTGCGCGCGTCAAGGAGGACTCCATGCGCACCCACGACGAGCGCCAGTGGGAGGGCCTCGAGGAGATGATGGCCCGCTCCGCCACCGGTGATGTCGCCATCCCCGAGCTCGAGATGGTGGCGAAGGAGGAGGTGGTGGAGGAGCCGCCGGTGGCCGCGTTCCACCCGACCCTGGTGGGCTAGGGGTGGGGCTGGTCGTGCACGGCAGACGAGATGGCCGACGCTGTGGGCGTGAACTGGCGCCCGATGCCACCACGGTCACCGGAGCGGGAGGCGTCGCCACGGGAGGAGGTGGTGCAGGCACCTCCCGCCGTCCAGCCCGCCCCCGTCTACCACGCACTGCCGGCCCACCTCTGGACGCCGCCGGCCTACGTCGACCTGGTCAGCGACGACGAGACACCGGCGGCCAGTGAAGACGGCGTCGGCCACGGCATCGACGGGCGCGGCAGGAGGCGTTTTTTTTTTGTTTTATGTTGATTACGAACTGGGCCGTTTATGTGGACTGATAAACTGGGCCGTTTTCTGGCCGTAACCCCTATATATGTTTTATGTTTTTTAACTAAGTTTATTTACTTTTTTAGTCATTTCATTTATGTTTTTAATTTTTTTAATTCACGTCCAGCCCGGACAGGTTTTTGGGTGCGGCCGCGCGTTGGGCGCACCCACGACCCATCGGACAAACGCGGACATGGGGGAACCCATCGGCGGCCCAAAGGGACAAAATCCGGCCAAACCGGACGTCCGTTTGGGGTCGCGCGGTGGAGTTGACCTAACAACTGATCAAAACCTAGCCATCGAGAAAAAAAATCATGCCTCTCTCCCTCAGAAAACAAAACGTCATATTTTCCCCAAGAGTCGAAGGCCAGCAGCCCCCTCTCGCTCCACTTCTACAAAACATTTAATTTTCTGCTGATAATCGCCCCCACTCACATCTTTTCATATTACTCCCTTCTCCCCACGAGTCATTTCACCTCACCCTTTTTATCTTCTCTTTGCATAGAATTGACATGGTTTCCCTTTCATGTTCAATCTTCTCTTCTTTCTCACATTGATTATTCTTCCTCTTGGTCTCTCATTCCTGAATATTGATCGATTGTTCCTACAAAGTTTTGATTGAGATTTTGTTGCGCGCAGGGGGTGCTGCTCAACGACCATGGTGCGCAGCTCGTGGAAGCGCACGTGGACGGGACCACACTGGTGGACTTTGCGCCGCCCAAGCCGTGGCACGTCGTGATGCAGCTGCACACGGACCTGGAGGGCGACGTGCAGGAGGTAGTGCAGGTCGAGCTCACACGCTTTGCGAGCGGCTCGCTCGCCGTCCGGTTCATTGCCAGCCAGGCGGTCGCCGACGGCCACGCCACCAGCGACTTCCTCATTGCGCGAGGCCGCGCCGCGCGAGGGCTGGACATCCCCGCTCCTTCACCACGGCCCCACAACCACCCCGACCTCTTCCAGTGGCGCGACGTTTGAGTACCGTGGCCTCGAGAACTACCGGTCGTCGTCCAGCAACCCCAAGCAGGTCGGGGCCGGGCACCACAGCGCTGGCAACGTGATCATCCACAGGGCGCACTTCACCAAGGACTTCATCGTTGGACTGCGCGCTAAGACATCGGAGGGGCGCGGCAGGCCGTTCAGTCGGTTCAAGACCACGCTCGCGCACCTGTGGTGAACCATGACGCACGCGCGAGGGCTCAGCCCTAGGGAGACCTCCACCATCCGATCCTTCGTGGACGGGAGGCGGGGCCTGTTGGCGCCGCCTCCTCGCAGCGCCGCTTCTTTTTCTACCTCAAGCTGCCTCACACAACTCTCTCTCATGGTTTCTCTCTATCTTCTTCTCTCAAGAACACAAGAACACACACACATGGACCAAGAAGGAGCACAGGTGCTTTGCCGTAGGCTCTTCTCCTTGGCGGACACACATGCTACATATTTTCTTGCAGCCCTCACGGCCTCACTTTTCCCATTCTCTTGTTCAGCTTAAATAACCAGTGGAGGATAACAACCTGAGCACCATACGGGCCACTAACACCCACCTACTCCACTCCTGGAATCACTCCAGCACGCACACGACTCGGTAACCCACTAACTAATGCATGCATGCAACCATTGACTAGATAACTCACTGGCTAATGACCCGGCTAACTACACATACACACAACTAGATGACCCACTCCATGCAAATACAATCAATATGACAAGATTAATGCTAACATTGACCCCCCTAATCTTGGCATGCCAGCTTCTCTAATTTTGATGTAGATCACCCACATCTTCTTGCCACATGCTGCAATATCATCTTGCCGTAGACAACGCCATTGCAACACCGGTCACCACGGCAACCTTGCCGCTTCACTTGTGTTCACCATTAGCATCACACGAACCCTCTTGCGATGGTAGCCATGGGCACCTACACCGGCCTCCGCATCTGAAGCTTGCCGCCACCTGCAGCCACCACATCTCGTGGATTCTACTGCCACTGCGACCTCCACATCTCATGGAGCTTGCCGTTGATGCACAACCACTGCTATCCTCGTCGCCGAATCGCCGCACGTTGCCTCCGGGGAGCACAACACATGCCGGCACGCAGCCAGCCACCTCTTGACATGGACGACGCCTTCGCGACGCCGATCACCATGCCATCATCATCTCGCGGCATCGCACCGCAACATTGGCTTCGCACCAACTCTCCATGATGACGATGGCATCACACCACCGTCGCCGGCATCGCACCGACCCGAGTGACGGCATCGCGCTGCCGTACATCTTCTTAGCAGTGTCGCACCGTGTCTCCTTGTGATGGCATCGCACCATCGTCGTGGCGGCATCGCACTGCCGTCTCCTCCTAGCGGCATCACACCGCAACCGGCCACTGGTGGCATCTCGCCGCTGACGGCCTCCACCTCACATGGAGTCCGCCGCATCGTCGTCGCCGTTGCCGCAGCTGTCGCCTCCGCCACCGCCACGCCGGTCACCATAGCCGCCGGCACCGTCGTCGCCGCAATGGATCAACAAGGCTCTGATGCCAATTGTTGGCGCCGCCTCCTCGCAGCGCCGCTTCTTTTTCTACCTCAAGCTGCCTCACACAACTCTCTCTCATGGTTTCTCTCTATCTTCTTCTCTCAAGAACACAAGAACACACACACATGGACCAAGAAGGAGCACAGGTGCTTTGCCGTAGGCTCTTCTCCTTGGCGGACACACATGCTACATATTTTCTTGCAGCCCTCACGGCCTCACTTTTCCCATTCTCTTGTTCAGCTTAAATAACCAGTGGAGGATAACAACCTGAGCACCATACGGGCCACTAACACCCACCTACTCCACTCCTGGAATCACTCCAGCACGCACACGACTCGGTAACCCACTAACTAATGCATGCATGCAACCATTGACTAGATAACTCACTGGCTAATGACCCGGCTAACTACACATACACACAACTAGATGACCCACTCCATGCAAATACAATCAATATGACAAGATTAATGCTAACAGGGCCTGACCGCCCTGCCGGGCTACTGTGGGCGTTCCCGCGGTCCACGGTGGGGGACTTGCTGAGCCGGCGGCTGAAGCACAGGGCGCAGACGATCGGATGTTCATCAGGAAGGCCTCCGGTAGCCCTCTGCAGGTTCACTCGCATCTAAGTTGGCAACGTCCTGCTCCAGTGTTCGCCTCCCTCCCTCCATCTCACCGCTTCCCCTGACCTCCAATGAAGGACATCATGTTGGTACGCTGCCAAGGTTCAGCACGCTGTCATGAAGACTCTCCCGATGAAGCATAGACAAAGGTCATGTGCTTTTCTAAATCACGAAGCTGCTCCTCGAGTACTGAACTGAAGTACTGAACTCCTCCAATCCCCTTTCCCTTTCATACATGGCAAAGATTTTTCAGGGGCAGCAACGACATCGGCGTCGACCTCCTGTTCAAGACCTATGCCATGAGTCGCAGGATGGATCACCACATGTATGAATCGAGTTCATATCTTTTATCTCCTCGGTGGATTCTATCCTCAGGTTTTCCCATATTATTTCGAATTAGTGTATACTCTAATTGTAATGCCAAATACTATTAATTCTATGAAAGCAATTGTTGGTCTTGCTACAAGTTGTGCTTAATTTTCAACTTCATTGCCCTAGAATGAGGTTGAGGACTGAATGCTCACTAGTAGATAAAGGGTCATCAGACCCGGTTCGTTTGGGCCTTTAGCCCCGGTTCCTGAACCGGGACAAAAGTGTCGGTACCAATGCTCTGACCCTTTAGTCCCGGTTCAATCCAGAACCGGGGCCGATGGGTGTCCACGTGGCCTGTGCGTCGAGCCCAGGCAGGAGGGGCTTTGGTCCCGGTTGGTGGCACCAACCGGGACCAAAAGGCATCCACGCGTCAGCATTTCTGTGGCTGTGGTTTTGTCACATCCCTAGCTTCTGGTAATGCACTAGGCTAGCCTCATGTGTGCATCATGTTTAATCTTGAAAGAAACTTGAAATGGGGATTGCCTAAACCCTAGCAGTAAAGCAATTCAACTAGGGTCAATTAAAATCTTTTCAATGAACCCAAAATGCCCCTTGGAAAAGTTCATCATTTTTGGATTGATTAAAAACCTCTACCAAAAATGTTGCACACATTTCTAGGACCATTCTGGATTTTTGGATGAAATCATATCTTATTTGCATTTGGGCATTTAAATTTTATATATTATTTTAAATGCTCAAATAATCCCAAACTGAAATGTTCCATGTTGGTTATATGCTAAACAGTGGGCATGAGCAGTTTGGTGATTTTTGAAAGTGCCTAAGTATTTTTAATAAAGCCCAGAACAAAAAAACAAAATAGGAAACATAAACTAACAAAAGGAGAGAGAGAGAGAGCACTTAACTGGCGGCCACTTACCTGCAGCTGGCCCAGCGCTGTAGCGGCCCGGCCCACCAGGGGCAGCGCTGTCTTCTTCCTCCTGCCAGGAGGAGAAGCAGCTGCGTGCCAGGCGCGCCGCCGTGCCGCGCCAGCTCCTCCCTGCGTGCCTGCCTCCTCCTCCCCCCTGGATGCCTCTGGACGACGCCACGGAGACGCCAGAACCCCTGCCCCTCTCCCTCTCTCCCCCGAACGCTCTTCCCCCCTTTTGTTTTCACCCACCGAACATGGCCGTCGCCGCCGTTCGCCGTTGCCGCGGCCACCAGCATCCCCACGCCCGGCCAGTTAGCCCATGAGCTCCGCCTCGGCTCCGTGAAGCTCTAAGACGACGCACGCGACGCCAGGTGCCCCGATGCCACCCCATCATCGCCGTTTTCATCGCCACGGCCGGCGATCGCCGCCGCACGATTCGCAGCGTCAAGGACGGCCCTGAGCTCGTGGACCACCTCCTCGCCCTCGCCGTGAGCTCCACTGCGTTTCCCCTCCCTCCTTTTCGTTTGCCCCTTGCCGTAGCGTCGTTCCCGCCGTGACCGGAGCTCCTCGCCGCCGAACATGGTGCCGCCGTGGACAGAGCTAGCAAAGCTCGCGTCCGAGCCTTCCGTCGTGCTCAGCACGCTCCTAGGAGTCCGTAGAGCCCTTTAGCTCCCCTCCCCGTGCCCCGTATCACCGAAACCACCGAGGCCCGATTCCGGCCGCCGCCGTTGAGGTCGCCGCCGATGATTCCGGCCACCCCAGCTCCTCTGGCTTGCCCTACTGGATGCGCGAATTCACTAGCTCCACTAGATGCTCTCCGCTGCTGTTTTGGTCGCCGGAGGGCATTTTCCGAGCCCTCCACCGTGTCTGTCACCGTCGGCGACGAGCCGCCGGCGCGTTTGACTGGTTTGACCGGTGGGTTGACCCCCCCGGGTCACTGACGTATGGGCCCCACGCCCTTAGTCAACCACTAACTCGCTGACAAGTGGGGCCCACCCTGCTAATTAACCTAGTTTAGTTTCAATTAATCGGTTAATTAGTTAGTCACTGACGTGTGGGCCCTGTCATGTATAAGATTAGTTTAGAATTTAGTTAGTGCTAATTAACCCTGTTAATTAGCAGAGCCACTGACGTGTGGACCCCACACGTCAGGTTTGACCTGGACCAGTCTCTGTTGACTGATGACGTCAAGCTGACGCAGTAACTATTTTCTGTGATTTAAAATAAATCAGAAATGATTTATTTATTTCAGAAAATAGCCAAAACTTGTAAAAATCATATAAAATCAACCGTAGCTCAGATGAAAATAATTTATATATGAAAAATGATCAGAAAAATCCAAGGAATCTGTTTATGGCACTTTCATGCATGTTTGAACAAGCTAAGCCTACTGATCAAGTCAAATCAATTAAATGGCTTTTAAATAATCACATATGAAGTTTGAATTTGAACCTTTGGTTCAAACCAACTTCATTTAATTGTGTTGCTAGTTGCATTAGCTCAATAAACAACATATTGCCATGTCATGATCTTGCATCATATTGTCGCATTGCATTGATTGTGTTCTTTCTCTGTTTGTCGGTTTTGTCCCCTCTCAGTAGACGACGTTCCGACGATGAGTTCGATGACACCGATGAAGACTCATTGATATCTTCAGAAGTGCCAGGCAAGCAAACCCCATTGAGCATTCCGATACAATCCCACTCTCTTGCTCTTGCTCTCTTTTACTGCATTAGGACAACAACGCTTCAATTGTGTAATGCCCCGGATGTAATACTTTCCCTTTTGGGTATATAATATATCTCCGGCTTCATCTATTTCCTTTTCGGGTTCTTGTCTTTCGGGCTTTCGTCGTTTTGTTGTGTGAGTGTGTGGCATTCATTCATATCATGTAGACATGTGCATTGCATTGCATTTGTGTTGTGGGTTGCATCCGGTTCGTGGCGTTCCTTCCCGTTGTCCGTTTCGTGTTCCGGAGCTCCCTCACGTGTCCGTGACGTCCCGTAGGCCTACTTTGTTGTTCGGGCGTTTTACGTTACCGGTGTGCCGCGTGGTTGTTTTGTGTGTTGTTGTTTTGTTGTGTGCAACCCGCCTCTCAAATCTCATCTCGTTTGGACTCCGTTGACTTTTCCCTCCGTTGTTCGTGTGGGCCCGAAGTGCCTTCGCTTCGTGTCCCGGAAATACCCCTACTGCTTTCTTTTATCTCCGTCTAGGCCCTTTAAAACTATCCCCGCGATCGGATCCGTCGGATCGCGATCGGAGGGTTCCTAGCACCCCAAGTCTCCAAACCCTAGTCTAAAACTGCTACATATAGACCCCCTAGTCTATTTGGGCACCCCCTTCTTCTTCCCCCTTCTCCACTTTCTTTTTTCTTTTCTTTTTATCAGATCCAATCCCTAGAAATTCTCCAGATCCCGAGAGGATCCAGTTTTTCTTTCGAATCAGCAGCAGCCCAGCCGCCGGGATCCCTCGAAGCTCGCGCGAGGTCAACGCCCGCCAGCGCCGGCTCCTTCTGGCACCTCCCGCGCGTCGACCGCGCCGATCGATCGGACCGCGCCGAGCCAGGCTTCGGTCCAGCTGGATCCCGATCTGGGGGACCAGATCGTCGGCCAGCCGCCTCGCGCCTCGGGCCAGGCCGGCCCGTACGCCGTCGCATCCCCACGCTCCAGCCGAGCCGCCGCAAGGGCTCCGCGCCGCTCGCCAGGGACGGGCGCTCAGCGGCCCAGCATCGCCACCGCCGCTCCACCGAGGCTCCGCGCCTGGGCCACCGGTCGGCCAGGTCGGGCCGTCGCCGCTTCTCCCCCCCGTGGGCCTCATCGGGCCATCCCTCCAGATTCGCGCGCGACCGGGCCGCAAGCCGCGCGCCGCCGGCCCGTCCCAGATCTGCCTCCGCCAGGCCGGGCCTCTTCCTCCGCAACGGGCCTCGCCCCACCTCCGTTTTTTTTCTGATCAGTCCAGATCTGGAGAGGTTGACCCCCCCCTAAAACTTCTAAGTCCTTTTAATCCTGTTCTGAGATGCTAACTTTGAACTGCTCTAACTTTGTGCCTGTTGCTCCGTTTTGCGCGTGTAGCATGTCCAGATGTTCGTGGAGATGTCCTCTACGTTTTACCTGTTGTTGTCAGGCTTGTTAGAGGTCATCTAGACACATGTTTTGCTGTTGCAAGAGTGCATCATGTTATAAACTGCTGTTATGTGTTATTTTCATGCCACCTTTGACATGTGATGTCTTCTAGCTCGTTTGTCCAAACGATGCAAATGACATGTCCACGTGTTCGTCTTGCCACGAACTACGTGTTGCTTGTGATAGGTTGCATGGTAGATTTATTGTTGCCTCGTTATCATCGTTGCAAAGTGCCATGTTCATATAAGGTGTTTTCACTTGTTATGAAATGCCATCTTGTTGAGCTCGTTGCAATCGTTGTGTTCACCTCTATGATGCATGCTTGTGTGTTTCGGGATCACCTTCATATGCACTTTGATGAGGTGCTTACCCTTTGCCATGTTTAGTTTCGAGGTGACTTAAACATGCTCTTTTGTGTGCTATGATGATATTGCTGTTTTAGGACTTAGTGATTTTTTCACTAAGTCTGAAATCTGTAACGTTCCGATGCCATGTTCGTGTGATGTTCTAGGACAAAGCATGATAGTTTTGGGGTGGATTTTGATTGTTCCTTGTAGTATATATTGTTGTCTTTCCATCCATGTCCTCACATGTCCATTTGAGTGGCTGTAGCATGTTTATCTTTTGCTCTAAAGTTTCAATAAAATTCTGCTGCCAGAATTTTATTGCAAAGTTCAATATGTCCAAGATCATTGCTATTGATCCGTGACTCCGTTGGGGGTGCACTTTGGACCTAGTTGCTGTACTCTATGTCTAGTTTGTGTTCATGTCCTTTGCCATGCTTTTTGGGTGCTGTAGCTTAATTATTTTGAGCTCCCAAGATGCTATGTTGCTGTAATTTTCAGCTTTCGCTCAAATCTTGTTTCGGGCATAACTTTTAGCCCGTAACTCCGATTTCAGCGAATCTTATATCAAACTTGGTTGTTTTTCTGTGTAGATTAATAATATCAGATTGTTATCTTGTTTTGAGGTGTTTTGCTTGAGTGATGTTTTACGTGCTCCGTGTGCATTCTTAGTGCATCCATCATGCATTCATGTTTTTCGAGTGCGCATTGCATCTTGTTGATTGGTGCTTGGTGTGATTGCTTTGTTTAGAGCCGGAAGCTGAGAACGAGTACGAAGTTGAGCACGAGGTTTCCAACGAGGACCCTTCTTACGATCCGAACGACTTCTCTTCAGGCAAGATGACCGAACCCCGATAACATTACTATCTTTGCCTATTGCTAGTAGTCTCGATCTATAGCTTTGCCTCGATGCCCATGTTCTTCTTGTCAGCCTCCTACTTGTAACCAATTGCCATGTTTAACCACCCTACCTATGCAAACCGTTGCTTGGCTAAGTACGCTTCGCTCAGCCCTTCTTATAGCGTTACTAGTTGCAGGTGAAGTGAAGATGCTTGCTCCATGTTGAAGTTTGGTTGGGTTATATCACACTATATAAATGCTTTAATTGAAACCATCTATATATTGGCAAGGGTGGAAGGCTAAGCCTTTTGCTTGGTGATTTGTTCCACTCATGCCGTTAGGATCCGTATAAGCCGGTATTATGTTCCTTGATTATGCGTTCCTAACACGGTTGGGGTGTATGGGACCCCCTCGATAAACCGCTAAGTGCTAAGTCTTTTCCAGCAAATCCCAACATTGGTACTATTTGCCTAATAACAAACTAAACATGCATAGGGAGTAATTAACCCTCTTTCTTAATCAACAACCCCGGACCAGTGCTCCACATGAGTGTTGGTCCGAAACGGGCAACCTGCGGGGCCACCTCGAGGAAACTCAAGGTCTGGTAAAAACCCGTAGCTTGTCCCATCCGGTCGTGGCCTGAGACGAGATACGCACGGCTACTATCAGGGTGTCGGCACGCCGGGAGGATTTGCTGGATTAGCCTTACCTTAGCTCGGTATATCTTGAGCACGGGATTCCGAGGATACTCGGGTCTTCCCACTTTGGAGTTGCGACTCCGCGGATCGTGGGCTTGTAATGGGTCAAGTTGGAACACCCCTGCAGGGTTTAAACTTTCGAAAGCCGTGCCCGCGGTTATGTGGCAGATGGGAGCTTGTTAATTCCGGTTGTAGATAACTTGACACAATGTTACTAATACACTACCTGCGTGTGTTCCGTGACTGTCAATTTCCGAATAGGGATTCGGGAGTTGAACACGGAGGGGTTATGTTTGTGGAGCTTGTAGCTAGGATCACTTCGTGATCACTTCTCGCCGATGCCTCCTCTTCTCGCTCTCACTTGCGTAAGATAGATGCTAGTTGCTGCTGCAGACTTATCCTTTTCTTCAGCCTTTCCCTCACCTAAAGGCTTAAATAGTTCTGTTACCCAGGAACGGGATTGCTGAGTCCTCTGTGGCTCACAGTTACTTCACACCAGATGCAGGTCCAGCTGTGAGCTATCCAGGTGATGGCACCGAGCTGGATTGGGAGTACAACGAAGAGCGTAGTCGGTACTACGTGCGCTACCCGGACGATCAGTAGTGGAGTCTCTTACTAGGATTCGATCTGCCTGTGGTTTATCTATCTGAGTTTGGTACTTTGACATTTGGCTTTTGCCCTTAGAGGGTTGTAGTGCTCTTAATGTATGATGTTTGAAACTTGTACTGTAATTCTGTGACGTGGCGATTGTAAGCCAACTATTTTCAGTTTACTATCCCCTCTTTTACATGAGTTGTGCAAAGATTACCAAACTTGAGATCATTCTAGGATGGAATTATGCCTTTAAGTCGTGCCTCGACACGTAGGAGGTATAACTCCATCCTGGGCATTATAAGTTGGTATTCAGAGCCTTCTCCGACCTAGGAGCCCCCACTGTTTGATCGAACCGTTGACGGTTGAGTCTAGGCACACACTGAAAACTTTTTGAGTCCTATATTATATCGGAGAGTAGGATTTCTTTGCTTCTCATCCCCTTTCTCTCTGGTGAGGACTCCTGACGTCTACTCTTGTCTCTCCTATCTTCAAAATTTGCACAATTTTTTTTTAGGAATCCCGCGAGTATTCTGGGATTGTTTCGATGTTCTTGTGACAAGGATATTGTTCTCGATGCCTCCTGTTACCGAGGAGTTGAGCTTCGGGGTATCATTGTAACAAGCATATCGCGGCAGTACTAAATACTTAAGACGGCCGACATCGAAAATCTCCCCTATACGGCCAGTGGCAAGATAACCCCGACATCACCCAGTACTGGGGAGGTAGTTCGGGAGTATTGCCATAGCTTGTTATAGTGGATGCTTTTCGAAGGTCCGAGGTACACAGTTTCCGAGAAAGACTGGTTATGTGTTGAAGGATGGATACACCTGGATGTAGGTTAGAGTTGATTGCGCGGTGCTTCCCGTGTATCCCCAACACCTGATTGCATAACTGGAATCTTTCGGAAAACTATAGGTGGGTTTTATCCAGTAGATCGTAGGCATTCTTCCAACGAATGCAGGTTAGTGAGTTCGGGGTTCGACATTGAGTGAAGAGGTTATATGATCGATGTTACTATCAGGAGTTGCATCTTAAAGGGTCCTTGGCTATGCTGATCCGGGGATTGCAAAACCTTTTCGTAACGCGTTCATATGCTTTCAGCACAAAGATGTTAGAACGAAACTCCTCTCTTGTATTTGTTCCCGTCTGTACCTTGTTGTTTTTCTTATTTTATCCTTTTGATCCCTATGTGGCTTCTCGTGAAGACTGATGTTATCAATTAACTGAGAAATTCATTCGTTCCTCTTGTTCGGATGATTTCATTCGTTCTTATTGTTTGAATGATTATTGTGAAGACTTGTTGCAATTCATTCCATTGATTCAGCTTATTCCTTTTGTCAATCAATTGCTGATTCGTGGTCATCTCTTACAGGATGGCTCCGAAAAGGGTTCCGAATGCCAACCCAGAGGGTGAAGAGGTTCCAGAACGTCCTCCTTCCCCTCCTCCTCCGCCTGAGGCTTGGAGAGCAATTATGCAGACTACAGCTCAGAACACTCAGTTGATGATGCAGATGATGCAGCTGATGCAAGCTAATCAAGCTAATCAAGCTAATCAGGGTGTTCCAATGAACCAAGGCAACTTCTTCCAGCAGCACCATGCTACTCTCAACCAGTTCCTGGCTAACAATCCTAAAGCTTTCAGTTACTGTGTCGACCCTCTTGATGCTGAGGATTGGTTGACCGACATAAAGAAGCATTTTGAGTGCAGTAACGTGAAAGAAGATGACTATGTGAAGTTTGCAGCCTTCCAACTGAAAGATCAAGCAGCTGACTGGTGGCAGCAGTACAAAGACTCAAGGCCGGGTCAAGTGATCTCTTGGGAGAATTTCTGCAAGGATTTCCGCTCGCATCACATTCCTACAAGTGTCATCGAGGGTATGCGTGAGCAATTCCGCAACCTCAAGCAGGGCTCCATGACAGTCTATCAGTATAATGTCAAGTTCCAAAACCTCGCTCGCTATGCAAAGCAAGACATTCCTGATGCAAAGAGCAAAATCTATCAGTTCCGTGGAGGTCTCAAAGAGGAACTTCAGCTTGCTCTCACTTTGTTCGAGCCAGACGAATTCGATAAGTTCTATAATATGGCTTTGAAACAAGAAGCAGCTCAGCTTAAGATGGAGGCTTCTAAGAAGAGAATTCGAGATGCTGTTCACTCTTCCTCATCGTCTCAGTTGGCTGCGAAACAACAGAAATTCTGGCTTCCTCCTCCTCCAGTGATTCGAGCTCCTTACAACAACTCCAGCAACTACAACAACTCCAACAACAAGAACTCTAGTGGTCGTGGTTTCTCCCACCCACCCAACCCAAGCAACCAGTCGAAGAAGCAGTTTCAGTCTCAAGGCTCCAAGTCCAGTGGCTCTCAGTTCCGTCCTCTCTCAGAAGTGACTTGCAACAAATGCACTCAGAAGGGTCATTATGCAAACAGATGTCCGAATCCGAAGCGTCTTCCTCCTCCACCACCTGTGAGTTCAGCCATTGTCAGGCATGATCCAAAGGCAGCAAGGGTCAATCTGATGAATGCAGCACAAGCGGAGGCTTCTTCTGATGTCATTCTGGGTAACCTTCCAGTGAACTCTATCCCAGCTAAAGTGTTATTTGATTCGGGTGCTTCTTGCTCTTTTATGTCATATCCATTTGCATCCAAGAATAATGTTCACTCTGAAGCCTTGCCAAGACCTTTGAGTGTCATATCACCTGGCAAGAGATTGAGTTCTAGTATGGTGGCTCCGAATGTTTCTATTCGCATGGGTGATTATCGATTTTTGGCTTCTCCGGTGATTCTCGGCGATTCTGACATTGACCTCATTCTCGGAATGGATTGGCTTTCTCAGCACGATGCTCACATTGATTGTGCTCAAAAGGAAGTCAAATTGACTCATTCTGATGAAGATGTGATTATCTTCGCCTCCAGGGATAATACTATTCGGCTTTTCTCTCTTAATGATAAGGGTGAAATTAATGCCATAGAGCAAATTCCAGTGGTGAACGAATATCAAGACGTCTTTCCAGAAGATCTTCCAGGCATGCCTCCACACCGTCAGGTGGAGTTTGTCATCGAACTCGAGCCGGGCACCGAACCTGCTTGCCGGCGTCCATACAAGCTCTCTCCGGATGAATTGAAGGAATTGAAGAAGCAGCTTGATAAGCAGGAGAGTATGCGTCTCATCAGACCGAGTACATCTCCGTGGGGCTGTGGCGTCTTATTTGTCAAGAAGAAAGATGGCACGGAGCGTCTCTGTGTTGACTATCGGCCATTGAACAAGAAGACGATTAAGAACAAGTATCCGCTCCCCAACATCAACGAACTCTTTGAGCAGCTCAAAGGAGCTAAAGTGTTCTCTAAGCTTGACCTCCGAATGGGCTACCATCAAATTCGCATTCGCGAGGAAGACATTCCCAAGACGGCCTTCAGAACGAGCTACGGTTCATACGAGTATACCGTCATGTCCTTCGGTCTCGCCAATGCTCCTCCTACCTTTTCAAGGATGATGCATTACATCTTCAACCCCTATACTGGCGAATTCGTGCTTGTGTATCTGGATGATATTCTGGTGTTTTCCAAGAATGAAGAAGATCACGAAAAGCACATGCGTCTGGTTCTTGATCGACTCAGAGAGCATAAATTCTATGCCAAGTTCTCAAAGTGCGAGTTTTGGCTCGATAAGGTTCTGTACCTGGGCCACATCATCTCAGCTGACGGTATTGCGGTTAATCCCGAGAAAGTTGAAGCAATTGTCAACTGGGAAGCTCCTCAGAACGTCAAGCAGCTCCGCAGTTTTCTGGGCCTTGCCAGCTATTGCAGAAGGTTTGTTGAAAACTTCTCCAAGATTGCCAAGCCTCTTTCCAACCTGCTTCAGAAGAATGTCAAATACTTTTGGTCTCCCGAGTGTGAAGTGGCATTCAAAACCCTCAAAGAGAAGCTTGTCTCTGCTCCAGTTCTGACTCCTCCGGATGAAACCAAGCCCTATGAAGTGTTCTGTGACGCTTCTCTTCAAGGTCTTGGTGGTGTGCTTATGCAAGATAAGAAAATTGTGGCATATACTTCTCGGCAGCTCAAGCCCAGTGAGAAGAACTATCCCACACATGATCTCGAGCTAGCAGCTGTGGTACATGCTCTGATTACGTGGAGACATCTGTTGTTGGGCAGAAAGGTCGACATCTTCACTGATCACAAGAGCTTGAAGTACATCTTCACACAGCCGCATCTGAACCTCCGCCAGACTCGTTGGGTCGAGATGATCCAAGAGTACAACCCCAGCATTGAATACACTCCAGGCAAGGCGAATGTAATTGCAGATGCTTTGAGCAGAAAGGCATATTGCAACAGCCTTCTTATCAAGCCACACCAGCCTGAGCTTTGTGAAGCTTTCAGGAAACTCAACCTCCAAGTTGTTCCGCAGGGTTTTCTTGCAAATCTCCAAATTGCTCCTACCTTGGAAGATCAAGTCCGTGAGGCCCAGCTCAGTGATACCATGGTGAAGAAGGTGAAACATGGGATTGCAAAGGGCACTACAAAATATAAGTGCTTCCGTGTTGATGAGAGAGATACCTTGTTCTTCGAGGACAGACTCGTTGTTCCCAAAGGTGATCTCAGGAAGCTCATAATGGAAGAAGCTCATGATTCTCTCCTTTCCATTCATCCTGGCAGTTCCAAGATGTATCAAGACCTCAAGCAATCTTACTGGTGGACACGCATGAAAAGGGAGATTGCCCAATTCGTGAATGAATGTGATGTATGCAGAAGAGTGAAAGCAGAACATCAACGTCCAGCCGGTCTTCTCCAACCTCTTCCTATTCCCGAGTGGAAGTTCGACCACATTGAAATGGACTTCGTCACTGGTTTTCCTAAATCCAAGCGAGGAAATGATGCTATCTTTGTGGTGATTGACAAGCTTACCAAAGTCGCTCACTTTCTTCCAGTCAAAGAATCAATCAATGCAGCTCAACTTGCAGAGCTGTACACTTCCAGAATTGTGTCCCTACATGGCATTCCTCAAGTGATATCCTCAGACCGTGGCAGCTTGTTCACATCAAGGTTCTGGGACTCCTTTCAGTCCGCCATGGGCACTAAGATCAGGTTCAGCACTTCTTTTCACCCTCAGACTAGTGGTCAAGTCGAGCGCGTGAATCAGATTCTAGAAGATATGCTCAGAGCCTGTGTCATCTCCTTCGGCATGAAATGGGAAGACTGCCTTCCATTTGCCGAGTTCTCTTACAACAACAGCTTTCAAGCAAGTGCAGGCAAAGCACCATTTGAAATTCTCTATGGCAGAAAGTGTCGTACCCCTCTCAACTGGTCTGAAACAGGCGAACGCCAACTTCTTGGCAATGACTTGATCTCAGAAGCCGAAGAAATGTGCAAAGTCATACGTGAGAATCTCAAGGCCGCTCAGTCGCGTCAGAAGAGCTACTATGACGGAAAGCATCGTGATTTGGCTTTCGACATCGGTGATCATGTCTATCTCCGAGTGTCTCCGATGAAAGGAACCCAAAGATTCGGTATCAAAGGAAAGCTTGCTCCTAGATACGTCGGGCCTTTCAAGATTCTTGGCAAAAGAGGCGATCTAGCCTATCAGCTCGAGCTCCCTTCCAACTTTGCAAATGTTCATGATGTCTTCCATGTGTCTCAGCTTCGCAAATGCTTCAAGGCACCTGAGCGCATGATTCCGTTTGAGGAGATTGATCTTCAACAAGACCTTTCCTACCGAGAGCATCCAGTTGCAATTCTCGAAGAAACCGAACGCAAGACTCGCAACAAGTCAATCAAGTTTCTGAAAGTCAAGTGGTCACATCACACAGACCGAGAAGCTACCTGGGAACGAGAAGATCATCTTCGTTCCGAGTACCCTTCCTTTTTCCAGTCCTAGATCTCGGGACGAGATCTTTTTGTAGTAGAGGAGAGTTTGTAATGCCCCGGATGTAATACTTTCCCTTTTGGGTATATAATATATCTCCGGCTTCATCTATTTCCTTTTCGGGTTCTTGTCTTTCGGGCTTTCGTCGTTTTGTTGTGTGAGTGTGTGGCATTCATTCATATCATGTAGACATGTGCATTGCATTGCATTTGTGTTGTGGGTTGCATCCGGTTCGTGGCGTTCCTTCCCGTTGTCCGTTTCGTGTTCCGGAGCTCCCTCACGTGTCCGTGACGTCCCGTAGGCCTACTTTGTTGTTCGGGCGTTTTACGTTACCGGTGTGCCGCGTGGTTGTTTTGTGTGTTGTTGTTTTGTTGTGTGCAACCCGCCTCTCAAATCTCATCTCGTTTGGACTCCGTTGACTTTTCCCTCCGTTGTTCGTGTGGGCCCGAAGTGCCTTCGCTTCGTGTCCCGGAAATACCCCTACTGCTTTCTTTTATCTCCGTCTAGGCCCTTTAAAACTATCCCCGCGATCGGATCCGTCGGATCGCGATCGGAGGGTTCCTAGCACCCCAAGTCTCCAAACCCTAGTCTAAAACTGCTACATATAGACCCCCTAGTCTATTTGGGCACCCCCTTCTTCTTCCCCCTTCTCCACTTTCTTTTTTTTTCTTTTTATCAGATCCAATCCCTAGAAATTCTCCAGATCCCGAGAGGATCCAGTTTTTCTTTCGAATCAGCAGCAGCCCAGCCGCCGGGATCCCTCGAAGCTCGCGCGAGGTCAACGCCCGCCAGCGCCGGCTCCTTCTGGCACCTCCCGCGCGTCGACCGCGCCGATCGATCGGACCGCGCCGAGCCAGGCTTCGGTCCAGCTGGATCCCGATCTGGGGGACCAGATCGTCGGCCAGCCGCCTCGCGCCTCGGGCCAGGCCGGCCCGTACGCCGTCGCATCCCCACGCTCCAGCCGAGCCGCCGCAAGGGCTCCGCGCCGCTCGCCTGGGCCGGGCGCTCAGCGGCCCAGCATCGCCACCGCCGCTCCACCGAGGCTCCGCGCCTGGGCCACCGGTCGGCCAGGTCGGGCCGTCGCCGCTTCTCCCCCCCGTGGGCCTCGTCGGGCCATCCCTCCAGATCCGCGCGCGACCGGGCCGCAAGCCGCGCGCCGCCGGCCCGTCCCAGATCTGCCTCCGCCAGGCCGGGCCTCTTCCTCCGCAACGGGCCTCGCCCCACCTCCGTTTTTTTTCTGATCAGTCCAGATCTGGAGAGGTTGACCCCCCCCCTAAAACTTCTAAGTCCTTTTAATCCTGTTCTGAGATGCTAACTTTGAACTGCTCTAACTTTGTGCCTGTTGCTCCGTTTTGCGCGTGTAGCATGTCCAGATGTTCGTGGAGATGTCCTCTACGTTTTACCTGTTGTTGTCATGCTTGTTAGAGGTCATCTAGACACATGTTTTGCTGTTGCAAGAGTGCATCATGTTATAAACTGCTGTTATGTGTTATTTTCATGCCACCTTTGACATGTGATGTCTTCTAGCTCGTTTGTCCAAACGATGCAAATGACATGTCCACGTGTTCGTCTTGCCACGAACTACGTGTTGCTTGTGATAGGTTGCATGGTAGATTTATTGTTGCCTCGTTATCATCGTTGCAAAGTGCCATGTTCATATAAGGTGTTTTCACTTGTTATGAAATGCCATCTTGTTGAGCTCGTTGCAATCGTTGTGTTCACCTCTATGATGCATGCTTGTGTGTTTCGGGATCACCTTCATATGCACTTTGATGAGGTGCTTACCCTTTGCCATGTTTAGTTTCGAGGTGACTTAAACATGCTCTTTTGTGTGCTATGATGATATTGCTGTTTTAGGACTTAGTGATTTTTTCACTAAGTCTGAAATCTGTAACGTTCCGATGCCATGTTCGTGTGATGTTCTAGGACAAAGCATGATAGTTTTGGGGTGGATTTTGATTGTTCCTTGTAGTATATATTGTTGTCTTTCCATCCATGTCCTCACATGTCCATTTGAGTGGCTGTAGCATGTTTATCTTTTGCTCTAAAGTTTCAATAAAATTCTGCTGCCAGAATTTTATTGCAAAGTTCAATATGTCCAAGATCATTGCTATTGATCCGTGACTCCGTTGGGGGTGCACTTTGGACCTAGTTGCTGTACTCTATGTCTAGTTTGTGTTCATGTCCTTTGCCATGCTTTTTGGGTGCTGTAGCTTAATTATTTTGAGCTCCCAAGATGCTATGTTGCTGTAATTTTCAGCTTTCGCTCAAATCTTGTTTCGGGCATAACTTTTAGCCCGTAACTCCGATTTCAGCGAATCTTATATCAAACTTGGTTGTTTTTCTGTGTAGATTAATAATATCAGATTGTTATCTTGTTTTGAGGTGTTTTGCTTGAGTGATGTTTTACGTGCTCCGTGTGCATTCTTAGTGCATCCATCATGCATTCATGTTTTTCGAGTGCGCATTGCATCTTGTTGATTGGTGCTTGGTGTGATTGTTTTGTTTAGAGCCGGAAGCTGAGAACGAGTACGAAGTTGAGCACGAGGTTTCCAACGAGGTTGAGCACGAGGACCCTTCTTACGATCCGAACGACTTCTCTTCAGGCAAGATGACCGAACCCCGATAACATTACTATCTTTGCCTATTGCTAGTAGTCTCGATCTATAGCTTTGCCTCGATGCCCATGTTCTTCTTGTCAGCCTCCTACTTGTAACCAATTGCCATGTTTAACCACCCTACCTATGCAAACCGTTGCTTGGCTAAGTACGCTTCGCTCAGCCCTTCTTATAGCGTTACTAGTTGCAGGTGAAGTGAAGATGCTTGCTCCATGTTGAAGTTTGGTTGGGTTATATCACACTATATAAATGCTTTAATTGAAACCATCTATATATTGGCAAGGGTGGAAGGCTAAGCCTTTTGCTTGGTGATTTGTTCCACTCATGCCGTTAGGATCCGTATAAGCCGGTATTATGTTCCTTGATTATGCGTTCCTAACACGGTTGGGGTGTATGGGACCCCCTCGATAAACCGCTAAGTGCTAAGTCTTTTCCAGCAAATCCCAACATTGGTACTATTTGCCTAATAACAAACTAAACATGCATAGGGAGTAATTAACCCTCTTTCTTAATCAACAACCCCGGGCCAGTGCTCCACATGAGTGTTGGTCCGAACTGGGGGTCCTGCGGGGCCACCTCGAGGAAACTCAAGGTCTGGTAAAAACCCGTAGCATCACCCATCCGGTCGTGGCCTGAGACGAGATACGCGCGGCTACTATCAGGGTGTCGGCACGCCGGGAGGATTTGCTGGATTAGCCTTACCTTAGCTCGGTATATCTTGAGCACGGGATTCCGAGGATACTCGGGTCTTCCCACTTTGGAGTTGCGACTCCGCGGATCGTGGGCTTGTAATGGGTCAAGTTGGAACACCCCTGCAGGGTTTAAACTTTCGAAAGCCGTGCCCGCGGTTATGTGGCAGATGGGAGCTTGTTAATTCCGGTTGTAGATAACTTGACACAATGTTACTAATACACTACCTGCGTGTGTTCCGTGACTGTCAATTTCCGAATAGGGATTCGGGAGTTGAACACGGAGGGGTTATGTTTGTGGAGCTTGTAGCTAGGATCACTTCGTGATCACTTCTCGCCGATGCCTCCTCTTCTCGCTCTCACTTGCGTAAGATAGATGCTAGTTGCTGCTGCAGACTTATCCTTTTCTTCAGCCTTTCCCTCACCTAAAGGCTTAAATAGTTCTGTTACCCGGGAACGGGATTGCTGAGTCCTCTGTGGCTCACAGTTACTTCACACCAGATGCAGGTCCAGCTGTGAGCTATCCAGGTGATGGCACCGAGCTGGATTGGGAGTACGACGAAGAGCGTAGTCGGTACTACGTGCGCTACCCGGACGATCAGTAGTGGAGTCTCTTACTAGGATTCGATCTGCCTGTGGTTTATCTATCTGAGTTTGGTACTTTGACATTTGGCTTTTGCCCTTAGAGGGTTGTAGTGCTCTTAATGTGTGATGTTTGAAACTTGTACTGTAATTCTGTGACGTGGCGATTGTAAGCCAACTATTTTCAGTTTACTATCCCCTCTTTTACATGAGTTGTGCAAAGATTACCAAACTTGAGATCATTCTAGGATGGAATTATGCCTTTAAGTCGTGCCTCGACACGTAGGAGGTATAACTCCATCCTGGGCATTATAAATTGTTACCTGCTGCGGTAGTTGAACCCCTTTCCACTGCATGACCCGTCATTGCCACAGTAAATAGTTGAAACCCACTAGTATGAGTAGGAGTTGTTTGAGCCATGATGTGCCTACTCATTGATGCTTTCTGGTTATGCCTGCTATTGCTTAGAGTTGTGTCAGGTCTGATTCATCGGGGATGAATTGGAATGTGATGAACATATCCTACTGTGTGTGAGCTAAGTGTGTGAACACGATTTGGTAAAGGTAGCGATGAGAGGCCATGTAGGAGTACATGGTGGGTTGTCTCATTGCAGCCGTCCTCAGGAACTGAGTTCTGTGTTGGTTGATCCATGACCAGTTACTACCATGCATTGGGCCCGAAACCAATGGACCCTCTCGACTTATTAATCAACATAATCTCTGTCCAGGAGTTGCAACTAGTTTCTGGTGTTTGTAGTTTACTGGAGGTCGTGCGCAGTGCTGACCCTCGGGGTGGACTGTGACACGGCAGGTACGTGGCACGGTGTACCGATTGCCCGTTTGGTGATGCGGGAACCCTGTACACATCGTTTGGGGCCGTGAGCGACACCCCGGCCGGATCTCCCCACGGATGGAACCCAAATAGGCGATAAACCTGGACGAGAGACTTGTGTGGTTAGTCAGGTCGTGGCCGACACCCTCGCTGGGCCTCCGCTTGAAGGTTGCCGAGTACATGTCGTGTAAACGGCGGTAAGTGGTGAGAGCGTGTGTGTGAAGAAGTACACCCCTGCAGGGTTAAATATAATCTATTCGAATAGCCGTGTCCGCGGTAATGGACTTCTGGGTTACCTATTACAGTTCATAGACAAGTGAAAGTGGATACTCTAAAACGCGCAAGATAAGCGTGAGTGCTATGGATGGCCTTCTCGTAGGGAGACGGGAGCGGATCCATAGTGGTGTATTGATTGGTGAATATGTGGACTCGTGTGCGCCACCTCAAAGAGTAACTTGTAGTCGTAGTTTAGGATAGCCACCGAGTCAAAGCTGGCTTGCTGCAGTCAAACTCCACCACCCCTTTGTTGATACCGATGCATATATAGTTAGTTCTGATGTAAGTCTTGCTGAGTACCTTTGTACTCACGTTTGCTTAATTTATGTTTTTGCAGAGAGACTTCAGTCTCGCTAGTGGTTCCGCGTGGACTTCGACGTTTAGCTTGTTACCTCAGCTACGATCTTGTACCTTGGGAGGGTCTTGTAGATAGTCAGGCTTTTCAGCCTTTTTCATTTGTAGTTGTCTGTACTCAGACATGTTATACTTCCGTTGCCTGTATGCTCTGTATGTTGGGTCATATGACCTCTGTTTGTAATAAATGCTATGTTGGCTCTTCTGGGCCTTATCTATATGAGTTGTTGAGTTATGTTGTGATGCCATGTTGTACAGCACATACTTGCATGTTATGCGTACGTGTAATGTGTATTGCTATGTGTGGGATCCGACACCTAGTTATTTACCTTTGGTAGCCTACCTTATAGGGAAATGTCTCCTAGTGCTTCCACTGAGCCTTGGTAGCTTGCTACTGCTCCGGAACACTTAGGCTGGCCGGCATGTGTCCTTCTTCGTTCCTGTGTCTGTTCCTTAGGGGAAATGTCACGCGTGGTTCCTTTAAGTCCTTGTAGCTTGCTACGACTTGGGTTCATACGTTGATGACCGACACGTTCGTTGCTGGGTCATGTATGCCTGTCTCTGTAATTTAGTGCCACTTTCGGTTTATAACTAGTCATGTCGGCCCGGGGTCTCTGTCATATGGATGCTAGCGACACTATCACATACGTGTGCCAAAATGCGCAAACGGTCCCGGGCCAGGTAAGGTGGCACCCGTGGGGATACCGTGCGTGAGGCCGCAAAGTGATATGATGTGTTACAGGCTAGACCTGTGTGACTTAGAATCGGGGTCCTGACAGCTTTGGTATCAGAGCCTGACTGCCTGTAGGATTAGCAAGCCAAACTGGTCGAAGTCGTGTCTAGAAACTCTTTAGTTATGTAAGGGAATTGTTTGTGGAACGGAACGTAAGGCTCTTTTTACTCCTTTGCCCTATGGTCTTCTGATCTGAGTCACCTTCTTCCTTCTACGGGGATTAAGAATTAGGATTCTCATTCTATTTATAAGGATCACGTTATTGTGGATTCAACCCTCGGTTCAGTTTCTACTACTTCTGTTTGCTTAACTGTTGGTCTCAGAACCTTGACATTATGATGTTAAGTGGATATGCTACCCTTTTTGCTTGGATCTCAAAAGTATTTTCGAGCATTTGCAGCCGTTATGCTGTCCGAGTCATCCCAGGTTTCTAAATAGTCTGATGCATTTGCAAACCTTTCCTCCCTGTTTCCGATGTCCTTTTAGGCCAGATTAATCACACTAGTCAGTGTGTTGAGGTACTCTGTTACCTCGACACATGTGTTGGAGTTATTATGACCCTAGCTGTCTTAGAGGATCAACCAGTAATCCAGCAATGCTTTATATTCTCAGTGTGATGATTCTGGCCATCATTCTCGAAAGCATCCTATGATGCCATTTAGTTAGTAGGCCTTCTATTTCTGGGTTCTTGAACCCAAGATTCTTTCTACCTACTTCATGTTGGTAGTATTTGCTCGTCCCTTTAGGATATTAGTAACCTTGTGATAGTCCTCGAGGTCCGTGGTATATCCTTCTTCCAAATACCATGAACCACCCTTGGCAGAAGTTCTCCCGAACCAAAAGATCATAACCCGAGTGCTCTTGAGTAGCACTCCATTCATATTGTGACTCTGCCAAATCTACTTTCTGCATGGGTTATCCGGAAGAAATATGTTGAACTCGTTCGACATGTTAATCTATGCATCCACAACTCAGGAATTAAATGTTCCTTGAGTTGTCTCCTTTTAGTTGTATTATGACCCTCGTCCATCAATTCATAGTCAGGAGTAGTTGTGCACTCGTGTTCATCGATGCCTTTTACTCTTGTGATCCGTCAATTCATTCTATCTCGGAATGACTAGGAGAAACAAACTCCAGTACCCTATCCATATCCCGGATTTGGTCAAAGAAGTTGTACTTCGCAGATGAAGAATGCTAATGCAGCTTCTAAACTGTTCTATCCTGGAGTATTACCATCTTTATGTCAAGAATGTCGTGAGAATTGCATTATCTCTTATGAATTCTTGATGTAGTAATACTTCTTGCCATTACTGTTCATCCCTCGGTTTCCGTGTTATTGTAACCGGAATGCCGACAAGTGAATTGTGATGTGTGAAATTAATACTCCTAGCAACTTTGTTGCTTGGTAGTTAAAGGACAACAACCTCATCCTTAGCGAGTTGATTATTGAATCATCACCCTAAGGTTGATCGTGCTACCTAGTCCACTTCCCTGGTGCACTCCTTGATTGATGAGTTAGGATTGTGTTAAGTCCTTGCTCATTTGATCATATCGTCTTGCTCTGAAAGGCAAGATTGTTCTCGAGTTTAGTAACATATCGGTGGTTCGTGATTTTCCGAATATCTTCTCGGAAGTATTACCAGGTTGTTCCCTGACCGCTATGTTGAATTCGTGATCAAGTTGGTTCCTTATAAACCACCACTTCTCCAAGAATCTGGTTGGATACCCTGAACTGGTTGGTTAAGCTAAAACAATAACTTGGAGAGTTGGAAGATAAAAGCTTGCCAGCTTAGTTCATCTCAAGGGGTATGTTTGCGTGTGTTGAAGATAGATGACATCTTCATCAACTGGTCCCTGTGATCAGTTGTTGGCCCTATTGTCATATCAAAACTTTGATTTGAGTATGGGCTATCATCAAATCAAATCAGAACCAACGATGTTCATAATGTTGTCTTACTCGTGGTTGATCCCTCGAGCATAAACCATTATATCTTCTGGGTCTGACCAATACTATCACTTGTTCACATAATTATGGAATTCCATCTCCATGGAAATCTGGATGGATTATGGTTGAGCCCATCGACAACATCCTTATCTCCTCCATGATTTTGTAGGACATTAAGCTAGTGTTGGAAAATTGGTAAGCATTGCCTTCGTGTCCCGTTCATGAGGTATATGTTGGATGAGAGAAGAAACTTTCCCTAATTCATGTGTAGTTGATGTAAGTTGCCACCGTGAGTTTGAGAAAGTTTATTTTGCTTTCTGTGGAATCATCCCAAGTCAGTCATGCATACGTGCGAAATATTCTGTGGTTTGGAGACTTGCAACCTTCACTCTATATGTATCCCTAGCACACCAAGCCATTGATTGATTGTCCTAGGAGAAGAAGTTCCTTCTTAAGATCCGGACTTATGCAAGGACTTCGTTATCCTCGATGATGGTTCCCTAACCCGAACTTGTTAGTGTTTCATTGTAAGACTACTACGTGGTCATGTTTGTCTTGGACAACGTGTTCACACGTATGTAGCAGAACCAGCTCATGTTTTGGAGCTGCTATCGTAGTTCATTTCCCGAGAATCTCGCAACGCCATCTCGTCGATTTGTGTTGGAAACTTTCATTTTTTCTTCTAGACTCGATGAGTCTGGAATATACTGACACCAACCAGAACTGAATCTCAGGCAGATATGATGGTTGGAGCTTTTCCCAAGAACTACAATATTGGTCTCTCGATAACCGGTAAAGTGGATGTCGTGGCCAACCCACCCAGCCGGAAGACCTATTGATGTAGTATCTTGATTGAAGAAGTTGGCCACCTCCCCATAAGGATTTCGTAGGATTTACTCCCTAGTTGTTCCTTATGGATTTTTGTGCTCCCGAAGTCCAACCTTTACTTGATGGCCATGTCGATGCTTTTAAGCATTGACCGTAGTACCTAGCAGATCAAGGAGAACATTAGAAGCGGAGTGCTAAATGTCTATCGATCGATCATCCAGATTTTGCCCTTGACTCCGCTAAGGTGAAATCTGAGAAAGTGTTATCTTCCTTTGCATCTACACCATCCATCATTATTCATTATGGTAGTATGTGGTGTTGCCAGGACCCTTGGCACGGTTATTGATAAAACTTTGATGAATATGGGAATGCTCAAGTTCTTGAGAGCACGCACAAGCACTAGGTGTTATCCTCGACACTAACCGGGATTGCTCCCAGTGTTCTTGGTTATGTTGTAACCTCTCAAAGAGCAGTTTACTCTCTACTGTTGGGTTTCTTCCCAGTTACCAGAATCATTCCCAGCATTTGCATTTTGTTCCCAGCTTGCACCGCCAATGTGCCAATTTTCCATGGGCTGCCCTTCTCAGCAACTGCCGTTCAGGATTATCTTCAAAAGTGGTCCTACCATGGGTCCCATCCATTTCCGGTGATAAGCAAAATCAACCTTGGCATTGTCTTTTACAAGGTAGTCCACATCATCCATTCTGGCCCGAGAATGTCATTCTTTCGGACTCCGTCAAATGATCGATTGTGATTTGCCTCCGGCTGGTATAGAGAGTTTCAATGATCTCTATATCAAAAGTAATTCTTTTTGCCATTTAAGGGAATAATTCTACGAGTCACCTTCTCTAAAGGTGCCCCGTCTTGTGGTATCGTTACCATCACCTTAGGTGTGGAATTATTGCCGTCAAGTGAATCTTCATCGTTTGTTTCACTCCATCCCTTTGGATGTGTGTTCCGTGTCTCAGCTCAAGAGATGTTTCGACGTCTCAATCCATGAGTTGATCTTGAATTGCTCGATCTTCGAGAAGATCAAATCCTGTAGAACTCACGTTCTTTTGTTATCATGTTGGATGATGCTTTGAAATCAAAGATGCCAAGATCTACAGGATGCAATGAATCAACATTTTCAAGGAGGGAACCAGGATCGCGAAGATTGTGTTAGATAGTGTCCCCTCTGATTTTTTTTTATCTCACGTCCTGAATCTCGGGACGAGATTCTTGTTTAGTAGGGGTGAGTTGTCACATCCCTAGCTTCTGGTAATGCACTAGGCTAGCCTCATGTGTGCATCATGTTTAATCTTGAAAGAAACTTGAAATGGGGATTGCCTAAACCCTAGCAGTAAAGCAATTCAACTAGGGTCAATTAAAATCTTTTCAATGAACCCAAAATGCCCCTTGGAAAAGTTCATCATTTTTGGATTGATTAAAAACCTCTGCCAAAAATGCTGCACACATTTCTAGGACCATTCTGGATTTTTGGATTAAATCATATCTTATTTGCATTTGGGCATTTAAATTTTATATATTATTTTAAATGCTCAAATAATCCCAAACTGAAATGTTCCATGTTGGTTATATGCTAAACAGTGGGCATGAGCAGTTTGGTGATTTTTGAAAGTGCCTAAGTATTTTTAATAAAGCCCAGAACAAAAAAACAAAATAGGAAACAGAAACTAATAAAAGGAGAGAGAGAGAGAGCACTTAACTGGCGGCCACTTACCTGCAGCTGGCCCAGCGCTGTAGAGGCCCGGCCCACCAGGGGCAGCGCTGTCTTCTTCCTCCTGCCAGGAGGAGAAGCAGCTGCGTGCCAGGCGCGCCGCCGAGCCGCGCCATCTCCTCCCTGCGTGCCTGCCTCCTCCTCCCCCCTGGATGCCTCTGGACGACGCCACGGAGACGCCAGAACCCCTGCCCCTCTCCCTCTCTCCCCCGAACGCTCTTCCCCCCTTTTGTTTTCCCCCACCGAACATGGCCGTCGCCGCCGTTCGCCGTTGCCGCGGCCACCAGCATCCCCACGCCCGGCCAGTTAGCCCATGAGCTCCGCCTCGGCTCCGTGAAGCTCTAAGACGACGCACGCGACGCCAGGTGCCCCGATGCCACCCCATCATCGCCGTTTTCATCGCCACGGCCGGCGATCGCCGCCGCTCGATTCGTAGCGTCAAGGACGGCCCTGAGCTCGTGGACCACCTCCTCGCCCTCGCCGTGAGCTCCACTGCGTTTCCCCTCCCTCCTTTTCGTTTGCCCCTTGCCGTAGCGTCGTTCCCGCCGTGACCGGAGCTCCTCGCCGCCGAACATGGTGCCGCCGTGGACAGAGCTAGCAAAGCTCGCGTCCGAGCCTTCCGTCGTGCTCAGCACGCTCCTAGAAGTCCGTAGAGCCCTTTAGCTCCCCTCCCCGTGCCCCGTATCACCGAAACCACCGAGGCCCGATTCCGGCCGCCGCCGTTGAGGTCGCCGCCGATGATTCCGGCCACCCCAGCTCCTCTGGCTTGCCCTACTGGATGCGCGAGTTCACTAGCTCCACGTAGATGCTCTTCGCTGCTGTTTTGGTCGCCGGAGGGCATTTTCCGAGCCCTCCACCGTGTCTGTCACCGCCGGCGACGAGCCGCCGGCGCGTTTGACTGGTTTGACCGGTGGGTTGACCCCCCCGGGTCACTGACGTATGGGCCCCACGCCCTTAGTCAACCACTAACTCGCTGACAAGTGGGGCCCACCCTGCTAATTAACCTAGTTTAGTTTCAATTAATCGGTTAATTAGTTAGTCACTGACGTGTGGGCCCTGTCCTGTATAAGATAAGTTTAGAATTTAGTTAGTGCTAATTAACCCTGTTAATTAGCAGAGCCACTGACGTGTGGACCCCACACGTCAGGTTTGACCTGGACCAGTCTCTGTTGACTGATGACGTCATCCTGACGTCAAGCTGACGCAGTAACTATTTTCTGTGATTTAAAATAAATCAGAAATGATTTATTTATTTCAGAAAATAGCCAAAATTTGTAAAAATCATATAAAATCAACCGTAGCTCAGATGAAAATAATTTATATATGAAAAATGATCAGAAAAATCCAAGGAATCTGTTTATGGCACTTTCATGCATGTTTGAACAAGCTAAGCCTGCTGATCAGGTCAAATCAATTAAATGGCTTTTAAATAATCACATATGAAGTTTGAATTTGAACCTTTGGTTCAAACCAACTTCATTTAATTGTGTTGCTAGTTGCATTAGCTCAATAAACAGCATATTGCCATGTCATGATCATGCATCATATTGTCGCATTGCATTGATTGTGTTCTTTCTGTGTTTGTCGGTTTTGTCCCCTCTTAGTAGACGACGTTCCGACGATGAGTTCGATGACACCGATGAAGACTCATTGATATCTTCAGAAGTGCCAGGCAAGCAAACCCCATTGAGCATTCCGATACAATCCCACTCTCTCGCTCTTGCTCTCTTTTACTGCATTAGGACAACAACGCTTCAATTGTTACCTGCTGCGGTAGTTGAACCCCTTTCCACTGCATGACCCGTCATTGCCACAGTAAATAGTTGAAACCCACTAGTATGAGTAGGAGTTGTTTGAGCCATGATGTGCCTACTCATTGATGCTTTCTAGTTATGCCTGCTATTGCTTAGAGTTGTGTTAGGTCTGATTCATCGGGGATGAATTGGAATGTGATGAACATGTCCTACTGTGTGTGAGCTAAGTGTGTGAACACGATTTGGTAAAGGTAGCGATGAGAGGCCATGTAGGAGTACATGGTGGGTTGTCTCATTGCAGCCGTCCTCAGGAACTGAGTTCTGTGTTGGTTGATCCATGACCAGTTACTACCATGCATTGGGCCCGAAACCAATGGACCCTCTCGACTTATTAATCAACATGATCTCTGTCCAGGAGTTGCAACTAGTTTCTGGTGTTTGTAGTTTACTGGAGGTCGTGCGCAGTGCTGACCCTCGGGGTGGACTGTGACACGGCAGGTACGTGGCACGGTGTACCGATTGCCCGTTTGGTGATGCGGGAACCCTGTACACATCGTTTGGGGCCGTGAGCGACACCCCGGCCGGATCTCCCCACGGATGGAACCCAAATAGGCGATAAACCTGGACGAGAGACTTGTGTGGTTAGTCAGGTCGTGGCCGACACCCTCGCTGGGCCTCCGCTTGAAGGTTGCCGAGTACATGTCGTGTAAACGGCGGTAAGTGGTGAGAGCGTGTGTGAAGAAGTACACCCCTGCAGGGTTAAATATAATCTATTCGAATAGCCGTGTCCGCGGTAATGGACTTCTGGGTTACCTATTACAGTTCATAGACAAGTGAAAGTGGATACTCTAAAACGCGCAAGATAAGCGTGAGTGCTATGGATGGCCTTCTCGTAGGGAGACGGGAGCGGATCCATAGTGGTGTATTGATTCGTGAATATGTGGACTCGTGTGCGCCACCCCAAAGAGTTACTTGTAGTCGTAGTTTAGGATAGCCACCGAGTCAAAGCTGGCTTGCTGCAGTCAAACTCCACCACCCCTTTGTTGATACCGATGCATATATAGTTAGTTCTGATGTAAGTCTTGCTGAGTACCTTTGTACTCACGTTTGCTTAATTTATGTTTTTGAAGAGAGACTTCAGTCTCGCTAGTGGTTCCGCGTGGACTTCGACGTTTAGCTTGTTACCTCAGCTACGATCTTGTACCTTGGGAGGGTATTGTAGATAGTCAGGCTTTTCAGCCTTTTTCATTTGTAGTTGTCTGTACTCAGACATGTTATACTTCCGTTGCCTGTATGCTCTGTATGTTGGGTCATATGACCTCTGTTTGTAATAAATGCTATGTTGGCTCTTCTGGGCCTTATCTATATGAGTTGTTGAGTTATGTTGTGATGCCATGTTGTACAGCACATACTTGCATGTTATGCGTACGTGTAATGTGTATTGCTATGTGTGGGATCCGACACCTAGTTGTTTACCTTTGGTAGCCTATCTTACAGGGAAATGTCTCCTAGTGCTTCCACTGAGCCTTGGTAGCTTGCTACTGCTCCGGAACACTTAGGCTGGCCGGCATGTGTCCTTCTTCGTTCCTGTGTCTGTTCCTTAGGGGAAATGTCACGCGTGGTTCCTTTAAGTCCTTGTAGCTTGCTACGACTTGGGTTCATACGTTGATGACCGACACGTTCGTTGCTGGGTCATGTATGCCTGTCTCTGTAATTTAGTGCCACTTTTGGTTTATAACTAGTCATGTCGGCCCAGGGTCTCTGTCATATGGATGCTAGCGACACTATCACATACGTGTGCCAAAATGCGCAAACGGTCCCGGGCCAGGTAAGGTGGCACCCGTGGGGATACCGTGCGTGAGGCCGCAAAGTGATATGAGGTGTTACAGGCTAGACCTGTGTGACTTAGGATCGGGGTCCTGACAGGTTTTTGTTTTTTTTTTAAAGGGGAGGGGGGGTTGGAGGTTTTGGGGGGTTAATTTAGGTGTTTCATATTGTGTTAGCTAGCTAATTAATAGAGAGAAGTGTCCTCTCTTATGTCCGTGCTTGGTCGACGCTACGTACTACACATACGTATAGAGAGGACTAGACACGCTAGCTAGCTAGCTAGCTAGTAAAGCAAACGAAGGAAACAGAAGATCGTATAATCAACATATATATATGCATACAGAGAGAAGTAATATCGACCACCTCTCCTTCTCCGAGAGATTGGTCGAACAACAAGTTCTCGTATATCTCTATCCGACACTACCGGGTACATATATACAATAATTATCTCTTACAAATATAATCTCGTATAGGATGGACGCATGGTCCACATAGTATTCTCCGTCTGGCGCGATCACGTGTTCAAGGAAGAATGCCGCCAATTCTTCTTGAATTGCTCGCAGACGATCTGGTGTTCGGAGTTCATCCCGCATCCGAAACATCTAATTTGAAGTAGGGGGTCAATACATGAAATGATGCTATAAAATTGTGAATATTATTAATTGCTTACGCACTTCAAATTGTGCTTCAGAGTAGCCCCGCTCACAGGTCGTGTGGCGGATGGACTCGCAAATGTAGTATCCACAGTAATCATTCCCGGGTTCCTGCCACAACCACTTTACAAGAAATAGAGGTCAATCAAACTGATAAGCAAGAATGCCAAATGGTATTGATGAAACTAGCGCTTGAATCAAGATATAGGAGATGCGCGCGCGGAACATGCTACTATATAGTACTTACTTTCGGGTATCCAAATTCTAGCTTCTTCGGCAGTCCCGGAGCTTTTTTGGTGAATTTTCTCCAAACCCTGCCAGACAAAGAAAACATTTACTTGATATCAGAAATGAAGTTGCTGATATGCATGATGGATAATATTGATCGATTTAACTTACCTGTCGAGCATTTGAGTCATGTCCGCATACTCCTCGGGATCTTTACGTTTAGATTCCAAGACAGTTACTACTCCCTTCTCAAGCTTAATCTCTAAGAGAATATAGTGGAAGCTGCGCACGCATGCATGAACTCATCAATTACATTACTATAACCTTGACTGATATATAAGGGAAACCAAATATGCACAAGACAGTAACACTAACTTGAAGTTGTAAGGAAAGAGTATTATATCTTTGTTTTCATTTACCACCAACGATCGTAGCAAGTTGGTCTCGGTATCCAAGGGACACAATTTAACCTTGGTTGCATCTATGAGGTATGTGTTAATGAACCCAATATCACCTACTTGTCTTTTCTTCAAATCGACGATCTTCAATCTGCATAATATAGTGAGGATAATTATAAATACATGCAATGAAGATCAGCTATATAGAGAGACTTAATGACAGAAGTAGTACTACTTACAGACAGTAGCAGGTGACCGTTGTTTTATCGAGGGCCAATTGATTGAAAAACTGATAGAACTCCTCAAATGGAACAGGCAACAGTTCAATTCCAACGAGGTGAAGTTCAATTCCAACTCCCCTTCACCGGTAGGGTGGTCAAGCTGGAGCTCCTCAAATCCCTCCGTAATTTCGTCCACCATCACCCTAGCATATCCTTCTGGAATCGGCCGGCAGTGAAAAGTGTCGCCGGGTCCAGTAGGATAAACAGAGCCAGCAGCCGCCTTGACCTTCAGATTCATCCACTGCGCCATCAGGTGGAAATTTTGTGCCTCTGTGATAGCATCCACGGGATACCTGGCAGTAGCCGTCAAGACCGGCTCCGGCTGAAGCAGCTCGGTGGAAGCCACGCTGCTTCTCCGCTGAGATGGCGGGGTAGCTTCGGGGGAAGCTTCGGCAATTGTCCCGATTTGCTTCCCGTTCCTCTATCGCTTGTATTCTGGCCCGCAGCGCCTGCAGTTCGGTCTGCTCCATTTTCTTCCTCCTCTCGTGGCTTTTGTAGCCGCCTGCGTCCGGAAACCCAGCACGCCACGGAAGGGAGCCTGCCGTGCCTCGTGTCCGTCCAGGGTGCTCAGGATTCCCGAGGGCCATTGTCAGCTCGTCGTTCTCTCTGTCGGGGAAGAACGTCCCTTCATGCGCTGCTTTGATATACTGCCGCATCTTCCTGAGTGGTGTTTCCAATTGCTTGTCCGTCCAAATGCACCTCCCTGATACAGGGTCCAAGGTTCCGCCAGCCCCGAAGAACCAAGTCCGGCAACGGTCTGGCCATTGCATTGTCTCTGGTTCGATCCCTTTCTCAAGCAGATCATTCTCAGCCTTGGCCCACTTAGGCCGGGCTCTGAGGTAGCCACCTGACCCCGTGCGATGGTGATGCTTCTTCTTTGCAGCATTTATCCGGTTTGTCTCTGACATCTTCTGACTCTTTTCCGATGTCTTATAGGCCACAAATGCGGGCCAGTCATCTTTGATCTTCTCATATATGCCCACGAATTCTGGAGTCTTTTTATCTTTGACAAACTTATTAAGTTTTTTCTTCATTGACCTGAATTGGTTTGCCATCTTCGAAAGAGCAGCAGACTTGATTAAGTCCTCTTTAACTGGATTCGCCGGATCATCCTCTACCGGTAGGATTAAATTTGACTTCAGCTCAGTCCAAAGATCTTCTTTCTGCATATCAGTGACATAAGACACCTGAGCGTCATTTGCAGCCGGCTTTAACCATTGATGGATGCTGATCGGGATCTTGTCCCTAACCAGAACCCCGCACTGATTAACAAATGTGTTCTTTGTCCGGATGGGTTCAATCGGCTCGCCGGAGCGCGAGATTTCTGAGATCTCAAACTTTTCATCCGGCCTCAACTTTTTCTTCGCGCCTCGTCTCTTTACCGAAGATTTGCTCGATCTGGAGGGCTAGAAAAAGGAACAAAGACGAGAGTTAATGAATGCATCAATTAACTAGTCAGCACAGGCTTAACTAACATATATACCTCCTGGCCGGACTCGGTTCGGTCACCGGAGCCAGCATCACGGTCTCCTTCTTGCACCGGCATTGGGTCACCGGAGCCGTCCTCACGGTCTACTTCTTCCATGTGCATTGGGTCACCGGAGCCATCAATATCATAGCCTAGATCTTCCAGCTCCAGCTCTCTTTCCACCTGCTCATCGGTGTCGTTGAGAAACGACAAGACGGCATTTTGTCCGTCTGCGATTATGTCCATCAACATTGCTTCTTTTGCTAGGTCTCGGGTGTTGTCGTCCATAGTTTCTAAAAATATTTACAACATGCCAATTATTATTCAAACATGACAGATGGATATATTAATGGCAAACGTAGAACTAGCTTCGACCCTCGACCCCTGGACGACCCTCGACTGCTCGGCGATCCACAACCCTAGACCCCCTCATGTCACATTTTGTCTAGTGTCAAAGGATTCAACAAAACCAATACTTCATCATTAGGCGAAAGTAACAGTCGCATGATGGTACGAAGCTCTCCAAAGTGGTTTTGGAACGGAGTGCCAGAAAGGATAATTCATAACAAAAGACGGATTATCCTATCAGGAACTTCGTTCCAGAACAACTTTGCATAACTTCGTACAAACATGCCCCGGTTACTTCTGGCAAATGATGAAGTCATGGAATTCTTCAATACTTAGACACTAGCTAGGCAACCTCTCTCGACCCCTCGACCCTCGACTGCT
>LR738709.1:705693852-705722525 GCA_902687465.1 Secale cereale | reverse complement strand
GAGATCATGATCAGTGGGGATAAATAGGTGATAAACAATCTGGACATAATAATATTTCTCCAACAAAACTCAATAGCATTCACAACAAAGTAGTAATCAACACCGATGGAGTAGAGAGGATAGGTAGTACGAGTTACAACACAAGTTGCGATTGTAAGATGAGATTTGGATGAAGATGGAGATGGTGCTGGTGTTGGGGATGATGTTGATGATGATCTCGATGATGCCCGTGACGATGGTGATGACGATGGCGACGATCTCCCCTTCCGGGAGGTGATCTCCCCGGCCGAATCTGCCCGCCGGAGATGGCTTTTTCTTCTCTGTAGGTTTCCGCCACGGAGCGGCGGCGGAACTCCGTAAAAATCCCCGTGCCTAGGGTTTTCGGATAACGGAGAGCATATATGCAAAAGGGGGCGACCAGAGGTGGGCCAGGGGCTCCAGGCACCCCCCCCCCCCGGCGCGGCCAGGGGGGGCGCGCCCCCAGGGCGCCTGGGCACCCTGTGGCCCCCCTCTGGTTGCCCTTTCGCGTGCCTTCGTGATCCGTCAGAAAAATATCTCCCGTAAATTTTCAGGTAATTTGGAGGTATTCTTCTTCAGCAACTCAGCGTCCACTTTTTACTGCTGAATCCTGCGTCTGCTGCTTCGGCATCGGAAAGTTTGCAAACTGTGTAAAATAGACCAAAACAACATAAGAACATCACCGTAACGTGAAATATATCAATGTATAAGGATAAATTATGATACAAAATAGTGATTCATTTTGGACGTATCAACACCCCCAAGCTTAGACCTCGCTTGTCCCCAAGCGAATATGAACTCGGTAAACCTGTCCACAAGTTTAGAGAGTGAAGTGTCGATAAATAGAATACGGACAAGAAGCATCATAGTTTCTTTACCAACTCATATATCCTCAACAGCAATCTTCAATTCATAAAGCCCTTATAAAAGAGTGATAACACTTATATTCGAAAGTAGGGCTAAGGAAACTCATTATATCATGGCAAACATGTCCTTTGGTCAAAGAACAACAATTAGATTTAACTTTTGCTCTTATATTTTGATGAGATCAATTGAAGCTTTTTGAAATAACATGTTAATAGGCAATAAGTGAAAGTGTTAACACAAAGGAAGATATTTGCCTTAGCTGGGCATGACAAACAACTTACTTATCGAATGATAATGTCAACAAGGATATGATATGACAAATCTTAATGCAGCTTTATATGAATGAATCCTTATCAACATCAAACGTCTGCTCTCTTTGAGAAATAGAAGGAAGTAGAAATAACTGACTCAACTTAAAATTAAAAGATAGGCCCTGTTCTAGGGTAGTAGGGAAAACTCATGTGCTATCCTCAAATCAAACAGAATGAAAACGAGTTTTGAGAGGTGCATGATTTGTCAACGAATGCTAATAGATAACTCAATTGCTTCTTGAGCTGGACAAGTTTCGAGGAACGGCTCCCGCACGAGGACGATCACATCCTCTTATTCTCCTTTATTTATCGCTGCCAAAGTTTTCTGATTTCTCATGAACAAAGCGCGAAGGAGGTTATGTTTGTTATATTATTTTCAAGCCGGGCGCACTCTTTGCCAGTTCCTTCTCGTATTATGGGTTTGCACATTAGACATGCAATCCCGGGGTGAAGCTTGTCCAATTCAAGAAGACTATGAATTAGCTATTACTTCCTCATGAGCTAAAATAGAGGCACAAAATAAAAGATTTTGAACATTTAAGGATAACACATAAATTATATACTTTTAGGAGGTGGTAGTGGAATACCACGAGTAGGTAGGTATGGTGGACTCATATGGAAGGTATTGGTTTTAAGGGTATGGATGCACAAGCAGAATACCGCTTAGTACAGAGTTAGGCTAGCAAAGGTTTTGAGAGAGCAGACAACTGATGATGACTAAGATGCAAAGCAATATAAAGCATGAACATTGAAATAAGCATAACACATCAAGTTGTCTTCCTTGTCAGCATAACACTTCAAGCATAATAACATAAAGGTTTTGGCTATGTTGATATTTTAAGAAAACAATGCTTGTTGTTATGACCAAAGCTATGTTTGCCAAGATTAGATAAAGTTTTCACAGCCATACCTGACATAAGGTCAATACTCCCCATAAGAATCATCATATAAGGTCGATTGCGTGAAGAGAATACCGAGTGCAGCAAAAGGAACCAATAAACTTCTCATTAATATTCCATCATGGACGACTCCACACTCACGGATACAATTCTTCACCGAAGGAGTGATAGACCTCAATGCACACACCTATCTCATATAATAACCTCCCTAGACATGATACGACTCTACTTGACTCTAAAAGACAAAAGGTATAGATAAAGATATCGGGCACTCCCCCAAGCTTGGAACAAGCCAAGGGAATGCCATTACCCCAGGAGATTTCACTCATCATCCTTGTTGGCGTTGATCACGTAGTCCTTGGCGAAACGCTTCCATGGATATCTAGCTAAAGTCTCATATGAGAGGCTCGTCTCCTGAATCCTGCATTCAGCACCCAAACTCATGCGCATAAACCTTAGTTCATACTCACAGTTCTGGTTATGTAGATCATTAATTTGCCCTTGGAGCTCTATAATTCTTTCTTCAGACGCGGTTATGCTTTTCCACATCTCCGTCATCTCCTTCAGGAAGTAGGTCTTCAGCTCGTTGGTGATGTCAAAGTTAGCTTCAACTCCATGCTCGATCTTCTTCTTGTACTCGAAGACTTCTTGCTCCACTTCTTCCAGCCTGGCCTGGATGCTCCCCTCCTTGATAGGTCCCTTCAGATCTTCTTGATGAAGGACGCCGTCCTTCATCTGAACAACCTGAGGGTGCTTCTTCACCTCAGCGAGGTAAGGGTTGATGACGTTGACGACGAACTTGTCCTTGGGGGAACTTGGAGAAGCCATGGCACCTAAATTCAGCTAAAAGATTCCCTGGCAGAAACAGATCGAAGAGAAAACACGCGAAATCGCAAGATACGTTGCCGGAACAATCCAGGCAAATATATAGGAAAAATTTATGCACAGCAAGGAAGGTAACGGACCAAAGCGGGGTCGGAGACGGACTCCCGGGTGTCCAAGCGGCCTCCCGGCGCGGCCCGGGGGGGGGGGGTGGGCGTGATACGTCCAAAACGTATCTATAATTTCTGCTTGCTCCATGCCACTCTAGGGTGATATTGCTATGATATTCATACACTTCCATACACTTTTGATCATATTTGGACTAACCTACTAATCCAGTGCACCCCGGTGCCAGTTTCTGTTTTCGGCTGTTTTTGTATTCCAGGTTTTCACATTACGAGAACTGCCAGGAAAAATCCAGAAAAAATATATAAAAAATCAGCGTTCCAGGAGCTACCGTGCGGCCAAAGTACAGCCGGGGGGGACCCACAGGGGCTCCAGGCGGCCTGTGGGCGCCCCCCCCTGGGCCGCGCCGGGAGGGCGCCTGGGCACCCCTGACCCCCTCTGGTGACCCCCTTTGGCATATATTTAAGGTCCGTCGAGGAAACCCTGATTCCGGACCCCTTTTCTCCAGACGCGATTCCGATCTCCGCCGCCATCTCCATCAAGCTTCGGGGGACCAGAATTCTTGCGCCGGCACCCTGCTGGGACGGGGAAGTGCCCCCGGATTCATCTCCATCGACGTTGCTTCCTCCCTCCATGGTGCGGGAGTAGTTCCTCCTCGGGGCTGAGGTTCTTACCAGTAGCTATGTGGTCAATTCTCTCTCCCATGATGTGATCTTCGTTGTGATCATATGCTATGTTAATCTAGGGTGATCCCATGATGTTTCCCCTTCCTCTATGTATTGGATTGATGTACTCACTTGTCTTTATCTAGTATAATCCCCGAGACCAAGGTGACAGCGGTCTATTGGACATGGATTAGAAAAGTATTTTCGTGAGTGATTTCCTCTCTTGTGTGTTGATTGAAGATTGAGAGTCTCTTGGTGCTTGTCTTTGACTATCCTTTAGATATGTTGTGGTGATTGTGGGACTCTCTTTGGATGGCCGCGGTGACATTGGTAAATCCTTAGATTGAGAACTACGAACTTTGAGGTGTGCTTTTGTAGCCCTACATAATTCTCGTCCTCTCTTGACCACGAAGGAATGACCTCCGAGTGTGTCCCCTTTGCATGTTTTATGGGAAATATCATGTGATTCGATTATGTTAATGTTGTTGGGAGTTGCCACTAGTGAAAGTATGAACCCTAGGCCTCGTTTCCACCATTGCAATACCGTTTGTGCTCACGTTTACTACTTGTTTGCTTGCTGCACTTTTTATTACATATTTATATTACCTTGTTTTGCCATCCATATCACTTGCCATTTAACATCTCTTCGCCGAACTAGTGCACCTATACATCTAACAAGTGTATTAGGTGTGTTGGGGACACAAGAGACTTCTTGTATCTTAGTTGCAGGGTTGCTTGAGAGAGACCATCTTCAACCTCTACTTCCCTGAGTTCGATAAACCTTAGGGCATCCACTTGAGGGAAATTTGTTGCTGTCCTACAAACCTCTGCGCTTGGAGGCCCAACATAGTCTACAAGAGTAGAAGCGTGTGTAGACATCAAGCTATTTCTGGCGCCGTTGCCGGGGAGGTGAGCGCTTGAAGGTATATCTTTAGATCTTGCAATCAAATCTTTTTGTTTCTTGTTTTTATTTCACTAGTTATGCTTATGGACAACCCTATTATTGGATCGTTGCTTGCGGGAAGACGCCCCACACCGGTGGTGGTTGCTCCTCCCCCTACTGAAATTGTGCCCTATGAAATACCAGCTGGTATTATCGATTATGTTTTGGCTAATCGTTATGCAGGAGACAGACATCCCGATGAACACTTGCTATATCTGTCACAACTATGTTCATTATTTAAGCTTGCAGGTGTATCGAGGGAGTTTGTCATGAGGAAATTATTTGCCTTGTCACTGAAAGGAAAAGCGTTGGAATGGTATAGGCTACTAAATGACTCTCACCTGCTAGAGTGGGAAGAGATCCGGTCTCTCTTTTACTCCAAGTTTTATCCTCTTCATGAAGTCCATAAGAATAGGAATTATGTTTATAATTTTTATCCTCATGACGGAGAGAGTATAGCTCAAGCTTGGGGGAGACTGAAAACGTTAATGCTAAAATGTCCTAACCATGGGCTCCCTAAAGATATTATTATTACTAACTTCTATGCGAGGCTCTCTCGACAGGATAAAGATTTGCTCGATGCTTCCTCTATGGGTTCTTTCACAAACAAAAAGATTGATGCTAAATGGGAACTCCTTGAAAGAATTCAACGCAACACTGAAGATTGGGAGATCGACAAAGGTAAAGAGTCAGGTATAATTTATGAGTATGATTGCATTAAGTCCTTTGTTGAAACTACAAGTTTTAATAAGTTTAGTGCTAAGTTTGGGCTTGATTCTCAACTCCTTGTTGATTTCCTCAAATCTTTTGCTTCACATCTTAATATGCCTAAGGAGGATTGGATCAAGTATCATAAACCTTTTAAAGAGACTTGCAAAGAAAATGAAATTGTTCATGATGATTGCAACATGCATGATCCAATTCCTAAAAATGAAATTTTATATAAGCATGTTAATTTTTGTGGAGTAGATAGACCTTGTGAAAGGCCTATGATTGAAGAAGAGAAGTATTGTAAGCAACATAAGCATGAAAGAACAATCACTTGGGTCAAAGATTTAAATGAAATTGCTAGAGAACTGTGTGACCTTTATCCTTTTACTTGTGAACTTTGCCGTACAGAGGGTCACTTTAATTTTCAATGCATGAACTTTCAAAGCATAACTGTTAACCGGTTGTGTGATGACATGATCACCTCTGATCTTTATGATGAACTTATGTTATTTTTGATGTGTGAAGAGTTATCAGAAAAGACTTCTTGGCTGGATGATAATGCCATAGGAATAAAAAACACTTTGCAAAATTGCCATCTCTATTGTGTTGTTAATTGCCATGAAAATGATTACATAAGTAAGATTAGAAAGGAGGGAACTTTACCAAAGTATAAAAATGTCTCTTATATTTCTGCTAATAAAAAGGAGAGTTTCTCCCAAGTTTCCCCTATTGTTTCTAATGATAAACCAGGATATGTGGAGAAGCTTCATCTCCAACCACTCCCTCCTAAGGTTAAGAAGAAGAAAAAGAAGAGGAGGAGGAAGAGGAGCAAGAAAGAAGAAGAAGGGGTATCAACCTGGCCTGAGCATATTCCTCCCATCAACTTTTATCCTAACGGTTGTAAGTTTAAAGAAGAAGGTGAAGTTTATTGCCTTAATTATCATCTTGATGATACATCCGTAGGTACTATTGAAGATGATTTTGATTATGATATGCATGTTACTTATAGTGATTGGGAAAATGATGATAATGCTACTTATGATCTTGAAAATCTTTTTGTTACCAACTCTGAAAGTGAAGATATGGGAAGCTCTAACCTTGGGGATGATAGGATTGCAAATCCTATCCCCACTAGTGATGTGATAATTGATTCTCTTGCTAGTAAGAATAAAGACAACATGTTTACAAATATAGTTGCTAGCAATGATAATGCTCTTCTCTACCATGATGATGTTATAACTCCAATCTATAGTGATATAAAGGTACCTATGACATAAGGAGAAATTATCCTTATGAAACTTGTCATAATCATGAAGGGAATTACTCCCTTGTTGAACACCACCCTCCTGATATACAACTCATCTATAGTGTTCAAGTTGTTTATGATAGTCCTACTCCCACTATTACCAATTAGAAAAATTATGCTTATGTGGGGAATGAGAGTACCTTTTTGCATGCGGATCATGGTAACAATGCTTTATGTGATGCTTATATTGTTGAGTTCATCCATGATGCCACTGAAATTTATAATGAGAAAGGGAGGCTTGGTTCTAAATATCTTAATAATAAGAAGTTCCCTCTCTTTATGTTGAAGGTTTTGAAGCTGCACTTGTTTTGTCTTCCTATGCTTATTGCTTTGTGCTTCAATGAATTATTCTATTGCAATATTCCTATGCATAGGAATCATGTTAGGCTTAAATGTGTTTAGTATTTGCTTCTTGATGCTCTCTTTTGTTCTTCAATTCTTATTCCTACAAGAGAATCATTAAAGTCTTATGCCTAGCTTAAAGGCATAAAAGAAAGCGCTTTTGGGAGGCAGCCCACATGAATAAATTTTTATATTTTGCTTTTGTTGTGTCTTGATGTTGTTTACTACAGTAGCATCATCATTGTATCTTTGCTTTTCATATTTGTGCCAAGTATAGCCTCCGATTGCTAGAAAGTTCAAAAGTTGTGAGGTGCTGTCCAGGAAACAGATTCTGTCCTTGGATAGAAAAATTCGTATAAAATCACCAGATCATCATTTTGGTCTGAATTTTTTCGACAGCGTTCTCTATTTAATTGTCTTTCGTGCGTCAGTTCTAAGTTTTTTTATTTGAGTTGCAGAAGTATCCCGAACAGATCAATTACTGCCTGCTGTTCTGTTTTTCACAGATTCTGTCCTGTTTTGCCTTACCTCCACTTTGCAAATTAAGAACTTGCTTTTTCTTTGCAAAAACCTTTTGGAAATCTTGAGAAACAGTAGAACTTCAAGAATATCCTTATTTCCAGCAAGGTATAATTATTTTATTAAGGGTACTAACCTCGCTAATCAGATTATGATGAGTTGTGTATGAAGGGAGTTTTCAAGTGTGCGAGGGAAGATGATAAAAAGATTCAGGAGTGTCAAGCGCTCAAGCTTGGGGATGCCCCCGTGCACCCCCAAGAAATATTCAAGGAGACTCAAGCGTCTAAGCTTGGGGATGCCCCCGTGCATCCCCTTCTCCATCAACATTATCAGTTCGTCTTTCGTTTCGCTATATTTTTATCACTTCATGTGTTATGTGCTATGCTTGGAGCGTCTTGCTTTTAGTTTTATTTTTAGTTTTTCATAACGAGTCGGAACTCAGCATTCCTTTATGTGGGAGAGAAACACGCTCCACCTCTACCTAGAACATTACATAGAATTTTCATGTCTATCTATGCTGTGTGTGTTCTTTGTCTTTTAATAGCTAATATCATACTCTGCTCTTAGTATTCATGCTTATCTTTTCAAGAGCTTTTATTTAGTTGGTTGCTTGAACTCTCTTTAATTACCATGCTCACCTTATTAAAAGAGTTTGCTTCCTTTGCATTGGTTAATGCGTCTATGATAAAGATGCTACTTTCATGATGGTGCTTAGTAGTTCAGGTTTTCTTATGGTTAATCTCAAATAGCTGGGGGGTTCCCAATGTGTTATTGGAGCACCAACTTGGTTTGTTTGCCTATGATATGGTATGGTTTAGTAATATCTTCCTTTGAGAATTTATTTTGATTGACTTGGCATATGCTCACGCATATTCAAGACTGTAAAGAAAGTCTGTCAAGCCTTGATGATCTTTTGTTTCTAAGTAGCGATATAACTACCATGCCTGATTCAATATTGCTTTGTCGCTCTGCATGATTATGATCGTCATTGCTCTCTTAGTTGGTCGCTCCCAGTCTTTTGCTAACCTCCACCTGTACTAAGCAAACTAACCATGCAATACATAGCTAATGGGAAAGTAGCCTAAAAACTATTGTGGTAAAGAATATGTTGCTTATGTATCTTATTTCTTATAAGTTGCTTGCTGAGCGGTAACCATGTTTCTGGGGACGCCATCAACTGTCACACTTTTGTTGAATATCATGTGAGTTGCTATGCATGTTCGTCTTGTCTGAAGTAAGGGTGATTTACCGTGGGTTGAATAACTATGCATATTGTTAGAGAAGAACATTGGGCCGCCAACCAAAGCCATGCATCATGGTGGAAGTTTTAGCTTGGACCCTAATCCTCAATCTCTCATGAGAGTATGCCTATGCATTAAAGAGGAGTCCATCATCTATTTTCTATGTTGTCCCGGTATGGATGTCCTCAAGTTGAGATCTATCAAAAACGAGAAATCAAATGCGATCTATCTCCTTGGACCTTTGTACAGGTGGCATAGAGGTACCCCTTTGTGACACTTAGTTGAAACATATGCAATGCAATGATAACCCATGGGGATCCGAGCTAATTAGGACAAGGAGCGAGCACTATTGGTATTCGATGCATGAGGCTTGCAACTTATAGGATGTTTTATGCATGACACATATGAAGTACTACTACCGTTGACACAATTGCTTCCATGTTTTTAAAATAAAAAGCTCTAGCACTTAACCTTTCTTTTACCTTTATGTTGAAGCACCAACTACTGAGAGCATGATTGTCATTCTGAGTGTAATGTGCATTGTCCCAAAGTAGCATTGTCTTTTGCATGATTGTGATATCGTTTATTCTGAAATGCTTGTATCTAGTCATCACTTAAACCTTGAAGGTGCCCCTGCATTTATGTTTTGCATCACTAAAGGGGGCAAGCTAGATATCACTTTATCATATTTGCACATCATGTTCATTGCAAATCTTTTTGATGTTTCAGTTTCATGTTGTAAAACTTTCAGTCATTTGTGATTTTCTCTTGAGACAACTTAATTACTATAGAATCATTGTCTCAGTAAGCTTTTGTCATATGACTATGAGAAGGTCCTATATGGTTAATAGCATGTCACCACAGAAATTATTCTTGTTATCATTTACCTACTCGAGGACGAGCAGGAATTAAGCTTGGGGATGTTGATACGTCCAAAATGTATCTATAATTTCTGCTTGCTCCATGCCACTCTAGGGTGATATTGCTATGATATTCATACACTTCCATACACTTTTGATCATATTTGGACTAACCTACTAATCCAGTGCACCCCGGTGCCAGTTTCTGTTTTCGGCTGTTTTTGTATTCCAGGTTTTCACATTACGAGAACTGCCAGGAAAAATCCAGAAAAAATATAAAAAAAATCAGCGTTCCAGGAGCTACCGTGCGGCCAAAGTACAGCCGGGGGGGACCCACAGGGGCTCCAGGTGGCCTGTGGGCGCGGCCCCCCCTGGGCCACGCCGGGAGGGCGCCTGGGCACCCCTGACCCCCTCTGGTGACCCCCTTTGGCATATATTTAAGGTCCGTCGATGAAACCCTGATTCCGGACCCCTTTTCTCCAGACGCGATTCCGATCTCCGCCGCCATCTCCATCAAGCTTCGGGGGACCAGAATTCCTGCGCCGGCACCCTGCCGGGACGGGGAAGTGCCCCCGGATTCATCTCCATCGACGTTGCTTCCTCCCTCCATGGTGCGGGAGTAGTTCCTCCTCGGGGCTGAGGTTCTTACCAGTAGCTATGTGGTCAATTCTCTCTCCCATGATGTGATCTTCGTTGTGATCATAGGCTATGTTAATCTAGGGTGATCCCATGATGTTTCCCCTTCCTCTATGTATTGGATTGATGTACTCACTTGTCTTTATCTAGTATAATCCCCGAGACCAAGGTGACAGCGGTCTATTGGACATGGATTAGAAAAGTATTTTCATGAGTGATTTCCTCTCTTGTGTGTTGATTGAAGATTGAGAGTCTCTTGGTGCTTGTCTTTGACTATCCTTTAGATATGTTGTGGTGATTGTGGGACTCTCTTTGGATGGCCGCGGTGACATTGGGAAATCCTTAGATTGAGAACTACGAACTTTGAGGTGTGCTTTTGTAGCCCTACATAATTCTCGTCCTCTCTTGACCACGAAGGAATGACCTCCGAGTGTGCCCCCTTTGCATGTTTTATGGGAAATATCATGTGATTCGATTATGTTAATGTTGTTGGGAGTTGCCACTAGTGAAAGTATGAACCCTAGGCCTCGTTTCCACCATTGCAATACCGTTTGTGCTCACGTTTACTACTTGTTTGCTTGCTGCACTATTTATTACATATTTATATTACCTTGTTTTGCCATCCATATCACTTGCCATTTAACATCTCTTCGCCGCGAAGTAGTGCACCTATACATCTAACAAGTGTATTAGGTGTGTTGGGGACACAAGAGACTTCTTGTATCTTAGTTGCAGGGTTGCTTGAGAGAGACCATCTTCAACCTCTACTTCCCTGAGTTCGATAAACCTTAGGGCATCCACTTGAGGGAAATTTGCTGCTGTCCTACAAACCTCTGCGCTTGGAGGCCCAACATAGTCTACAAGAGTAGAAGCGTGTGTAGACATCAGGGCGCGACAGGGGGGCGCCTGGACTCCCTGGAGGTCGTCTCCGGCTCCACTTAGGCTCGGAATTTTACTAATCTTGCAGAAACTCGTAATACGGAACTTTTATGGCGGTTCGCGATGTTTCCTTACCGTACTACATACCTTTTCTTTATTCTGCTTCTGCTGGCGTCTGAAACAGGGCTGCAACATGTTCTTCGTGGGTTGTTGTGTATATTATATTCACATCAACATTGACAGGGTCTCCTGCTATGTAATGTTTAAGTCTTTGCTCATTCACAACTTGAGGTTTGGTGCCTTCAAAATTATCAATCTTAATTGCACCAGACCGATAAACTTCTACAATATGAAATGGTCCTTCCCACCTGGACAGTAGTTTACCTGGAGAAAACCTGAAACGGGATTTGAACAACAAAAATTTATCACCAACATTAAATTCACGTTTCAGAATCTTCCTATCATGCCACTTTTTTACCTTTTCCTTGAACATTTTAGCGCTCTCGTAAGCTTCACTTCTCCATTCATCTAGAGAAGTCAAGTTCATGAGACGCTTCTCACCAGCTAGTTTTGGGTCAGCGTTAAGCTCTCTAACAGCCCAGAAAGCTTTGTGCTCTAACTCTAATGGCAAATGGCAAGCCTTGCCATACACCATCTTATAGGAGGACATGCCCTTGGGGTTTTTGTAAGCAGTTTTGTATGCCCACAAAGCATCTCCTAACTTATTTGACCAGTCCTTTCTATTTCTGTTTACTGTTTTCTGCAAGATCAACTTTATCTCTCTATTTGTGAGCTCAACTTGCCCACTAGTTTGAGGATGATATGGTGAAGCAATTCTATGATTAACATCGTATTTAGCCAAAGCTTTTCTAAAAGCTCCGTGCGTGAAGTGTGATCCCCCATCAGTCATGAGATACCTTGGTACACCAAACCTAGGAAAAATTACATCTTTAAGCATTTTCAAAGATGTTTTGTGATCAGCACTTTCAGTGGGGATTGCTTCAACCCACTTGGTCACATAATCAACAGCTACTAAAATGTGAGTGTACTTGTGTGAAGAAGGAAAAGGACCCATAAAATCAAAACCCCAACAATCAAAAGGTTCAATCACTAGTGAGTAATTCATAGGCATCTCATTCCTTCTACTAATGTTACCAACTCTCTGACATTTATCACGGGCTAAAACATAATTTCTAGCATCTTTAAAGAGAGTGGGCCAATAAAAACCTGATTGAAGAACCTTATGTGCACTCCTCTCACCGGCATGATGTCCTCCATAGGGACTATCATGACATCGTCTGAGAATGTCCTTCTGCTCATGTTCCGGTATGCATCTTCTCAGGATCCCGTCGGGACCTTCTTTGAAAAGATGTGGGTCATCCCAAAAGTAGTGCCTCAAATCATGAAAGAACTTCTTCCTTTGCTGAAGTGTTAAACCTGGAGGCAAATACTTTGCAACAATAAAATTAGCATAATCTGCATACCAAGGATTGGAAAGAGATCGTACTTTTACAACGGCAAGTTGCTCGTCTGGAAAACTATCGTTGACTGGGATGGGATAATGCGGTATATCTTCCATCCTTGAAAGATTGTCCGCCACCGGATTGTCTTCTCCTTTCCTATCAACAATCTGCAAATCAAATTCTTGAAGGAGGAGTACCCACCTGATAAGCCTTGGCTTGGCATCCTTCTTTGTCATAAGATACTTAATGGCAGCATGATCAGTATGAATAATAACTTTGGAATCAACAATATACTACCTAAACTTATCACAAGCAAATACTACAGCTAAGAATTCCTTCTCAGTAGTAGCATAATTTCTTTGAGCACTATCAAGGGTTTTACTAGCATAATGTATAACATTCAATTTCTTATCAACTCTTTGTCCTAAAACAGCTCCAACAGCAAAATCACTTGCATCACACATAATCTCAAAAGGTAAATTCCAGTCAGGTGGTTGTACTATAGGAGCGGTTATTAAAGCTTTCTTAAGGACTTCAAAAGCTTCCTTACAATTTTCATCAAATACAAAAGGAACGTCCTTCTGGAGAAGATTAGTGAGGGGTCTTGAGGTTTTAGAAAAGTCTTTAATAAATCTTCTATAAAAACCTGCATGACCGAGAAAACTACGAATACCTTTGATGTCCCTTGGATAGGGCATCCTCTCAATAGCTTCGATCTTGGCTTTGTCCACTTCAATTCCCCTTTCGGAAATCTTGTGACCAAGAACAATTCCTTCATTAACCATGAAGTGGCACTTTTCCCAGTTGAGTACCAAATTTGTCTCCTCGCATCTCTGCAAAACTTTATTAAGGTTGTGAAGACAATGGTCAAAAGAAGTTCCATAGACGGAGAAATCGTCCATGAAGACTTCCATAATATCCCCGCAGAAACCATGAAAGATACCAGACATACACCTTTGAAAAGTAGCAGGGGCATTACATAAACCAAAAGGCATACGCCTGTAAGCATAAGTACCAAAGGGACAAGTAAAAGTGGTCTTCTCTTGATCGGCAGTGTTAACATGAATTTGAGAGAAGCCAGAATAACCATCGAGATAACAAAAGTGGGTATTTTTGGATAACCTTTCAAGAATTTGGTCGATGAACGGCAACGGGTAGTGATCCTTCCTGGTTGCCTTGTTCAACTTCCTGTAATCAATACACATTCTATATCCAATAATAATTCTCTGAGGTATTAATTCATTTTTATCATTAGGAACTACAGTTGTACCTCCTTTCTTAGGAACACAATGTACCGGACTTACCCACTTACTATCAGCTATAGGGTAGATAATACCTGCGGCTAGAAGCTTGAGAATCTCAGTTCTCACGACATCCATCATCTTCGGGTTCAACCGTCGTTGATGATCAACAACTGGTTTAGCATCAGGCTCAAGGTTGATAGTATGTTGACAGATAGATGGACTAATCCCCTTAAGGTCATCAAGGGTGTAGCCAATTGCGCCTTGGTGTTTACGAAGTACTTCCAATAATCGCTCTTCTTCATATCCTGAAAGGTTAGAATTGATAATAACAGGATATACTTTCTTTTCATCTAAATAAGCATACTTGAGCGTATCGGGAAGAGGTTTAAGATCGAACACCGGGTCTTCTTTTGGTTTTGATAAAATTCCCAAAGGTTCAACCGGAAGGTTGTGCTTCAGGATAGCAGGCTGCCTCAAGAATATTTCATCTAGTTCATTTCTTTCATGCATATGCAAATCATTCTTGTTGTCCTCCATGTATTGCTGCAAAGGATCATTAGGGGGAATAGCAATAGAGGCAATACTTTCAATAATTTTATCATCACTAGGTAAATCAGTACCACGAGGCTGTTTAGAGAACTTAGAAAAATTAAATTCATATGGCTCACCATCGAATTCAACAGAAACTTTACCTTTCTTGCAATCTATTATAGCTCCACAAGTTCTAAGAAAAGGTCTACCAAAAATAATTGGACAAAAATTGTCCCTCTCTGAACCAAGTACTAGAAAGTCGGTAGGGTATTTTACCTTTCCACATAGGACTTCAACGTCCCTCACAATTCCGATAGGAGAGATAGTTGTTCTGTTTGCAAGATGAATGGTAACATCAACTTCTTCAAGTTCACAAGGGGAAATCTCACCGATGATCTCTTCATAAAGTGAATAGGGGATAGCACTTGCACTCGATCCCAAATCGCATAGCCCATAATAATTGTGATCTCCTATTTTAACAGATACCACTGGAGTACCTGAAATTGGGCCTTTATTCTTGGCTGTGACAAGGTTAGTGGAAACAGCACAAAAATTTATATTGTAATCCAAAACATCATTAGTAACAAGGTCTTTAATCAATGCAACTTGAGGATCGACTCTGATCTGGTCCTCAGGCTCATCAACTCTTCTCTCACTTTTATTTATTATGCCTGTCACAAGAGAGTGCTCCTTTATCCTTGCGGGAAAAGGAGGCTTTTCATATATAACTGCAAGCAAAATAGGGTCAGCAACATAAATATCAATAGGTGACTCTTTAAAAGGTTCATGGTGCTGGTCTCTCTTCTTTTTAAAAGAATCAACGTGAGAGGCAAAATTCTTACACAAATCAATCACTAGATGGGAATCAAGACCAATCTTAGAGCAAAAAGTATTGAAGTAATCAGTTTTCACATAGCTCTCAATATAATCATGTTCATAATCTATAGCGGGTTCAATAGCTTTATCAATTTCCCAATCTTCGGTATTCCTCTGGATCCTTTCAATGAGATCCCACCTTTCTTCAACACTCTTCTTCCGAAATACCCCACTAGAGGAGGCATCCAGCATCTCCTTATCCCGACGAGAAAGCCTGGCATAAAAATTTGTAAGTATAATTTCCTTGGGAAGCTTATGAATAGGGCATTTGAGCATTAGGGACTTCAATCTCCCCCAAGCTTGAGCAATACTTTCTCCGTCACGAGACCTAAAATTATAGATATAGTTCCTGTCTCGATGAATTTCATGAAGAGGATAAAACCTAGTATAAAAGAGAGACATAAGCTCCTGCCAGTCAAGCAAGTGTGAGTTATCAAGAAGCCTATACCAATCCGAAGCTTTATCTATAAGTGATACGGCAAACAATTTCCTCATGACAAAATCCCTCGATACACCTGCAAGCTTAAATAATGAACTTAGTTGTGACAGATATAGCAAGTGTTCACCGGGATGTCTGTCTCCTGCATAACGATTAGCCAAAACATAATCGATAATGCCAGCTGGTATTTTATAAGGCACAATTTCAATAGGGGGAGGATCAACCACCACAGGTGTGGGGCGTCTTCCCGTAAGCAACGACCCAATAACAGGGTTGTCCATAAGGACAAAGAGCAGCAATAGCAAAAATAAAAACAGAACTATAAAAACTTCCTTACCAGTTTCACTTTACCAATAGCGCTACGCTCCCCGGCAACGGCGCCAGAAAACGGTACTTGATGACCCACAACCGTAAGGGATCTATTGCAGCGTTTTCGATAAGTAAGAGTGTCGAACCCAACGAGGAGCAGAAGGTATTGATAAGCGATTCTGAGCAAGAAATTACTGCAAGCATTGAAAGATAACTTTTAGGGGTTTTCTCGGTATAAGCAACAGTAAAGTAAAAGCAAGTAATGTAAAAGGTACTGAGAGTAACAAGTGGCCCAATCCTTTCTTAGCAAAGGAGAGGCCTAGCAACTGAACTTATAAAGACTAAAGCATTCCTGAGGACACACGGGAGAGGTAGTCATGTGCTTTTGCCATATTCCATATCGATACTATGTTATGTGTTGATAAGTGTTGAGTGGGTGGATCTATGCTAGTGCACTCTCTAGACTAAGATGAATGCACTCTTATGATTAAACACCTTGCAAGCATCCGCAAATAGAAGATAGAATTTAAGGCAAAAGCCTAACCATAGCAATACGATCGAGGATCCATTATTCCCTTATGCAAAAGCGTGCGAACTGGGGTTCAGGTTTCTGTCACTCCGGCAACCCACCATAAGCATTCTTTATACACAATGTATTCTCCTAGTTCCTTGATAAGGCGAAGTGTTGAGTGTTCGACTCACACAACACCACTAGTAGAATGACAACACAACTTAAGTATCAAACAACACATATTACTTCAACATCATATGACTACTAACAACAAGACTTTCCCCATGTCCTCAAGAACTAAGGTAACTACTCACGAGACATAAAAGAGATCATGATCAGTGGGGATAAATAGGTGATAAACAATCTGGACATAATAATATTTCTCCAACAAAACTCAATAGCATTCACCACAAAGTAGTAATCAACACCGATGGAGTAGAGAGGATAGGTAGTACGAGTTACAACACAAGTTGCGATTGTAAGATGAGATTTGGATGAAGATGGAGATGGTGCTGGTGCTGGGGATGATGTTGATGATGATCTCGATGATGCCCGTGACGATGGTGATGACGATGGCGACGATCTCCCCTTCCGGGAGGTGATCTCCCCGGCGGAATCTGCCCGCCGGAGATGGCTTTTTCTTCTCTGTAGGTTTCCGCCACGGAGCGGCGGCGGAACTCCGTAAAAATCCCCGTGCCTAGGGTTTTCGGATAACGGAGAGCATATATGCAAAAGGGGGCGACCAGAGGTGGGCCAGGGGCTCCAGGCGCCCCCCCCCCCCGGCGCGGCCAGGGGGCGCCCCCAGGGCGCCTGGGCACCCTGTGGCCCCCCTCTGGTTGCCCTTTCGCGTGCCTTCGTGATCCGTCAGAAAAATATCTCCCGTCAATTTTCAGGTAATTTGGAGGTATTCTTCTTCAGCAACTCAGCGTCCACTTTTTTCTGCTGAATCCTGCGTCTGCTGCTTCGGCATCGGAAAGTTTGCAAACTGTGTAAAATAGACCAAAACAACATAAGAACATCACCGTAACATGAAATATATCAATGTATAAGGATAAATTATGATACAAAATAGTGATGCATTTTGGACGTATCAGTTGCACAGGCGATCCCAGCCTTTGCAATGTCAGTTTTCTACCTCACAAAATCGTTCTGCGAAGAGCTCAGTTCTATGATTGCCAGATACTGGTGGAGCCACCAAGATAAAGACAACAAGATCCATTGGATTACTTGGCAGAGGCTCACACGGTCGAAGGGAAGGGGAGGCCTTGGTTTTAGGTACATACATGACTTCAACATTGCTATGCTTGCCCAGCACGTTTGGCGTCTGATAGAGCAGCCAGAGAGTCTGTGTGCGCAGCTTATGAAGGCAAAGTACTACCCGGACTGCTCCATACTGGATGCGGTACCGGCCTCAAACATGTCATATGCCTAGCATAGTATCACCTATGGAGTTGATCTAGTTAAGCAAGGAATGATCTGGCGGGTAGGGGACGGGCAAAGCATTCACATCTGGGATGACCCATGGATCCCCAGAGCTTGGTCTAGGCGAGTCATCACTCCTCGCGGGGCCAATCTCTTGACAAGAGTCGCTGAGCTTATCGACACAGCAACTGGCAAGTGGGATGTGGTCTTGGTTAATGAGACGTTCTGGGAGGAGGACGCCAAACTGATCCTTCAAATGCCACTAAGGGACGGATCAGGTGACTTTTTGGCATGGCATTTCGATTCTAAAGGTGTGTTCTCAGTTAAGCAAGCGTATAAGCTAAATCGGGCTCTGTCCGAACCCGGGCTTGCACTGGCCGATGGTTACTTGGATGGAGGGGGGAGGCAAAATGGAAGAGATTATGGAAAATACCGTGCCCGGGGAAGGTCAAACACTTCATGTGGCGTCTAGCGCACAACACACTGGCCACAAAGGACATTCTGTGTCGGAGGGGTGTGGCGATTGAGGATCACAAGTGCTTTCTGTGCAATGCGAGGGATGAATCAGCTAAGCACCTGTTTGTGGAGTGCCATGAGATAAAAAAGGTGTGGCGAGGCCTAGATCTTGAACATGTGAGGTTGAGACTCACTGAATGTGACAGCGTGGATAGCACCTTGAACTGCCTGTGGCAAATATCTCAGAAGGACCAGATGGCTATCATCGTTATGTGGTGGCAATGGTGGACTCAGCGCAACAAGGTTCGAGAGGGTGACAAGCCGATGGAACACGCACAGTTTGCTGTGAGGGTTGCATGCCCGGCTGCAGAGTATGAGGGGTGTTTCTGCAAAGCACCACCCCCACCAAAGAGCACGGCCCGCTGGATCCCTCCACCACCGGATATTCTCAAATTCAACGTCGATGGGGCCTTTCTGGAGGACGGATCGCAGGCGGCCTGGGGCGTGGTTGTAAGGACTAATACAGGCGACGTGGTGGCAGCGCGGGCTGGACGTATTGACCATGTTGCTGATGCCTTCGGTTCTGAGCTGAGAGCGGTGGAACAAGCACTTGATCTTGTGGCTGAGTTGGGCGTGGTTCGGCTAACAGTGGAGATGGATGCCCTGATGCTTGAACAGGCCCTGAAGAGACGTGCTCCAGATTTCTCGCGGCACGCTCCGGCGATCGAGGATATCAAGGTGCAATCACGGCTATGGTTCTCTTCCTGTGTGTTCACTCATTGTAAACGGGATGCCAACATGGCAGCTCACCATATGGCACAGTTAGGCCTGACTCTCCAAATGGGAGAGGTTTTAGTTGCGGATCTTGTACTTCCAGCAAGTGTTGCTGACTCTGTTATGGGCGATCTTGCCCTGAACGTTTCGTAATAAAGCTCTTTGCTTACCCTAAAAAAATGTTCCAACACAACAATTTGCCATTACCCGCAAAAAAAAAACAATTTGCCATTGATTATACAATCTGAGACGCCTATTATATTTATTTTTGTAATTATTCTACATTGTATAATTTTTGGCAGTCTCCCACAATTAATTATATTTTATTATTGTATGATCTTGCTTTCGCAGCCATGCAAAGCAACTGGGTAGTCCAGGATATATCTCCTGATATAACCCATTTATGTTTCTCATTTTTCTTATTTCTATATGCGCAACAAGCACATGGTCTTATAGTAATTCCGTTTTTATTTTATTTGTTGGCTCATAATTTATTATTTCATGTATCCTTTCACTGCCTAACCTACTAAATGCCGATATGGTATTAGGAGTATGGGTATGAAATGGTGCCTGTTTTGGGCTCACATGTACCATCTACCGTTTTACCTCCCTTTTGTGCAGTTGTTCTCTTGAAGAGATGGTCAGATGTGTTGTATATTCAGATTTTTACTATGGTCTTTATCATCATAGCTAAATTTTATATGCCCTAATTTTCTAAAGTATTTGATTTGTTTTGGTGATTTAGCTTACAATTTTCTTAATCTCTTGATTTTTTGTTTATTATGAGAGTTGATTGTTTGTTTCCTATGAATATTTTATGATGCCTTTTATTTTTTGGGGAGATTACCTAGGCGAGAGTTTGTTTGGGGTAATTATGGTTTAGCTTTCTTTCTCTATCCTTGGTTATATGTTGTGTATTTCTCTTCCTTATTCTCTTATTTGTACAAGTAAGAAGTGGTCTGCATTATTCTACTACACTCACCACTATAAGTCACAATAAAATATTCTCCCAACTCATTAATGAGCTATAGATGGAAGATGTACTACAGTAGTTTGATTAGCTTGCAATTGAGAAGATGCATCAGTGTAACTGTTTTACCCTAAAATGTGTCTCAATTGATAATATTACTCACTATCAATTTCCATTTGTCATATCTCTCAAAATCATTGTTGATTTCCCGCCGCAACGCGCGGGGTATCTTCTAGTAAACTATAAAAAGCAGACATACATAACTAAAGACAAGGTATTCTAAAATCTGTCAAAATAAAGCCCCATGTAAAGATGTACTTCGACCATGCACTTTTGTAGTTCAAAAGATTACCAAATGTATGGAACTCCAAATAATTTTTTTACTTTGCATTACCAGTGATCCGTTCGTTCCCTATTGTTGTCACCTCCATGGTAATCATTGCCACCTAATTCTGGCAAATAATCACTTGGTATGTATGGTTCTCTATTTGTGCATCACAAGTTGTAATGGGTTCAATATGTCAGGTCACTAACTTTTCTTGCTATATCCATATGTAAATGTCTATCTAGTGTACTCTATATTCAATTTTTTGTCTGTGTGGACTCATAGTACTATTCAAGTTTTTCTTAATGTTCTTGTGGGAACTACCTAATATTGGCCCAAGTAAAGTGCACGAGCTAACCTTCCCATTTTCTTTGATTTAGAATGGTCTAGCATCCTTAAGTTTTGTTTCCTTTCTACTTCAGGCAACATGGGACACATCTTAATGGAGCATTACAGAGAAATGCGACTCCAAGAGCATTTTCCGCTGCCATGAGCCCCGTGACGTCAACTCTATGATGATGCCCGTTCCTTTTTATTATTCATAATAATGATATTTTTAACTCTTTCACTGGTCCAGCCAGGGATTATTTATGTATATGATGTTGTGGCAGTATTTTATAGTTTAATAATACATTCATCTACGTTGATAATAAATGTAGAAAACAAAATTGTGCTAGGTGATACATCTAGCTTATTTTTTTCCCATGTCATGACATCATTTGATCATTTTTTAAGGAATAGTAATCCACATCTATTTGGTATACGATATAACTGATAGCTTTTTATTCTTAATTATGAGCTTTCTCCCTTAACATCTATAGTTACTTACCCAGCAATGCTCCTAATTCCATGATGTGTCTTAGCCTTTGGTTGACATAATAAAAGGTGAGATCTCTTCTGGCCAGACAAGTGGAATATTAAGCATCTAACTAATCATTGAGCTTCATGACTTAAACATTTTTTATAAAGTTAGTTCCCCAAACTTGCATGGCTAGGGATTTATAAACTCTATTCCACGCCCCCACTCAATACAACCTTATCAACAATTTATTCAGGTTCATGTTTTGGTGAGACTTATGTATGCAATATTATGAGAATAATATTCTCATAACACTTCCGCACTGCACGCACAACGCGAGAGCACTGCACTCTTAGTAGCTGAGGCACTGCAACACAGCGACCAGTGAACTTCGTCTCGAAAAAACTGTACGTGTTGTTTTTTGTGTACCTTTTTAGCTCTAGTTTTTTAACCATTTATCAGAATTATGCGTGTAATATACCGTTGAAAAGCTATGGAGTAGACGCAACTTCGCCATGTTGAACAATTTCCAAAATTCATCACAGTTTAAGAGCAGTTTCGAAAATCGTGCGGCTCATAACGAATGACAGCGAGCGTTTTTTCACGTTTTCTTCTAATCCGCTCGCCGGAATGAATCAAATGATACACCGTTGGAAAGGTATCGTTGAGGCGCATATTTTTCATATCTATTATTTTTTCTAATTCGCTACGGTTTAAGAGCAGTTTTGAATTTAACAAATCGTGGAATTAAGTTTTTCAAATTTTTTGCAATTTTCGGTACTGTTTTAGCTTCAATTTTTTAACTATTTGTCGAAACGAGGCGTGTGATACGCCGTTGGAAAGCTACGAACGAGGCGCAACTTTCATATGTTGAAATGTTTTTGAGATTACTTACGGTTTTTAGTTAATTTTGAAAATCGTGCGGCTGACTACGAGAGGCAGCGGCCATGTTTTCGTGAAATTTTTCCAAACTGCTCGTCGGAAAGATATCGTCGAGACGCAATTTTTTCATGTAGAATGCTCCCTCTAGTTCCTTACGGTTTAAGAGCAGTTTTGATTTTACCGAAATGGGGATACTCTGTTTTTTTGCGACACCCAAATCGAACGAGCGAACTTCATCCGACAGAAAACCGCATTGCTTCGGTCGAAAACCGCACTTCATCAGGCTGTCAAGTGAACTTCATTATTTCTTTTGTCAAACGTAAATTTTTCTCACACGAGTTTTTGTTGTCTTTTTGTTAAAAAAAATTCGTTAATGAGAGTGGACTATAAGACTTCCGAAAGTGAACCATAACACTATCCAAAGTGAACCTCATGAGTTATTGTTGTCTTTTTTTTCATACTTACTAATTTTTTACGCGCGTTGACCAGGCGAGTGGACCGCATGGACTGAGCAAGTGAACCACATGTAATGAGAAGTGAGCTGCTTTCCGAGGTGTTTTTGTTTCGGATCACCAAGTGAACCACAAAGGAGTTATATGGCGAACTTCATGAGAGAACAAAGTGAGCTTCAAAACATACATATCCATTCATTAATTTTACACAGCTACACATCCATCCAGTACATATCAGAATCAACGACAGAGTACCCAACTTAACTGAACTAGGCAAAGACTTGCTTGTGCAAAATTACCATCCATTTTCTTACAACAAAATGAACTTCAAATGCACTAGGCAGTACCCTTTTTCTCTCCGCGTTTATCATACACAACAAAATGGAACTTCAAATGAACTTCAAAAAAACAGTGGAGCAACAAACTGGGGTACTATGCAGAGCAACAACTATTGTTAGAAATCTACAGAAAAAGAGCAAAAGAAGCTCTTCTGAACTGCGCATGGGCGACTACTATTCCAGGGCGTCGTCGCCCGCGAACTGCATGTCCGCACCGCACGAAAACGCTCGCATCATGCACATGGCTGCTTCCACCCACACACTAGACTGCACGCCGCCGATGGTTGTGCTGCTTACACTCACGCAGTGGGCTGCATGACCAAAATCAACAACAAAAAAACTAAAATATACACACAGAAAATTGTGAGCTCCAAGCCCAGGGACTGCACGGTAAAGACGGGTGTGCTCCTTACACTCACGCGGTGGACTGCACGACCAAAATCAACAACAAAAATACTGAAAAATACACAAAAATTGTGAGCTCCAAGCCCAGGGACTACATGGTGCCGATGGGTGTGTTGCTTACACTCACACAGTGGACTGCATGCCACGAAATAGAGTCGGAGAAGGGCCGAGGGGGCAGGCCGGATCCGTGGATGAAGGAGGTTGGGGAGGCTGGTGCCACGCTCCTGTAACACCCCAAATTTTTGAGTTGGTTTTTCTTTCAAACTTTTGGCCTTTTTAAAAGGGGTTGTTTGATCTTTTCTTTTGCCCTTCTGAAATCCCTTTTTCCAAAGTTTGTGTGTCTTCTCAAGCTTGGTTTTTGGCCTTGAAGTTTTTCTCTTGTGTTTGGCTCAAGCACAAGTTGAGTTTCAAAAGAAGTTGTTTGAGTTCTCCACCTCTTGATTTAAACTTCTCAAGTTTAACCTTGGACTTATCTCCCCTCCAACCTTCATCTTGCCATGATCCCAACAGAAACAATCCTCTCCAAGACCCTCTCCACACCTTGGGACAAGTATTTCATCAATTCCAGCAGGTTATAATCTTATTGGAATTTTTCCTCCTATTTAATTTACCCCAAAACAAATTCTGTCTTTTATAGTGGGCCTTGGTGAATTACAAAGGAGCCACCATTTCCATCTAGTTGTTTGACCCCAAACCAACTCTCCTAGATAGTCCTTAGTACCCACAACCTAGAACCATCTTGTTTCACTGGTCCATAGTTCAAAATTTTCAAATTTCACCTGCTGCAAGTTTGGACCAGATTTGCAAAATTTGGTGAAATTCATATTTATCTTCATCCAAAAATCCTGTGAAAAATCATGCAGCCTCTACCTTCATCAAGAGGCCACTCCACCAAAAATCAGCTCCAGAAACATTGCACAAATACCAGAATCAATTCATCAAGCACCTAGCCCACACTGTTCTGTCATATTCAGAACTGATAACTGAAATTGTCGACAGTTCAACACTTCGTCAGTTTCGACAGTCGTCGGGCGCAGCGAAAAAACCTCGTCTATATCTTCCTTGGCTCGACGCTGCACTGCAGCTTCTTCTTATCCATGCGCCGCACGGTCGCTTGGCCGTTTCTGGGCGTCGGTGGCGCCCTGGCCGACCACGCCGGCGACTGCCACGGCCACAGCGCCGCCCGTGGCAGCTGACAGAAGCAACGCCGCAGCTCCACGCCGTTTCGCGCCGCCCAGACCACCCCAGTGCTCCGCGTGTCCCTCTCCACAGCAAACGCACGCCCGGCACACCGTCGCCGTGGCCTGGCATGCGCAGAGCGCCGTTTCTGCTGCCGACAAGCCGCGCGGCCGTTCCGTCGAGGACAGGCCATAACACCACCCCTACTACTGAGTTAAGCACGGGAATGGAGCTCCTACAGATCATAGATGATGCTCAAGCCCCTAGCCCCGCCGTCCGACCACTGCAGCGCTGTAATTGTCTCGCCGGACTTATCCGTTCGCGGCAGCCACCTCGAGCCGCCTATAAAAGGCACCCCCGAGCTCGTGCTCGAGCACACACGCCTCCACTACTTCCCTTGACCACGCCCAACCTCTGGAAGAGCCTCGAGAGGCTTTTCATCCCCGGCTCCGGCCAGCTACCTCCGCCTCGGGCTCCAGCTCCGTTCACTCCGGTGAAGGCTTCTCCGCCGCCGTGAATCGAACGTAGCACCCTGGCATCCACCTAGTCCTAACCCCCAACTCAATTTCACTCTAGAAACCTTCTCCGACGAGGTCCACGACCACCCGAGCTGCCGTCCGCCGAAGATAAGCTCGCCGTCGACGTGGGGCTCGCCGACACCCAACCCCACCACCGTTCGACGCGGAAGACCACCGCGAAGCTGTAGGTACCACTCCCCTCCCCTATCTCACCGTAGATCGACGCCGGCGATCACCGCAGCACCGGCGCCGGCGCGGCCACTACGCCAGGATTGAGTTCTTGTAACACGCTAATGTGATACTACAAGTCAGAATATGTGTTACCGCGGCTCTTAGTAACACTCTTTCGTATATGTTCCTATATGCCGTGTTACTAGGTTGTACCTATTGTAGCACATAAGAATTGTTCCTATATGTATTTACAGATGTTACAACTGTACAGTAGTAACACCATCCATATGTGTTACCGGAGCTCCTGGTAACACATTTCTATAACAATAGTCACACACTTTGTAACATATTATTCTAGGTGTAGCAACATGTTTAGTAACACGTTTGATTAAAAACTGCAACACAACTATTCATCATTGATAGTGATTACAATTGGCCTATGTAACACATTTTGATAATTCAGCAACACAATTTGTAACACCTTTTCGTTATTGTAGTAACACAGTATTAACATTTTTTCTATGCATTGTAACATATCTAGTGGTGAACGTAGTAACACCATTTTAACAATGCTAACACAACATAATTAGTCAGACTTTATTATTGCATCAATAATTTTTTGTGGCATACTTGCAATAGTGAAATTGATAAGCATGACACATTGTGTACTAAAAAAGATATGGATATAAAACGTGATGCACGACAAGAAGGATATAAATACTGATATGTGTTTCCATAATATTTGTAACAGTGAACATATAGAAGATACATTTTCTAGCAACAAAATACATTTCTCAACCCATTGTTGTAAACTGTATTATACAAAAGATTTCCTATAATTGCAACTCCGCTACAACCTTCGTGATCATTGGAATGCGCGCTTGGATCTTTCTTGGCTCAATATGTCATATTTGCATCTTGATTCCATCATGAACACAAGCATCCAAATCAATTCAGGCATTAAAATTCTCGGTCTGAAAGAAACAATTCAATTGTAATTAAGTATAAACTAGATTTAATTTAAAAGAGCTCAAGACTTTAAATATTAACATACACATGCCAAAGGCCAAGCAATTGTTAAACAAGAGATGAAAGCATCACCAATTGCCCTACAGTCTTACCGTCCCTTACAAATAGCTCACATTCTCAAATAGGTCCATCAATTTGCATTGATATAAATTGGCGGCCTGGTTCAACACCACCAACCAAATTTTTGGTTTGCACCCAAAATAATGGCATATGGCACATGCCTTCTGTTTGGATATGTTGAAGACTTTAGAATCACTCTTGTGCCAACCTAAAATATGTCGAATACTTTAGAATCAATTAACAGAATGGCACAAATCATCTGTATGAACAAGAATCCAGTAGGACACACCATTTCTTTTACCTCCATTGAAGGACTACATCTCTGCTTAGAGGACACCGGGCCTAGAGGCTTGTCTTGAGCACTTTTTTTGTGTAGTATTGTCAAATTGTCATCCATATTCTCCCCAACCTTTCTCATCTTTGGGGAAACATAATAGGGAAAAAAATCCTTGTGTTTTGGCAATGTAAAGTTCATAGTGCATTTTATTCCATAAACATTACATGTACTAATATCATTTTACTTCAGTAGAGTCCATTCCATGCAAATCAAACTTAAAATGCAGAAATGCGTTGTTTCACCATTATACAAACAAATAAGAGTCAACAATGTCAATAATGAGCACTTAAATGGCATATGACTAATACAACCTGACCTTTTAAACAAACATTGACAAACGAGTAAGGAAAGTGAGGCTACTAATGAAATGACCAAGAAAAAAAATCTATAATGCAATGTATTCTCGAATTAATAAGGAAAACTGGATAAGTATATATGGAGCTTGGTTGGTTAAATAAGTGCAAGTCAGTATACATTGTTGATCTTTCTTATTTAATATCATACCAGACATATTGTCGATGGAGCAACATCATACTCATCTTAAGTTTGTAACTGGTCCATCAGCGTCATCTTGTGGGTCTGATGGAGCAACATTAGTGTTGGTCTTCTTCCTGAATACATACAGCTGGACCCGACCCTCTTCTCATTGTTATGCTCGGATATCATTTTCCTCACATTAGTATCATTAGCCTCTGCCACGCGGGTATTTTTTTTCCTTAGTACAAGAAATCCTATGCTGCCAAGAAGCCACCTTCTTCAATCAATCTGACTAACTCAAAATATGATATATCTTATATATCCATGAATCCTGTGTTGTTCATTCTCATCATCATATTGCAGGTCAATTTCCCAATTTTCCACAGCCATCTATAGTAACACAGAAAGATGAGCAATATTACTCCTGTTTTTGTACAATATTACCAAAATCATGTGCGTGTGTAATTCTTAGTAACAAGTATATAAGTACAAGGAATCTACTTGTACTGCAGCAGCGAACACTGATGTGGAACACACATTGAGATCACTTTTATTATTCAGCTCTATATTCATTCAACCAATACCAAGAAACAATATTCACTACCTGGTACACATGCTATGAACAATTACGTAATACCAAATTCAGAGAAGAAGACAGTTGGATACTGAATTAGTGTCAATGAACCAGCCTAAAACAACTAGCTATAGTAAGGTGGTTCTCCATTAGTTACTACCCCAATGGTGGCTTCAAAAACGAAAATTGACTACCCATGACTAATCAAAACTTTTGAATGACATCTGCTACTTAGATTTGGAATCTCATTATCAAATAGAACTAGGATTTATTTTGGCAAAAGAAGACCACATATGTTATGCAGGTAGTGCCCAAGCAGAATGAAAAAGACTATTCTCAATTAGTGGGCTAATTTACATCTTAATAACAGATTTGGATATGGGTATAACATCAAACAACTAGCCTGCAATCCTAACGAATATTTAGAGAAGAAAAGTAATTAGCTAGAAGCTACTGATATATTATAAATATAATACCACTGTACTAGACCGAAACCATGGGAACCGTGAACTAGTACTACGGTGAAAACAACAGAGGAATGAACCAGTACTAGTACTAAGATTACCGCTTGCTCCAGATCGGGACTTCGTATCAGGGAGATCAGCAATGGGTTGGGCGTTAAGATCAATACCAGCCTTGAGGATGATGGTAGTCCTTTTGGATGTAGTTTCCGGATTCGAAGACCGATGATGTCGTCGCCGCATTGGTTGCCGCCGACGCAAATCGAGGCAGCAACAGTTCAATCGGGGCGCTGAAGGACAGCGGGGTAGGCGATGAAGGGTGGCCGCGGAGGGCGCATGGTGGGCGGCGTTGACGGCGGCGGTGGAGGGGGCATGCTGGGCGTAGAGGGCGGCGAGTTGGGCGTTGTGTAGATGGGATCTCGAGATCCTATTTATTTATTACCCTTTCGTTAGTAAATTGGAGGGAATATTGAGCGGGGATATCTTGGAGCCTTTGTTAGGAAGAAAAAATGTGACATATTTTTTT
>LR738709.1:705629055-705686153 GCA_902687465.1 Secale cereale | reverse complement strand
ATAAGCCCTTTATGTGATGTCGCTCAGACGTCCGACTGTGGCATTATTTTTATTCATAAGCCATGTATGTGATGTCGATCGGACGTCCGACTGTGGCATTCTTTTCTTTTATAAGCCCTTTATGTGATGTCGCTCAGACGTCCGACTGAGGCATTCTTGTTACTTATTTTACTATAAGCCCTTTATGTGGTGTCGCTCAGACGCCCGACTATGGCCTGTTATCATTTATTATTTTTCCTACGAGGCGTCACCCAGACCCTCGTTTGGTCTCTTTATTATTGTCTCTTGGACTTCGGGAGGATTACCGCCCGGCTTCCATCTTTACCTTTAGCGCATTCATGTTTTATTACGGTCACAGTTTTGCTGGAATACTCATATGCATTCATGTTGGCATTTGTTATATCTTAAGTCCGAACTGTCTTGCGAGTACATTCAAAGTACTCACCTGGCTTGTTGATTTGGCCAGATGTGGACGAAGGCGATCACATGGATGAAGAGCTCGATAGTGAGTCCGACGCTTAGAGGAGTCCCAGTCAGTCCCTTGCGATCCTGGAGTTGATCACTGTTTTATAACCGCTTCCGCTTACCACCAAATAAATTCATTGGGTCTCACTCCGACACCCGATGGACTGTATTATATTGGAGTCACATCACCCACCTCACTGTGACATATTCCACCACCTTTTATTACGAGTCAGTAGCATGCCACCCTACCCTGTGCTATATCCGCCTCTATGTAATATATTGGCGCGCTTGTAATAAAATTGTTGAGCAAATCCAGCTCAACCTTGTATAATATTCAGTGTACTGGATTTCTGTATCAAGGAATTGTCTGCCGGTAAGGAATTATATTCCCCGCTGGTTTATTAAAAAGGTCGGTCTTCCGGTAATTATTTTACTGAAGGACCGGTCGTGACAGCTCCTCACGCGCATGCCCTGCTGATCCGGGGGAGAGGGAAAAGCACGTGTCCGTGGCCGCAAAATCCCCTGTTTCTCGGTGCGGGGCAGTGCACGGCGGGCTGTAGCACGGAACCGCATCATGCGTGCGCCCGAGCTGTGCACGGCGGGCTGGAGCCCTGCAGAAGCTGCATGCTCACTCAGAGCGGCAGGAAAATGCCAGCAGGAGGAAGGGCTTCGGCAGCGACCGCGTGCTTGGGACAGCGAAAGGCGGATGGTGCGGGCCGGAGCCAGCGATGGCTTTGTGAGAAGCCAGCGACGGGGTTCCTTCGCAATGGCAACCATGACGAGGAAATCGTCATGCCATGGGCGTACACGAGCTGCCTCACCGCCACAACAGTACTGCACGCGCGCGCATGCTGGACTGCGTGGCCGTGCTACTTGACCATTGATACATGGCACGGGCCAGATCCAGCAGGGAACCGACGGTGGCGCCACTTTTCCGAGTCGACACGATGGTCGGCGGTGTGGAGGGGCACGGCGGACTGTGCAGCGGCGGGTGGTGAGGGATAGTGTTAGATCTGGCGTAGGGGAGGGCGGGGGCGGCGCGGGAGGGTGTGGCCGCCTCGGATCCGGTGTAGGGGAGGGCGGGGGCAGCGCGGGAGGGCGCGTAATCTCCAGCAGACCAGCACCATCGCCGAGCTGCGCCTCTTCGATCTGGCGCCGGACAGGAGGTTCATCGCCGGAGAGGAGCCGCGCGGTGGGAAGGAGGCGGGGCTCTTCGGTGGAGAAGGATGGGTGGCGTCGACGGGGGTAGGTGCCGGTGGAAAGCCAGCCGGTGCGGCGCTAGTGGTTGCCGGCGACGGCGGTAGAAGGTGAGGAGGATTGGGGTTGGTCTGGTGAGATGGGAAAGGAGACGGGGAGACAAAGGTGGGAGGAGGTGCCTCTCGTGGGCACGAGTGTGGGAGCCTGGGAGGAGTGGGGGTGGGTTTTGGGCTGGGGTTGTGGGCACGGGTTGTGGTGGGTTGGTCGTGGGTGTACAGAGTGTTATGAGAATAAGGCCTTTGTTATGAGAATAAGGCCTTTGCTCTTTTCACCTACTGAAAGACTACAAACAGTTGAAAGGCACCTCCCAAGTTCCTTCCCCATTTCAATTTCCTTTGGTGATCTCCTTCCATCACAAGCGCTCAATTGTAAAGGTATTTTTTGGAACCTCCTTCACCTTCAAGGCAAAGTGAACACTCAAAATATGCTGCAGTGTAAAATGTTCTTCCTCCTAGATTACAATTGTGCCTTATGTCAATATAATGTCAAGGAATACAAGTGTAACATCCCTGGGAATGGTGATTCGCCTTGCAATGTTCAAACTTCCTATGGCCTGCATAAACAAGTGGCATTAAAATTATGGGAGAGATAGATACCGTGAAACAGGAGACCAACATACTATTTGCCTTCGAATATCATTCTAGTACATGGTGCGTTCAGGAAGTATGTGATAGCAAAGAAAAATGTGCGTCCAAATTTTGATGATGAAGAATTTTGGGTTGTTAGCACACCTACGTGTCTAACCAGAATCTATGAGATTCAAAAGTCATTTAACTCATTTGCTTTGGTTAATTGTTGTGGTAGAGTCTGAAGATCCATTCAGGTCATTTGTGTTGTTGGATGACTAATTTTGGTGCTAGATTTTTTTCATTCCCCCAAACTCAAAACTTTTCATGGCAGCCAAAGAGTAGACCGGTCACCAAATATTTTGCTATTGTAATTATAAAATCATCGGTATTTATTTGTAAACATGCATTCCCACAGCAAGGTGCGGGGAATCATCTAGTATTGATAGCTGTCCATTTCATTTACTTGCGCTTAATTAAAATCATGCAATCTAGAGCCCTCTATTAGCTTCCGAGTCTCTCCCATGACATTTAAAGATAAGATACCAACACATACATATATTTGCAGTTCATCCTGGTAACCCAAACTAATTTGTTATGACTTGAAGTCTTGTTGCTTCTATTTTTCCTTGATCTTGGAAAAATCAATTTAAGCAAAATGTTTCAAGAAACACTATCCGCATAAAAAAGAAACAAGTTCATTTTACTTGTAATATGTAATCTAAATTTTAGTGTGGGTGCATTTCTCAAGACTGTTGTTAAAATTGTATAATAAATATTGTAGCTTAATCCCTCCAATCCATATTAATTGTCATTGATTTAGTACAATTTTATATTCAATCCATATAAATTTCCATTGATTTAGTACAACTTTGTACTAAATCAGTGACAATTAATATAGATTAGAGGGAGTAATGTTTAACTGGATCATGTGGATAATTTTGGTGATATAACGTACAATTATAACTACAAAGACGTATGTGAAAATGAGTTATAAATAAGTAAAAATATTTATAATCTCTTATTTTAATATATCAAGGACCGCATATTAGACACGAGTCTCGAATTTGCGCTGGTAATTCATGATCACTATTTGTAAATAAAGTGTATATTTGCATCATTTTCATTTCTTATTTATTTGTTTAATTATTTATTTATAAGATACCATTATTTTATTTGCATTAAAAATAATGAGTAAAATGCATAGAACCACCACATTAGCACCATAACTCTCGGAAAACCAGCACTTTACAAAACATGACACTTCGCATCGAACCGAAAAATTGATCGTGGCAAAACAACACCGATCCAACATGCTAAGTGATTCGCTGACATCACTAGTTGATTGGGCCCGCCTATCAGGCTAAGTTGGCAAAAAATATTTTACAGATAGACATGTTGACTTGGTCTTCTTCTTCTTCTTCCTCTCTCTCTCTCTCTGAAGCATCTTATCAAACACAAGACGAGCAGCGACAACCTCATGTTCTCCTAACTTGCATCGGCGTCCTGCTTGTCGGCACATGACACTCTCCTACCTAGTCCTAGCTAGCGAATCCTCTGGCGTGGCAGTGTGGATCTCGCACCTCCCAGCTCATGGCCGACGACCGACGTGGGAGGAGGCGGCTCGAGGCCTACAGATCCGGCTCGAGGCAGCGGATGACGGGCGCGCACGGGGCCAGCCGCTCCGGCACGACTTCTATGGTCGATGGGGAGGTAGGCGGTGGCAGTGTAGGCGAGGGAGAGCGGAAGGACATGGTCAAGCAGGGAGAGCAGGGGCAGGAAGTCGAGGATGGTGAAGACGGCAGCAGCAGCCTGGAGGGAATCGTGCCCTCGAGGCAAGTGTTGTTGAGGTCGAGCGTGTGCAGGTCCGGCAACCTAGACAAGGACTCGGTCACCGGCCCGGTGAGCAGGTTCCTGGACAGCGAGAGGAGCCTGAGGCGCCGGAGGCCTGGACCAATGCCCTCAGGGATGGAACCGCATGCGTGCCCCGGGTATAGGTCAAGAGGAGGAGTGCGTAGGTGCATGGGGCGGACGTGCCGTCGTCCCAGGACTAGAAGAAGCGCGAGCCCGGCAGATCCTCCTCTTGGCCTCCTCCATGCTGTGGTTCCAGAACCACGCCGGTGGGCGCACTCTGACCGTAGCCACCTCCGTCAGCATGCAACCCGTGTCCGTGCTAGAGTCCACCTACAACGCCGCCCGGTGGCGCACAATAGAGCAGGGGATGACTGCGTCCTCAGCGCAGGGGCATGGACGAATCCGCTTGGCCTGGTTGTGCACGCCCATGGGCGGCCACGGCCAGCCATCTCCTTGCTCTCTGCTTCCCATGCTTACAAATTAGCACCCATGAACCGTGCGAGTTCTTCGACCATGATGAGCAAAGAGCAGAGGAAGAAGGGAAGGGCAGCATCGTGAGTTGATGAGAAAGCACCTGACAGATGTTTGATGTTATGCCTGAAATAGAGAGGAGGAAGAAGACCAAGTCAACTTGCCTGCATGGCATTTTTTGCTGCCAACTCACCCCAATAAATGGGCCCGGCCAGTTAGTGCCGTCATCAAAACACTTAGCATTTTGAATCATTGGTTTTTACCACAGTGAATTCTTTGGTTCGGTGCGAGGTGTCACATTTTGTAAAGTGGTGGTTTTCCAAGAAGTATGACGCTAATGTGGTGGTTCTGTGCATTTTATATTCTTTAAATAATTGATGTGCTCCATACATTTGAAACTAAAACATCAAAGTTCTGTGCATATATTACAAATTAACTACAAATTGGACATGGTTTTACTTATTGTTTCTTGATGAAACTTGAAAACCGAGTGGATAACTTTTATTTTTTAGCAGAAAAATGGAAATGGGGAGAAAATACATAAGCAAAAAATGGAATATCAAGGAACGGAACCCTAATTTCTTATACGGAAACGAAATGACATTTTCGTTTAGAACAACCATGGATATTCTATTTCCATGAATACAAAACCTTTTGTTTTAACCACGGCTACTACGTGGCTCATTCTGACACTTAGTGAAACCCATGTTGTGGCCACTTATACCTAGCATAATCCCACCAAACCTCGCTACTTGCAGTTGCGCACGAATCAATGCGCGCTTTCGACATCGAAATGTCACGGTGTTTTCACCAGCACAAGTAAAACTCATGCATGCAATATGCAATGATTACCACCTCTGTGTATAAACACCGACCAACACAGCAAGAAACCGCACAGAGCCAAGCTATATCGAGCTAGAGATCGAGACGGCCATGTCGGAGCAAGGGCGCATCATCGAACCGATCATGACCACGGGTGCGGCGAGGTGGAAGGAGCTCCACGGCGAGCGGTCATGGTAGGGGCTGTTGTGGCTGCTGGACTTGGACCTGAGCCGCATGGTGGTCTCCGGATGGAGCAGGCCATACAATGCGTTCAACCACAAGAGGCACTCACTGCACGCCGGCATCTCGCAGTTCAGCAAGAAGCGCTTCTTCGAGCATGTGATGTTGTCGGGCCACGCTATGTCCTCCGCCTCCGCCGTGCCTGCCGCCATGTTCAGTGGTGGATCTAGGATTGGCTGACGCCCCAGGCAAGAAACTAAGGGCTAAAACTACCTAGTAAAAACTTCAGTTTTAAGGCATACAAAAATCAATCTATGTTGCATAACTAATAAGAAACCAAATATAATATTTAATGGCAGCATTTGTTCCATGATTGCTCAACTAATAAAGCAAAACAAATCAAAAGACAATATGTAGCATACATAGATGATACAAAAGATTGATACCAAATCAAAGGATTGGTTGGTCTGTGTTTCCCATGATTACATCTTCAATAGCAGAAGAAGTTAAACCTTCAATCATCAATTTTGAAATGCAAGTCAGTGCATAATATAGCAGGTAAAACTAGTGAATGATACATGCAAGATGTGAAAACTTACGTATAGGGCGAGGCAAAACGCCTTTACGTGTGAGATAATGTTGAAATCGTTCGATGATCTTTGATTCTTCAATACTAACAAATACATCTCGCTCAATGTAACATACCATTCTATGATTCATCCAATCATCACCCATTTTGTTCCCCAATCCAGTCTTCATAATGCTCATTGATGAGAATGCTCTTTCACATGTTGCGGCTGCAACAGGTAAAATCAATGCTAACTCAACAAGACTGTAAACCAAGGGAAAAGTTGTGTGCCTATCACTTTTAACCATATTCATGGCACGATGACCAAGATTATTGCAATTCAACAAATGTGGATCAGCTCTTGCTTCCCGAACGAATGAGTCTAGTTGGTTTCTAAGGACAAAGGTAACTTCATATGTAGAAACGTCAGCAACATACATATTAGCAAGATTTACTAGCTTGTCTTCATTATAATTGGCAAATGAATTATTGGGATCAAGACAAGCAATGCATCTCAACAATTGAGTAGACCTTTCAGAAAAGCGGTTGTTTAACGCCACAATAAGTTGATCATGCAACACATTTAATATTTCAATTTTGAAATGATGGTTGTAATTTATCAATTGCCCACCCCAAGTCCTTGAACGTCCATTAAGTTTGTTACCTCTTTAGAGAGCTCATCCCAACCATTCTGCCTTATGTCCTTAATATACTCTAATGTGGTTTTAACCAATCCCACAACACGTACAAATATTCTGATTTTTCAATTGCAAGCATTGTGACAGATTGTTATTCTTGCCCAATAATCTAATGATAAGATGCAATATGATAAAAAATTCGAAGGGCTCAATGTGCTTTTATCAAACCCATGGTTGTGGTTCTTTGGGAAACATTATCTACATCATTGTCTAGATTTTCTAATACCTTCAGAACTGGTTTCCACATCTCAATAAGACTACACAATATATTGTCATGTCATCCCCACCGTGTATCACCAGGTCTTGCAAGGTTAGTTAATAGGTTTTTCCCTCTTCCCTCAAGAAGTTCCCCAGCATCCATTTGGCGCACTATTTTATGATGTTGCTCTTGGGCTAAGTGATAATGTCTTTTACAAGACACATTAACAATGTTAACAACCATGCTTGTGTACTAAGAAAAACCTTACTGATGAAGAACACTTGGCAACAGCAACAACCACTAATTGTAACTGATGGGCAAAACAATTTATATAATGAGCATAAGGATTTTCCTCCAAGATCAATCTTTGCAAACCACGAAATTCCCCTCTCATGTTTGAAGCCCCGTTATAACCCTGCCCTCTCAAATTATACATAGCTAAACCAAGAGTACCAAACATACCATTCAAAGCTTTCTTCAATGAAGTTTCTCTCATGTCAGGAACATGCTCACCTGCCATGAATCTCCAATCACCTCCCCACGGTTGCCGAGATACCTACATAAGACAAAGGGAAATGATTAATATAAAAAAACTTCAAGAAAATACACCTACAAGGCTAAAATATCACACACAACAATACGAGCAAAGGTACTGACCTCAAACACATAGCCATTTGCTCCTTCGTAGATGCATCTCTTGACTCGTCAACAAGCAATGCAAATTTACTATCTCCAATGTCCTCAAGAATGACATTGGTGGTCTCTTTTGCACAAGCCTGACATAAATCCAATTGTATCTTATGTGAAGTCAGCTTATGGTTATCTCCTGCATCCCCAAATAATTTTGCCACCTTTGGGTCTTTCTTTATGAACAAGTCCAACAACTCTTTGAAGTTACCCTTATTCATTGAACTAGTAGACTCATCGTGACCACGAAAAGCAAGAGCTTGTAGTATATTTTTTTTTTGACAAAACCCAATACAATCAAGAGACGAGCTTTGTATTCTTCTTCTTTCTTCTGAGAACCCCTATCAAACACATGTGACCGATTTTGTCTTTCATTTTTTAAATCCTCATAATGTTGCCTAGATTTATTATGAGCACTATCATGCTTGCCAACATGCTGATTAAAAACTTTAGGTCCATCCTTCCAAGATTTGAAACCATTTCTCGTGAATGCTTCAATAACATAGTTTTCAGCTCTTGGTTGCTTAAACAGAAAACAATAAAAGCAACAGGTTGATTTTTTCAATACTATATTCCAACCAGCCATGATGATCATTGAACCAATAGCCATGAAAGCTCCTACCATTTATATTTTCATATGCATGATTAGTTGGTTGGCAAGGACCCATACTAATGTACTCCCTTCTAGCAAGATCTCTAATGTCTGGATCTAACTCCTCAATTGGTATTCTCGTACCGGGGGTCAGATTCAACATCGTCGGGTTTGAGTTAAGCTCTAACATTAGGGGTATTATCAGTTGTTTGAGTTGAAGGACCTGTTTCTGCGGTTTCAGTGGTTCGAACTTGAAAAAAAGAATTCAATGTATTGTTTCTTTTACTCATCTTGCATTCCTGTAAATTTTTAGAGAAACGGAAAAATTCTGAGGTCGAAGAAGTCCTAAGGCCTCTGCCCTCCATTACCCGGCTTTTGCTGCTTAGCCGGTGCGGAGGGTTGAGGGCCCTTCTTCTTGCCCTTATGGCCCCTCTTCTTCTGTTGAGGCTTGCAGACTTTGAGAGCGTTCACCTCCTGACGGGAACTCCCCCCAAGTGGTTGCACGACAAAGTTCTTTTTCATAACCTCATCCCGCGCCTCTGCCACTTGGAGGACGTCAATCAACTCTGAATACCTCATGTAATTTCCCTAGCGGTAGTTCCGTGAGGACTGGATCGCGTCAGGGTGGAAAGTGGAGAGGGTTTTCTCAATCTTCTGAGTGTCCTAATTTCAGTACCACACATCTAAAGAGTCGTACAAATCTGGTGCAACGCCGGATTGTACTCCCAACCGTCTTGAAGTGTACTTCAGCCGCTCGAACCGCTGCTTATGAGTGGTCCAAAGGCCAGAAGCACTCCGCTCAGCCATATACTCATCTTTCAGAGTAGGCGGCAGATGATGACGGAGGAAATGCAAAGCTTGGGCATTTTCGGGTGCAAACTTGGGGTCAGTCAGGGTCCCCTCCGCTCAGCCACATATTGGAATGTCATTTTCAGAAGGCTCTTGCCCTCGAGAAAGATCTTGCAGTTCGAAGCCCATGTCAGGTAGTTTAGCCCTGTCTGGGCCAACTCAGCAAACTCCTTGCTGACGATTCCGGCCATCTGCAATTTATGCAAAAAATAATGAGATTAGGTAGGTAATCTTTTGCATAAATGCGATGTTGATAAACTTATAAAATGACGTTCCAATATTTAAAACATGTTATTTATATGATTTACTTAGTGATAAAAAGCCTTAAACAATTAATCTACAACACATAAACTCATATAATAAAAACATGTTACGAACGATAGCATGTTAAGCACATCTCTTACGCGGAAAATAGCCCAAGAATTGAATTCCCGAGGCATTTTAAAGCCTAAATATGTGTTTTCAGCCAAAATAGACTATCCCAGGTACCTATACATAAAATATTACAGCGGGAATATAGTGCGCATAAATATTCAATATTGCGGGGCTAAAACACAAAATTTGCTGCGTGCATGCAGTCAGTTCGGCCCAGTCCAACAGCAGGCTGAAAATGGGCCGTTGGCCCGTTTAGTGCGCACTAGCCGGCCTCTCCCCAATTTCTTTTATGGAGTGCCCCAGTCCCCACAGCCGCGGCCCGTCCGGGCCCAGCAACCCATGTCGGGCCGGCCCGGCCGTTACGCTGCCCTCCAAGGGGGCGACGCTAGAGTTGCCCTAGCGCCCGAGCAACGCGATGGCGGCGGGCGCCGAGACGGCCAGCGGGGCGTGGTTGACCGGGGGGTGCGGCGGCCGGGCCAGCCAGCGGCGCTCGGCGGTGAGAGGCCAACTGCCCGCGGCGGCGAGAGGCCAACTGCCCGCGGCAGCGAGAGGGCGCGGCAGCGCGGGTGGCCAGCAAGGAGCGGCGGCGCGGCTAGCAGCGCGGCGTCCGCAGGACGCGGCGGTGGCGACGACCAGCGGGGTCGCTGCCGGAGCACGGGGGTGACATACGTCTCGGGATTCGGGTCTTCGTCGTGTTCATCTGGAACTTCGACGACGCGTGGCACATCAGGTGCTTCGCGGCGGTACCGTGACCATCTGGGTCACGATCTTTACCGACTCCCGTAAGGTGTAGTCAACAAATCTCCCTTTATCCAAGAACATCGACATTGGTCGGCAAGGTTGTCATCAAGCAGTTCTTGGAAGAGAAATCCACACCATAGGTAGATTAATTCTGAAAAATAAACTAATCACAAAAAAGGAATCGTGATAACATGAGGAATCCATTTTTTAAAGAAGAGAGATTTGATCTTATACCTCCGTGGGATGCGTGATGCAGGCTTGATGGAGAGTTGATGGAGCGTAGCGTGATGATAACGTGTTCCGCAACTCCCCCGGCGAGTCTGGTCCAAGGTTGCGGAGCGAGAGCGAGCATCGTAGACGAAGTAGTCGAACACGCAAAAGTAGCTGAGCAGAGAGAAATATGGAGGAGACTAACTTTATTAATCAATCATCACTGTTACGATGATTGCTCCATATCTCTTTATATAGGGGTAGGGGTCAAAGGGATAAGTACCCACTTTACGTAAAGTGTCGAACCGGGAGGGCTATGCCCGTGCACTTCGCACGCCCGAGCCGACTCCCACGTCGTGGCCCGGTTTCCCAACACTAAATACTGATGATGCTGCATTTTTTGAAGATGGCTCGGAGGCAATCGCTGCTAACCTTTGTAACCATAGGGGTGAAGCAATTGTTGGAGCCTCTGAGGGAATCTCCAACGCTAATCCACAAACCGGTCACAATGGCGGCGATCTCCTTCTGTTAGAATAAGAGGCCGTCCCACAGGGCTCTCGCGCTCGGGAGGCCATGCTGGGTTTTGTTTGGAGAGGAGATAGAGAGTGGATGATGTTGGATGCGGCTGTGTTGTTGGGCATGGAGTTTAAATAGTGGGAAAAGGGCAGGGCAGACGGAGAGGTGGTTAATGGTGGGCGACAAACGGACGTACGGATGGCGCCGGAGTAGGTTCGTCGACAATCGTGTATATTTAATGAAGGGAGGTGGACGGGCTGGTGTCGTTTGAATGCGGAGAGACACCGCGTGTCGTTTGAGCGCCGTCTGCGCCACTTCAATGCCGGCTCCAGTGAGAGGTCGCGTCTGCTTTGGGCTGACATGAATGTGGCGCTGACGCTCTATAGAGGCGTTGATCTGTTCCGGACGGGAAAGAGTGCGTGCGAGGGAGAGGGTTTTTGGTGGGCAACAGTTGTCAGACGTGGCGTGGCAGTGGTCCAAACGCCCACAAAGACTTCCAGTTTGTTTCTGGTTTGCAAAAAAATGTAGGTCCAGAACGGTCGATGGGCCGATATGGAAACGCGGTGGATGACAAAACACGTCCAGATCGTGTAGTCCGGAGGATTACAAACAATTTGGGGCTCGGTGTTGGAGATGCCCTAATCTTATTGATCACAAGCTGAATGCCCAAACTGCTGAAGTATTGGCACTAAAAGAGGTATTATATTACTTTATGATATTGAACCTTTCGTATAACGCATACGCAGCCGCCTCCTCTTCAAATAAATTAGGGTTCCTTCGCCTCCCACCGGCGCCGCCACGGCAGTCCGCCTCGTTTCCGATGGCCTTAGGACCATGGGGGCGCGGTGGATCGCGACTCTTGCCGGTGGGGGGAGGGGGAGGGGGCTTCGTTTTAGATGTTGTTTCGAGTTTTGCTAGGATTTGTGTCCTACTCAGGAAGACGAGGGGGTGGTGACTCTCTGAAGATGGAATAAGGTTCTGCCTGCCTAGGCCCCATCCTGGTGGTGCACCTAGCATCGTCGATGGGCATGTGGAGGTGTCTCCGGCAGATCTGCTTTTGATGGATTTGCTTGGATCTACTCATCTTTCATCTTAATGTTCTGATGTGCACGCCTATGGGGCTTTAGCAGGATGACTTCCCGAATGTCTATTATAACAAGTTTCGCCCGACTACAGCGAGGGAGGGGCGATGGCTGCGGCACACATTTGGCTCTCTTTATTGCTTATAATCGTCGCTAGGTAGTCTACGAATTTGGATGTAATTTTTATTATTTTTTGTGTTCGTTGTACTACCATGATAAAAGGTGAATAGATCAGAAGTTTTTTCATAGAAAAAGGTGGTGGTATGATTTGCATGGAACTAGTTAAATCATGTAATGGGAAATCTGAGATCTGGAGCCCGTGTTGGCTAATTGCAGTTGAAAAAAACTGCTAGAACAGGTGCTCAGGAGATCAATGTATAGTTTGATGTCAGCGGACTTTTCTTTTCCTTAGAGGCATATTAAACAGTGATGTTATCCTTTTGACCTTTGTAGTTCTACCAATGATTACATGGCACAGACCTACAAAAATGATTACGGAGTGTGCCACGGTGGAATTGTGATTTAGCCTTTATGGACGTCAAAACCTGTGTCAAAGTATTTTAGTGCAACATGCCTTTCACAAAATATGAAATGTTTTGGCAATTATGTCCAAGATGATGATTTTTAGAGGACTGGAGACGGAATGTACACACAGCGAAAAAGGGCATTGCGCCTTAGCAAGCATCAAGCCATCAACTCATAAGCACAAAAACACAAGTTCAGTAGAACATCTTTCATGACATTGCATGGCCAGCAATACTTCCAACACTTGAATTCTGCTTGCCTACCTGATTATCTTACAACCAGACCAACAACATATATGTTTATTACACAAATTGTTCGATTTTTCATACCCAGCTAATTACAACCACACCAACAAATATATATGTTTATTACACAAATTGTTCTATTCTACATAACTAGTTACAACCACACCAACAAACATATATGTTTATTACATAAATAAATAGAGCACACCATGCAAACATAGGAGGAAATATAAGTAAAAGTCCCACTACTTACGATTACAAATACTAAAATCTTATATTCCAACAGCACCGGCGGCACAGCCGCTACCACCGACTTCGTCATCATCTCGGCGGGGAGGGACAACATGACAGTTTTTGCCTTCCTTCTCCATCAGCTCCCTAAGAGTAGCGTACAACCGCGTTTTCTCTATCACTATACCATCCACCCACCTTCTGATCTTGGTCAATTCATTCCCCACTCGCCAGCGCTCCTTCTGAGACTGAGAGTCTGTGATCTTGTTATTGAGTAGTTTTATCTACATCAAAACCCAAATGACACATGAAATAAATCATTATCATTTGAATATATAAAGAAGTATAATATGTTGAAAATAATATTGAGCAATACAATAAACAATCCTATTCACTGCCTGTTTAATAGCACATATTTATAAGATTAGGGAACTATATCCATATAATCACCTTTTCCCTGTTGGGTACCGAAGTGAATTCAGCAATATAAATGAATGATGAATTACTCTACATATGTCATGGTATCCTTATTCGGAACTACATAACCAACCCAAAATGACAACAAGTGCAGTCTAAAATAACTTCGTTACCCGGCGTAATATCAGGTTGCGGTTGTCTGGATTTTTTTTGTCGCGGCAGAATCGCTTGAGCGCAAGCGGCAGCGAGCTCATCTCCTTCTCGGCCTGCTCTCGGATGTGGTGTAAGTACTGCCGGGTCTCTTCGTCCTCTTGCTCCGCAGGGCTCAACACCCTCGCCGGTAGCTGCCTGTGTGTCGGTGGAGGCGGTGGCACAACCGGTGCAGCTGCACCAATCGATGTGTGCAGGAAATTTAGAGCAGTTTCACAAAGACATGCTCTCACAGATTGGGTCAATTTACTGACGATTAATGGAGGCGGTAGAGATTAGGATAGAAAATGTACCGTGGAGTGTGCCCTTCTCTGACGCATCTGCGGCGGCTCCGCTCTCGAAGATGATGACCTCTTCCACCGGGCCGACTATGCTCTGCATATTCCCAATCAAGGACTCAACAATCCTAGCCACATCCTCTTGGGCGCAGTCACGCAGACTGAAACAAAGAGAAAAACAACATTCTATGCATTGAAACTATGTAACGTACGTAGGACGTGGAGTATCTGCTCCCGGGCTCAAATGAGCCCGGGTGAACAGTAAAATCGAAAAAATTTCGAAAAAAAATCAAAAAATTCCAAACTTTTTTTTGGATGAAACATTGACAAAAGTTCTAAGTGCATGCAAAAATTCGTCATGAAATAACATTCCTAGAAGGCGTGCCAAAAAAAACAAAATCAGTACTCTGAAAATGCTACTTTCAAAAGCATTTTAGAGCACTGATTTTGTTTTTTTTGGCACGCCTTCTAGGAATGTGATTCCTTGACGATTTTTTGCATGCACTTAGAACTTTTGTCAATGTTTCATCCAAAAAAAAGTTTGAAATTTTTTAAAAATTTTTCGATTTTTTTTCGATTTTACTGTTCACCGGGCTCATTTGAGCCCGGGAGCAGAAAGGCACTTTCGACGTATGTAGGGTTTCCATGCATGCTTACCGTTGTGGCTCCTGACCAGTTGGACGACATGACAGTCTTGGCATGATGGTTGTCGCTCTGGCGCTGGTGCCAGCGGCACGACTGAAGGCACCGTGGGCGGTTCCGGCTTGCCCGTGACGCCATTGCCGCCAGGGAGGTGTTCTTCGTTTTCCAGGAATAGCCCATGGAGACCCAGATCCCCGTCTAGGTCTGTGAAGCCATAGGCCACGGGTGGATGATCCACCATCATCTGTTGGTACTGGAGTGGAATCCTTACCGCCGGCTCGCCCATCATGTGTTCACCATGTCCGTCATCTTGCGGCATTGCTACCGTCGTTTCGCCAAGCCTTTGTTCCAATACCGGCAACAGCTCGTTGATCATGTGATAGTGCGGATGGCGTGGCATCGTGACCGTCGTGTCGCCCAGCATCTGCTGCTGGTGAGGGAGTGGCAACGCCGACGGCGACTCGTCCACCATGTGCTGGCCCTGGTCTACAACTAGAAGAAGTGGTTGCACTCTTGCCGGTGATTCGTCAAGCCTTTGTTGTACTACCGGCATCAACTCGTTCACCATGTGATCGCCAGGGTGGAGCGGCATCGCCGCCATCGATTCGCCCGGCATCTGTTGATCATAGAGTGGCATCAGCGCCTCCGGTTGAGGGTGCTGCACGCCGACCATGGGAGGCGCCTCCTGGAATTCGAGATGCATCGCCAACGCCGACGGCGATTCGGCCATCATCTGCTCATCACAGACGATGGGCTGCGCGTCCGCCTGGACGTCGACGTGAGCCGCAGGCGGCTGTTGCTCAGCGGCCGGGACGGTCGGGTTATGCTTGAAAAGGCGTGTGACCTCGTCCTCGGTGTAGGGCTCGCCGGCCATGGAGGCTCGATCGATGGAGTGGCGAACAGAGACGTACGTGCCTGAAGTCGTCGGCGGGATGGTGGCGGTGTCGTGGACTCAGTGGGTATGTGCGGTGTGCAGTTACAGCGCGCAGAGGAGGTATATATATGCGGCTCCAAAGGACGCGCGACCGGGCGGTTGTAAGAGTTCGGCTTGGGACGCGACGGTTGGAGTGGACATGGCGCGGTTCTTGCACGGCCGCCTGCCCGCCCGCGTTTTGCATCAGTTGGAAGAGACGGCGGGAAGGCGCCGGCGGTTTGATCAGTTCGTAGCCGTCCGATGCATATAGGGACGCGTATGCTTATGCATGTGCAGTTGCAGAGTAGTAGAAGCACGCGCGCACATTGAACGATGGATTGCTGGGTGTGGCTAGGTCTCAAGCTAAACTAAGTCTAAGAGCATGGTTAAACTGTAATAATATAGCCAGCTGCTGGTTATATAAACATGCCATGTCATCAAGAGTTAGTAATATTAATTACTCATACAATAGAGTTGGCTATAAGTCCACAACTTTTTTCCTTTCTCTCTATCTCTTTCTTCTCATTAAATGATTTAGCATAGGAGCACGCATAGAGTATGGCTCTTGCATTGCATAAGAGCCCACTACTTCACTTTTTCCTTGTCTCTCTCCTCCACATAGGCAAAAATGACATGTAAGCGGGCTTATAGCCTACTATTGTACTTGCTCTAAGTCAAGTGACATAATAAAGAAGGAACAAGAAAATGTTGCACGGATCTTCACGTAATATCCCATGGATATAGCATTGACCGAGACATGTTAAGTCTTAGTCGACTGAGATTTAGCAACCATTGATAGTTTCATATGTTTTTTTCCAGTTTTGCTAAGTCTCGGTCTACCGAGACTTTGTTATGTCCCGATCGATGTTATATTCCTTTAATCTTGCATGGAGATTCATATTTTTTTATGTTTTTATTTTTTTATATACTATGTCACTAGTAGAAAACAGGGTTTTGGTTCGGGCCTCGCCAGCCCATTAGTCCCGGTTCACTTACGAACCGGGACCCATGGGGGCATACGTCCCGGTTCATGCGTCCAGGGGGGCGGCCGGGCCTCGTGGGGCATTTGTCCCGGTTCGTCTGGACCCATTTGTCCCGGTTCCAGGCACGAACCGGGACCAATGGTCCTCGCTCCTGGCCCACACCCATTGGTCCCGGTTCCTGTCTAGAACCGGGACAAATGGGTTGCCTTTAGACCCGGTTCTTGATACGAACCGGGACCAATGAGTTTCCTATATATGTATAACCCCTCGCCCACCACTTCCACTGCTCTGTTTTTTCTGGCCGGCCGGGGGGAGCTTTGTGGTGCTCTAGCTAGCTCACCTCCTGTGCACATGAGGTGTTCGATGAAATGCCTGAGCCACACTAGTTAAGCTTTTCTCCTCTCGAAGCTCGAACTCCAAGCTCCATTTTCTCCGAGATTTGTTTAGGTTTAGCGGTCCGTCACGTCTCATCCCCGTCTTCACCGCCGTCGATCTCGTCACCGACACCACCGTGGTGAGCCTCTTGTTATGTCCATGCTTTTCTTACTTTTATTATTGCTTGTTATTATTTCTTTAGATAGATATTTGTCTAATTTTCTTACGTTTATTATTGCTTGTTATTATATAGTGCGATGGTTTTGATATCCGCCCTCGTCGGCCCTCGTCCTGTCTACGATTCGGATGTGGTATATTATCTTTAATTTATAACTATTTGTTTTAGTGTTTATGACAATTATGCCGACCAACCTGACATAGATGTTCTTATATGTCTAGGAGGTAGTTGAATCGGAAATTCCAACCGACCCTCTTGTGGAGAGGTTAAATTTAGTTGAAGAGGAAAACATTTCCTAAAATAAAAAAATGGAAAAAATGGAGGAGGAGAAGATGGAATTGGAGTTGCATGTTGCGGAAGTCGTCGATGATCACAAGATCAAGATAGACCCTATTATCAAGAGGTTAAATTTAGTTGAAGAAGAAAACAATTACTTAAAGGAAAAACAAAAAAAAATTGAGGAGGAGAAGATGATATTGGAGTTGCATGTTGCGGATATCGTTGATGGTCACAAGATCAAGATGGATGACATGCGCTTGAAGATTAGAAAGATTAGAAAATATGCCATTCATACCGAGGCTTGGTATCATTATGACGTTGGATCAATTGTTACCTTGGTTGCGATTATAATCACATTTGTTGTTGCGTTGAAATGTTCTACATAGTTTCAATGTATGGTTTAATTAGATGCTCTAGAGATATGCATGTACTTTGAATGGCATGTGATGATGAACTTATATTAATTTGATCACTTATCTATCCATGATGTTCTGTAATGGTTTTTGACACGCTTAATTAGGGCATCTCCAGCCATTCGCCCCCCCAAGGCGCCTAAATAGAGCGGCCTGGGGGCGTGCCGACGCTAGTTCGGCCCCTGGGGGCGACCTAGCTCCCAGTCACGCCCCCAAGCGCCGGCCCCAGGATGCGGGAAAATTGAACTAGGTCGTTCCGGCTCACAAAAGACGCCACAAATCCGGCGATCGGATGAAGTCTGGCGTTACAAAAAACAGAGCGCCGCAAGTTCGTGTGCGCAACAAATCACTCGGCGGGGTCGGCTCTAGGCGTTGGCGGAGTCGGCATGCGTGGGCTCGACGGTGTCGGAGCTGCTTCGGTGCTGGGCTGTGTCGGCGCGGCTTCGGTACTGCTGGGCGGAGATGTAGAGGCGTCGTTCGGGCTTGGCGTCGGTGTGGCCCTGGGTGCGGGAGCTGGCGTTGTCTGCAGCTGGTTCAGTATGAGGCCGCGCTCCGCCATGTACCACGCCTTGAGCTGCTCGTCGTTGCTCTGGAGCATGTCCGCCCCGCCCATCAGAAAAGCCATGCCGGTGTTCCTCTTCTTCGCGGCGACGTTCGTCCGGAGCAGGTCGACGTTGGTACGGAGCAGGTCGAGCTTGATGGCGCTGTTCGTCATCAACGACGACCACCATGCCTCGGTCTTCTCTTCACGCAGGACGGCCCGGGCCTGGGCGTCGGCGAGGCAATGCTCGATGGACTCATGTACTCGTGCGGTTGCCGCGTCGGTGTGTTTCCCCTTCTTGGCCAGTTTGTGGCCGTCCGGCAGCCCCTCTGACGCGCCCGGAGTCGTCGCGTCCGGCTTGTATGTCTCCTTGGCCTTGTCGAGGGTACGTCGGACTTCCGCCCACTTCTCGCACTTGTCAATGCGCTTGTAGACGTGGAGGTACTTGAAGTCGGCGTCGAGGTTGTCACGCCGATACATGGCGAACATGCGGAGCAACTGCGTGGAGGAACAAACAGTTTGCGGGCGTAGACGACGAAGAGAGGCGGGCGAACGGCGTGCGTACCTGATCCTCAACGCCGGCGCCGCTCTCCGGGCGAGCCGCGACCTCCTCGACGATACCATGCCATTTGTTGCACGCCCCCTGGATACGCCCCCAATGGTTCGCCATCGCCTTGGAGCCGCGCTACATGTAGACGCCTTTTAAGTAGGGGTCGACGAGCTTCCGCTCGTCGAACTCGGCCTTGATGCGGTCCCAGTACGTCTCGAAGCTCTGGTTTGTGCCAATGGTTGGGTCAAGGCAGACGATTTCCATGCTTCGGCGAGGCATTCCTCCTCCTTGGACGTCCACTTGATGCGCGGTTCGCCTGGCCTAGCCGCCCGCTTCTTCTTCTTGCGCCCCTTCGTCGGACCAGGAGCCGGCTCCTCCTCCTCCTCCTCCTCCTCGTCCTCCTCCTCCTCCTCGGGTTCATGCGCATCCTGCACGTCTTCGCCGTAGACGTAGCCGAGCTCGGCCTCCATGCCGCCGTTGAGATCCACTACCTCGTCTTGGGTGGCGAACCCGGGAGACGCGGCGGCCGCGGTCGAACCTGTCGCGATGATGTCGTCCATGTCGGCTCCTGTGTCGTCGGTGTCGCCGAGGTGCGAGAAGGGCAGCGGACCACGGCGGAGATGGGGCGTCGGCGTGGACGCGTAGGCGGGCGGCGAGTAGTTGTATGGAGGGTATTGCACGCCGACGAAGGCGGGCGAGGGTGTGCGCGTCGCGGGATGCCCATGGGGGAAGGTCACGTTTGGGTTGAACCCACCGTGCGTGTCGCCGTGGAGAACCGACGCCTTGCTGTCCCCAGGGCGCGTACTGGGCGTGGCTGACAACGGGTGGATTCATCATCCCCGCGTGGTCGGCCGATGAGGAGGCCGCCGCAGCGGTGACTGCGTCGCGTCCCTGAACTTCCACCCTCCACTCGGCGTTTGCCATGCCCGGTGGCTTCGATGGCGGTGCCCTCGGCTTCCTCTGCTTCGGCTGGGCCACGGTGCCGGTCGCGGTTGACACCGCGCGCGGCATGGCGGCGACTGAAAGCCGAGCGGGAGGGGGTTTGGCGGGAGGAAGCGAGGGAATGGCGGGAGGAAGGTGAGCGAGCGGGAGGGGTGCGAGGGAAAAGCGTCAAGAAACGGCGGGAAAATGCCCTCGGGTCGCAGACAGGGCGGACCCACGCGCCTTTTTCGCTTGTGCCAGCTCCTCAAGCGCCCCCCAGGGCGCCGGGTTCGGCCTGGGTCCGCCGGCACCAGTTTTGGCCCGAGCCGGCGAAAAACGGGCTTCTGGGGGCGCGACTGGGCTTTTTTCGGCGCCGGCGCGGCAAAAACGCCTGGGGAGGGCCTGTTGGGGGCGCGGCTCGAGATGCTCTTATATATCGTAGGAGTGGAGGGCAAGACAGACATTCAAGGTTTTCGTCTGAAACCCTGATACCTCGAAAGAGATTGTCCATTTTGTACACGAAGTGCATCCAGTTTTTGCCGTAACCCTCTCTACTTTTTTGCACATGCTATGTGGGTGAAATGATGATACCATGCCAATTTTCAACCTTTTCAGAGTTCATTTGAAACGCTTTTCAATTTCAGGGTCATTTAGTTCAAAAAAATCAGTAAATACATGAAAATAGCAAATGAAGTCAGAAATGGTTGAAAATAGCAAATAAGTGGAAACAAAATAAACTTTAATAAAGTTAAATAAATAAAATTTAATAAAATAAATAAAAATAGCAATAGTAAGTATTCTTTTGATAGTAGAAAAAAATTTTAAAAAATAAAGCAACAGAGAAAAAAATAGAACAAAATACAAAAAATGCCACCTACTTGGCCACCACAACCCGAATACGACTAGGAACCCACCCATGGGCCAGGATTCAGGCCCGCGGAAAGCCCAGTAGGCCCACCGGCAGATGTAGTGTGTTTAGGCCCGTAGGCCTGCATTAGAGAGGAGCTCGAAAAAGAAGGGGCATCAACTCTTATAAACTGGTCGAAACGTCACTCAGCTAGCGAGGTGGGACTAAACTCCTACCGCACCGCGGCTGTGCGAGATCATTGGTCCCGGTTGGTCCCAGGAACCGGGACTAAAGGGCAGCATTGGTACTGGTTCGTGAAACAAACCGGGACCAATCCCCACCATTAGTCCCGGTTGGTGCCACCAACCGGGACCAATGACCTCTTTTTCTCACCCTTTGGGCTGCTGAAAACTGGTCATTTGTCCCGGTTGGTGCCACGAACCGGGACTAATGGGTCCATTGGTCCCGGTTGGTGCCATGAACAGGGACCAATTCTTTTGCTATATAAGCAACACTTGGGAAATTTTCAGATTTTCATCGCAAGTTCGTCCCCGACGCCGCCAAGCTGCTCGCCGTCGACGCCGTCGCCGCCTCTGCCCCGACCTCGCGCCTCTGCCCGTCCTCACCGTCGACGCCTCTGCCCCGACCTCGCGCCTCTGCCCCGACCTCGCGCCTCTGCCCGTCTCTGCCGTCGTATATGTATATGTAATTGCAGATGTATGTACATGGTGCATGTATATATGGATGTATTGATGTATGACTTTTTTGTGAATTTATGTATATGTTCATATATATATGTGCATATTTAGAAAAAAATTGTGTTGCAAAAGTTACATTTAAGGTTAGTTGATTTAGTGCAGATGTTAGATGAATTTTCTGTTTTTATAGTTTTTTTTATAGTTTTAGTTATATATACAAATATTAGATGAATTTTCTGTCTTTATAGTTTTTTATAGTTTTAGTGATAGAATGTAGTTTTTTTAGTAAGAACTAGTTCATTTTTATTTATATTAAGTGCTTATTAGTTGAACTAGTTGAATTAATAAAACTAGTTTAATTTTAGTAAAACTAGTTTAATTTTAGTAAAACTAGTTTATTTTTAGTAAGAACTAGTTCATTTTTATTTATAGTAAGTGCTTATTAGTTGAACTAGTTAAATTAATAGAACTAGTTTATTTTTAGTAAAACTAGTTTAATTTTAGTAAAACTAGTTTATTTTTAGTAAGAACTAGTTCATTTTAATTTATAGTAAGTGCTTATTAATTGAAGTAGTTGAATTAATAGAACTAGTTTATTCTTTTAGTTCAAGCAATTATTCCCGCATCTACGTCGACGATGCCTATCCCGCATCCTCGTCGTCGTCTCAACGGAGGCCTGCTTGATCAGAGGGGTCATGTTCAGGACTGGGCTCCGCCGGGCTGGTATTGGGAGGTGCTTCCTTCCGAGGGCACAACTTGGTGAGGAGCCAACCCGTTGTTGACCCGAACCTTCTTTGGTGGCGGGCGCGCGGGCCAGTGACGGTGCGGAGGTTGTACGTTACTGTGTCAGCGAGTAGGACGAACACGTCCGTCGCTACATGGTTGCGTTGACGGGCAGGTTCGACAATACATGGCAGGTTCTTCAGGGTCTCACTAGAGCTATGATCCTGTGATGGTGCCTTCTCTTTGGGTGTCCACCGCCCGTGCCGATACCCGTCGTTCGCTAGGGTTTTAGCTGTATTAATTAATTAGTGATGCTATATGTATGATACTATTCGAGATGTATTAGTGATAATATTCGACGATGTACGGACGCAAGAGACGATTTAGTTTTGCTTGTTGAATGCTTAAACTGGAGTCCAACCAAATCTCCATGTCAATATGAGTCCTATAATTAAGATATTTTGAAATGTTTTTGTTATATTTTCAACCATTGAATTTTGGCATGACTCTACAATATGTAGGAAATGTCGTCGTCTGACGATGACGATAGGATCCCAGCGTGCGACTGGTGTGGCGATGACCGGGGTCAGTGCGAAAGGCCACACCTGGTAGACGATCGATGCTTCAGTGTTAAGCTCGATGAGGCCTTCGATTTTGAGACGGTATGAAACACGACAAGTCTTGTTTGGTAATTAAGAATGACTTATGCCTTCTTTACAACGTGTAATTTTCGTCTTTTACAATTCGACTAGCTTATCCCATGCCATGCAAGACGCTATGTCTTGGAGCATCTGGATTTCGAAGATCATGAAAGTATGGAAACAAAGCAAATTCATCTCAGGACCCATCATGATTATGATTTTCTTGTAAAGCTATACAATTTGGAGAGCGTAACCCATCTTGGTTGCTCGAACTGAAGAGCACTGTGCAAGGCATATGATTTTCTGGAGGGTATGTATGTCACCTTTGACCTTGGTGATGATGACGATGGCATGTGGGTCTGTTGTTGATACGCTTCTGGTTCTACCTCTATGTGAGTTTATCAAACATATTTATTAATTAATTTATATTGTTTATTCCAAAATAATTGACAGCTTATTTCCATTCTTCAAGAAATGTACGGAAGATGGTAGACAGAACCCACTACACTGATGGTGCGGAATTAACTTGTCAGAAGAAAAATTATCTTATCTCGTTACTTTCTTATTTTGAGCGCTACAATACCTATTCTGAAACTCTTGCACATTATAGTTAATACGTGCCACTAGTGCACGTGTTAAACTACGGTAACATCCATGGAGATGTCATAGTAAGATTTGTGGCCGATCATCTTTTGCATAATTTCTTCTAAAATTAAACTACATTACTAACTATGAGGTTATTACTATGTTTTTTCAACAGAAAATCCCTTCAGATTGTGTGCCTCATCTGATGTTTCAGAAAGGTCACCTCAATGTTATAAGCTTATTACCGTACTCGTCAGGTCATCATCCTACACATAACTGTCCATACAGGATTTCTAAATCCAATGAAGACTTGACAATCAAAGATTGGAAGAAACGTATGGCCAGTCGTAGGGAGCTACATGGAAGCGACATTGTGCGAAAGCCAAGAATTGGAGACAGGATAATCTGCATTCTCCATAATGGAGAGTCAGGGTCTATCTTGTTTTATGCTATTTCACCTTAGAGAGGGTGTACTTAATTAAGTCTGGCTACTTATGATCATGTGCTAAGAAGTTGTTACATGACTATGATGATGATGATGAGCAGGACTTGTTATTATGACAACGAGTAGAAGTTGTGAGATGACGATGATGCTGGGTACGACTTTTTTATTATGACAACGACGATGATGATTTATTATTAATTATGATGATGCATTGTTATATAAGCATGCACGGAGATAAGAGAGGACACTTCTCTCTATTAGCTAGCTAACACAATATATGAAACCCCTAAATTAACCATACAAAACCCACAAACCCCCGCCCCCCTTTCAGAAAAAAAAAACAAAACAAAAACCCTAGCCCATGGAAAAAAACAAGCTTATTTGTCCCGGTTGGTGCTACCAATCGGGACAAAAGGCCTCCCTACCAACGCAAGCCGCAATTGCCACGTGGAAGGCCATTTGTCCCGGTTGGTATAAGAACCGGGACTAATGGTCTAGGGCATTTGTATTGACCATTTAGTCCCGGTTCCCCAATCAGGACAAATGGCCCTGACGAACCGGGACAAATTTGCACTAGTGTGTCACTTGACTGAAAATTAGTTAAATCCCAATCGACTAAATCTAACCACACCCTTTTTTTGTCAAGCAGTATAAAGTCGGACCCATCAGGTAACCAAGCCCTAGCTCTAAGTAGACTAACACATTATATAAAACAAACTAATGCATTATAAAGAAGCTGAGGTGCAAACTGAGCCTAGCTCAAAATGCTACACCTACATAACCTATCACGTAAAAGCTCTACTCCGGAAAAAGGGTCAAATCACGTGAGTCCTAACGCTAGCACCGGACCCCCTCCCCCTCCCCCGTGTCGCTCTCCCGAGGGCGACTTGGGGGAGACCTAGGGTTCCCACGCGCCGCCACCTACCCCTCCTCCTCCTCCTCCTCGCCGCTGCCGGAGGCGGTCGCCGGGCCCCCCGCTCGGCTGCCTGTGAGGGCGGCGGCGAGGCCTTTAGCCGCTCCCTTTCGGTGGTGAGGGCTTGGATCTGAGGCGGCGGCCTCGCTGGTGTGGACGGTGCTCATCCGGCGTATGCGCGCCTGTTGATGTTTTGTCCTGTTCGGAGGTGGCGGCAGGGAGCTTGGCTGAGGGAAACCCTTGGCCGCCGGTGGCGGTCACGGCATCGATGGCGTCCTGGACGCCATTCCCTCCGTGGTGGCGGCGCCGAGCCTCATCTTCCCCTGCCTCCCCCCTTCACCTACGCCCGGGTGAAAACCCTAGCCTCGGTGGCTAAGCGGCGGCGGCGTGACGGCGTCGTCACCTTCTTGAAGGCGTCGTCTTGGGCATGGTGATGGTGGGCGTGCGTGGCGAGTTCGTCTGGTTCCTGGTGGCAGCCCCATCTGATCTACTGCGCCGCAACTCCAGGCATGTCTGATGTTTCGTCCAGGTAGTGTGCTCCTTTCCCAAGTGCTCCAGTGAGTCCGGCGGTGCGGCGCCCTCGAGCCTGGGCGACAGGGGATAGTGGTCCCCTGTCCCGCCACTGTGATGTGTTGGCGGTGAGGGCATATGGTCTTGGTGAGCGCTGATTTTGCCTCATGGCTGCGGTGCTCCTCTTCCGGCCGTGTCTTCGGTGGCGACTTCACCCTTCTGCAGCTTCTTGATGTGCTTCGTGCTTGGAGCGTCGGTGATTCCTCTGCTACATGTGCACTGACTGCGAGACCTTGTGGCTGTTGCTTCAGCTTCATGCTTCATAGTACCTGTTGTTTGGGGTTGCATCCCCTGTTCCCCTGCTTTTCGAATTAGCTTGTACTGTTAATTGTATCCTGGCCGGTTCATGGCTTTGTTAATTCAAAGTCGGGTTAGGTCCAAGCACTTCTCAGGCTTGGCCGAGCCTTTTCTCTAAAAAAAATCTCTACTCTCTGCTTACACTAATATAAGATTATCTAGTTATTTAAAAGATATTTTATTAGTTTACATTTCCATTAGATTACAGAGGGAGTAAGTAGGTACTTTCCTTCCTCAACCAATCACCCCTCCTGAAGTTCCACGGGGTGGGCCGGGCCTCTTTTTCTTCCAGCGATATTAGGCCAGGTCAGCTCATTCTTAAGTACTATAAGAATATTTACGTAGGTATAGTAAAACTCAGCTTAGATAGTTAGGTTCATTGTGGTGGAATAAGCCCAGAAAGGTTCAACTTCTAGACTAATGGTGCTCACATTTTTCTGGATTTATTTTAGGTTTTTCGATGCTCGTTCAGTGGGAGGAGATGTTCTCATTGACTACGGGGCGCCTGTGGTGATTTCTTCAATCACAAGTAGATATGCCGGTTCAGTCCCTCGGAGCCGGAGGTGCTCATGGGGTAGGAGGTGAGGGTATGTGTGTATGTATGAGCGTCTGCATTTATATTGTGTTAGAAAAATACATAAAATGGAGGCGGAGGACATGGAGTATTTCATCTCGAGCTCATATTCTCCCGCATGAACAGTAAAATTGAAAAAATAGTAACAAAGTTAAAAAAAATCTGATTTTTTTATGAACATTGACATAATATATAACAAAGTGCAAAATTTCAAGATGAAATGACATTCGTGGAGGTCTGCACAAAAAGAATAATATCGATGCTCCAAAAAAACTATTGTTGGAAGCATTTTGGAGTATCGATTTTGTTATTTTTGCCTAGACCTCCACAAATGTCATTTCGATCTGAAATTTTGCACGCAGTTAGAAGATTCATCAATGTTCATCATAAAAAACAATTCAGATTTTTTAACTATTTTTTCGATTTTACTGTTCATGCGAGAGCATATGAGCTCGAGATCAAAAGAGCACTTTCGGGGATGAAACCCCATACGACCGAAGTCAGATACATAGTGCTCAGGAGCGGAGCTAATTGCAAGAATCCACCACATTGTGGGACGGGTTTGCAGAAAGGATGGTTCTACAAATTTTGCCTCTAAACACCCTGCCTAAAGTAAACTCTTTGCAGATTGCTCCAATTGGTGGATTAGGATCGTTTGAGTGTGTTTTATGACAGGTGAGGTCCATCTGTCAATGTTGAGTTGGTTGTTTTTATGCATGTTACACCGAGGTGGACATGGAACTCATGTGTAAGGTGAATTTTCTTCCTCTAGTCCCCCTCTCCCTCTTTCTCTATCCCAATCCCCTAATTCTCGAGCACGAGGACGTCGTCACAGACCAGTGAGTGCACTTTTGTGGTCGCGCTCTCTCCCTGCCGTCTTCACTGTCAATGGGGCACCCCTCCACCTAACTCATTTGCCCTCCCGTGGTAGCGCCCCTCTCTGTAGCCGCGTCCCCATCCGTGGCCGTGGCGGCTCAGCTGTACACCCATCGCTCAGGGGCGGGAGCAAATAGGCATCGGCGGCGGCGAGTGAGAGCCCTGGCGAGGAGAAGGGAACGAAAACGTCGCCTCTGCGCTGCGGGCGTCGTGTAGTAAGGCACATAGCGCGTAGTAGATTTGTCGTCGGTAATGGTGATAACCCTAAACCGTAAGGGATCGAGATAGTCTTCGCGGGTAAGAATAACCCAATTTATTGATTCGACACGCGGGGAGCCAAAGAGTATTTATAAGCTTTGACAGTTGAGTTGTCAAGTCAACCGCACCTGAAATATACTTACTTGCGACAAAAGATAAGTGGTAACAGTGATATGATAGTGATGATAGTAATAGTAAAAGTAAACAGCAAAAGTAAATAGCAGTAGTAAATGGCAAAAGTAGCAACTAGTGACAAGCAAGGTTTAAAACACTGTAGGCTAGGGAGTGTGACGACCCCGGCCCGATCGTGCACTAATCATACACGCAAATGCACACGATCAAGCCTAAGGACTCACGTGAAGGAATCACAGCACAACTCTAAAACACAAATAAATACATACAAGTCATATATTACAAGCCAGGGGCCTCGAGGGCTCGAATACATAACATGATGTCACACACATAGTCAGCGGAAGCATTAGATGTCTGGGTACAGACATAGGACACAAGTTCATATAGGCCTCATACGAGGCGGGGCAAAAGAAAAGCTACGATCGAAAAGGCGCAGGCCTCCTGCCTGGGACCTCCGATCCTACTCCTGGTCGTCGTCCGCCGGCTCCTCGTAGAAGTACTCGCCGGCCAGGTAGTAGTAGTAGCCAGCCTCGGGCTGGTAGTAGTAGTCGTCAACAGGGGCTGCGGGCACCATGGCTCCGTCGTCTGGTTTATCAAGCGGGTAGGACAAAAGAGGAAGCAAAGCAACCGTGAGTACTCATCCAAAGTACTCAGCAAGACTTACATCAGATCTATACTAAGCAATGCATTATTATCAAAGGAGGCTTTATGTGGGTGGACTAGACTGCAGAAAGCCAGAGTAGAGAGGGGAAAAGCCTAGTCCTGACGAAGACTAGCATCTTCAGGGTCTTGCAGCAATTAGAAGGGAGCAGAATAGTTCATCATAATGTAAAGGGTTTATAGTAATATCAACTTCATATCTCAAGTCACCAGTTCTAGTTGTACCGAAGTGGATACAACTCCGAGTGTCCGTTACCGTAGGACAGGCTATCGATAGATTGTTTCTTCCCTGCAGGGGTGCACCAAGTTACCCACCACGCTCGCTTAACTCCGGCCGGACACACCATCAGGTCGTGCCCGCCCTCGGCCAAACAATACGACGCAACCCGACCGGATACCGCCAGAGAGGATCGAGCACGCCGGACTAATCCTATGCCCCCGGGGGTCGGGGCCATCGCCCCGGACGCTCCGCACGTTGCGAGGCCGTTCGGTAGCAGACCTAGCAACCCCTTATACAAGCACGCAGTTGCATCCTAAGTCCAATCCGAACGGTCCGCTCAATCGCTGACGTCGTGACGACTCCGGCTGATGTATACGATGCAGAGCACCCACTCACACCCACGTGGTGGTTAGTGCTATCGGACCCGAAGGCCCCTCGGATCAAATATCCAAATCGCTTAGTGTATTGGGAGCGCGCGGTAACGAGCAGAGCCTACGATACTGTTGGCCCCGTCGTCCCGTCTCGAGGACTTGTGACAAGGACTGGAAATGACCGGCCACGCCTCGTAGTTATCTCGCGGGTACCCTCACTGGTCACCCGACTCCACAGCTCACGCCTCAAAGGCACTCGCGGGTACCCCTCTGGGTCAACCCGCCTCCATCCAACATGTGTAGTAGTAACTTCAAAGTGTCATCAGACGCACGATACCTCTGGCCGCACGCCTTTGTTCCTGGCGACGTCCGGCCTCGGGGATCGATACGTCTTTAAACACGGTATGGTAATCCAGGGCATCCGTGTGGTTTTCATGCCGATGAGGAATCCGAGGAATCACCCTCGTAGGATTCCTAAACGACAAGTCCCGTTAAGGTGATACCGGAGGAATCACCCTCGGCGGTAATCACCATAGCGGATGCACGACAAAAGCTAAGTCGGAAGTGGGAAGAGGAATCACCCTCGGTAACCCACAACGAGCTAGCTATACTACAGGGACAACATCGGAAGTGAGTTCAGAGGTATCACCCTCGTCACCTGATGTTAACTCTGCGGAGTCGAGCATATTAGGGGGTGTGCGGTGATGTGAAGAAGGTCAGGGGAAGGGGCTCGATCGCTTGATCGAGGCAAGGGTACTATGCGAGGCAACTACGAGAAAGTGGGACCACAGCAGTGCTACCCAACCTATACTAAGCAGTTTATGAATAAAGACAGGTATCAACAGTTTAGCAAAAACAGGCTATGCAACAGTAATAGGAGCAGTAGCAGTAGCAGCAATTCTAATGCAAGAATAAGAGAGAATAGACATAGGCGATATCGGAATGATCAAAGGGGGGTTGCTTGCCTGGTTGCTTGGCAAATGAAAAGGAACAACGGCGGTGAAGTAGTCGATCACCAGGGCACCGTCAGCGGTCTCGGGGTCTACCGGGAAGAAAGGGGGAGAGGAAACAATATAAATACACAGTAACGAAAGTAATCACAAAGCATGACGATCTAACGCAGTGCTACCGATAACGAAGAGGGGGAACCCATCCGGGAAAGTATTCCCGGTTCCGGACCTGTGTCGGACAGATTACCGGAGGGGGACGGTTGCAGGTTAGTGGTGTTAGAGTCAAGTGGCAACTGGGGGTGCAGTGCAGGGTTGCCTAAAAACATGTCTAAGTCATATTGGTTATTTTTAGGATTTAACTGGAATTATTAACCGGTGTATGTGCACTATTCATCTACCGGAAACGGGCTAAAAGTTGCGGGTTCACCTCCGTAGAGGGTCCCGACATGGAAACAGATAGCACGGTTAGCTTTGTCTCGTCATTCTGAGTAACTTTCATGTAGAAAGTTTTTCCATCCGAGCTACGGATTAAAAGATATGATTTTCCGAAGATTATCGGAATTTCTGGAATTATTGAATTTAACAGAAATGAATATTACGTCAGTAGTGATGTCAGCATGACGTCAGCACAGCTGACCCGCTGACTGGGTCTAACTGACTGGTGGGACCCACCTGTCAGTCTCTCTGAGCTTAACAGTGATTTAAACTAATCTAACAGAAACAATTAAGGGTGTGGGCCCCTGTTGTCAGTGTCTGTTTAGAGTTAACTAATTAGAATTTAACTAAAATGTGTTTAATTAGACTAACTAATCGAGGGGGCCCACACGTCAGCGTCAGGGGTGAACAGTGCACCGCGTTGACTTCGGTCAACGCGGTCAAACAAGCGGCGGCACCCACGCGTCAGCGACTCTGGGCGGGCCCCACCCTTGCCAGCTCAGCGGAGCCGCCGGAGTTGCTCCGGCGAGCTCGCGCGCGGCGGCAGAACGCCGGAGCGCGTCGGAAAAGCGCCACAGGGCACCGTTTCGTGCGGTTCGACTTGCGTTCGAACGAGTGGAGTGCACCGCGTCGAGTGGTGCGGTCGGCTGGGGCTGGGGCTGCCGGAAAAGTCACCGGCTTCGAGCTTTGCGGATGTCGGAGTTCCGGTGGTGACGGATTCGTTGCTGTGGCGTGCTAACGAGCGAACTGGATGGCTAGTGAGGCTCTACATGTCCTGGCGAAGACAGCTGACACGGCTGCGTGACCGTTTGGTCACTGGTGGCGTGCCGGCGACGAGCTTGCGCGGCGGCGAGCTCGGGCATGCGGGGAACGGCGACTACAGACGTGGCAAGAGAGGGAGAGGAGAGGGGTTTTGCTCGTCTGCTCACCGTGGAGCTCAAGAAAGGCTCGGCGACAGCTTTGGAGCAGCAGAGGGCGGCGAACTTCGCCAGAGCAGCTGCGTCGGCCGGAGATGAGGACGAGGACAATTCGAACGCAGCAGCGCTCCCCGGCTCCACCAGCAGGCACCAGTCGAAGTGGCCGAGGTCGGTGCAGCTCGTGTACACGGTCTGCGAGCGTGGAGACGCCGGTGGCCGCGGATCTGCAGCGGGCACGGCGGCGTCAGCGTCGGGTGTGGAAGAGGGAGAGCGTGCGAGCGAGAGAGAGAGGGGGAGGAATGGTAGAGGCGCCCAGGGGGAGTGGTTGGCTTGCCCTTATCGCCTCGCCCCAACTGCTCCGGCACCGTGGCGGCCAGTGGCCGGCTGGCGAGCGCTCGGCCAGGGAGGAGACGACACGAGAGGGGAGCAGTTGGAGGGGGCCGTGGTGGGCTGGATGGGCCGGCCTGGGCCAGCGCCAGGCGCCAGGTGTGTCTTCTGTTTCCTTTTCCTCTTTTGTTTTAGTTGTTGCCACTGTTTTGTATTTATTTGAATGAGCAAACCATTATTTGATAAATGTGAAACTTGGCACATAAATCAAGTATAATATTGTGATGCTGCATAGACATTTTTGGGCCAATTGGAAAAGGTTAGACATTTTTAGAATTTGAAAAGACCAAGATAAATGCTGATGGACTACTGTTTTAACATCCAGGGACATTTTGGGAATTTATAAGAGGTTGGTTTCAACATGACAACTACTTAGGGAATATTTAGAATATGATGAACATTTTTCCAAGATTTTTGGAACAACTTTATTTGGCAGTTGAAATTTGAATAGAGGGAAAATTGAATTATTTGAATTAACCACTATGATTAGGCAATGCAATTGAGCATGACATGGCATGTTTATGAGGTGATCACTATGAGGAGAAACTGGGGGTGTTACAAATCTCCTCCACTACAAGAAATCTCGTCCCGAGATTTAAGTGGGGAAGAAAAGGAGTAACTTCGGAGGAACCGACCCTTACAAGGTCGAACACCTGACAGTTAACTCAGGGGATGCGGCAAAAAGAATCTCTCGAGCTGAAACTTAAGGAAACATCGAGAGCAGGGTATGAAAGTTCAAGAAGAAGTTTCAAGCGGATGGACATCCGACCGATATCTGATCAGAGTGTGATAAAGGTTTGAAGCATCGGAATAGATCAACTCTCGGAGAGTGATGGCTTGCGATAACACACAAGCCAAGAATAAAGGATGTTTCGGAATCCAGGATGTACCAGAGGTTCAGGTTCCGATTGTGTAGAACCGCGGCGAGGGACGATCGAAAGTAGGGAGAACGGTGACATTTTACCGGTCACGACAACAAGGTATGTCAGGGGGCAGTCTGTCAGTTATGTCGGTAACATCGTCGGTACCAAGGGCGAGGGACGAAGAGAACCATTTTCCTGCTCGTTGAAACGAGGCGGACCAAAAGGCAAAGTCCTCGTCCATCGGTGGTTACCGGAAAATCATCAACAATAGTAACAGGGTCTCACTGACAGAGTGGTAGACCGAGATATCTTCACAAGCAGGGAGTTATTCCTGCTTATGTTATAATGATCTCAGGAGAGGTTAAACAAACCAATGGAAAGGAAAATGTGATTAATTGATTAATCACGCCAATGGAAAGAAATATGTGTTTACACACAAGTTTTAGGGGTATATCATTTCGCAAGAAAGAGCGGAGCATGATATACATGATAGGGCAGCAAGTTCAAAAACATTTGGATAAAGGAACGAGAGAAGAGTCTTGATATTACCCATACGATGTTGTGTGGATAATGGATCAAGAAACATTTTGTCGAGAGATTTCACGAGGATGCCATTGAACAGCGACGGCATCGATAAAAGGAATGATGAAGCGAGAGGGTTAATGGAGCCACGGATACGGCACAAGCTCGAATTCAAGCTTGTTGTTCGAGGTGAAATGATAACATGAAGAAGATCGACGTAAGCTTCGCTCATCGTCGGAAGTTGTGCTCCGGCATAAAGACCAGGTAACATGGTTAAGATTTAGCATGATACTGATATAGCCGATCAGGCTAGAAATGAGGTGATGGAGTGATAGACTTCCCAGTAACAGGTACTAGGGGTAATACCCGGAGGTAAATCAGAGTAGAGGTTGTACGGGTGAAATGATCTGCTGAGGACAAGTATTTTAACTTATCCGGGAAATGGAATCAAGGGGAGAATATGGTCGGAACCATGATTGCAAAGGATCATTTCAGAGATACAAGATGAACTTGAACCAAGGAAGTAATTCTTTTTACGAGCAGCTTCCATGATAAGTTCTACATCGGGTCCATGGGCATGAACACAAGGGTTCAAGGTCGACTCCCACTTATCCAATGCATAACCTTTCATTCACTCCTCGTCTTCGAAGAAATTGTAGAGTCGAAAATTTATTCGACGGAACGCGAGTGGATATATCTCGCATAGCTTCTGATTCACACAGACTAGAGAAAGCATATGTTCAACCCATCGGGGCAACTTAGGACCATATACCAGAAATTTTAGGAGTAAATAACTCAGGCCCGATAGTAGAGCATGGTTGACAGGACAGAGGATACAATTTACCAAAGGTATTATGTATCCGAGAAAAGACTCACAGGGTTATTGAAAAATGGAAGACGTTGTCGGATAAAATCCAACAAAGGACCAGATGGTCGGTAAAGAATCTAATGTGAGTATCGGTACTCAACCAGAAGAAGAAGGAATGCAAAGGCATCAGTTTATGGAAATGTCTGAATAAGCCGAAGCTTAAATGCGAAGAGTTTATGATTCCAAAATCGAGGAATCAGAGGCAGAGGCTCTGATAAAAAGATGAGCACGTTGAATTGAATTAGATGGCTAATCAATCAAGGATTGATTTACCGAGAACCAGCTCATGTTCGGAATAAGGTCTGAGCCGAAGAAGTTAATTCAGAAGGATCCACTAATGATTGCGTGCATTCACACTCATGTTGACTCAATAAGACCAAAATGACGGTGTCAAAGGGTAACGATGAATATTGCCAGACATATGGAATTATCCATAATTCAGGCCGGCAAGGTAACCAACAGCAGTAGGCTGCAGAGGTCCTTCGGGAGATCGATTAAAAATGGGAAGTATGTTGCGAAACACCTGATCAACTAGGGATGAACGAATCCCCGGTAAGTATGAGGATTTATTCATAGGTGTGATCAGGCGGAACAGGACTGCAAGGCAATAGGTTCCGAAAATTCTCGAAATGTCGGATAGTGTTACGATATGTCGGATAGAACCCGAGGGTACTGAGACGAATATATGAACGACAGGGGTAAGTAGTTATCCTTCGGAGTTTATAAGTGGTCAGGAACTGCTAAGCAGTGGCATAATGGTCTCGGAAACTTCGTGGAGTATCTTCGGAGTCTTTTGATAATGATACGCCAACTTCGGGATGTGGGGGGGGACTCTCCGGGAGGAAGCAGTTACGAGAACCTAATGTCGGAGTTAGTAAAACTTAACCCGAATAGGAGAGAAATTCAGAGTCCCAGAGTATAGACGAGGAATAAAAGATCATAATACCACCCAATTGGCGACGTGGGGCCATAAGCCACACAGCCAAGTTAGTAAAACAGTTTTTGACCTCTAGACTCGACTTCGACCAAGGAGTTGGAAAGGGGTTCCTACAGGCAGTCGGCTCTGATACCAACCTGTGACGACCCCGGCCCGATCGTGCACTAATCATACACGCAAATGCACACGATCAAGCCTAAGGACTCACGTGAAGGAATCACAGCACAACTCTAAAACACAAATAAATACATACAAGTCATATATTACAAGCCAGGGGCCTCGAGGGCTCGAATACATAACATGATGTCACACACATAGTCAGCGGAAGCATTAGATGTCTGGGTACAGACATAGGACACAAGTTCATATAGGCCTCATACGAGGCGGGGCAAAAGAAAAGCTACGATCGAAAAGGCGCAGGCCTCCTGCCTGGGACCTCCGATCCTACTCCTGGTCGTCGTCCGCCGGCTCCTCGTAGAAGTACTCGCCGGCCGGGTAGTAGTAGTAGCCAGCCTCGGGCTGGTAGTAGTAGTCGTCAACAGGGGCTGCGGGCACCATGGCTCCGTCGTCTGGTTTATCAAGCGGGTAGGACAAAAGAGGAAGCAAAGCAACCGTGAGTACTCATCCAAAGTACTCAGCAAGACTTACATCAGATCTATACTAAGCAATGCATTATTATCAAAGGAGGCTTTATGTGGGTGGACTAGACTGCAGAAAGCCAGAGTGGAGAGGGGAAAAGCCTAGTCCTGACGAAGACTAGCATCTTCAGGGTCTTGCAGCAATTAGAAGGGAGCAGAATAGTTCATCATAATGTAAAGGGTTTATAGTAATATCAACTTCATATCTCAAGTCACCAGTTCTAGTTGTACCGAAGTGGATACAACTCCGAGTGTCCGTTACCGTAGGACAGGCTATCGATAGATTGTTTCTTCCCTGCAGGGGTGCACCAAGTTACCCACCACGCTCGCTTAACTCCGGCCGGACACACCATCAGGTCGTGCCCGCCCTCGGCCAAACAATACGACGCAACCCGACCGGATACCGTCAGAGAGGATCGAGCACGCCGGACTAATCCTATGCCCCCGGGGGTCGGGGCCATCGCCCCGGACGCTCCGCACGTTGCGAGGCCGTTCGGTAGCAGACCTAGCAACCCCTTATACAAGCACGCAGTTGCATCCTAAGTCCAATCCGAACGGTCCGCTCAATCGCTGACGTCGTGACGACTCCGGCTGATGTATACGACGCAGAGCACCCACTCACACCCACGTGGTGGTTAGTGCTATCGGACCCGAAGGCCCCTCGGATCAAATATCCAAATCGCTTAGTGTATTGGGAGCGCGCGGTAACGAGCAGAGCCTACGATACTGTTGGCCCCGTCGTCCCGTCTCGAGGACTTGTGACAAGGACTGGAAATGACCGGCCACGCCTCGTAGTTATCTCGCGGGTACCCTCACTGGTCACCCGACTCCACAGCTCACGCCTCAAAGGCACTCGCGGGTACCCCTCTGGGTCAACCCGCCTCCATCCAACATGTGTAGTAGTAACTTCAAAGTGTCATCAGACGCACGATACCTCTGGCCGCACGCCTTTGTTCCTGGCGACGTCCGGCCTCGGGGATCGATACGTCTTTAAACACGGTATGGTAATCCAGGGCATCCGTGTGGTTTTCATGCCGATGAGGAATCCGAGGAATCACCCTCGTAGGATTCCTAAACGACAAGTCCCGTTAAGGTGATACCGGAGGAATCACCCTCGGCGGTAATCACCATAGCGGATGCACGACAAAAGCTAAGTCGGAAGTGGGAAGAGGAATCACCCTCGGTAACCCACAACGAGCTAGCTATACTACAGGGACAACATCGGAAGTGAGTTCAGAGGTATCACCCTCGTCACCTGATGTTAACTCTGCGGAGTCGAGCATATTAGGGGGTGTGCGGTGATGTGAAGAAGGTCAGGGGAAGGGGCTCGATCGCTTGATCGAGGCAAGGGTACTATGCGAGGCAACTACGAGAAAGTGGGACCACAGCAGTGCTACCCAACCTATACTAAGCAGTTTATGAATAAAGACAGGTATCAACAGTTTAGCAAAAACAGGCTATGCAACAGTAATAGGAGCAGTAGCAGTAGCAGCAATTCTAATGCAAGAATAAGAGAGAATAGACATAGGCGATATCGGAATGATCAAAGGGGGGTTGCTTGCCTGGTTGCTTGGCAAATGAAAAGGAACAACGGCGGTGAAGTAGTCGATCACCAGGGCACCGTCAGCGGTCTCGGGGTCTACCGGGAAGAAAGGGGGAGAGGAAACAATATAAATACACAGTAACGAAAGTAATCACAAAGCATGACGATCTAACGCAGTGCTACCGATAACGAAGAGGGGGAACCCATCCGGGAAAGTATTCCCGGTTCCGGACCTGTGTCGGACAGATTACCGGAGGGGGACGGTTGCAGGTTAGTGGTGTCAGAGTCAAGTGGCAACTGGGGGTGCAGTGCAGGGTTGCCTAAAAACATGTCTAAGTCATATTGGTTATTTTTAGGATTTAACTGGAATTATTAACCGGTGTATGTGCACTATTCATCTACCGGAAACGGGCTAAAAGTTGCGGGTTCACCTCCGTAGAGGGTCCCGACATGGAAACAGATAGCACGGTTAGCTTCGTCTCGTCGTTCTGAGTAACTTTCATGTAGAAAGTTTTTCCATCCGAGCTACGGATTAAAAGATATGATTTTCCGAAGATTATCGGAATTTCTGGAATTATTGAATTTAACAGAAATGAATATTACGTCAGTAGTGATGTCAGCATGACGTCAGCACAGCTGACCCGCTGACTGGGTCTAACTGACAGGTGGGACCCACCTGTCAGTCTCTCTGAGCTTAACAGTGATTTAAACTAATCTAACAGAAACAATTAAGGGTGTGGGCCCCTGTTGTCAGTGTCTGTTTAGAGTTAACTAATTAGAATTTAACTAAAATGTGTTTAATTAGACTAACTAATCGAGGGGGCCCACACGTCAGCGTCAGGGGTGAACAGTGCACCGCGTTGACTTCGGTCAACGTGGTCAAACAAGCGGCGGCACCCACGCGTCAGCGACTCTGGGCGGGCCCCACCCTTGCCAGCTCAGCGGAGCCGCCGGAGTTGCTCCGGCGAGCTCGCGCGCGGCGGCAGAACGCCGGAGCGCGTCGGAAAAGCGCCACAGGGCACCATTTCGTGCGGTTCGACTTGCGTTCGAACGAGTGGAGTGCACCGCGTCGAGTGGTGCGGTCGGCTGGGGCTGGGGCTGCCGGAAAAGTCACCGGCTTCGAGCTTTGCGGATGTCGGAGTTCGGGTGGTGACGGATTCGTTGCTGTGGCGTGCTAACGAGCGAACTGGATGGCTAGTGAGGCTCTACATGTCCTGGCGAAGACAGCTGACACGGCTGCGTGACCGTTTGGTCACTGGTGGCGTGCCGGCGACGAGCTTGCGCGGCGGCGAGCTCGGGCATGCGGGGAACGGCGACTACAGACGTGGCAAGAGAGGGAGAGGAGAGGGGTTTTGCTCGTCTGCTCACCGTGGAGCTCAAGAAAGGCTCGGCGACAGCTTTGGAGCAGCAGAGGGCGGCGAACTTCGCCAGAGCAGCTGCGTCGGCCGGAGATGAGGACGAGGACAATTCGAACGCAGCAGCGCTCCCCGGCTCCACCAGCAGGCACCAGTCGAAGTGGCCGAGGTCGGTGCAGCTCGTGTACACGGTCTGCGAGCGTGGAGACGCCGGTGGCCGCGGATCCGCAGCGGGCACGGCGGCGTCAGCGTCGGGTGTGGAAGAGGGAGAGCGTGCGAGCGAGAGAGAGAGGGGGAGGAATGGTAGAGGCGCCCAGGGGGAGTGGTTAGCTTGCCCTTATCGCCTCGCCCCAACTGCTCCGGCACCGTGGCGGCCAGTGGCCGGCTGGCGAGCGCTCGGTCAGGGAGGAGACGACACGAGAGGGGACCAGTTGGAGGGGGCCGTGGTGGGCTGGATGGGCCGGCCTGGGCCAGCGCCAGGCGCCAGGTGTGTCTTCTGTTTCCTTTTCCTCTTTTGTTTTAGTTGTTGCCACTGTTTTGTATTTATTTGAATGAGCAAACCATTATTTGATAAATGTGAAACTTGGCACATAAATCAAGTATAATATTGTGATGCTGCATAGACATTTTTGGGCCAATTGGAAAAGGTTAGACATTTTTAGAATTTGAAAAGACCAAGATAAATGCTGATGGACTACTGTTTTAACATCCAGGGACATTTTGGGAATTTATAAGAGGTTGGTTTCAACATGACAACTACTTAGGGAATATTTAGAATATGATGAACATTTTTCCAAGATTTTTGGAACAACTTTATTTGGCAGTTGAAATTTGAATAGAGGGAAAATTGAATTATTTGAATTAACCACTATGATTAGGCAATGCAATTGAGCATGACATGGCATGTTTATGAGGTGATCACTATGAGGAGAAACTGGGGGTGTTACACGGAGATGGACGGTTGGGCGCTGCATGGATGAGATAGATTCTAACTTGGGGCACGGCACACGGAAAAGTAATGATCATCTAGGCAAATATCAAACATTAGGCATGTATCCCGTAGGTAGTTGTACGTGCTTGCAATAAGAACTTGCACAACATCTTTTGTCCTACCATCCCGCTACGAACGGGGCCAAAAGGAACTAATGGATATTAAGGTGCTCCTGTCAAAGAGCACCGGAACAAAGCAATGAACTCAATGGATACATGTAATCCTCAAACTACGGACCATCCCCTTTGGTATCCCAAGCTGTCACTTTTGGGATCGCCGGTTCCGAACCGTAACAGGTGCAAAAAACTCATAGATAGGATCATGAACACAAATATATTCATGCAAACACATATGGTTCAGATTTGAAATCATGGCACTCGGGCCCTAAGTGTCATGCATTAAGAATAACAAGTTGAAGCAAAGATGATAAACACCATAGTAGATGATAGGCAACATGCCCCCAACAATCTGACAAACTATTACATGATCTAACTCATCCAATCCCTACCACCCCCTTCGCCTACAGCAGGGGAATTACTCACACATGGAGGGAGAAGTCATGGAGGGATGATGGAGTGGTGATGATGATGACGATGGCGACGATCTCCCCTCTCCGGAGGCCAAATCAGCCTCCAGATTAGCCCTCCCGAGGAAGAACAGAGGGTGGCGGCGGCTCCGCGATGAAAAACTGTGAAAGAACTTCTGATCTGGGGTTTCCGCGTCGGGAGTAAAAATACGAGGCGAAGTAGGGCACCAGGGGGTGTGGGACCCACCCAGGCGGCCCCCCGGCGCGGCCCAGGGCAGGGCGCGCCCACAGGGCGCCTGGGCACCCCCTGGCCCCCCTCTGGTCCCACTTCTGGTTCCTGGTTCCTTCGGGTGTGTGGATTTTCTGTGATTTTTCGTGGATTTTTCTGAGATACTTAAAAATCCGTTTTCCTGGACACAATAAAACCATACATGCAGCTCTGCTGAAAACAGCGTCAGTCCGGGTTAGTTTAGTCCAAATCATGCAAGAATGAGGTCAAAACAATATCAAAAGTGTTTGGAAAAGTAGATACGTTTGAGACGTATCAACTCCCCCAAGCTTAGCATATTGCTTGTCCTCAAGCAATTCAGTTCAACGAACTGGACGCGACAAAGAAAACTTTGACAAACTCTTTTGCTTCATTAGATGTATATAAGCATGTACTACGAAAAGAGTTTAGCAAGTATTGAAGCAGTACTTATGAGGACAATGCAAGGAGCAATCCTTCTTTCAAGTGACCAGTCACAAATACTTAAAAGTAAATAATATATTACTGAAAATCAAGACAAGATTACATTGCAAATAGCTTGAGCATACTAGGGTGGTATCTCGCTAGCCTCCATGAGTGAAGCAAAACATAAATGCAGAAACTCCTCCAGAGTTTTAAAGGAGACTAGAACTAAGAATTTCAGAATAAATCATATCACAAGTATGCAGAAGACAATGTAATACTTTGGGACAATGCACATTACACTCAGAATGACAATTATGCTCTCCTAATTAGTGCTTTGAAGAAAGAAGGTGAGACTATCGAACCGTGGCTTTTATTGGCAAAGTTGAAAACCCGTGGTCGGAAACAAAAACTAAACATGTACCAGAGCTCTTGGTTTTAAAAACAGAAGTAAACACGTTTTGAGAGGTGCATATTTCGTCAACGAATGCTAGCAGATAACTCAATCACTTTTTGAGTGGACAAGTCTCGAGGAACGGCTCCCGCACGAGGACGATCACATCCTCTTAATCTCCTTTGTTTATCACTGCCAAAGTTTTCTGATTTCTCATGAACAAAGCGTGAAGGAGAGTTTGTTTGTTATATTATCTTTTCGAGCCGGGCGCACTCAATGCCAGTTCCTTATCGTATTATGGGTTTGCACATTATACATGCAATCCAGGGGTGAAACTTGTCCAACTTAAAAAGATCATGAATTAACTACTACTTCCTCATGAGCTAAAGCATAGGCACAAAAAGAGAAATGCTTTTGATTAATTTCGAGATGGTACACGAAAGTCTTCGTTAGGAATGGCAGATAAATACCATGTATAGGAAGGTATGGTGGACTCATATGGCATAACAGGTTTAAGGATTTTGGATGCACAAGCAGTCAGTCCGCTTAGTAAAGGTGGAGGTTTAGCAAAAGACTGGGAAGCGACTAACTAGAGAGCAATAACGGTCATAATCATGCAGAGCGACAAAGCAACATTGAATCGGGCATGAAAGTGATATAACTATTCTAAAACTCAAAGATCATCAAGGCAGAGTAGACTTGTTAGTCTTAAACATGTGTAAGCATGTGCCAAGTCAATCCAAAAATTCTCTAAAGGGAAATACCACCTTAGTATACCAGACTATGAACAGTGCAATGCATGTAGATCATTTCAATAACACATTATATACTCTAGTTATTCGAGACTAGCCACAAGGAAAGCATGAACCACTGGAAGAGCATTGTAAACATAGCACTATGTCGCTACAAGCTGGTCTCTAGATCATAAGTACACGCATATGTACAAAAGTAGAAACAAAAAGAGTTCATACCGGTCTTCCTTGTTGCTCCCCTTCAGTCGATCTTCGTCATTACTGCTTGTCACTTGCACGATCGAACGTAGGAAACGTAATTAAATGCCATCACGGACTCGAACTGATCTCTGAAAACAAAGCAAACTAAAGAGAGAAAGGAAATCTTTTTGGATTTTTTTCAAAGGTTGAATAAAAGCAAAAGAAAGAGAAAATCTTTTTGTTGTTTTTGCAAAGAGAGAAATAAAGAAGAACGGGCAAAAACTTTGAAAAGATCAAAGAAAATAAAATGGATAATACAATGGAAAAGTGAGAAGGGCACGTACTCCCCCAAGCTTAGGCTTTTGGCCTAAGTTGGTAGCAGCTACTGCCCCCAGGAGCCTCCTGCTCCGGGGGTATGGTGATGAGACCAAGGGTCGTAGAAGGATGCTAGCGCGTACACGGAACTCCTCGGAGTCTCCCACGAGGAAGGTTCCGAACGCCAAACAGAGGAAGAACCTTCACCAAACTCGGTGGCGGTCTCTTCCTGAAAATTTGGTATCTCACCGTGCCTCTCCTCGTCGGGCACAACCCCCTCCATGGGGTTATGAAACTGATGCTGGACCATGAACTCATCGAACTGAACAACATCAAAGGACCATCCGTTCCTGCGAGAAAAATCAAACAAGAGAGGTGCAGGTAGACGGATCTCGCGTTCCGCGGCAGTTCCGAAACGCAAGATATAAATAAGATTATCAAGCTCAGAACCCATGGTAACAAACTTATGCCTATTCATAGCAGCAAGATCAAAGCTTAAATAAGTAAAAGGAGTATCATCAGGGTGTGGGGTGCCTCCAAGATGCTCTAAGATAAGTGTGGCATAAATGCCACCATATAAGTCCCCCTTGTTACCGTTCATAGCAAGGCGTCGAGCAATTAAGGTACCCAGGTTATAATCAGACCTCCCTGAGAGGGCTGCTGCCAGGATAGCAATATCCGGAGCAAAAATGCTGCTCGTGTTGTCACGAGCTAGCACCCCTCTGGCAATATAATATGCAAAATACCTGAGGTGAGGAAATAAGATGCTGGAGATCTTCGACCGATGAATATCCCTCGTACCCATGCTGCAGAGGGAGTTGATGACGGTTTTCAGCTCGGAGGGCTGAGTGGCCATCCTTGCCGTCCTCCCAACGTTCGGCACACCTATTATTTCACAAAAATTTCCCAAAGTCATGGTGATAAGATCATTATAATTTTTAAACTCAATAGCACCTGAATCAGGATTATATCTAAAACTGTTAATGAAACTGGAGGTGAGTTTTTGATACTGAGAAACACGGCTCGTGACGAGCCGTGTCAAACCTGCATTAGCACAAAGATTATAAAACTCATCCTTGATTCCCGCAGCTTCCATGAATTCATCACATGGAAATGTCATCGCATGTGCTGGACTTGTATCTTCCAACAACTCCAGGGGCACATGATCTTCATTATAGCTCACCCTAGCAGTCGATGGTGAAGCTGCGGCTCTAGTGACTCGATCGGAGTGTGCGGGCCTCCTCTTTTCAAGCCACCCTTTTGCCCTTCCTTACAAACTCATTTCTGAATTTTTTTTACAATTTACAAAAACGAGGATTAAAACAAAGTGAGCTAAGGCAAACTACTCAACTCACTTGCCCAAGGCATAAACTTGCATCAAAACTTGAAAAATAACTTTCTACACATGCATGCAAGCTCATCTCTACAGCACCAAAAACTACTAAATACTCACAAATGAGGCCACCAATCAAAAATCTAATTGGAGGGGTGGAGGAGTCACATACCAGGAAGTATTTGCTCAAAATTTCAGCTCAAATGATGGGCTGTAGAGAGAGATCGAAGAATCGCCTCCAAGAACAGCAAGAACACAAGAACAAGACCAGAACTCGGGTTTCTGGAGAAAAAGAGAGAGGGAGGAAGAAGACATACCTGGAGGGGGGCCCTGTGGGCCCCAGGCGCCCTATGGGCGCGGCCAGGGGCTGGGCCACGCCAGCTGGCCGCCTGGGCCACTGGTGCCCCCCCTGGCTGGCCCCAGGACTTTCCGGGTCTCTCCCGACGTGGAAATTTTTATTATAATTTTTCTGGAATTTTTCTGAAAACTTCACTGTTGAAATTTTTTCGAAGTTCAAAAAGCTGCGAAACTCTCTGAAAACTTGAAACAGTTAGTAGTACCGTGAAGCTTCAAAAACATAAATACTTGGTACAGCAAGTAGGACAAAACTAAAAACAAGTGAAAACATAACAAGCTCAACTTTTTATCCATATAAAACATGTTTACTAGTAAGGTTGATCAAGTCTTACCAACAAACAAGCGATATATAGAGCAAAAAGTCTCACCTCTAATGAAGTAATCACTGAACCTTTACTTTGATGGACATTGTCCCAACCATGATAGTTTTGTATTTGTGAGGCACATGTAGTGGACAGTCCCATTCTCCAATTTTCACGGTCTCGATATTCTCTATAGAGTTGAGGCCATGCCTCCTGTCGGTCTTCTATGGAAAATATACCGTGTGTTCTTTATCATTCACATGGAAGGTAACCTTCCCTTTATTGCAATCAATAATAGCACCTGCGGTGTTAAGAAAAGGTCTACCAAGAATAATGGACATGCTCCCATCCTCGGGCATGTCAAGCACAACAAAATCAGTAAGAATTAAACAATTAGCAACTTCTACGGGAACATCCTCACAAATACCTATCGGAACAGCGGTTGACTTGTCAGCCATCTGAAGGGAGATATCTGTAGGAATTAGTTTCTCTAAACAAAGCCTCTCGTAAAGAGAGAGAGGCATAACACTCACTCCTGCTCCAAGATCACATAAAGCAGTTTTGACATAATTATTCATTATGGAGCAAGGAATGGTGGGTATACCTGGATCACGGAGCTTCTCAGGAATTTTGCCACTGAACGAGTAGTTAGCAAGCATAGTAGATATTGCATCATTAGGAACTTTTCTTTTATTAGTGACAATATCTTTCATATATTTTGAATAAGGGAGTAACTTAATAGCATCAGTCAAAGGGATTTGAAAAAAAAGAGGTTTAATCCACTCACAAAACTTATTATAATGCTCTTCTTCTTTAGATTTGATTGACTTACCTGGAAAGGGCATGGGTTTCTGTACCCATGGTTCTCTCTCCTTCCCATGTTTTCTTGCGATGAAGTCTTCTTTAGTGTACTTCTTACGTTTGTCAGGTGCTTCTTCTTCTCGAACTTCAGGCGGATCATTCTTCTCATTATTATTACCTTCAGGTTCAGCACCGTCTTCAGTCTCAGCATCGGAGATAGATACACTGTTGGGATCAATAGTTGGTTCTTCATCTGCAATAGGATCATTAGAATTGTCAGTCTCCTTATGTTTCTTCTTTTTCTTTGGAGAGCCAACAATTTCTTCTTCCTGCATTTGAGAATCCTGTTCGATTCTCTTCGGATGTCCCTCTGGATAAAGAGGATCTTGAGTACTAGTTCCTCCTCGGGTCTTAATCCCAAAAGCCTGCAAATTATCTTGTTTGGCATTGTTAGCAAGCAAATCTCTTTGCACATTAGAAATTTGATCAAGCTGAGTTTGAACCATATGAAAATGCTTCACAAGACATTGAACATCATTAACTGTTCTATCTAAAACATCAAGCAGTCTTTTGATAGCAAGGGAATTATCATGCAACTGACTTTCTATCCTCTCATTAAAATGATTCTGTTTCATAATAAAATTATCAAACTCATCTAAACATTGATCAGGAGGCTTACCATGAGGGATGTCACTTGCGTTGAAATCTAAACGAGAGTGTACCTCTACCATAGGAGGGTGAGTGGTAGGCTCACACAGCTTCTCAATAGGGAGTAGATTCTTCACGTCTTCAGCTTTAATACCTTTCTCTTTAATAGACTTCTTTGCTTCTCGCATATCCTCGGGGCTTAGAACAAACATGCCCCTCTTCTTTGTTGGTGGAGGTGGTTCAGGGACGGACCAATCTTCATGGTTTTTGGCAATCCTGTCCATCAGATCTTCCGCATCGTCCGGTGTTCTTTTCCTGAAAACACAACCAGCACAACTGTCCAAATAGGACCTGGATTCATCAGTTAGACCAGCATAGAATATATCGATTAATTCATTCTTAGGGATTTCATGTCCTGGTCTGGCCCGAATCAGACCGCAGTACCTCCCCCAAGCTTTAGGGAGGGACTCATCCTGCAACTGTTTAAAGTTATAAATTCTTTGTAAAGCAGCATGTTGCATGTGAGCAGGAAAGTACTTATCAACAAAAGAGTGAGCTAAGTCCTGAGGACTCTTAATGGAACCGCATGGGAGTGAATCATACCATGCTTTAGCACCCTCCTTCAAGGAGAAAGGAAGAAGCTTGGTCACATAAAAGTATCGTATCTTCTCATCTGTGGTAAACAGGCTACCCAACTCACCGAGTTTAGTTAGGTGTGCAATAGCATCATCATTTTCTCTGCCATAAAAGGGGTCAGCTTCAACCATAGGTATAAGTGAAAGATCAACAGAGAAATCATAATCAGGATCATCAATGCATATAGGAGATGTAGCAAATTCAGGATTAGGAACGGTTTTGTTCTTCAAAGAGTGTTTTTCAAACAGTTTCTTAATAGCTTCAGGGTCAGAGCCGGAAAACTCTGTCAGTTCCCTGCATAAATCTTCATCAAGTATAAAGTAATCATCATCAAGGAGACTCTCCTTGAGTTTACTCAAATCAGGATAATCATAAGTTTCACCAATAGGGTAGCGAGTAACAGAGAGTTCAATTCCAGATTTTTTTGCAGCAGCAGCAATTTGTTTCTCAAGAGCATAACCAAGCGAACTAATATCATCAAAAGTAGTAGAAGCATCATCAAGAGTATCACACATAGTAACAGATTCAGTAGGAGCATCATGTGGTGGTGGTGAGGCAAACTTACTCATAACGGAAGGTGAATCAAGTGTAGCACTAGTGCTCAGAGCAGTACCTCTTCTTGTAGTGGATGGTAAGATCGGAACCTTGGGGTCTTCTTTCTTACCCATAGTGGATGAAGTGCAGCAGGTAGGATACCTCAAGTAGACTTGTAAATATTGCTATGCTCCCCGGCAACGGCGCCAGAAAACGGTACTTGATAACCCTCAACCATAAGGGATCGAGATAGTCTTCGCGGGTAAGAATAACCCAATTTATTGATTCGACACACGGGGAGCCAAAGAGTATTTATAAGCTTTGACAGTTGAGTTGTCAATTCAACCGCACCTGAAATATACTTACTTGCGACAAAAGATAAGTGGTAACAGTGATATGATAGTGATGATAGTAATAGTAAAAGTAAACAGCAAAAGTAAATAGCAGTAGTAAATGGCAAAAGTAGCAACTAGTGACAAGCAAGGTTTAAAACAATGTAGGCTAGGGAGATGGATGGTTGGGCGCTGCATGGATGAGATAGATTCTAACTTGGGGCACGGCACACGGAAAAGTAATGATCATCTAGGCAAATATCAAACATTAGGCATGTATCCCGTAGGTAGTTATACGTGCTTGCAATAAGAACTTGCACAACATCTTTTGTCCTACCATACCGCTACGAACGGGGCCAAAAGGAACTAATGGATATTAAGGTGCTCCTGTCAAAGAGCACTGGAACAAAGCAATGAACTCAATGGATACATGTAATCCTCAAACTACGGACCATCCCCTTTGGTGTCCCAAGCTGTCACTTTTGGGATCGCCAGTTCCGAACCGTAACAGGTGCAAACAACTCATAGATAGGATCATGAACACAAATATATTCATGCAAACACATATGGTTCAGATCTGAAATCATGGCACTCGGGCCCTAAGTGTCAAGCATTAAGAATAACAAGTTGAAGCAAAGATGATAAACACCATAGTAGATGATAGGCAACATGCCCCCAACAATCTGACAAACTATTACATGATCTAACTCCTCCAATCCCTACCATCCCCTTCGCCTACAGCAGGGGAATTACTCACACATGGAGGGAGAAGTCATGGAGGGATGATGGAGTGGTGATGATGATGACGATGGCGACGATCTCCCCTCTCCGGAGGCCAAATCAGCCTCCAGATTAGCCCTCCCGAGGAAGAACAGAGGGTGGCGGCGGCTCCGCGATGAAAAACTGCGAAAGAACTTCTGATCTGGGGTTTCTGCGTCGGTAGTAAAAATACGAGGCGAAGTAGGGCACCAGGGGGTGTGGGACCCACCCAGGCGCCCCCCCCCCCCCGGCGCGGCCCAGGGGGGGCGCCCACAGGGCGCCTGGGCACCCCCTGGCCCCCCTCTGGTCCCACTTCTGGTTCCTGGTTCCTTCGGGTGCGTGGATTTTCTGTGATTTTTTGTGGATTTTTCTGAGATACTTAAAAATCCGTTTTCCTGCACACAATAAAACCATACAGGCAGCTCTGCTGAAAACAGCGTCAGTCCGGGTTAGTTTAGTCCAAATCATGCAAGAATGAGGTCAAAACAATATCAAAAGTGTTTGGAAAAGTAGATACGTTTGTGACGTATCAAATGGCCTCGATGAGGTCGGAGCTGCAGAGGCTAGGATGGTGCCAGCGCTCTCTGAGGAGTTCGCTTGCGCCTGTAGCTTAGCGACGGGTCCCCGACATACGAGTGCACACACTCATGTTAAAGAACTCCATCTGGTAAGCCGCACCCCGCGCCATCATCTGGCAGCGCGTGCTACCGCGCGTCCCCAATGCTCGCCATAACCATGAACAACCATGTCTATCATGGCGGTAATAATAACCACAACGGCAACAGTCAGCATCAGCATAACCAGCAGCATGGTCAGGGTGGTTACAAGAACCAAGGCAATCATCAGCGTCAGCAGCAGCAGCAATCCGGATATCAGAATAATCCGAAGGAGCTAAGCAGTGGGCAGTATCATGTTTTCACCACAAGTTTGTGCAAACGAGATCAGAAGGTTCTGAAGCGGGCAGTGCACGCATTTGAACCGGCGATACCACGTTTCTTACGTTGGTCTGAGCAACCCATTGTGTGGAGCAGAGAGGATCACCCGCCACGGGTTGATAATCCGGGCCAGTTAGCCTTAGTGGTGGCACCACGGGTGGGAGGTTACAAGTTCACAAAAGTACTTATGGACGGCGGCAGCAGCATCAACATCTTATACTATGAGACCTTTCGACGTATGGGGTTGACAGATAAGAAGCTCCGACAGTTCAACACAGTGTTCCATGGAGTGGTACCAGGTAAATCGGCTTATCCAGTTGGAAAAATCGATCTGGAGGTAACCTTTGGGGATGAGCAGGACTCTAGATCAGAGACAGTAACCTTTGAAGTTGTAAAGATCAGGAGCCCATATCATGCTCTGTTGGGGAGGCCGGTTTATGCCAAGTTCATGGCTAGACCGTGCTATGTTTATCTGCAGCTTAAGATGCCGGGTCACAAGGGAACCATCACGGTTCATGGAAGCCGCAAGATTGCATTGGAATGCGAGAAAGGAGACGCAGCATACGCTGAGGCAGTTTGTGCTACGGAGGAGCTGAAATTACAGAGCATGATCCAGCGGATATGTCCCCGTTGAAGAAGCCAACTACAGAGCATGATCCGGCGCTGAAATTCAAATCAACAGAGGGAACTAAACAAGTTGACTTTGTTCCGGGTGATTCGTCTAAGCAGTTCACTATCAGTGCTAACCTAGATCCCAAATAGGAAAGCGCGCTCATCGAGTTCATCCGTGAGAACCGGGATATCTTTGCATGGAAACCTTCTGACATGCCAAGTATACCGAGGGAACTCGCTGAGCACAGTCTTAATATTGATCCGAAGTTTAAACCGGTCAAGCAGTATTTGCGCCGCTTTAATGAAGAGAGGCGCAAGGCTATAGGTGAAGAAGTGGCCATGCTTTTGGCCGCAGGATTCATAATTGAGGTGTTCCATCCAGAGTGGTTGGCTAATCCAGTGCTGGTGCTAAAGAAAAATGGAACCTGGAGGATGTGTGTTGATTACACAGACTTGAACAAGGCTTGCCCAACTGATCCTTTTGCTCTCCCCCGTATTGATCAGATTATTGATGCTACGGCAGGATGTGAGCGGTTAAGTTTTTGGTATGCATATTCAGGTTATCATCAGATCAAGATGGCAGTTAAGGACCAGGAGAAGACCGCTTTCATAACTCCTTTCGGAGCCTTCTGCTATGTATCCATGCCTTTTGGGCTTAAGAGTGCCCAAGCAACTTATCAACGTTGTGTGCAGAACTGCTTCAAGGGGCAGATTGGAAAAAATGTCCGTACTTATGTTGATGACATTGTGGTGAAATCCAGGAAGGAGGAGACAATGATAGGGGATTTAAAAGAAACCTTTGACAACCTCCGAAATTACAAGATGATGCTTAATCCGGAGAAATGTGTTTTTGGTGTTCCAGCAGGCAAGCTCCTTGGATTCTTAGTATCAAACAGAGGGATTGAGGCTAATCCGGAGAAGATCAAGGCGATCACATCCTTGGCTAAACCGGCTTGTATCAATGATGTCCAGCGCGTAGCAGGCCGTATTGCAGCATTGAGCCGGTTCATCAGCCGTTTGGGAGAGAAGGTGATCCCGCTTTATCAGATGCTGAAAAAGACGGATCGGTTTGTATGGAGCGATTCTGCAAACGCTGCGTTCAAGGATTTGAAGCGGCAATTAGTAGAACCGCCAGTTCTTGCTGCCCCTTTGACAAAGAGCCACTGTTGTTATACGTGGCCGCCAATGCCCGTGCAGTTAGCGTGGCAATTGTGGTGGAACGCAAGGAGGCAAGCAAGGAATATCCGGTTCAGCGACCAGTTTACTACATCAGTGAGGTCCTTATTGAGTCAAAGCAAAGGTATCCACACTGGCAGAAGTTGGTATACGGCGTGTTCATGGCAAACCGGAAGTTGAAGCATTATTTCCAGGGCCACCCAATCATTGTTGTCAACTCAGCTCCATTGGGGGATATAATCCAGAACAGAGAAGCCACCAGCAGAGTGGCGAAATGGGCCATTGAGCTTAGCCCACATGGATTAAAGTATGTACCTCGTATTGCTATAAAATCCCAAGCATTGGTGGATTTCATCAATGATTGGACAGAGTTGCAGGCACCTGAGGAGAAGCCGGATCATACATATTGGACTATTCACTTTGACGGTTCAAGGCAATTGGAGGGCTCGGGGGCTGGAGTCGTGTTAACTTCCCCACGAGGTGACAAGTTCTGTTATGTCCTTCGATTAATGTTCCCTTGCACTAACAATGATGCTGAGTATGAAGCTCTCCTTCACGGTTTATGGATGGCTAAGGAGATGAACTTGAGCCGGGTCAAGTGCTTTGGTGACTCAAATCTAGTGGCACAACAGGTGTGTGGTAAGTGGGATTCTAAAGATCCACTCATGGCGGCTTATCGGCGAGAAGTTGAAGCAGTGGCAGGGTACTTCAAAGGATATCAGGTGGACCACATAGACCGGCGGAAGAATGAAGCAGCTGATGCATTAAGCCGACTGGGCTCTCAACGTAAACCGGTTCCACCCAATACCTTCTTAGATGAACTGCATAGTCCGTCAGTACAAATACCTTCACAGGAGGATTTAGTTGTTCCTGATCCAGAAGCACAGCTAGTTGCAGCTCTTCACGTTATTCCAGATTGGACACTCCCTTACTTGGCGTACCTGAGCCGAGGTGAGTTGCCAGAGGACGAAGTTGAGGCTCGGCAGATAATCCGGCGGTCCAAGTCTATGACTATCGTCAATGGAGAGCTTCATCACCGCGGTGTTTCTGGGGCATTTCAGTGGTGCGTATCATCAGAGGAAGGCTGTGATATTCTTCGAGAGATTCACGAAGGAGATTGTGGTCATCACGCCGGGTCAAAGTCATTGGTAGCTAAAGCTTTTAGTCATGGGTTCTACTAGTTAACGGCTCATGCTGATGCAGAGTACTTGGTCAGAAAATGTGATGCTTGCCAGAAATTTTCACGGCGTGCTCATGTTCCGCGCAGGAGCTACGGATGATTCCAATTACTTGGCCATTTGCGACTTGGGGGCTTGATATGGTTGGACCCTTTAAAAGATCCCAAGATCAGAAAACCCACCTGTTAGTAGCAGTGGACAAGTTTACAAAGTGAATTGAGGCAGAGCCTGTCAGTAAGTGTGATGCGGCAACAGCGGTTAAGTTCCTCAAAAAGGTAATTTTTCGGTTTGGCTTTCCACACAGCATCATTACTGATAATGGCACCAACCTATCTAAAGGAGAGATGGAAGAGTTCTATCAAAGAGAACATATTCGCCTGGATGTATCATCAGTAGCTCACCCTCAGTCCAATGGCCAAGCTGAGAGGGCCAACCAAGAGATCTTGAGAGGTATCAAGCCCCGGCTTATGGTTCCTTTGCAAAGAACACCAGGTTGCTGGGTAGAGGAGTTACCTTTTGTCCTCTGGAGCATCAACACTACACCTAATAGGTCTACAGGTTATACGCCTTTCTTCATGGTATATGGTGCTGAAGCGGTCCTTCCTAGTGACATCCGGCACGACTCACCATGGGTGGCAGCTTACGTTGAAGCGGATAATGAGCAAGCAAGACAGGACAGCTTGGACCGGCTGGATGAGGAACGGGACACGGCAGCAACACGATCGGCGATCTATCAACAAGACATGTGCCGGTACCACAGACGCCGGGTTAAGACCAGAACGTTCCAGGAGGGAGATCTGGTGCTCCGGCTCATCCAAGACCAGACAGATATGCACAAGTTATCCCCACCTTGGGAAGGACCCTTTGTGGTCAGCAAGAACCTACACAACGGTTCATACTACCTGATCGATGTTCGAGAACATAAGGACTCACATACGGCAGAGGAGGAGATGAATCGGCCATGGAACATCGCTCTTCTACGACCTTACTACACTTAAGCCATTGGCTCCGCTTTATGTACCATGTATATATTATGATTAATAAATAAACCGGCACCCCCAGTAAACCGGGGAATCAGCCATCTTCTTCGCAAAGAGTATCACATGGGAGTTTCTTTGAAAACTCACCATGGCCTCATCAGCCGGCGCCCCTGACAGCATCAGGGAATCAGCCGTGTCTTCTTTACAAAGGAGTATCACATGGGAGTTTCTCTGAAAACTCACCATGGCCTCCTAAACCGGCCTTGTCTTCCTTACAAAGGAGTATCACATGGGAGTTTCGCCGAAAACTCACCATGGCCTCCTAAACCGGCCGTGTCTTCCTTACAAAGGAGTATCACATGGGAGTTTCGCCGAAAACTCACCATGGCCTCCTAAACCGGTTGTGTCTTCCTTACAAAGGAGTATCATATGGGAGTTTCGCCGAAAACTCACCATGGCCTCCTAATCCGGCCTTGTCTTTTTTACAAAGGAGTATCACATGGGAGTTTCGCCGAAAACTCACCATGGCCTCCTAAACCGGCTGTGTCTTTTCTACAAAGGAGTATCACATGGGAGTTTCGCCGAAAACTCACCATGGCATCCTAAACCGGCGCCCCTGATAGCTACAGGGAATCAGCCGTGTCTTTCAAAGCAGTATCACATGGGAGTTTCTCCGAAAACTCACCATGGCCTCCTAAACTGGCGCCCTTGATGCATCAAGGAATCAGCCAGTGACAATCATCGAGTTGATCACCTAAAGACAAGATCCTTCAGAGGTTTTGAAACATTGGGTGGCGTGTCATCGATGAAACCTTGAATTTAGAGCCTGGCAGCTCCCAAAAAGCCTCGAGTTTGGAGCTGGCAGCTCGTAAAAAGCCTCGACTACATGGTCTTATTTGCCGAAAAACTTTATTTCTATGATTTCACAAATTCTGGTTGTCATGATCATTGGTTTTTTTTTCAACTAAGTCTATTGATGCGGGACTGGACAACTTCAAGGTTGACCATATATTTACAAAGTTAAAAAGTCTGGGTCATGAACACCAGTGTAAGTTCAACCGGCGCTCATTGTAATCCGGATTAGCCATCAGGTAAAGCGAAACAAGAGAGCCAAGAGCCTCATCAGCGCCTGTGCTTTCAATTATTCCTACCGGGTTAAGGTCAACAAGCACACTTAATCAGAGGTAGGGTAAATATTTGTGATCAACAGTTATTACTTTGATTTATATATCAGAACAGTATAATCCGTCCGGTGGTAAACCGCTAGGACGTCTTTTAGCTTTGTTCATGCAGGCACAGATAATATAAACGGATCACGCATGGCAAAACAGAGGATTAAATTGACAGATGCCGAGTCGAGCAGTGCCATAAATATTGGGACAAAGGCAGTGTTTCAATTATGCTATTACAAGGCACCTGCAGGCACGAATAGATCAAAGTTTTTGGCAAAGTATTCAGCAACTACAAATTAAATCGGACGGTTTACGACTCCTCTTCACGCTGTGAAGGCTGGGGGTCAACTTGTTCCGGGTCTTCATCAACTTCAGGCAATGGCTGGAAACCTGGAGCGCACCAGTCAATCATGGAGAGTGCACGGAAATACATTTCGTCATCAATAAGATCTGAAGGGTCAATATCTGGAGCGAAAGTGTAGCCACGAACTGGTGGGATCAGATTTTCAGTGTCGTAAACCGGCCGCTCCACCCGTGAATTTTCTAAGTCATAGGCCGGATGATACCTTGTCAAATCCGCCTCATCGGCAAGCTTACTGGCAAGCGGGCGCATGTTCTTAGTCAAAGCACGGAGATCTTCGGCAGAGAAGACTGAATCGTCCTCTTTGTTGCTGGGATAGCCGTTCATAGCTTCAGCCGGGTCAAAATCAGGGACCCAAGCTTTGGCCCGAGTCAGCACCATAAGAGAGCCAGCCCGTGCAGCAGACTTCCTCACCTCCACCAGACGCACAGGCAAGACAGATAGTTTCTCCAAGGTGGCTTGGATGGTAGTCGGTGCCGGTTTATTATGGGACATGGCACTAATAGCCCTTTGAGCACCGGAGTAGAGCTGTTCTACCAGGGTATAGGCTGCCTTGAGTGTCTTCCGGACATCATCTCCAAGATGAGTTATGCGCCTCCCTATATACAATTAGCGAATTAAACCGGAGCGGAACAAAGGTTGCAAGGATATAACCACACAAAGACAAGTACTCACCAAAGATAACAGAAGTCATGAGCTCTACTTGCTGTTTCAATCCGGATAGCTCCTGTGTAACCAGATTGAGAGCGGCTTCGGCATACTTTGCTCTTTTTTCAAGAGCATCCCTCTGCACCTCTGATAACCCTCAACCGTAAGGGATCGAGATAGTCTTCGCGGGTAAGAATAACCCAATTTATTGATTCGACACACGGGGAGCCAAAGAGTATTTATAAGCTTTGACAGTTGAGTTGCCAATTCAACCGCACCTGAAATATACTTACTTGCAACAAAAGATAAGTGGTAACGGTGATATGATAGTGATGGTGGTAATAGTAAAAGTAAACAGCAAAAGTAAATAGCACAAGTAGCAACTAGTAACCAGCAGGATTTAAAACACTGTAGGCTAGGGAGATGGATGGTTGGGCGCTGCATGGATGAGATGTATCATGAATCTAACTTGGGGCAAGGCACACGGAAAAGTAATGATCATCTAGGCAATTATCAAACACTAGGCATGTATCCCACGGGTAGTTGTACATGCTTGCAATAAGAACTTGCACAACATCTTTTGTCCTACCATCCCGCTACGAACGGGGCCAAAAGGAACTTATGGAGATTAAGGTGCTCCTGTCAAAGAGCACCGGAACAAAGCAATAAACTCAATGGATACATGTAATCCTCAAACTACGGACCATCCCCTTTGGTGTCCCAAGCTGTCACTTTTGGGATCGCCGGTTCCGGACCGTAATAGGTGCAAACAACTCATAGATAGGATCAAGAACACAAATATATTCATGCAAACACATATGGTTCAGATCTGAAATCATGGCACTTGGGCCCTAAGTGACAAGCATTAAGAGTAACGAGTTGAAGCAAAGATGATAAACACCATAGTAGATGATAGGCAACATGCCCCCAACGATCTGATAAACTATTACATGATCTAACTCATCCAATCCCTACCATCCCCTTTGCCTACAGCAGGGAATTACTCACACATGGAAGGAGAAGTCATGGAGGGAGGATGGAGTGGTGATGATGATGACGATGGCGACGATCTCCCCTCTCCGGAGGCCAAATCAGCCTCCAGATTAGTGCTAGGCTTCTCGCCCCTCGTTGGTTACCCCAAGTGGAAGGTGTGAGATGTAGTGTTGCGGAAGTTTTTCCCTTGGCAAAGATACCAAGGATCGAATCCCCAGAGACTCCTAGGTTCAACAAGAAGGTGTCAACTGCTAATGGTGCCAGATATTAGGAATCAACGTGGACCTGCACACAGATACAAATAACTTTGCTCCCAACGAGTACATAGAGGTTGTCAATCCCTCCGGCCTTGTAGTTCACAAAGGATTAAAAGCAAATGATAGTAGTGATAGATAATGTTTGCAATAGTAAATAGAAGCGAAAAGTAAATAGCGGATGTGATCAATGATGGTAATATGGACCGGAGTCTCATGATGTTCACTAGTGATGTCTCTCTCCCAAAAGACGATAAAACAGCTATGTGAGGTAAACGAATTACAGCTGGGCAATTGACAGGACCACGAACGCAAACCAATGCTGACTACATTGCAAGAAAGGTTGAGGTTCAAAGCATGGGCGGTACGCCAAAGTAAGTAGACCGAAATCCATCAATATCTACTACTAATCATCCACCTTGAGATATCTATCCAGAACATCTCGCTGGTATTAAGTTGCGAGCCCCACCCATAGTGTAAACTCAAAGCAACAGACAACTGCATTAAAAGAACTTTGTGTAAAGTAAACAATCCTTGCACCCGCGGGCACAAGCACCGTTGTTTTCCCCCTTGTGGCAACAGCACATTCCCTAGACTCATGTTTCTGTCACTCAAACTAGTCATCGAGGGGCATGAACCCACAATCAAGCATAACGTTCCCTCTTGGAGTCACTACCTACTACTTGGCCAGAGCAATAAATAACAACGGAGAACATGCAAGAATTACTTACGAACATAAATATAAAAGAGGTAGATCAAATATATTACTCAAGCACAATCTGAACATAATCTCATAATCCATCGGATCCCAGCAAACTCATCATAGCAACAGCATAAGGATTACATATGTGCCTCGATCATGTAGGGCAGCTCACGAGGACTAATTAGTGAAGCACAAGAACGGGAGGAGAACATCACATAGCTACTGGTCATGGACTCATGGTCCAAGGGAGACTACTCACAACTCATCCGGGAGGCGTCCATGGTGGTGGAGAGGCTCCCGGTGGTGATCCTCCCCTCCGGCAGGGTGCCGGGAAGGGTTCTCCTGGTGCTCCCGATCTTGGAAGCGGCGGTGGCGGCGGAACAGAGATGGGATCGCGAAAAGAGTTCCTGTCTCGAGGGTTTCGGGAGACTCTTTAAATATATGCCAAAGGGGGGCATCGGGGAAGCTTCGGGGGGCCCAGGCGCCCCCCCCCCCCCC
>LR738709.1:705585440-705628954 GCA_902687465.1 Secale cereale | reverse complement strand
CCCGGCTGTCCTTCGGACGCACGGTAGTTTCTGGAACGCTGATTTTTTATATAATTTTTCTGGATTTTTCCTGGCAGTTCTCGTAATGTGAAAACCTGAAATACAAAAACAGCCGAAAACAGAAACTGGCACTGGGGTGCACTGAGTTAATAGGTTAGTCCAAATATGATCAAATGTGTATGGAAGTGTATAAATATCATAGCAATATCACCCAAAAGAGGCATGGAGCAAGCAGAAATTATAGATACGTTTTGGACGTATCAACATCCCCAAGCTTAATTCCTGCTCGTCCTCGAGTAGGTAAATGATAACAAGAATAATTTCTGTGGTGACATGCTATTAACCATATAGGACTTTTTCATAGTCATATGACAAAAGCTTATTGAGACAATGAATCTGTAGTAATTAAGTTGCCTCATGAGAAAATCACAAAGAACTGAAAGTTTTACAATATGACATTGAAACATCAAATAGATTTGCAATGAATATGATGTGCAAATATGATACAGTGATATCTAGCTTGCCCCCTTTAGTGAAGCAAAACATAAATGCAGGGGCACCTTCAAGGTTTAAGTGATGACTAGATACAATGATTTCAAAATAAACGATATCACAATCATGCAAAAGATAATGCTACTTTGGGACAATGCACATTACACTCAGAATGACAATCATGCTCTCAGTAGTTGGTGCTTTTAAAAGAAGGTGGAGACTCAACATAAAAGTAAAAGAATGGTCATGTGCTAGAGCTTTTTATTTTGAAAACATAGAAGCAATTTTGTCAACGGTAGTAGTACTTCATATGTGTTATGCATAAGACATCCTATAAGTTGCAGGCCTCATGCATCGAATACCAATAGTGCTCGCACCTTGTCCTAATTAGCTCGGATTTCCATGGGTTATCATTGCATTACATATGTTTCAACCAAGTGTCACAAAGGGGTACCTCTATGTCACCTGTACAAAGGTCCAAGGAGATAGATCGCATTTGATTTCTCGTTTTTGATAGATCTCAACTTGAGGACATCCATACCGGGACAACATAGAAAATAGATAATGGACTCCTCTTTAATGCTTAAGCATATTCTCATAAGAGATTGAGGATTAATGTCCAAGCTAAAACTTCCACCATGATACATGGCTTTGGTTGGCGGCCCAATGTTCTTCTCTAACAATATGCATACTCAACCATTCAACCCATGGCAAATCACCCTTACTTCAGACAAGACGAACATGCATAGCAACTCACATGATATTCAACAAAAGTGTAACAGTTGATGGCGTCCCCAGAAACATGGATACCGCTCAGCAAGCAACTTATAAGAAATAAGATACATAAGCAACATATTCTTCACCACAATAGTTTTTAAGCTACTTTCCCATGAGCTATGTATTGCAAAAACTGAAGGTTTTAAAGGTAGCACATGTAAATTTACTTGGAGTGGCGGTGAAATACCACATATAGGTAGGTATGGTGGACTCATATGGCATAACTGGTTTAAAAGGATGTGGATGCACAAGCAGTTAGTCCGCTTAGTACAGGTGGAGGTTAGCAAAAGACTGGGAGCGACCAACTAAGAGAGTAATGACGGTCATAATCATGCAGAGCGACAAAGCAACATTGAATCAGGCATGGAAGTTATATCGCTACTCAGAAACAAAAGATCATCAAGGCTTGACATACTTTCTTTACAGTCTTAAATATGCGTGAGCATACGCCAAGTCAATCAAAATAAATTCTTGAGGGAAGATATTACTAAACCATACCATATCATAGGCAAACAAATCATGTTGGTACTCCAATAACACATTGGGAACCCCCCAGCTATTTGAGACTAACCATAAGAAAACCTGAACTACTAAGCGCCATTGTGCACGTAGCATCTTTATCATAGACATATCAACCAATGCAACGGAAGCAAACTCTCTTAATAAGGTGAGCATGGTAATTAAAGAGAGTTCAAGCAACCAACTAAACACAAGCTCTTTGAAAAGATAAGCATGAATACTAAGAGCAGAGCATGATAGTAGCTATTAAAAGACAAAGAACACACACAACAAAGATAGTCATGAAAATTCTATGTTATGTTCTAGGTAGAAGTGGGGCATGTTTCTCTCCCACATAAAGAAAGCTGAGTTCCGACTCGTTATGAAAAACTAAAAAGGAAACTAAAAGCAAGACGCTCCAAGCATAGCACATAACACATGAAGTGATTAAAATATAGTGGAACGAAAGACGAACTGATAATGTTGATGGAGAAGGGGATGCACGGGGGCATCCCCAAGCTTAGACGCTTGAGTCTCCTTGAATATTTCTTGGGGGTGCATGGGGGCATCCCCAAGCTTGAGTGCTTGACACTCCTGAATCTTTTTATCATCTTCCCTCGCACACTTGAAAACTCCCTTCATACATAACTCATCATAATCTGATTAGTGAGGTTAGTACCCATAATAAAATAATTGTACCTTGCTGGAAATAAAGATATTCTTGAAGGTCTACTGTTTCTCAAGATTGCCAAAAGGTTTTTGCAAAGAAAAAGCAAGCTCTTGGTTTGCAAAATGAAGGAACGGCAAAACAGGACAGAATCTGTGAAAAACAGAACAGCAGGTAGTAATTGATTTGTTCGGGGCACTTCTGCAACTCAAATCAAAAAACTCAGAACAGACGCACGAAAGAAAATTATATAGAGAACGCTGTCGAAAAAATTCATACCAAAAAGATGATCTGGTGATTTTATACGAATTTTTCTATCCAAGGACAAAATCTGTTTCCTGGACAGCACCTCACAACTTTTGAACTTTCTAGCAATCAGAGGCTATACTTGGCACAAAATTGAAAAGTAAAGATACAATGATGATGCTACTGTAGTAAACAACATCATGACACAACAAAAGCAAAAATAAAATTTTTATTCATGTGGGCTGCCTCCCAAAAGCGCTTTCTTTTATGCCTTTAAGCTAGGCATAATGCATAGAGATCAAGTTTTATCAAGAGTAAAAGAATAGCTAGCCCGTACAACGGACTCAAAAGGTAACTTGATCTTCTTTAGAGGGAAGTGTTCCATCCCTTTCTTGAGAGGAAACTGAAATTTTATATTACCCTCTTTCTTGTCAATGATAGCACCAACGGTGCGTAAAAAGGGACGTCCCAAAATAATTGGACAAGAAGGATCACATTCAATATCCATAATAGTAAAATCAACGGGAACATAATTATCATTGACAACGATAAGAACATCGTCGATCCTCCCCAAAGGTTTCTTTATGGAAGAATCAACGAGACGAACACCAAAAGAACAAGAATCATAAGGTTTCAATTTAAGCATATCATATATTCTTTTGGGCATAACAGAGGTACTAGCTCCAACATCACATAATGCATAGCAAGAGAAGTCATTCAATTTAATTTTTATCATAGGATCCCAACCATCTTCTAGCTTTCTAGGTATGGAGGCTTCTACTCTGAGTTTCTCCTCCCTAGCTTTGATGAGAGCATTAGTGATATGCTCTGTGAAGGCAAGGTTAAGTGTGCTAGTGCGGGGATCTCTAGACATCTTGTGAAGGAAATCAATAACTTCGGTAAGAGTGCAATTATCAAAATCAAGGTCCCTAGCATCAAGTAAAGTGGTAGTGGTGTCCTTTAGGTTCACTTGTTTGGTAGTTTCTATAGTCATAGCATCACCATTAATAGGTCCATCGGGACCAGGAGTACATTGGGTGCTAAGAGTTTGGATATCCTCAACAACTTGGATAGTAGCAACAGTGTGGTGGGTAGGAAGGCTCTTAATTCTATCTTCTTCCTCCCTTTCTCTAGCCCATCTTTCTTTAAGTTTAGCCATCATCCTAATATTTTCATTAATTTGCACTTGAGTAGCATTAATAGGAGTGACCTTCCTCTCCTCAAGAGGAGAAGTTTTAATTTTTAGCAATTCTATCTCATTGGCTAAGTGGTCTACCTTCAAAGAGAGATCATCTAGTTTATGTAGTTTTTCTTCTACACTCTTATTAAAGGCTTTTTGGGTAGTGATGAAATCTTTAAGCATAATCTCTAGTTCAGTATTGGAGTTCTTGGTGCTAGGATAAGCATTGTTGTTCCCATAAGAGTTAGAGGGGAACGGTCTAGGATTGTTACCAAAATTACTCCTATAAGCATTGTTATTAAAATTGTTTCTAGAGATAAAATTCACATCTACTTGTTCTTGAGCAATCAAAGAATTTAAAGGAACATCACGAGGATCAACAGAAGATTGCTTCGAAAGTAGAGACATGATTAAGTCAACTTTTTCATTTAAGGAGGAAATCTCCTCGACAGAGTTTACCTTCCTACCTGTTGGAGCGTGTTCGGTGTGCCATTGGGAATAGTTGGTCATCATCTCATCGAGAAGCTTCGTGGCAGCACCAAGTGTAGTTGACATAAAGGTTCCTCCCGCGGCCGAATCTAACAAGTTCCGCGAGGTAAAGTTCAAGCCTGCATAAAAAGTTTGGATAACCATCCAAGTAGTCAAACCATGAGCAGGGCAGTTCTTGATAAGAGATTTCATACGTTCCCAAGCTTGGGCAACGTGTTCATTATCCAATTGTTTAAAATTCATTATGTTACTTCTTAGTTGGATAATTTTAGCAGGTGGATAGTATTTTCCAATAAAAGCATCTTTGCACTTGTCCCATGAATCTATGCTATTTCTAGGCAAAGACTGAAACCAAATTTTAGCTCCTCCTCTCAAGGAGAAAGGAAAAAGCTTAAGCTTGACAATATTACCATCTACTTCTTGGTACTTTTGCATATCACAAAGTTCAACAAAGTTGTTCAAGTGTAAAGCAGCATCATCTCCAGCACCGGAGAATTGATCTTTCATGACTAAGTTCAGTAAAGCAGGTTTAATTTCATATGAAGGTGCTGAAGTGGCAGGTGTAGTGATAGGTGTGCTGATAAAGTCATCGTTGTTGTGACTAGTGAAGTCACACAACTTGGTGTTCTCGGTGGAACCCATAGTAGCAAGCAAGCAAGATAACTATTTTTGTGATTTTCGATAAAAAGGTACTTAAAGCAAAAACTGAAAGGTAAACTAACAAGACTAAAAAGCAAAGGTAAAAGATAGCGTGCAACTCCCCTATCTTGAAGAGTGGAGTCCCCGGCAACGGCGCCAGAAAAACTCTTGCTAGGCTTCTCACCCCTCGTTGGTTACCCCAAGTGGAAGGTGTGAGATGTAGTGTTGCGGAAGTTTTTCCCTTGGCAAAGATACCAAGGATCGAATCCCCAGAGACTCCTAGGTTCAACAAGAAGGTGTCAACTGCTAACGGCGCCAGATATTAGCAATCAACGTGGACCTGCACACAGATACAAATAACTTTGCTCCCAACGAGTACAGAGAGGTTGTCAATCCCTCCGGCCTTGTAGTTCACAAAGGATTAAAAGCAAATGATAGTAGTGATAGATAATGTTTGCAATAGTAAATAGAAGCGAAAAGTAAATAGCGGATGTGATCAATGATGGTAATATGGACCGGAGTCTCATGATGTTCACTAGTGATGTCTCTCTCCCAAAAGACGATAAAACAGCTATGTGAGGTAAACGAATTACAGCTGGGCAATTGACAGGACCACGAACGCAAACCAATGCTGACTACATTGCAAGAAAGGTTGAGGTTCAAAGCATGGGCGGTACGCCAAAGTAAGTAGACCAAAATCCATCAATATCTACTACTAATCATCCACCTTGAGATATCTATCCAGAACATCTCGCTGGTATTAAGTTGCGAGCCCCACCCATAGTGTAAACTCAAAGCAACAGACAACTGCATTAAAAGAACTTTGCGTAAAGTAAACAATCCTTGCACCCGCGGGCACAAGCACCGTTGTTTTTCCCCTTGTGGCAACAGCACATCCCCTAGACTCATGTTTCTGTCACTCAAACTAGTCATCGAGGGACATGAACCCACAATCAAGCATAACGTTCCCTCTTGGAGTCACTACCTACTACTTGGCCAAAGCAATAAATAACAACGGAGAACATGCAAGAATTACTTACGAACATAAATATAAAAGAGGTAGATCAAATATATTACTCAAGCACAATCTGAACATAATCTCATAATCCATCGGATCCCAGCAAACTCATCATAGCAACAGCATAAGGATTACATATGTGCCTCGATCATGTAGGGCAGCTCACGGGGACTAATTAGTGAAGCACAAGCACGGGAGGAGAACATCACATAGCTACTGGTCATGGACTCATGGTCCAAGGGAGACTACTCACAACTCATCCGGGAGGCGTCCATGGTGGTGGAGAGGCTCCCGGTGGTGATCCTCCCCTCCGGCAGGGTGCCGGGAAGGGTTCTCCTGGTGCTCCCGATCTTGGAAGCGGCGGCGGCGGCGGAACAGAGATGGGATCGCGAAAAGAGTTCCTGTCTCGAGGGTTTCGGGAGACGCTTTAAATATATGCCAAAGGGGGCATCGGCGAAGCTTCGGGGGGCCCAGGCGCCCCCCCGGCGCGGCCCAGGGGGGCGCGCCGCCAGGGCGCCTGGAGCCCTGGTGCCCCCCCCCCCCGGCTGTCCTTCGGACGCTCGGTAGTTTCTGGAACGCTGATTTTTTATATAATGTTTCTGGATTTTTCCTCGCAGTTCTCGTAATGTGAAAACCTGAAATACAAAAACAGCCGAAAACAGAAACTGGCACTGGGGTGCACTGAGTTAATAGGTTAGTCCAAATATGATCAAAAGTGTATGGCAGTGTATAAATATCATAGCAATATCACCCAAAAGAGGCATGGAGCAAGCAGAAATTATAGATACGTTTTGGACGTATCAATTAGCCCTCCCGAAGAAGAACAGAGGGTGGCGGCGGCTCCGCGACGAAAACTGGGAAAACAACTTCTGATCTCGGGTTTTCTCGTCACGGGCTAAATACGGGTCAAAGTAGGGCACCAGGGGAGGTGGGGCCCACCCAGGCGGCCTGGCGCGGCGGCTAGGGGTGGGGCCGCCTGGGCAGGGCACCTGGAGCCCCCCTGGCTGCCCTCTGGCCCATCTTCTGGCACAGGGTTCCTTCGGGTGCGTGGATTTTCTATGATTTTTCGTGGAATTTTCTGAGACACCTAAAAATCCGTTTTCCTGCACACAATAAAACCATACAGGCAGCTCTGCTGAAAACAGCGTCAGTCCGGGTTAGTTTAGTTCAAATCATGCAAGAATGAGGTCAAGACAATAGCAAAAGTGTTTGAAAAAGTAGATACGTTTGAGACGTATCAACTCCCCCAAGCTTAGCATATTGCTTGTCCTCAAGCAATTCAGTTCAATGAACTGGACGCGACAAAGAAAACTTTGATTAACTCTTTTGCTTCATTAGATGTATATAAGCATGTACTACGAAAAGAGTCTAGCAAGTATTGAAACAATGCTATGAGGACAATGCACGGAGCAATCCTTCTTTCAAGTGACCAATCACAAATACCCAAAAGTAAATAATATACTATTGAAAATCAAGACAAGATTACATTGCACATAGCTTGAGCATATTAGAGTGGTATCTCGCTAGCCTCCATGAGTGAAACAAAACACAAATGCAGAAACTCCTCCAGTGTTTTAAAGGAGACTAGAACTAAGAATTTCAGAATAAATAATATCACAAGCATGCAGAAAACAATGTAATACTTTGGGACAATGCACATTACACTCAGAATGACAATTATGCTCTCCTAGTTGGTGCTTTGAAGAAAGAAGGTGGAGACTCTCGAACCATGGAATTTGATGGCGAGGTTGAAAACCCGTGGTCGGAAACAAAAACTAAACATGTACCAGAGCTCTTGGTTTTAAAAACAGAGGTAAAAATTATTTTTGGGATATGGATATTTCGTCAACGAATGCTAGTAGATACCTCAATTACTTCTCGAGCTGGATAAATTTCGAGGAACGGCTCCCGCACGAGGACGATCAAATCCCCTTAATCTCCTTTGTTTATCACTGCCAAAGTTTTCTGATTTCTCATAAACAAAGCGTGAAGGGGGGTTTGTTTGTTGTATTATCTTTTATGAGCCGGGCGCACTCTATGCCAGTTCCTTCTTGTACTAGGGGTTTGCAGATTAGACATGCAATCCCGGGGTGAAACTTGTCCAACTTAAAAAGATCATGAATTAACTACTACTTCCTCATGAGCTAAAACAGAGGCACAAAAGAGAAATGCTTTTGATTAATTTTGAGATGGTACACGAAAGTCTTCGTTAGGAATGGCATGTAAATACCATGTATAGGAAGGTATGGTGGACTCATATGGCATAACTGGTTCAAAGGATTTTGGATGCACAAGCAGTCAGTCCGCTTAGTACAGGTGGAGGTTAGCAAAAGACTGGGAAGCGACCAACTAGAGAGCAATAACGGCCATAATCATGCAGAGCGACAAAGCAACATTGAATCGGGCATGAAAGTGATATAACTATTCTGAAACTCAAAGATCATCAAGGCAGAGCAGACTTTTTAGTCCTAAACATGTGTAAACATGTGCCAAGTCAATCCACGAATTCTCCAAAGGGAAATACCACCTTAGTATACCAAACTATGAACAGTGCAATGCATGTAAATCATTTCAATAACACATTATATACTCTAGCTATTCGAGACTAGCCACAAGGAAAGCATGAACCACTGGGAGAGCATTGTAAACATAGCACTATGTCGCTACAACCTGGTCTCTAGATCATAAGTACAGGCATATGTTCAAAAGTAGAAACAAGAAGAGTTCATACCGGTTTTCCCTTGTTGCTTCCCTTCAGTCGATCTTCGTCATTACTGCCTCGTCACTTGCACGATCGAACGTAGGAAATATAATTAAATGACATCACGGACTCGAGCTGAACTCTAAAAACAAAGCAAACTAAAGAGAGAAAGGAAATCTTTTTGGATTATTTCAAAGGTTGAATGAAAGCAAAAGAAAGAGAAAATCTTTTTGTTGTTTTTGCAAAGAAAGAAATAAAGAAGAACGGGCAAAAACCTCAAAAAGATCAAAGCGAATAAAATGGATAATACAATGGAAAAGTGAGAGGGGCACGTACTCCCCCAAGCTTAGGCTTTTGGCCTAAGTTGGTAGTAGCTACTGCCCCCAGGAGCCTCCTGCTCCGGGGGAATGCTGGTGAGTCCAAGGGTCGTAGAAGGATTCCGGCACGTACACCGAACTCCTCGGATCCTCCCACGAGGAAGGGTCCGTACTCCAAGCAGAGGAAGACCCTTCACCAAACTGGTTGACGGTCTCCCCCTGAAAAGGTGGTAACTCACCGTGCTCCTCCTCGTCGGGCAGAACCCCCTCCATGGGGTTATGAAACTGATGCTGGGCCATGAACTCATCGAACTGGATAACATCAAAGGACCATCCGTTCCTGCGAGAAAAATCAAACAAAAGAGGTGCAGGTAGACGGATCTCGCGTTCCGCGGTAGTTCCGAAACGCAAGATATAAACAAGATTATCAAGCTCAGAAGTCATGGTAACAAACATATGCCTTTTCATAGCAGCAAGATCAAAACTTAAATAAGTAAAAGGCTTATCATCAGGGTGTGGGGTGCCTTCAAGATGTTCTAAGATAAGTGTGGCATAAACGCCACCAAATAAATCTCCCTGTTACCGTTCATAGCAAGGCGTCGAGCAATTAAGGCACCCAGATTATAATCAAACCTCCTGGAGAGGGCGGCTGCCAGGATAGCAATATCCGGCGCAGAAATGTTGCTCGTGTTGTCACGAGCTAACACCCCTCTAGCAACATAATATGCAAAATACCTGAGGTGATGGAATAAGATGCTGGAGATTTTTGACCGATGAATATCCCTCGTACCCATGCTGCAGAGAGAGTTGAAGACGGTTTTCAGCTCGGAGGGCTGAGAGGTCATCCTAGCCGTCCGCCCAACGTTTGACACACCTATTATTTCACAAAACTTTCCCAAGGGCATGGTGATAAGATCATTGTAAATTTTAAACTCAATAGCACCAGTATCAGGGTTATATCTAAAACTGTTAATAAAACCGGAGGTGAGTTTTTGATACTGAGTAACATGGCACGTGACGAGCCGTGTCAGACCTGCATTAGCACAAAGATTATAAAACTCATCCTTGATTCCCGCAGCTTCAAGGAATTCATCACATGGAAACATCATAGCACGTGATGGCCTTGTGTCTTCCAACAACTCTAGGGGCACATGATCCTCATTGTAGCTCACCCTAGCAGTCGAGGGTGAAGCTGCGGCTCTAGTAACTCGATCGGAGTGCGTGGGCCTCCTCTTCTCAAGCCACCCCTTTGCCCTTCCTAACAAACTCATTTTTGAATTTTTTGGCAAATTACAAAAACAAGGATTTAAACAAAGTGGGTTAAGGTAAACTACTCAACTTACTTACCTAAGGTATAAAATTGCATCAAAACTTGGAAAATAAATTTCTACACATGCATGCAAGCTCATCTATATAGCACCAAGAACTACTAAATACTCACAAATGAAGCCACCAATCAGAAATCTAATTGGAGGGGTGGAGGAGTTACATACCAGGGAGTATTTATTCAAAATCTCAGCTCAAATGATAGGCTGTAGAGAGAGATCGAAGAATCGCCTCCAAGAGCAGCAAGAACGCAAGAACAAGTGCAGAACTCGTGTTTTTGGAGAGAAAGAGAGAGAGAGGAAGAAGACTTACCTGGAGGGGGGCCTTGTGGGCCCCAGGCGCCCTGTGGGCGCGGCCAGGGGGCAGGCCGCGCCAGCTGGCCGCCTGGGCCACTGGTGGCTCCCCCTGGTCGGCCCCAGGTGCCGCTAGGTCACTCCCGGCATGGAAATTTTTATTTTAATTTTTCTGAAAACTTCACTGTTGAAATTTTTTCGAAGTTCAAAAAGGCTGCAAGACTTTCTGAAAACTTAAAGCAGTGATTAGTATTGTGAAGCTTCAAAACATAAACACTTGGTACAGCAAGGAGAACTGTCGGGGGAAACTGTCCACCACGAGCACCTATGGGACCGGAGCCCCTTGTCGTTGCGGTAAGGGAGCGGAGGGAGCACAAAGAGCAGATCGAGGAGAGCACGCGGGCAGTTTACCCAGGTTCGGGCCGCGCGGACGCGTAAAACCCTACTCCTGCTTGATTTGTATTGAGTTTGTGAGCTCGGGAGCTTGAAGAACTAGCTACACCGAGCGAGAGAGCTGTCTAGGTTCCGAACCCTTTCTACGTTGTGCATGGGCCTCCTTTTATAGCTCAAGGGGTCACCGACAGGTGTCAACGTAGAAGAAGGGCAAAAATGTAACTTTGGTGGTAGTTGTAACAGTGCGGGAACAGTGCATGAACAGTGGATGAACAGTGGTCATCACCTACTTTGACAGTGGGGGACAAGAGCATTTAATGCCCGTCGCCGTCGACCCCAAAAGCACCCGCCCGTGCGTCTCCGTTCGCCACGGCGATAGCCTCGTCATCATGGAGTGCCACCGTGTCCCCCAGGCTACACAGCCATCCGCCACGCGTCCCTGGAAGGGCCCCAGGGCGACGCGTGGGCCGATGAGCTGGAGCGCGGGCACACAGCGCATGCTTCCCCGGCAAGCACCTTGCCGGAGTCTTGATCTTGTCGGGCCGGGAAGCTTGTCGCTCCCCGGGCCCTTGCCGGGGCGCATGCTGCGCCAAGGCATGTCTTCTGGGATGCAGTATTCTGGTCTTCCTGGCAAGCTCCCCTTGCCAGGGTCTTGTGCTAAATGTGATAGTCTTGAGCCTGGGACGGCCTTCCCGGCAAGCTCTACTTGCCGGGGTCTTGATCTTCTGTCTTGTATACTTTGTTTTTGAATGGCTTGAAAGGGACCAGAAAGGTCTCCGGCGAGCACGTGGTGAGCCCTGCCGCGGGAAGCTGCTACTGCCCGTGCACAAGTTGGGGTACTAAGGTACCCCTATCTTAGTACACCGACAAGAACAAAGACTAAAACAAATGAAAACATAACAAGCTCAACTTTTTATCTATATAAAACATGTTCACTAGTAAGGTTGATCAAGTCTTACCAACAAACAGACGATATATAGAGCAAAAAGTCTCACCTCTTACGAAGTGATCATTGAACCTTTACTTTAATGGACATTGTCCCCACCATAATAGTTTTGTATTTGTGGTGCACATGTAGTGGACAGTCCCATTCTCCAATCTTCACGGTCTCGATATTTTCTATAGAGTTGAGGCCATGCCTCCTGTCGGTCTTCTTTGGAAAATACACCGTGTGTTCTTTATCATTCACATTGAAGGTAACCTTCCCTTTATTGCAATCAATAATAGCACCTGCGGTGTTAAGAAAAGGTCTACCAAGAATAATGGACATGCTCCCATCCTCGGGCATGTCAAGCACAACAAAATCAGTAAGGATCAAGCAATTAGCAACTTCTACAGGAACATCCTCACAAATACCTATCGGAATGGCGGTTGACTTGTCAGCCATCTGAAGAGAGATATCTGTAGGAATTAGTTTCTCTAAACAAAGCCTCTTGTAAAGAGAGAAAGGCATAACACTCACTCCTGCTCCAAGATCACATAAAGCAATTTTGACATAATTATTCTTTATGGAGCAAGGAATGGTGGGTATACCTGGATCACCAAGCTTCTCAGGAATCTTGCCACTGAAAGAGTAGTTAGCAAGCATAGTAGATATTGCTTCATTAGGAACTTTTCTGTTATTAGTGACAATATCTTTCATGTATTTTGAATAGGGAGGTAACTTAATAGCATCAGTCAAAGGGATTTGAAGAAAAAGAGGTTTAATCCACTCACAAAACTTATTGTAATGCTCTTCTTCTTTAGATTTGATAGACTTACCTGGAAAGGGCATGGGTTTCTGTATCCATGGTTCTCTTTCCTTCCCATGTCTTTTTGTGACGAAGTCTTCTCTAGTGTACCTCTTACGTTTGTCAGGTGCTTCTTCTTCTCGAACTTCAGGAGGATCATTCTTCTCATTATCCTTACCTTCAGGTTCGGCATCGTCTTCAGTCTCAGCATCGGAGATAGATACACTGTTAGGATCAACAGCTGGCTCTTCATCTGTAATAGGATCATTGGAATTGTCAGCCTCCTTATGTTTCTTCTTCTTCTTCTTTGGAGAGCCAACAATTTCTTCTTCCTGCATTTGAGAATCTTGCTCGATTCTCCTCGGATGCCCCTCTGGATAGAGAGGATCTTGAGTGCTAGTTCCTCCTCGGGTCTTAATCCCGAAGGCCTGCAAATCATCTTGTTTGGCATTGTTAGCAAGCAAATCTTTTTGCACATTAGAAATTTGTTCAAGCTGAGTTTGAACCATATGAAAATGCTTCACAAGAAATTTAACATCATTAACTGTTCTTCCTAGAACATCAAGCAAACTTTTGATAGCAAGGGAATCATCATGCAATTGACTTTGTATCCTCTCATTAAAATGATTTTGTTTCATAATAAAATTATCAAACTCATCTAAACATTGATCAGGAGGCTTACCATGAGGGATGTCACTTGCGTTGAAATCTAAAAGAGAGTGTACCTCTACCATAGGAGGGTGAGTGGTAGGCTCACACAACTTCTCAATAGGGGGTAGATTCTTCACGTCCTCAGTTTTAATACCCTTCTCTTTAATAGACTTCTTTGCTTCTCGCATATCTTCGGGGCTTAGAACAAACATGCCCCTCTTCTTTGGTGGTGGAGGTGGTTCAGGGACGGACCAATCTTCATGGTTTTTGGCAATCCTGCCCATCAAATCCTCTGCATCGTCCGGTGTTCTTTTTCTGAAAACACAACCAGCACAACGGTCCAAATAGGACCTGGATTCATCAGTTAGACCAGCATAAAATATATCGATTAATTCGTTCTTAGGGACTCCATGTCCTGGTCTAGCCCGAATCAGACCACAGTACCTCCCCCAAGCTTTAGGGAGGTGCTCATCTGTTGGAAATATGCCCTAGAGGCAATAATAAAAGAGTTATTATTATATTTCCTTGTTCATGATAATCGTTTATTATCCATGCTATAACTGTATTGATTGGAAACTCAAATACACGTGTGGATGAATAGACAGACTTTGTGTCCCTAGTGAGCCTCTACAGGACTAGCTCGTTGATCAAAGATGACCGCGGTTTCCAGGTCATAGACATGAGTTGTCATTTGATAACGGGATCACATCATTAGGAGAATGATGTGATGGACGAGACCCAAACGTTAACATAGCTTTTGATCGTGTCAGTTATCGCTATAGTTTTCTGCATGTCAAGTATAAGTTCCTATGACCATGAGATCATGTAACTCACTGACACCGTAGGAGTGCTTTGTGTGTGCCAAACGTCACAACGTAACTGGGTGACTATAAAGGTACTCTACAGGTATCTCCGAGGGTGTCTGCTGAGTTGACATGGATCGAGACTGGGATTTGTCACTCCGTGTGACGGAGAGGTATCTCCGGGCCCACTCGGTAATACGTCATCTCAATGAGCTCAAAGTGACTAAGTAGTTGGTCACGGGATTATGTATTACGGTAACGAGTAAAGAGACTTGCCGGTAACGAGATTGAACTAGGTATAGAGATACCGACGATCGAATCTCGGGCAAGTAACATACCGACGAGACAAAGGGAACTGTATACGGGATTACCTGAATCCTTGACATCGTGGTTCATCCGATGAGATCATCGAGAAACATGTAGGAGCCAATATGGGTATCCAGATCCCGCTATTGGTTATTGACCTGGGAGTGCCTCGGTCATGTCTACATGGTTTCCGAACCCGCAGGGTCTACACACTTAACGTTCGGTGACGCTAGGGTTGTTAGTGAGAAGAGTGCATGGTTACCGAAGGTTGTTCGGAGTCCCGGATGAGATCCCGGACATGACGAGGGTATCCGGAATGGTCCGGAGACGAAGATTGATATATAGGATGAAAGGTTTCGGAGTACCGGAAGTGTTCCGGGGAGCATCGGGAAATCGGCGGAGTACCGGGAAGGTTTTCGGGGGGTCCGGAAGTTGTTCTGGGCCTATTGGGCCACAAGGGGGGACACCACAGCCCTCAGGGGGCTGTGCGCCCCCCCTGGGCCCTCTTCCCATGCGGCTAAGGGGGTGGGACCCCCTAGGGCTGGCCGCACCCCTTGGGCTTGGGGGGCAAGGCACCTAGGGGGGAAACCCTAGGGCCTGGGCGCCTCCCCCTGCCCTGGCCGCCGCCCCCTCCCCTTGCCCTGGCCGCCGGCCCCTAGGGGGAAACCCTAGGGCGCCCTCACCTCTCCACCCCCCCTATATATAGTGGGGCAAAGGGAGGGCAGCCAACACAGTTTGTGCCTCGGTGCTGCCCTCCCTCTCCCGTTACATCTTCTCCTCCCGCAGTGCTTAGGCGAAGCCCTGCTGGAGTTCTTCTCCACCATCACCACCACGCCGTCGTGCTGCCGGTTCTCCATCAACCTCTCCTCCACCCCTTGCTGGATCAAGAAGGAGGAGACGTCCCCGAGCCGTACGTGTGAAGAACGCGGAGGCACCGTTGCTTCGGTGCTAGGTCTTCGGCGATCTGAATCGCGACGAGTACGACTCCATCATCCGCGTTCTTAACGCTTCCGCTTAGCGATCTACAAGGGTACGTAGATCACACTCCCCTCTCGTAGTTGCATCTACTAGATTGATCTTGGTGAACGGTAGGAAAATTTTTGTTTCCCATGCAACGTTCCCCAACAGTGGCATCATGAGCTAGGATCTTGCGTAGATGCTTTCTCGAGTAGAACACAAAAGGGTTTGTGGCGTTGATGTTTAAATTGCTGCCCTCCTTAGTCTTTCTTGATTCAACGGTATTATAGGATGAAGCGGCCCGGACCAACTTTACATGTCCACGTACATGAGACCGGTTCCATCGACAGACATGTGACTTTTGTTGCATAAGATGGCTGGCGGGTGTCTGTCTCTCCTATCTTAGTTGAATCGGAATAGAACAAGGCGGTCCTTGTAGAAGGTTAAATAGCAACTTGAATATCACCGTTGTGGTTTTGCGTAGGTAAGAAGCGTTCTTGCTAGATACCCATAGCAGCCACGTAAAACATGCAACAACAAATTAGAGGACGTCTAACTTGTTTTTGCAGGGTATGTATGTGATATGATATGGCCAATGACATGATGAAATATATTTGATGTATGAGATGATCATGTTGTAATAGTTAATATCGACTTGCATGTCGATGCATACGGCAACCGGCAGGAGCCATAGGGTTGTCTTTAATTTTTGTATGACCTGAGTGTCAATCATTAAGCGCTTTGTAATGCTTTACTTTATCGCTAAACGGTAGCAATAGTAGTAAGAGCATGGTGGGCGCACGACAACCCCGATGGCAACACGATGATGGAGATCATGATGATGGAGATCATGGTGTGGCGCCGGTGACGATGGAGATCATGCCGGTGCTTTGGAGATGGAGATCAAAAGCACGAGTTGATGGCCATATCATGTCACTTATGATTTGCATGTGATGTTAATCCTTTTATGCATCTTATTTTGCTTAGGACGACGGTAGCATTATAAGATGATCCTTCACTAAAATTTCAAGATAAAATTGTGTTCCCCCCGAGTGTGCGCCGTTGCGAAGGTTCGTCGTTTCGAAGCACCACGTGATGATCGGGTGTGATAGACTCTACGTTCGCATACAACGGGTGCAAGCCAGTTTTGCACATGCAGAACACTCGGGTTAGACTTGACGAGCCTAGCATGTACAGACATGGCCTCGGAACACGGAGGACCGAAAGGTCAAGCATGAGTCATATAGTGGATATGATCAACATGTTGATGTTCACCATTGACACCACCTCATCTCACGTGATGATCGGACTTGGGTTGGTGAATTTGGATCATGTCACGCTCGAATGACCGGAGGGATGTCAATTTGAGTGGGAGTTATAATTAATTTGATTAGGTAATAACTCACTTATCATGAACAATAGTCTAAAAATGTCTTTGCAAATTTATGTTGTAGATGGCTCGCGCAGGAGTTCCCCTGAATTTTAATGCGTTCCTAGAGAAAGCTAAACTGAAAGATGATGGGAGCAACTTTGTGGACTGGCTCCGCAATCTGAGGATCATCCTCACAGCTGCCCAAAAGGTTTATGTCCTAAATGCACCGCTAGGTCAACCCCCCGCTCCTGGAGCATCTGCGGACGATATGAACGTCTGGCAGACGCGTTCGGATGACTATTCGATAGTACAATGTGCCATGTTGTACGGCTTGGAAGGAGGACTCCAAAGGCGTTTTGAACGTCATGGTGCATATGAGATGTACACGGAGTTGAAATTCATCTTTGAGAAGAATGCTAAGATCGAGAGGTATGAGACCACCGATAAATTCTTCGCTTGCAAGATGGAGGAGAATTCGTCTGTCAGTGAGCACTTACTGAAGATGTCTGGGTACTATACCCGCATAGCTGATCTGGGACTTGTGTTCCCGGATGAGGCTATCATTGACAGAATTCTCCAGTCACTCCCTCCAAGCTACAAGAGCTTCGTCCAGCAGTACAACATGCAAGGGATGAATAAAACCATCGCCGAGCTGCTTTCGATGCTGAAAGTCGCTGAGGCAGACATCCAGAAGGAGTATCAAGTGTTGATGGTCAATAAGACCACCAGTTTCAAGAAGAATGGCAAGGGCAAGAAGGGTAACTCTAAGAAGGGTGGCAAAGCAGTTGCTAATCCAGTGAAGAAACCCAAGGCTGGGCCCAAGCCAGAGACTGAGTGTTTCTATTGCAAGGGGAATGGCCACTGGAAGCGGAACTGCCCCAAGTATCTGGCGGACAAGAAGGGGGCCAACAACAACAAAGGTATATATGATATACATGTTATTGATGTGTACCTTACCAACTCTCGTTGTAGTGCCTGGGTATTTGATACCGGTTCGGTTGCTCACATTTGCAACTCTAAACAGGAACTGCGGAATAAACGGAGGCTGGCGAAGGACGAAGTGACGATGCGCGTGGGAAATGGTTCCAAGGTTGATGTGATCGCCGTCGGCACGCTCGCTCTTCGATTACCATCGGGATTAGTTATGAACCTGAATAATTGTTATTTAGTGCCTGCGTTAAGCATGAACATTATATCTGGATCTTGTTTATTGCGAGACGGTTACTCATTTAAGTCAGAGAATAATGGTTGTTCTATTTATATGAGTAATATCTTTTATGGTCATGCACCCGAAGTTAGGGGTTTATTCTTATTGAATCTCGATAGTGATGATACACATGTTCATAACGTTGATGCCAAAAGATGTAGAGTAGATAATGATAATACCACTTTCTTGTGGCACTGCCGTCTCGGTCATATCGGCGTGAAACGCATGAGGAAGCTCCATGCTGATGGACTTTTGGAGTCTCTTGATTTTGAATCACTTGACACGTGCGAGCCGTGCCTCATGGGCAAGATGACAAGGACCCCGTTTTCAGGGACAATGGAACGGGCAAGTGACTTATTGGAAATCATACATACTGATGTGTGCGGTCCGATGAGTGTAACGGCGCGCGGTGGATATCGTTATTTTCTCACCTTCACTGACGACTTAAGTAGATATGGGTATATTTACTTGATGAAGCATAAGTCTGAAACTTTTGAAAAGTTCAAGCAATTTCAGAGTGAAGTTGAAAATCATCGTAACAAGAAGATCAAGTTCCTACGATCTGATCGAGGGGGAGAATATCTGAGTTATGAGTTTGGTGATCACTTAAGAAAATGTGGAATTGTTTCACAGTTGACACCAACTGGAACACCACAGCGTAATGGTGTGTCCGAACGTCGTAATCGAACCCTATTAGATATGGTACGTTCTATGATGTCTCTTGCCGACTTGCCACTATCGTTTTGGGGATATGCGTTAGAGACAGCTGCATTCACTTTAAATAGGGCTCCATCTAAGTCCGTTGAGACAACACCGTATGAACTGTGGTTTGGTAAGAAACCTAAGTTGTCTTTTCTCAAGGTTTGGGGTTGCGATGCTTATGTCAAAAGGCTTCAGCCAGAAAAGCTCGAACCCAAAGCGGACAAATGTGTCTTCATAGGATACCCAAAAGAAACAGTTGGGTACACCTTATATCTCAGATCCGAGGGCAAAGTGTTTGTCGCTAAGAACGGGTCCTTTCTCGAGAAAGAGTTTCTCTCGAAAGAATTGAGTGGGAGGAAGGTAGAACTTGATGAGGTTATTGAACCTCTGCTTCAACCAGAAAGTAGCGCAGCACAGAAAGATGTTTTTGTGGAGCCTGCAGAGGTTGAAGAGGAAGCCAATGATGATGATCAAGAAGCTTCCGATCAAGTTACTACCGAACCTCGTAGGTCGACAAGGATACGCACTGCACCTGAGTGGTATGGTAACCCTGTCTTGGAGGTCATGTTGTTAGACAACGGTGAACCTACGAGCTATGGAGAAGCGATGGTGGGCCCAGATTCCGACAAATGGTTAGAGGCCATGAAATCCGAGATGGGATCCATGTATGAAAACAAAGTATGGACTTTGGAAGTATTGCCTGAAGGGCGGAAGGCCATTCAGAATAAATGGATTTTTAAGAGGAAGACGGACGCTGACGGTAATGTCACCGTGTATAAAGCTCGACTTGTGGCAAAGGGTTTTTCACAAGTTCAAGGGATTGACTACGATGAGACTTTCTCACCCGTAGCGATGCTTAAATCCGTCCGAATCATGTTAGCAATAGCTGCGTTTTTCGATTATGAAATTTGGCAGATGGATGTCAAAACAGCGTTCCTTAACGGTTTTCTTAAGGAAGAGTTGTATATGATGCAACCAGAAGGTTTTGTCGATCCAGAGAATGCTGACAAAGTATGCAAGCTCCAGCGTTCCATTTATGGGCTGGTGCAAGCATCTCGGAGTTGGAATCTTCGCTTTGATGAGGTGATCAAAGCATTTGGGTTTATACAAGTTTACAATGAAGCTTGTATTTACAAGAAAGTGAGTGGGAGCTCTATAGCGTTTCTAATATTATATGTGGATGACATATTGCTGATTGGAAACAATATAGAATTTTTGGATAGCGTGAAGGGGTATTTGAACAAGAGTTTTTCGATGAAAGATCTCGGTGAAGCTGCTTTCATATTGGGCATCAAGATCTATAGAGATAGATCAAGACGCTTGATAGGACTTTCACAAAGCACGTACCTTGATAAAGTTTTGAAGAAGTTCAAAATGGATCAATCCAAGAAGGGGTTCTTGCCGGTATTACAAGGTACAAAGTTGAGTAAGACTCAATGCCCAGTGACTGCAGAAGATAGAGAAAAGATGAGTGTCGTCCCCTATGCTTCAGCCATAGGCTCTATCATGTATGCAATGCTGTGCACAAGACCAGATGTCAGCCTTGCGATAAGTATGGCCGGAAGGTTTCAAAGTAATCCTGGTATGGATCACTGGACAGCGGTCAAGAATATCCTAAAGTACCTGAAAAGGACTAAGGATATGTTTCTCGTTTATGGAGGTGATCAAGAGCTCGTCGTAAAGGGTTACGTCGATGCAAGCTTTGACACTGATCCGGATGACTCTAAGTCTCAAACCGGATACGTATATATTCTCAACGGGGGAGCGGTAAGCTGGTGCAGTTCCAAGCAGAGCGTGGTAGCTGATTCTACATGTGAAGCGGAGTACATAGCTGCCTCGGAGGCGGCTAAGGAAGGTGTCTGGATGAAGGAGTTCATGACAGATCTTGGAGTTGTGCCTAGTGCACTGAACCCAATGACTCTGTTCTGTGACAACACTGGTGCCATTGCTCTAGCCAAGGAACCAAGGTTTCACAAGAGGACCAGACACATAAAGCGACGCTTCAATTCCATCCGCGATTCGGTCAAGGAGGAGGACATAAGTATTTGCAAAGTACACACGGATTTGAATGTTGCAGATCCGTTGACTAAGCCTCTTCCACGGGCTAAGCATGATCAACACCAAGATTCTATGGGTGTTAGATTCATTACTTTGTAATGCTAGATTATTGACTCTAGTGCAAGTGGGAGACTGTTGGAAATATGCCCTAGAGGCAATAATAAAAGAGTTATTATTATATTTCCTTGTTCATGATAATCGTTTATTATCCATGCTATAACTGTATTGATTGGAAACTCAAATACACGTGTGGATGAATAGACAGACTTTGTGTCCCTAGTGAGCCTCTACAGGACTAGCTCGTTGATCAAAGATGACTGCGGTTTCCAGGTCATAGACATGAGTTGTCATTTGATAACGGGATCACATCATTAGGAGAATGATGTGATGGACGAGACCCAAACGTAAACATAGCTTTTGATCGTGTCAGTTATCGCTATAGTTTTCTGCATGTCAAGTATAAGTTCCTATGACCATGAGATCATGTAACTCACTGACACCGTAGGAGTGCTTTGTGTGTGCCAAACGTCACAACGTAACTGGGTGACTATAAAGGTACTCTACAGGTATCTCCGAGGGTGTCTGCTGAGTTGACATGGATCGAGACTGGGATTTGTCACTCCGTGTGACAGAGAGGTATCTCCGGGCCCACTCGGTAATACGTCATCTCAATGAGCTCAAAGTGACTAAGTAGTTGGTCACGGGATTATGTATTACGGTAACGAGTAAAGAGACTTGCCGGTAACGAGATTGAACTAGGTATAGAGATACCGACGATCGAATCTCGGGCAAGTAACATACCGACGAGACAAAGGGAACTGTATACGGGATTACCTGAATCCTTGACATCGTGGTTCATCCGATGAGATCATCGAGAAACATGTAGGAGCCAATATGGGTATCCAGATCCCGCTATTGGTTATTGACCTGGGAGTGTCTCGGTCATGTCTACATGGTTTCCGAACCCGCAGGGTCTACACACTTAACGTTCGGTGACGCTAGGGTTGTTAGTGAGAAGAGTGCATGGTTACCGAAGGCTGTTCGGAGTCCCGGATGAGATCCCGGACATGACGAGGGTCTCCGGAATGGTCCGGAGACGAAGATTGATATATAGGATGAAAGGTTTCGGAGTACCGGAAGTGTTCCGGGGAGCATCGGGAAATCGGCGGAGTACCGGGAAGGTTTTCGGGGGGTCCGGAAGTTGTTCTGGGCCTATTGGGCCACAAGGGGGGACACCACAGCCCTCAGGGGGCTGTGCGCCCCCCCTGGGCCCTCTCCCCATGCGGCTAAGGGGGTGGGACCCCCTAGGGCTGGCCGCACCCCTTGGGCTTGGGGGGCAAGGCACCTAGGGGGGAAACCCTAGGGCCTGGGCGCCTCCCCCTGCCCTGGCCGCCGCCCCCTCCCCTTGCCCTGGCCGCCGGCCCCTAGGGGGAAACCCTAGGGCGCCCTCACCTCTCCACCCCCCCTATATATAGTGGGGCAAAGGGAGGGCAGCCAACACAGTTTGTGCCTTGGTGCTGCCCTCCCTCTCCCGTTACATCTTCTCCTCCCGCAGTGCTTAGGCGAAGCCCTGCTGGAGTTCTTCTCCACCATCACCACCACGCCGTCGTGCTGCCGGTTCTCCATCAACCTCTCCTCCACCCCTTGCTGGATCAAGAAGGAGGAGACGTCCCCGAGCCGTACGTGTGAAGAACGCGGAGGCACCGTTGCTTCGGTGCTAGGTCTTCGGCGATCTGAATCGCGACGAGTACGACTCCATCATCCGCGTTCTTAACGCTTCCGCTTAGCGATCTACAAGGGTACGTAGATCACACTCCCCTCTCGTAGTTGCATCTACTAGATTGATCTTGGTGAACGGTAGGAAAATTTTTGTTTCCCATGCAACGTTCCCCAACATCATCCTGCAACTGTTTAAAGTTATAAATTCTTTGTAAAGCAGCATGTTGCATATGATCAGGAAAGTACTTATCAACAAAAGAGTGAGCTAAGTCTTGAGGACTCTTAATGGAACCACATGGGAGTGAATCATACCATGTTTTAGCACCTTCCTACAAAGAGAAAGGAAAAAGCTTAGTCACATAGAAGTTTCGTTTCTTCTCATCTGTGGTAAACAAGCCACCCAACTCAGTGAGTTTGGTCAGGTGTGCAATAGCATCATCATTTTCTCTGCCATAAAAGGGGTCAGCTTCAACCATAGGTATAAGTGAAAGATCAACAGAGAAATCATAATCAGGATCATCAATGCATATAGGAGATGTAGCAAATTCAGGATCAGGAACGGTCTTGTTCTTCAAAAAGTGTTTTTCAAGCAGCTTCTTAATAGCTTCAGGGTCAGAGCCGGCAAACTCTGTCAGTTCCCTGCATAAATCATCATCAAGCATAATGTAATCATCATCAAGGAGTCTCTCCTTGAGTTCACTCAAATCAGGATAATCATAAGTTCCACCAATGGGGTAGCGAGTAACAGGAATTTCAATTCCAGATTTTTTTGCAGCAGCATCGATCTGTTTCTCAAGAGCATAACCAAGTGAACCAATATCATCAACAGTAGTAGAAGCATCATCAAGAGTATCGGACATAGTAACAGATTCAGTAGGAACATCATGTGGTGGCGGTGAGGCAAACTTACTCATAACAGAAGGTGAATCAAGTGTAGCACTAGTGTTCAGAACAGTACCTCTTCTTGTAGTGGATAGTAAGATCAGAACCTTGGGGTCTCCTTTCTTACCCATAGCGGATGAAGTGCAGCAGGTAGGATACTCCAAGTAGACTTGTAAATATTGCTATGCTCTCCGGCAACGGCGCCAGAAAACGGTACTTGATAACCCTCAACCGTAAGGGATCGAGATAGTCTTCGCGGGTAAGAATAACCCAATTTATTGATTCGACACACGGGGAGCCAAAGAGTATTTATAAGCTTTGACAGTTGAGTTGTCAATTGAACCGCACCTGAAATATACTTACTTGCAAGAAAAGATAAGTGGTAACGGTGATATGATAGTGATGGTGGTAATAGTAAAAGTAAACAGCAAAAGTAAATAGCACAAGTAGCAACTAGTAACCAGCAGGATTTAAAACACTGTAGGCTAGGGAGATGGATGGTTGGGCGCTGCATGGATGAGATATATCATGAATCTAACTTGGGGAAAGGCACACGGAAAAGTAATGATCATCTAGGAAATTATCAAACACTAGGCATGTATCCCACGGGTAGTTGTACATGCTTGCAATAAGAACTTGCACAACATCTTTTGTCCTACCATCCCGCTACGAACGGGGCCAAAAGGAACTTATGGAGATTAAGGTGCTCCTGTCAAAGAGCACCGGATTAAAGCAATAAACTCAATGGATACATGTAATCCTCAAACTACGGACCATCCCCTTTGGTGTCCCAAGCTGTCACTTTTGGGATCGCCGGTTCCGGACCGTAATAGGTGCAAACAACTCATAGATAGGATCAAGAACACAAATATATTCATGCAAACACATATGGTTCAGATCTGAAATCATGGCACTCGGGCCCTAAGTGACAAGCATTAAGAGTAACGAGTTGAAGCAAAGATGATAAACACCATAGTAGATGATAGGCAACATGCCCCCAACGATCTGATAAACTATTACATGATCTAACTCATCCAATCCCTACCATCCCCTTTGCCTACAGCAGGGAATTACTCACACATGGAAGGAGAAGTCATGGAGGGAGGATGGAGTGGTGATGATGATGACGATGGCGACGATCTCCCCTCTTCGGAGGCCAAATCAGCCTCTAGATTAGCCCTCCCGAAGAAGAATAGAGGGCGGCGGCGGCTCCGCGACGAAAACTGGGAAAACAACTTCTGATGTCGGGTTTTCTCGTCACGGGCTAAATACGGGTCAAAGTAGGGCACCAGGGGAGGTGGGGCCCACCCAGGCGGCCTGGCGCGGCGACCAGGGGTGGGGCCGCCTGGGCAGGGCGCCTGGAGCCCCCCTGGCTGCCCTCTGGCCCATCTTCTGGCACAGGGTTCCTTCGGGTGCGTGGATTTTCTGTGATTTTTCGTGGAATTTTCTGAGACAACTAAAAATCCGTTTTCCTGCACACAATAAAACCATACAGGCAGCTCTGCTGAAAACAGCGTAAGTCCGGGTTAGTTTAGTTCAAATCATGCAAGAATGAGGTCAAAACAATAGCAAAAGTGTTTGGAAAAGTAGATACGTTTGAGACGTATCAACCTCCCATGTAGACCGCTCCGCTTCAAAATCTTTTTTTTCAATTTCTCCATGTTGGTCAAAGTAAGCACAAGTTCTTCCTTGGCTTTGGCTGAAGCAGTTTCATGGAAAACCAAGCTATTCCGGAGCTCAGTTACCTCCGAAGCCCTCCGGGTCAAGTCAGCCTGCAAGGAAATCAAACGGATCAGAAAGACAGATCAATCAAGTCTCAAGCACATAACAAGTTATGCACTTGACACTTGGGGGCTAATGTGCAATTGAAGTAAAGAAAGCAACTTTTTCAGACAAATCCCAAGCGCATAAACAAGTTATGCCCTTGGCACTTGGGGGCTAATGTAAGTTCATTCTCAGACATAACGGAAGTCCCGGTTCACCTACAATGAAGCTAAACCGGTACTTGGGGGCTACCATGGCCTAAAGATAGGATTGCAAAATTATAAAGCAGAGACAGAAGTGAAAGGAAAGAAAAGTCACCTCATACTTATCCTTCATCATATTAACTAAGCCGACTTCATAGTCACGGCTAGTAAAGAGCCGGTTCAAGTACCCGGAATGAAGTTCCTGGGCACTCAACTGAGCATAGCTAGATAAATATGAGCTCCACTTGCCTTTGTCTTGTTGAAATTTCTCTTCCTTAGCAATATGCCTAGCCAAGGTGACAGGCTCTGTGGGAGCAGTGAAGCCTAGGCCGGTTATCTCAACGTCTGCGGATGAGCCAGCAGTTGGCTGGAGAGGGACAGCAGTAGGCACCGGACTGACAGGAGCCGGACTAGTCCGAGGAGGGCTAACCCGGACAGGGCTTGCCGGTTCAGCCGTGTTCTCCATGGTGTCACCTCCCGGAGCAGCAACATCGTCACAATCCATAGGAATGGGATCATCAAGCGGAGCTTCAAGGTTATCTTCTGGAAGGAGGGCCGCTTCAGGGTCCTCGGCCGGTTCAGCAGCAGTGGTTTCAGCAGCCGGCTTATTTGCTTTCGCCTTTTTGCTAGGCTTTGGCATTCTGGTAAAGGTCAAAGGAACAGTGAGAATCATAAATTTAAAAACAGGAAGTTAAACCAGATGTTTGAAAGAAGGACTTACCCAGGGACGGTCTTGAGCACTGGGACCTGCGTAGCAGTTGACTCGCCGGAAAAAGACAGAGGAGCCTCCCGATAGTTGCGATCAGACGGTTTAAGCGGTTTACGTATAAGACCTGCTTTTAGATGAAGGAGAGTTGGAGTGAGTAAAACCTCGGAGCGGTGCCTGTGAGCCGGCGTAAGGGGTATTCCGGACGACTCAACCACATGGCCGCTATGGCGCGTGATCCGGTGAGCTTTGTGCTGCTGTTTCTTCAAAAGAAAGTTGGGATCCAATTGAGCATAAGGATGAGAAAAGGGATATTTCTGGGATACCCAGCAGATCTTGGGTGGCAAAGGTTCTGAATCAGATGAGAGAGAAATTACCTCAACTCCCCCCGCTTTGCTTCCTTCCGTCAGATCCTGCGAAAAGGCATTGTTAACATAAATTTAGACAAAGGGAGGTCAAAGGACATAAGGGTTAATTAGTACCTCAGAGTCCGGATCATCCTCCTCAGGGTGTGAACCGTAAGCAGCAACAGTCTTTTTCTTCTTAACAGCGTAAGTTTTCTTCCGTGATTGCTTCCGTGGGGCAAGGTGTTCGCTCAAACAACTCCAATCTCATCCCACCGTCGACAACGGCCTTGTCCGCAGGATTCACATCCCTAAACAATGGAGGACATCTTTCCTTGCCGGTCACCTTCTTGTAGATTTGATTTTCTTGCGCCGTCAACCCATCCTCATCCAATTCTTCCTCCAGACCCTCGTAATCCGAGCCATACCCACACATACGGTTATAACGGAGGGTACGATCCATGTCTTGTTGCCTCACAATGACATCCAAGTTACCAATGGGATTGTAATGGATCTCTTCATTCTCCGCGTAAGCATCCTCTTGAGCAACAATAGCATCATCATCAACATCACCACTACCATCTTCTTCAACATGAGGAATAGCATCAACTCGGAGTGCTATGGCGCTAGCATTGATATGATCTTCATTGGGTTGGTTACTTGGTGGTTGGCTAGAACAGTTGGGGATATACACCTCGACACTATCATGTATTGGCGAGGATGCATTGCGGTTCAAATCAATTTGCAAGGGAGGCGGAGGATCAACCTTTGTGGCAAATATCTCAAGAGACTTGTCTTGTGATGCGTCTACTATGGCTTTGTACACATTCCAATGCAATTGGGAGGTGATGGGCATACTCTTTAATCGGGACTTTACTCCTAATCCAACGTCATATCTCCCAATAAGCTTAACCTCGGCATTTGGGTCATTCCAATATAAGACGCTTCTCACTTTAACTACAAGATCATCAAAGCTTGGATTTGTGTCAAAAACCATAGCATCTTCCCCTTCATCGTCATTTCCAAGCTTAAATGTCGGCTTGTCCAAATAATGAACATTTATGAGCTTATGCATCTAAGAAAATTGGAAACAATAAAATCAATCCTTATATGTCATCCAACCATCTCAAATGGACAAATAAACTAAATTATACACAAATTGGACAAATAACTACTATTCATAGTCAAGTTAACCTAACCATTAACCCTAGCCCTAACACTAACCCCCAACATAACCACTATAACCCTAACCCTCACCCTAACACTAACCCCTAACATAACCCTAACCCTTGCCATAAATGAGCCACAAATGCATCATAAAAGCATCGTAAATGTGTCATAAATGCACACAACAAGATCAACACCTAGGGTTTGCAATAAATTGACCTAATCCACACAAAACAAAGATCTCAACCAATCAAAAGGAGGTGAAATGGGGGAGGTACCTTGGGTGATGTAAATGCTCCGGATCCACCGGTGAAATCTCAAGTAAATGGAGGGGATCTAGGGGGGTTTGTGAGGGGAAGAGAGGGGGAAGAGGGGATGAGCATGGGAAGAAGATGAGTGGGGAAGAAGAGTGGTGGTGGAGCCCACAAACCAGCCCTTCCCACCCTTATCCACCTCCTAGGACCCTACCGCCAGGGCCCATGACTGTAAGGCCCTTTTCCATGTCAGCATGAGCCGACGGCCATTAGTCGCCGTCCAGGGACCTACCGCCAGGGTCCATCGCGGTAGGACGTGCAACCCTACAGCCACAACCCCTGACGGTAGGCAAAAGTGTCAGATACCAATAAATTTCCAAAGGGGGGTCAGATCCTGAATTTTTTAGCCAAAAGGGTCAGAACACGAAATTTAGCCACGTGGCGGCAAGAAAGAAAGAGTCGGAAGGAAAACGCAAGCAGACATGCAGAATTAGCCAAAAGAGAGAATGGAAGTCGTGGGCAACTCAATCTTTCCATGGTCGGGACAAGCAACCAATCGGGAACTGAGAAGAGACCGGGACATGCAGCCAATGGGGAATTGAGTCCTCAATTTATTATGTTTTCCAACAGCAGTCACTATGCGCACCCAGTTGTGTACCTGGCCAGATCTCCCCACTAATGCACGTGTCACTCACACATTGGTGTTACTTTCAGTGATAAGAAAAAAAATCAAAAACATGGTAAACTAAACCTGGCCAAGTATAGTATATGTATAATTGGGGAAACATACATAGGTGGGGCATCGCAAACAAGGACAATCCAAGGAAGCAGCGGGAGCGACGATGGCTCCCTGAGTGTGTTACCCATGGTGGTGAAGGCAGACAGACGGATTAGTGCAGCCGAGTCCAGACGTCGGCGAGACTTGAGGCAGCACCGGCCAGTAGAGTCTAGGTGGCGGCGAGGCAAGTCCGGCGGTGAGCAACTCCGGTTGCGGCGGTAGTAGCTGCTCATTCGTGCAATCTCCCGAGACTGCTGCTGTCGTGCGAACATACAGAGAGAGGGGAAGTTGGGGTTATTCGTTCATGGGTCTTGATAACCCACAAGTATAAGGGATCAATTGTAGCATGTCTCGATAAGTAAGAGTGTCGAACCCAACGAGGAGCTAAAGGTAGAACAAATATTCCCCCAAGTTCTATCGACCACCGATACAACTCTACGCACGCTTGACATTCGCTTTACCTATAACAAGTATAAAACTAGAATTACTTTGTAGGTGTTGTGGTATAGGTTTGCAAGAATAATAAGAGCACGTAAATAAAAACTAGGGGCTGTTTTAGGTAAAGAAGCAATAAAGTTAGTATAGCAAGTGTGGAAAAGTGGTGGTAGGAGTTGTGAAATTGTCCCTAAGCAATTGACTACGTTACTAGACCGATAGCAAGTTTTATGTGGGAGAGGCTACTGCTAGCATGTCATCCCTGACTTGGAATTCTATGCACTTATGATGGAACTATTAGCAAGCATCCAAATACTAACGTTCATTAAGGTAAAACCAAACCATAGCATTAAAATATATTGGTCCCCCTTCAATCCCGTATGCATCAATTTCTATGCTAGGTTGAAGCTTCTGTCACTCTTGCCCTCCAATACATAGTCCTATCAACATACAACTAACCCTATGGTGTCATCCACGCATGCGCTCATATGATGGGCACCAAAGGACAACAACATAACCACAAGCAAATTAAACCAATCATAGCAATTCACCAATTACCGATAGGACAACGAAAATCTACTCAGACATCATAGGATGGCAACACATCATTGGATAATAATATGAAGCATAAAGCACCATGTTCAAGTAGAGGGTACAGCGGGTTGCGGGAGAGTGGACCGCTGTAGATACATGGGGGAAGGTGATGAAGATGTTGGTGAAGATGACGGAGGTGTTGGTGTAGATCGCTGTCGCACGATGATGGCCCCGACGGCGTTCCGGCGCCACCGGGAGAGAGGGGGAGAGAGCCCCCTCCTTCTCCTTCTTCCTTGGCCTTCTCCCTAGGTGGGATAAAGGTTTCCCCTCTGGTCCATGGCCTCCATGGCGGCGGAGGGGCGAAAGCCCCTCCGAGATTGGATCTGTCTCCCTGTCTCTCTCTATTTATGCGTTCCCAGAATCTGACCTTTCACTGTTTCTTATATTCCCGGAGATCCGTAACTCCAATTGGGCTGAATTTTTGAACGATTTGTATCCGGATATTAGCTTTCTTTTCCCAAAAGAAGGGCACCAACCGCCTTACGGGGTGGCCACAAGGGCCCAGGGCGCGCCTGACCCCCTAGGGCGTGCCCCCTGCCTTGTGGCCCCCTCGGGCATCGTCTCGCGTTGATTCTTCTTCCCAAAACTCATAAATATTCCAAAAAAATCTCTGTCCGTTTTTATCCCATTTGGACTCCTTTTGATATGGATATTCTGTGAAACAAAAAACATGCAACAAACGGGAGCTGGCACTGGGCACTGGATCAATATGTTAGTCCCAAAAATAGTATAAAAATTTGCCAAAAGTATATGAAAGTTGTATAATATTGGCATGGAACAATAAAAAATTATAGATACGACGGACACGTATCAGTGGGCTTCACACGGTAGAAGGCCCAGTTAACCACATGCTTTGGATATTTCTACTGGACCAGCAGCAGCCCCTCGGACAGCCATCGAACGGGCAGAAATGTCGGGATGCGAGATCTAACGATCAAAATCGCCTAGTGTGTGCTATCCTTAATTTTAAAGATTAGATGCTCAAATTTGCATCTCTGCCGTTAGGTGAACTTATACAAATGCCCTTCTATGCTGTTACCGTCTAATCAAAGCACTAGTAGAAATAAGGGCTTTGGTTCGGGCGTGGAAAGCCCATTAGTCCCGGTTCACCTACGAACCGGGACCCATGGGGGCATACGTCCTGGTTCGTGTGCCCAGGGGGGCGGCCGGTCCTCGTGGGGCATCTGTCCCGGTTGGTCTGGACCTATTTTTCCCGGTTCCAGGCACGAACCGGGACCAATTGGCCTCGCTCCTGGCCCACACCCATTGGTCACGGTTCGTGGCTGGAACCGGGACAGAAGGGGTGCCTTTAGTACCGGTTCGAGACACAAACCGGGACCAATGGGTTGCCTATATATACCCCATCTCCCACCACTCCACTGCTCTGTTTTTTCTGCCGGCGAGGCGGGAGCTTTGTGGTGCTCTAGCTCACCTCCTATGCACATGAGGTGTTCGATGAAATGCCCGAGTCACACTAGTTAAGCTTTTCTCCTCTCGAAGCTCGAACTCCAAGCTCCATTTCCTCCGAGATTTGTCTAGGCTTAGCGGTCCGTTATGTCCCGTCCCCGTCTATAACGCCGTCGATCGCCCCCGCCGATCTCGTCACCGGCACCACCGTGGTGAGCCTCTTGTTCTGTCTTTGCTTTTCCTACTTTTATTATTGCTTGTTACTATTGCTTTAGATAGATATTTGTCTAATTTTCTTACTTTTATTATTGCTTGTTATTATATAGTGCGATGGTTTTGATATCCGCCCATGTCGACCCTCGTCGTGTCTACGATTCGGATGTGGTATATTATCTTTAATTTATAACTATTTGTTTTAGTGTTTATTACAATTATGCCAACCAACCTGACATAGATGTTCTTCTATATCTGGGAGGTAGTAGAACGGGAAATTCCAACCGACCCTCTTGTGGAGAGGTTAAATTTAGTTGAAAATGAAAACATTTCCTTGAAGAAAAAATTGGAAAAAATGGAGGAGGAGAAGATGGAATTGGAGTTGTATGTTGCGGATGTCGTCGATGATAACAAGATCAAGATGGACCCTATTGTCAATAGGTTAACTTTAGTTGAAGAATAAAACAATTACTTGAAGGAAAAACTAAAAAAAATGAGGAGGAGAAGATGATATGGGGGTTGCATGTTGCGGATGTCATCGATGACCACAAGATCAAGATGGATGCCATGCGCTTGAAGATTAGAAAGATTAGAAAATATGCCATTCATACCGAGGCTTGGTATCATTATGTCGTTGGATCAATTGTTACCTTGGTTGCGATTATAAACACATTTGTTGTTGCGTTGAAATGTTCTACATAGTTTCAATGTATGGTTTAATTAGATGCTCTAGAGAGCTATATGCATGTACAAATGAAGTCAGGAATGGTTCAAAATTGATGATGTGGCTTTGAATGGTGCATTTTGAACACATAAAAATTATGTAGTTCAAATAAGTTCAAAAAAAATGAAATCCCTTTAAAACAGACGAGTTTTCGTGTGAAACCCTGATACCTCGAAGCAGATTGTCCGTATTGTACACGAAGTACATCCAGTTTTTGCCGTAACCCTCTCTACTTTTTTGCACATGCTATGTGGGTGAAATGATGATACCATGCCAACTTTCAACCTTTTCAGAGTTCATTTGATATGCTTTTCAATTTTAGGGTCTTATAGCTCAAAAAATTCAGTAAATGCATGAAAAATAACAAATGAAGTCAGAAATGGTTGAAAATTGCTGATGTGGCTTTGAATGGTGCATTTTGAACACAGAAAAAGTCTGTAGTTCAAATAAGTTCCAAAAAATGAAATCCCTTTCTAACACATGAGTTTTCGTCTAAAACCCTGATACCTCGAAAGAGATTGTCTGTTTTGTACACGAAGTGCATCCAGTTTTTGCCGTAACCCTCTCTACTTTTTTACACATGCTAGTGGGTGAAATGATGATACCATGACAACTTTCAACCTTTTCAGAGTTCATTTGAAATGCTTTTCAATTTCAGGGTCTTATAGCTAGCTCAAAAAATTCAGTAAATGCCTGAAAAATAACAAATGAAGTCAGAAATGGTTGAAAATTGATGATGTGGCTTTGAATGGTGCATTTTGAACACATAAACAGTCTGTAGTTCAAATAAGTTCAAAAAAAATGAAATCCCTTTGTAAGAGACGAGTTTTCGTCTAAAACCCTCATACCTCGAAAGAGATTATCCGTTTTGTACATGAAGTGCATCCAGTTTTTGCCGTAACCCTCTCTACTTTTTTGCACATGCTATATGGGTGAAACGATGATACCATGGCAACTTTCAACCTTTTCAGAGTTCATTTGAAATGATTTTCAATTTCAGGTTCTTATAGCTCAAAAAATCAGTAAAAGTATGAATAATAACAAATGAAGTCAGAAAGGGTTGAAAATTGATGATGTGGCTTTGAATGGTGCATTTCGAACACAGAAAAAGTTTGTAGTTCAAATAAGTTCCAAAAAATGAAATCCCTTTGTAACAGATGAGTTTTCGTTTGAAACCCTGATACCTCGAAAGAGATTGTCCGTTTTGTACACGAAGTGCATCCAGTTTTTGCCGGAACACTCTCTACTTTTTTGCACATGCTATGTGGGTGAAATGATGATACCATGCCAACTTTCAACCTTTTCAGAGTTCATTTGAAATGCTTTTCAATTTCAGGGCTTATAGCTCAAACAATTCAGTAAATGCATGAAAAAATAACAAATGAAGACAGAAATGGTTGAAACTTGATGATGTGGCTTTGAATGGTGCATTTTGAACACAGAAACAGTGTGTAGTTCAAATAAGTTCAAAAAATGAAATCCCTTTGTAACAGACGAGTTTTATAAACCTCAAGTATTATGTGTTGGAAACTTTAATAGCAAAAAAAATTATCATAAAGAATTTTTGTGTTCGAAACTAAAATAACAAAAAAATTGAATATAATGATTAAAACGGTAATATTAAATAGCAGGAAAAAGAATCACTCAAAAATCTATTTTTATAGTAAAGTTATTCAAAAACTAGTGATTCACACAAATCTCAAAAAAATCAAATTTAAACTATTCAAATTGTAAAAAAATGGCACTAACAGGAAGTTTATAATTTTTATTACCTAAAAGAAAAAAGAACTAAAAAATAAAGCAAAAAAAAAAATAATGCAAAAAACAAAAACAAACAAGAAAAAATAAAAAAATGCCACCTACTGGGCCACCACAGCATGAAATCCTGAATACGACTAGAAACCCAACCACGGTCCAAGATTCAGGCCCGCAGAAGGCCCAGTAGGCCCACGGGCATAGCAGTGTCAGGTTAGGCCCGTAAGCCTGCAAAGGAGAGGAGCTCGAGAGCGCAGAGGCAGCGGGGCTTATAAACCACTCCTAGTCGCTCTCAACTAGCGAGGTGGGACTAAAGTTTTTTACCGTAGGGCAGCACGGGGCCTTTGGTCCCGGTTGGTGGCACCAACCGGGACTAAAGGGTTGCATTGGTACCGGTTCATAGCACCAACCGGTACCAATGCACCCCTTTAGTCCCTGTTGGTGCCACCAACCGGGACCAATGGGTTGTGCTTCCCGCCCTTTCGCCTGGCCAAAACAGACATTTGGTCTCGGTTGGTAGCACAAACCGGGACGAAAGGGGGCCATTGGTCCCAGTTAATGCTACAAACCGGGACTAAAGGTGTGGCTATATAAGCCAACACTTGGGAAAATTTCCCCAAGTGCTCCCATTCTGCCCCGAATTTATAGTAAGTGCTTATTAGTTGAACTAGTTGAATTAATAGAACTAGTTTATTCTTTTAGTTCAAGCAATTATTCCTGCATCGACGTCGATGATGCCTATCCCGCATCCTCGTCGTCGACTCAACGGAGGCCTACTTGATCAGAGGGGTCATGTTCGGGACTGGGCTCCGCCGGGCTGGTACTGGGAGGTGCTTCCTTCCGGGGGGCACAACTTGGTGAGGAGCCAACCAGTTGTTGACCCGAACCTTCTTTGGTGGCGGGCGCGTGGGCCAGTGACGGTGCGGAGGCTTGAGGACCCCGTGGAGGTTGTACGTCACCGTGTCAGCGAGGAGGACGAGCACGTCCGTCGCTACATGGTTGCGTTGGAGGGAAGGTTCGACAATACATGGCAGGTTCTTCAGGGATCTCATTGGAGTTATGATCCTGTGATGGTTCCTTCTCTTTGGGTGTCCACTGCCCGCACCGATACCCGTCGTTCGCTAGGGTTTTGTCTGTATTAATTAGTGATACTATATGTATGATACTATTCGAGATGTATTAGTGATAATATTCGACGATGTACGAACGCAAGAGATGATTTAGTTTTGCTTATTGAATGCTCAAACTGGAGTCCAACCAAATCTCCATGTCAATATGAGTCCTATAATTAAGATATTTTGAAATGTTTTTGTTTATATTTTCAACCATTGAATTTTGGCATGACTTGTGCTACAATATGTAGGAAATATCGTCTTCTGACGATGACGATAGGATCCCGACGTGCGACTGGTGTGGCGACGACCGGGGTCAGTGCGAAAGGCCACACCTGGTAGACGGTCGATGCTTCAGTCTTAAGCTCGATGAGGCCTTCGATTTTGAGACGGTATGCAACACGACAACAAGTCTTGTTTGGTAATTAAGCATGACTTATGCTTCTTCAACGTGTAATTTTCGTCTTTTACCATTCGACTAGCTTATCCCATGCCATGCAAGATGCTATGTCTTGGAGCATCTGGATTTCGAAGATCACGAAATTATGGAGACAAAGAAAATTCATCTCATGACCCATCATGATTATGATTTTCTTGTAAAGCTATACAATTCGGAGAGCGTAACCCATTTTGGTTGCTCGAACTGGAGAGCATTGTGCAAGGCATATGATTTTCAGGAGGGTATGTATGTCACCTTTGACCTTGGTGATGATGACGATGACATGTGGGTCCTTGTTGATATGCTTCCAGTTCTACCTCTATGTGAATTTCTCAAACATATTTATTAAGTAATTTATATTGTTTATTTCAAAATAATTGACAGCTTATTTCCATTATTCAAGAAATGTACGGAAGATGCTAGATAGAACCCACTACACTGATGGTGTAGAATTAACTTGTCAAAAGAAAGATCATCTTGTCTCATTACTTACTTATCTTGAGAATTACAATATCTATTCTAAAACTCATGCACATTATGGTCAATACGTGCCACTAGTGCATGTGTTGAACTACGGTAACATCCATGGAGATGTCATGGTAAGATTTGTGCCCGATCATCTTTTGCATAAATTCTTCTAAAACTAAACTACATTACTAAATGAGGTTATTACTATGTTTTTCAACAGAAAATCCCTTCGGATTGTGTGCCTCATCTGATGTTTCAGAAAGGTCACCTTAATGTTATGAGCTTATTACCGTAATCGTCAGGTCATCATCCTACGCATAACTGTCCATCCCGGATTTCTAAAACCAATGAAGGCATGACAAACAAAGATTGGAAGAAATGTATGGTCAATCGTAGGGAGCTACATGGAAGCAACATTGTGCGAAAGCCAAGAATTAGAGACAGTATAATCTGCAGTCTCCATAATGGAGAGTCAGGGCCTATCTTGTTTTATGCTATTTTACCTTAGAGAGGGTGTACTTAATTAAGTCTGGCTACTCATGACCATGTGCTAAGAAGTTGTTAGATGACTATGATGATGATGATGAGTAGGACCTGTTATTATGACAACGAGTAGACGTTGTGAGATGACGATGATGTTGAGTACGACTTTTTTATTATGACAATGATGATGATGATTTATTATTAATTATGATGATGCATTGTTATATGAGTATGCACAGAGATAAGAGAGGACACTTCTCTCTATTAGCTAGCTAACACAATATATGAAACCCCTAAATTAACCCTACAAAACCCCCCAAACCCCCTCCCCCCATTCAGAAAAAAAACAAAAACCCTAGCCCCTGAACTGCTGACGCGTGGTAGCTTATTTGTCCCGGTTGGTGCTACCAGCCGGGACAAAAGGCCCCCCTGCCTGGGCAAGCCGCAATGGCCACGTGGAGGCCCATCTGTCCCGTTGGTATAAGAACCGAGACTAATGGTCTAGGGCATTTGTATCGACCGTTTAGTCCCGGTTCCCTAACCGGGACAAATGGCCCTTATGAACCGGGACAAATGGCCCTTTTTGCACTAGTGAAGGGATTTGACCGTTTTCTGGGTGTTAGTTGGACCGTTTTCTGTCAGAGCCAGTCTCCAATACATCAATCCCCTGTCCCCACTGCACGGGGTCGCCGTGGTTCTCGGCTGGGACGATGGTCGCGCGTCTTTGATGGCGCCGTGGTCGCCGGCAGGGACGACGGCCACTCATAGACCTTGCCTAGGGCCGGTTTGGCGTGGACATGAGGCCTGAATAGTGGCTCGGAGTTGGGAAAGGAGGTAGTGCCTCCATCAAACCCTGAACATCGAATCCCCGGTTGAGATATCATGCAGTGGTCTCTGTTGGCAATAAGCCACGGCGATCGCGTCGGGCGTGCATGTGTGCGCACGCGGGACGTGTCGGGTGTGTGGCGGGATCACGCGCGCGCGCGTGTGTGTGTGTGTGTGTGTGTGTGTGTGGGCGCGCGCGCGCGTGTGTGTGTGTGCGTGAGAAGCACGGGGGTGCGCGTGTGTGCGTGAACCCAGTGCATAGGACTAGGGCCAGGCCGTTGGCGAGCCATGCGGGGTGCTCATGCGTGATCTGTTGGAAGCCCGCCGTGAGCCGCGCGCGTCGGAGTGTGTCGTGGCACGAGCGGAGCAGACGGATCGCAGGGACAAGGGAAAGGGAGCGTGGGTGCGTGCTTGGGCGCTGGCTCTGGGTATAAAACCCGCATTGGTGATCGTTGTAGCGTGGGTGTTGTGCTCGAGTTCGAGCTTGAGTAAAGTGGTCGTTGTTGCGGTTGTGGCGTTCGTGCGCCGGAAACACCACCGTGTCCCTTGTGCCCTTCTTCTTCCTCCGGTTTTCTTCTTCCTTGTGTCACTCGAGTGCAGCAGAGAGAAGAGAGAGTGCTACGGTGAGAGAGAGCAAGAGCTAGGGTCTAGGGCTAGACACCAACAGTCTCCACCGGCTCATGGTACAACCAAAATCAATTCGGATGCGGCGTTCCTGCCTGACAGTGGTAAGAGCTGGGCGGATGCTGTTGCAAGGAACCACCAGGGCCTTGTATTCCTGTCAAGTGAGGTTTTTTGTAGGCCAAGCTCCCTGGTGCTCACTATCTTCACCATTCAAACTGTGGGCAGAAGCATAGGGATATGTGCAAAGCTCTGAAAATGTGCAGCTCCATCAGGGCCATCTATGTTAATAGACTGAAATGAGACCTGGAAAAAATCTGACATCCTGTCATATGCTGTAGTACTACTGTATCCATGTTCTCTCCCTTTCTCGTAAACTTTGCTTGCTCTTTGTTTCATCTCTCTCACTTGTCATCCATCACATGTGAACAAAAAAGGTGGAGAGAGAGTAGACTTTGCCATTATAATTAAAAGGAAAGATTAGCTGATGTTATTGCCAACCAGAGAGAAGAGGAGAGAGAGTAGACTTTGCCATTATAATTAGTAATCCAATAACTCCCGAATGTTCGGATTTTAAGCATTTCATCCCGAACGTTTTTAAATGACAACTTTAGTTCATAGGGGATGGCAACTTTAGTTGATAAGGGATGGCAACTTTAGTTCACGGATGCTTCGGTTGTCCGGCGGTTCTTGCGCGTGGCCCCTCCCCGGTACCTGCAAATTGTCACGGCGATTGAGCAATGTGTCGATCTTGAGACCCTTTCCATTGATGATCTCGTCGGACGCTACAAGGCTCCTGACGAGCGTATGCGGTACGGTCTCGGGGACGGGAGGAACGATGAGCAAGTCATGCTCACACGGGCTCAGTGGCTGGCACTAGACTCAAGGAGAGGAGGCGAGAGCTCTAGCAGCAACTCTCACCAAGATCATGTGCCGAAAGAACAAAGTAAGAAGAACGCCGGCGACGGCGCTCCGAAGAAAAAGAAGTTCGACAAGCGCAAGATCAAGTGTCACAACTGTGGCATAATGGGGCACTTCAAGTCTGAGTGCAAGAAACCATCGAAGGAGAAAGCTCTCATGGCCAAAGGAGGCGATGATGGCGACATGATGCTCATGGTCGAGGTATGCGACCTAATGGACGAGGATAGTCTAGCTCCCAAGGCACCGGCTACATAGGTTGTCACACTCGTAGAGGAAGCAGTTTATCTTCATGACAAGAAGAGGATGAACACGTCGAGGCACGTATGGTACCTCGACACGGGCGCTAGCAATCACATGACCGGCGACAAGGACCAATTTTCTGAGCTCAGTGTTTTGGTGGGAGGCACGGTTCGGTTCGGCGACGGACGGACCGTTGACATCGCAGGGCAAGGTACTGTCTTGTTTGAGTTGAAGAACGGCGGTCACAAGGTACTCACGGATGTATACTATATTCCCAAGCTAAAGAGCAGCATCATAAGTCTTGGTCAGCTCGAGGAGCGTGGTTGCAAGATTGTGCTCGAAGATGGCTATCTATGGGGATATGATCGTCAGAGGATGTTGATTATGAAGGTGCAGAGGTCACCAAACAGACTCTACGTCCTGAACTTGGATCGTGTGGATCCGGTATGTCTCTTGTCGAGCATGGATGACTCGGCATGGAAGTGGCACGCGCGCTACGGTCATCTAAATTTCCAGGCTCTTCGGCATCTTGGACAAAATGAGATGGTACGTGGTCTACCATGCATCAACCATGTCGACCAAGTGTGCGATGGTTGGCTCATTGGGAAACAAAGGCGAGCCCCGTTCCCAAGAGAGGGAAACTTTAGAGCAAGTAAAGCTCTTGAGTTGGTCCATGGAGACTTGTGCGGGCCGATTACACCGGCCACCCCTGCCGGAAACAGATACTTCTTGCTCGTCGTCGACGACTTCAGCAGATTCATGTGGATTGTGTTGTTGAATACGAAGGATCAAGCTTTGCAAGCCTTCAGGATAATAAAGATGGCGGCTGAAGTAGAATCTGAAGCCAAGCTGAAGGCCCTCCGTACCGATTGGGGGGTGAATTCAAGTCTCGTGCATTCATGGAATTTTGCGAAGTTCAAGGGATCAAGAGGTATCTTACGGCGCCATATTTACCACAGGAAAATGGTGTTGTGGAACGGAGGAATCAAACCGTGGTGGCAATGGCACGAAGCATGTTGAAGAGTAAAGGCATGCCAGGCGAGTTTTGGGGTGAGGCGGTCAATACAGCCGTTTATTTGCTGAACCGGGCTCCAACCAAGAGTGTGGTTGGGATGATGTCGTACGAAGCATGGTACGGACACAAGCCCACGGTTGATCATCTTCGCACTTTCGGGTGCGTAGCGCATGTGAAGACAGTGACCGGGCATACTAGCAAATTGGCGGATCGGAGTACTCCAATGATATTGGTGGGCTATGAAAAGGGAACGAAGGCATACCGTGCGTGCAACCCATCTACCAATAAGGTGGTTGTGACGCGCGACGTGGTCTTCGAAGAAGCAAGGTCATTGAATTGGAACTCAACCGCGCCGGTACACCCGTCTTCCGATGAAATTTTCAATGTTGCTTACAATGATTACGAGCATGCAGACATTGGCGACCAACCAAAGACTTCGAGCATCGCGGCAGAAAACGATGGCGCGAGGCACGTGCCAGAAGCAGCAGCGGCCGACGCGCACGAAGCTGCGTACGGCACGCCAGGCAGCAACGCACGCAGCGCCCCTGGTAGCGCTCGCTCAGCTAGCCAAAAGAACATGTCAGAGGGGAGCGGCCCATCCAGTGGCCCAACTGATGGACCTGAAGATGGACTCGAGCCAGAGTCCAGAGAAATCAGCCAAGTGCATGGGATTATTGGTTCTCCTGTACGAACACCAATCTCACGTGGTTCACCTGGTGGACGTGTAGCCAACCCAAGGGTGCTCCAATCGCCTGAAAACGGAAGTGTGGCAACTTCAGATGATGATTCCTCGTCTTCGACTGTACAGGAGACAAGGGAACGTCCGCCGACACCAGTACGTCTTCGACCACTGGTGGATTTATATCCAAAGGAAGCGCTTCCAAAAGTAAATCCCGTGAAAATTAAAGGAAGAGGACGGCGGTGTCTGCTTAGCGTCGAGGAACCGACGAAATTTGAAGACGCAAATATGGAGGAGTGTTGGCGTCGTGCTATGGATGAGGAGTTGGGATCGATCCAAGACAACAAAACATGGGAGCTCGTGGATCCACCCAACGATCATAAAATCATAGGACTCAAGTGGGTGTACAAAGTCAAGAAAGATGCCGAAGGAAACTTGGTGAAGCATAAGGCAAGGCTCGTCGCCAAAGGATATGTGCAAGAGCAAGGTGTAGACTTTGAGGAAGTGTTCGCTCCGGTCACAAGGATGGAATCGGTGAGGCTAGTTATAGCTCTCGCGGCTCAAGAATCTTGGAGGCTACATCACATGGATGTTAAATCCGCGTTTTTGAACGGGGAGTTGAAAGAAGAAGTATATGTGAAGCAACCACCGGGTTACATCAAAAAGGGAGAGGAACACAAAGTGTTGAAACTACACAAGGCCTTGTACGGGCTATGCCAAGCTCCTCGGGCCTGGAACATCAAGCTTGATCGTACACTGGTTTCTCTTGGTTTTGAGAAAAATCCACTTGAGAATGCTATGTACAAGCGAGGTAAAGGCAAGGATCGTCTCTTAGTGGGCATCTATGTTGATGATCTCTTGATAACCGAAGCAGATGAGGAGGAGATTGCGAGATTCAAGCTACAGATGAAGGAGCTCTTCAAGATGAGTGATTTAGGGCTCTTGACTTACTACCTTGGGATCGAGGTAAATCAAAAGCCAGAGGGGATCACACTTTGCCAGGAGGCATATGCGAAGAAGATTCTTGAAAGTTGTAGCATGGAGGACTGCAATCCAAGTCATGTTCCCATGGAGCCTCGACTTAAACTTAGCAAGAGGAGCCAAGCACCCACGGTTGATGGAACCGCGTATAGAAGTGTGGTCGGAAGCCTAAGGTATCTTGTGAATACACGACCAAACTTGGCCTATTCCGTTGGCGTGGTGAGTCGCTTCATGGAAGCACCCACGACAGAACATTGGGCAGCTGTGAAACAAATACTCAGGTACATCAAAGGGACTACTAACTTCGGTTGTGTCTATTTGAGAGAGAAGCGGAAGGAGATGGTGGAGCTACTTGGCTACAGTGATAGCGACTTAGTAGGAGATATTGACGACCGTAAAAGTACCTCGGGCGTGGCATATTTCTTGGGAAGAAGCATCGTGACTTGGCTATCACAAAAGCAGAAAGTGGTCGCATTATCATCTTGTGAAGCGGAGTATATTGCTGCTGCAACCGCAGCGGGTCAAGGTGTTGGCTAGAAAGGCTACTCGGTGACCTCACTGACAAGGAACCGGATGGAGTGGTGCTCTATGTTGACAACAAGTCTACAATTTCCCTATGTAAGAATCCAGTGCATCATGACAGGACGAAGCACATCGACATAAGGTAACACTACATACGGGAATGTGTGGAAGAAAGCAAGATTGAAGTCAACTACGTTTGCACCGACGACCAGCTTGAAGATATCCTGACCAAATCTTTGGGGCGACAGAAGTTCACGGAGATGCGGGGAAGGATCGGCGTCCAAGCTGTGAAGTGAGGACATCGTGGTTGGGGAGGGTGATTGTTGAAATCAACCACGACTGTTGATGTCCTGTCCGGTACGGACTAGGAGCAGTCACCGGCTCGGTATTGTAAATTGTAATAGGCTAGGTTAGCTAATATAAATACCTGGGTACCCCTCCTTGTAATATCAGATCGAACAAAGCAATAGAAAATACACAGGTGCGACACGCACCTGTTGGCCATCAATCGCATGTGTCCCTGTGTGTTTGTTCTCGCGTGAGTTTTTTTTTTAGGGAAACTTCATTGCATAAAATTAACCATAGCTCGGAATGTCGTCCGAGATTACACTTAGGATACAATCAGGAGGGGTACCAAACCAGTTCGAACTCACACCCTCCCCAACACCAACACGCGCAAGCTTATGGGCCGTGACGTTAGCCTGTCGACAAACCCAAGAGACCCTAAACTCTACACACGAAGCCAACATCATCTTGATCTCCCTAATCCAAGGGCCGACGCCAGACAAATCCTGCTGCTCCCGCTTGATCCTTTGCACCACTGATAAGCTGTCCAGCTCGATGTGAATCTTGTCCAGATTCATCGCCAACGCCAACTGCACCGCATGCTTACATGCCAGAACTTCAGTCGCATCCGGATCAGAGATATGGGGGAAATGAAAACAACTAGCAGCAACAAAAGCCCCATGATGATCACACAGCACTGCACCACCACCACCAGAACCCCCCGATTTTGAGACTGCTCCATCTGAGTTGATCTTGATCCACCCCTCTTCCGGCACTTCCCATTTTTGGCGAGGTCTGGCAGTAGGGTTCCGATTCTCTTGTTGGTGAATAGTGCGCCATTCCCGAACATGATGGAGTACCCTCGTCTTTATTTCGTGCGCTGCTTCGATCTGTCTTCCATCCCTAGCCTCGTTTCGCGCCAGCCATAGGCCATACACTGCTTGAATGACTAGCTCGCGCTCCTCCTCCTTAGCTCCAGTGAGCCAGTCCAGAAGCCATCGGTGCAGATCTCTGTGTGACCCCAGGCAGTCCGGGGGGGAGGCGATAGCGCCACCTATCTCATCTTGAAGCAGCTTCCAAAACATACGGGAATGAGGGCAGAACCAGAACCGATACAGGGTAGTCTCCTCCCTCCCACAAGCAGGGCAGAACACCC
>LR738709.1:705553818-705574451 GCA_902687465.1 Secale cereale | reverse complement strand
CGCTGCTTCGGTGCCTTAACTGCAGATGCATTTGGGTCTATGACATATGGGCCAACCATCTGTTGCGCCCACATGTCATGGACCCAAATGCACATGCAGTTATGGTGAACTGCATCGCAGTACTTTGCTGGAGCATTTCTGCATAAAGTCGTCAGAGGACTTCAGATATAAGATTGAATATATGGCATGGGTGCACGAATCTCTAATAGAGATGGACGCCTCGTAAGGTAGAATCACTTTTCTCACTCCTAACTATACCTGACCAAACCTCGGGCCGGGCATAGCCAAGCCCGAGGCGAAAAACCTAGCCTCGGGCCTGGCCCAGGCCCGGCCATTGGGCCTGGTTTTTGGCCCCATGCCCGGCCCAAAAACGCAAAAGCCCGCCGGGCCTCGGGCCAGGCCCCTTCAGAAAAGCGCAAAAACGACGGGTCCAGGCCCGGCCATCAGGCTCAAAATCTAGGCCTGAGCCCGGCCCGAGAGCAGCGTCGGCCCAGGCCGGGTCGGGCTTTTTCGTGCCGGGCCGGGCTGCCCATGGCTAGAACTACTTCTAACCTTACAAATTATGATTGAGAAAACATATCAAGTACATAATTAACGTTTCGAGCTCGACGGAGAATAACCATGTCAGGCAAAGACCGGCGGCCATGGGCAGCTCGAAAGGACAGGATTCGCCGTTGTGCTTGTTCCTCTCTACCCTCATTGTTTCGAGCTCGACGGAGAATAACCATGTCTTATGGCGACAAGTCAATGTCGGTGTCAGGAGGATGTACTTGGTATTTGCCGTGATAATCCTAGATCCTTGCTGGAAGAAGCTGTCCTCGTGCCCTGGCAGCCCAATAGTGGCCATCGGCAGCCCGAGGTGTTTCTCGAGCACCCACTCATCGTCGTTGCGGCTGCAACGAGCCGCAACGACCTATATATCCATGCCGCGGGGCAAATACTTTGAGCTTGTTGCCAGTTAGGCAGACGATGCGTAGGGTACCGTCCTCGCCGCTGATGCCCGAGAGGCCCGCTCCTCTTCGTCGTACAATCCCCATATGTTCTCCGGCAACTCGATGATGGAGAAGTCCATGGTGAGCACGTCAAGAGCATGCACGGCGGCCCTATCTTTGATTCCCCTACCGGTGGTAGTACGCCAATGCCGGTGGGCGGCCGCCATATGTTCTCCTTGTACCCAGATGGTGGTAGTACGCCAATGCCGGTGGGCGGTGGACGTGGTGCGCACTAGGCGCCAACTACCATCGTTGCCCGGTACGTAAAAGGAAGCATATATCACGACAGCGAGGAGCCTGAAGTTGGACACGCTCATGCAGCGGTGGGTGTCGCAGTCGTCGACCTGGAAGGCGTGGAGAAAAGATTTCAGACCCGGCAGCCAGTGGATCCCCTGGTGGTGCCGCGTGAGCGGCTCACAAACAAGGAGGTCGAAGTAGGAGGATGAGGTGTCGCCCCGATAGGTGGTCCTCACGAGAAGGAGGCCACCACGGGTGTCAAGGAGCTCCCAATACCCCTCTAGGGAGGAAGTCGAGCGCGAAGTGGCAGCCGTGGATGGCGAGGAGGGGACCAAGACAGCAGTGGCGGAGCTTCAGTAGCAAACATGGACGGGCCAGTACAAAGGAAGACTCGGTATTTTTATTCTGATGGCTCAATTTACAGTTTATCTCCACTGCATCTCCCGTTGGCTGGGCGGGCCAGGGCCGTTTTTCCTAACACGGAGCTCCACCAGTGAAGATGGGCCGTTCGACCTCGGTCCCAGTGGTAGTCGCCCACGCGCGTCGCCTGTCGGTGGGCCGATTGGAGCCGCGCGAGGAATCGGGCGTCGGCGGCACCAGCGCCTGCACACGGCCGCCGCGGGGACGAGCCACGGGGAAGTGCCGAGGCGGATGAGGACGTTCTCGAAGATGTGCTCCGGCAGCTGGTGCACGGTCGTCGTCCCGACCTCTTTCCGCGTCTTGTTGGATCTGTTCTTTCGCCGGTGATGCCTCTTAGGGATGTCAACCGGGTCCCATTTAATCCCGTTTAAACCCACTATATAATCAAACAGTTCAAAAGTTTGTTTTTTTTCTGAAGAAATAAACTATGGAGCTAGGAAAAGCTAAGTAAACGAGACTTGCGGACACTATTTATTTGCCACTTACATCCCTAATGCCTCTCCGCCATCGTCGCGATATCTATCTCCGTCCGTGAGTCAGGTCAGACGCACCCGCGCGGTCTCGATCCCAAGTTTGCGCGCCCGCCAAGTTGTCGTGATATCTGCTTCCTTTTACGTACCGGATCAAGTTTTATTTTCCATCTTTTTTTTTTGACGTCAACCACAAGTTTTATTTTCCATCTATATCTACAGTTCTACACCTATACGGGTTGATGTCACGTACGAGTCTCGCTTTTATAACGCAGTCTCTTCAGGGCGACGTCCTCTTAGAGCATGTGTCCTACTCCGCCTGCGCCCTTCCCCGTGCCTTGTCCGCGCCGCGGCAACGTGCAGGCGGTTGTGCCGCGTGGTCGTGGATGCCGGCTTCCTAGCGCGGCTAAGTTCGTTTCAGATACATGCCTCCAATTCGTAGCTGAATCCAATTACTTCGGCTTCGTCCCCTACTCGCCGACTGGGGTAGATATCTGGTGATACAATCCATGAGATGCTACGGTGATACAAGAGCATAATTGGTTTGCTACAAATATTTGGCTTGCCAAATGTTGGCACTGTCAAATTTGACAATACCAAGACTTGTCAATTATTGGCAACTTTATGTAAGATGGGCAAAACAATTCGTAGCCAACCAAGTAGTTGCCAATATTTGGCACAATGCGAAACATTGGCATGCCAATTTTTGGCAGCAAACCAATTATGCTCCAAGACAATGTGGGCCGTTGGATCTGTACTGGAGGTACAGGATTGAGCAGACGCATTTGGCATTGCAATGTGTGTAAAAAAGACCCTAGTTTATTCCATAGGAGGGAGTATTTGTTTTTACAAGTTTATCAAATTGGACTCTCAAATCAAATGGAATTGTATTGACATGCATTGAAACGTTATGTTTTGCGCTAGAACAAGATAAACCCTAAAGTCTTTTTCTTAGAAAACCCTCATAAATATTAAATGTGTGGTTCATATCGAAATGAGTTCAACTTAATTTGAACATGTTGTGTTGAACATCGGCTGGGTGTGCCCAATGCACATTTGTCCTGTTATGTCATACTCATAAAAAGAATTGATGTATAGTATATTGGGAAATTATATTTATAATATATAATGTACTTACTATAAAAACTAATGCAAGATGTTTTTTTACACTGTCATGGTGTCAAAAAAATCTTATATTAAGTTACAATTTTGAATATTTCTTAAGTAACAGCTTGAAAGAAAACACATTTCCCTAAAAAAACACATTACTACATCGGTGCTGCTAAATCTCAGTCGACTGAGACTTCGAAGTCTCAGTCGATGATATGTTCCTTTGATCTTGCATAGAGATTCGTGTAAAGTTTTTTTTTCTTTCTATACACTATGTCATTTGATTGAGACTTCACGAAGTCTCAGTCAACTGAGACCTAGCCACACCCTTACCACATTATGTACTCGGACATTTTTTTGCCGAAAAACACCCAGAGATTATCACATTGCGTTAAATCATGGGCTATAACCCCACAATTAAAAGATAATTAAAATTTACTACGAAGCTTCCATATAATACTCCAGAGTCCAGATAATAGACATCCCAAATATGAAACAAGAAAAAAAAACAATCAAATGTCTTTCGTGCATGCATGCATGACGCGACCCTGATATGGATGTCTCCACTTCACTTGTTCACCGGCGGCACGTCGGCGTCCTCCCCATCCTCGTCTTCGCAGTCCAGCAGCCTCCAGCGTCCGTCGTCCCCCTTCACCATGCCCCTGTTCCGCGGCACCCACCACCCCGCAGGCACCCCGTGCTCCTCTCTCAGCGCGTCGTACAACTTGTTCACCAGCGCCACGTCCCGTTCCACCACGAGCTCGAACGCCGCTCCGGCGGCCGTCGGCGCGCCCGCCACCCCGTGCAGGTAGCACTCCAGGTTGTGCCACACGCGCTCATCCCCGGTCGCCCTCAGGTACGGCGACGCGCCGGTGTCGATGGCCAGTTCGGAGCCCACGTCGTGGTACAGCAGCGCCGGGTACCTGGGCACGATGTCCCGTGCGTTGCGGACGCGCAGGACGCGGAGGCCGACGGCCGCCGCCACGTCGAACCGCTTCTTGAAGCCGGCGCCGCCCACGCGCGGGCTGGCGAACGCAAACGCCGTGACCGGCAACGTCGCCGAGGCCGTGCAGTTGTAGCCGTTCTCGGCGATGTCGAAGGCGTTCAGGGTGGCCAGCGCCGCCCCGAGGCTGTGCCCGGTCACCGTGATGCTCACCTCCTCGTCCTTGTACGTGTCCACCAGCTTCCGCACCTCGGCCAGCACCTGGCATCCATGGTTGTACGAGCATGAAGCTGCTGGTGAGCTACACACTGAACGAGATTCGGCACAAGATTACCTGGCTTCTCGCGCTGTCATTGCTGTGGGTGGAGGCCGGGTCAGTGGAGGTGTAGATGGAGAACCAGCCACGGTGCACCATGGCGTCGCCGCCGGCGGCGTCGCCAAGGATGCCCTGGGGATGCACCATGGAGAACTCGAGGTCGTCGACCCACTCCAGCGCCTGGATGGTGCCGCGCCACGCCACGACCACGTCCCGGCGACCGAGCACCGCCTTCCCTGCATCAGTGGCCACCGCAACGTACCCGATCCAGTTGGACTCCCTGCACGGGTGCCGCGGATGGCGGCCCTTCACGAACGCGGCAGCCGGCGCGGCGGGTGCGGAGGACGTGGCGTACAGGAACCTGGTGACCCGGTACGCGGCGGCGTGGCCCGGCAGCATCACGCGCTCGAAGAAGCGCTTCCTGCCGAAGCGCGAGAGGCCGGCGTGCGGCGAGTGGCTCTCGTGGTTGAACGCGTCGTACGTGGCCTGGGCCATCTCGCCGTACCAGATCACCGTGCGCCGGAGGTCCAGGTCCAGCGGCCGCAGCAGCCCGTCCCACGACCGCTCGCCGTGGAGCTCCTTCCATCTCGCCGCCGCGGTGGCCGTGATCCGTCCCACGATGGGCCCTTGCTCCGACATGGCCGTCTCGATTCCTAGCTCGGTGTAGCTTAGCTCTGTGCCGCTGCTTGCTCTGTATGTCGGTGTTTATACACGGAGGCGGCAACGGCAACGGCGCCGCGCAATCATTGCATCTTGCTTGCACGAGCTTTGCTTGTGCTGGTGAAAACGGCGTGACATTTTGATGTCGCAAGCGCGCATTGATTCGTGCGCAACTGCATACCCCGATCAGAGACGAACTTGAGAGCAGTGGAAGGCCATGCGAGTGGCATGCATGGACATCTTGTTTGGATTCATCATGAATTCAGTTAGCGACATTTCTTGATGTTCTAACATAATCTTGTCTTCCTCCGGTCAAAAAAAGAAGGGAGTGCCTAGAACTCATGTTAGTGCCTAGATGAAATACTCCCTCCGTCCAAAAATTCTTGTCTTAGATTTGTCTAAATAGGGAAGTATATATCTAACACTAAAACGTGACTAAATACATCCGTATTTTGACAAATCGAAGACAAGAATTTTGGGACGGAGGGAGTATATTCTTGTCTTACAGGTAGTCCTGGCCATGGGCAGCCCGGCCCGGCCGTCCCGGCTCGACCCGACCCGAAAAAGCCCGACCCGGCCCGGCCCGACGCTGCTCCCGGGCCGGGCTCGGGCCTAGATTTTCAGCCCGATGACCTGGCCGGGCCGGGCCCGGGCCCGTCATTTTCGCAGTTTTCTGAAGGGGCCCGGCTTGTGGCCCGAGGCCCGACGGGCTTTCAGGTGTTCGGGCTGGGCTTGGGGCGAAAAACTAGGCCCGATGACCGGGCCGGGCCGGGCTCAGGCCTAGGTTTTTTGGCTCGGGCTTGGCTAGGCCCGGCCCGACCCAAGGTTTGGCCAGGTCTACTTACAGGTTCAGCCGTAGGTAGGATAGGAGATGTAAATTGCAAACGTGTGTGCTCTGCATGCGCATACAACTCACGAAACTAAGAAACAAAATATGTGGATTCCACAATTTTTTTTTCTAAAACACACTACATTTTGTTTGCCGTCACTACAATGTAAGTGAACGATCAGCTGTGGCATGGTACCAAAGTTTTCAATCGCGGGAATAATGATTTCAAGGAGGCTTCTCTCCGCAGCTATAGCAGTGAAATGTGCAATAGCGGGCAATCCCGGCTCCCACTGGCACCGTAGCATCCAGGAGGGAAGACTTTTGTGGGATATCCGGAGCATTTTGTGGCAGCAGCCATGCGTCGCGGGAGATTCCAGTGGCGAATCTAGAAGAAAAATGGAGGGTAGGCTCAAACGAAGCCCTCTTCTTCTTTTTCACTTTCTTCTCAACGAACCAGCCCGAGTCAAGAATTGAGCTAAGGTCTAAATCTTCAGCACAAGGTGATAGTAGTTGTAGTTTTTTTATAAGATAGTAGTATACCATTAAATTGTAGTTGATCCAATAACAAGAGGTTGTCGAGGTAGATGGCATCCATGATTTTTTGAAAGCATAATGAACTTGTATTCAATTTTTGCAAATATCTCACGCTCAATATAGCAGACCATCAGATCATTGAGCCAATCAATACAATGCAAATTCTAAAAGGAAAAGTCCAAAAAAGGGGATTTCTAGTTGGTACTGTTTGCGCTACACAATCTAGTCGACCTTGTCTTTGCCATACATTGGCGGTCGACATCGGCATACATCGGCGATCGATGTCGGTGCCGCGTACATGCGTGGACACCGACATGCGACGGCCTGTGCAGGCTGGGGCGGCGGGATTGGTGCTGCAAGCGCTGAAGCTATTTGGGTTGAGAGGGTAATTTTTCGTTCAGCCACTCCTTTCTTTTTAGAATTTTCGTTCATTCATTCGTGCTGGGTAATGCAGCAGCCTATCTATGCAGTACAATAGGCCCACTAAGCTACTTAGGCCCATTAAGCAGGGTATGTTTTCCTATGCAGCCCCCTGAGGGCGGACAACGCCCACGATGAACAGATCTTCTTCAGCTCTCCTTCCAAATCCATGGCGATGCATACATGTATAGAGAAAAATTGCAACTTTGGAGGGTTGGCTCGAGCCTGTTAAAGCATGCCCCTTAGATTCGCCACTGCCAGCAGCTAACAGAGCTATAGCGGCAAGTTTGCGGCAGATTTAATTTCATGAATGGTATCCACACATCTTGCCGCTAGAGGAAGATTCAAATTTTGAAACATATTAAGAAATCCAAATGATTTTTGTTTTATAATTTGGGACGAGAAATAAAAATGAATTTTTAAATTCCATGAATTTCAGCTTCAAGACTTTAGACAAGCTTGTAAATATCTAGATGAGACAATTGATATGAGAAATTCAAAAGCCTTTATTTTTAATTAAGGAACTCGTGCTCATGACTTCACTTCAGATGAAACCAAACAAAGCCAATAGGATTACATACACCATCTCGCAACACCGTTCCAACTTTCAACCACACGCCATCAATGTAAGAGTCTGGCTTAATAGAAATGATAGACTATCAAAAATCTTACAACTACGAATTGTGACGTGTTGCCTTACGCAATCTTCCTCTAATTCTCTCCATCCCTCCTGAATTTCAGGAGGGGTGGGCCTTCCCCTCCCCCTTATTCCAATCAAATATTGCCAAGTCATATGAGCACGTAAACATATATAAAAAATTACGTGGATGTAGCATTCCTCATAGACTATTCAAATCAATAAGGAATTCTTTTTTTTAGCTCATTCGCAAAAAACTTCAAAGTTAAGGGTGCTTGGCTTGAAGTGATTTGAGAATGGGTGACTGACTGAAAGTTGATGGTCGGGTTGTTACAATCAACAAAAACCACGGGAAATAGAACATGGTCATCAGACGGACATGGTACGGACAAGTAAAATAGTATATACAACACTTCGACATCTCCACCTCGAAGACTTCATCTAAGTCAAGCTCAACCAACACCCAGTCACTTAGTCATCGGCACGTACACCATATGCCTGAAGATGAATTCAAATGCCACCCTTGGCTAAGGATGGCAATGGGTCGGGTTTGGATCGGGTTGAACAATATCAAATCCATATCCGTATCCATGAAGATAGTTTTTGCCCGCCCATGAAAAAATCCATGGGTGAAAAATTATGTCATGTCCAAACCCGATGGATATCCATACCCACTGGATATCCATTGGGTCCTCTCTAGACATATAAATAAGACATAACACAATGGTAACATAAGCTCTTCCATTCTTCACTTTATGGCAGGCTAGACTTCACTTATGGTAAATCAACGTCCACTAACAACATGAGATCATTTAGTATTTTTCTAACATATGAGAATGACGAGTCTTAATAAGGAGATAAAAATAAGGGAAGGGTGTTGGGTATGTTACAGAGGGGATTGAATGTCAACTAATAAAAGTTATGACGGGGATTGTGTAATTTCTTTTGCATGTTTTGGATAACAAAGTGTAAAATTGCAATGGGACATGCGACCGCAGGGTAGGGATAGCAGATTTTTGCCCATTAAGTCATATTATCGGGTCGGGTTTGGATATGCCCATGGGTACAAGATTATATCCATGCCCTACCCATGAGTAATCGGGTGGGGTTTGGGTGCTGCCCATGGACACAAATGCATATCCAAACCCTATCCATTCTGGTCGGATATCCATGGATATCCATGTCCATGGATAAAATTGCCATCCTTACCCTTGGCAGTGTTAGTATCGGGTTGTGAAGTTGTTGTCGTACATTTCCTGCAATCAATGCACCATGAAATGTAATACTTAGCATTAGTCGGCTAAACATGATCAAAACAAGTTGTATTCATAGTCCTCCACATAGACCAGATCAGTGCAACAACATACACAAATGCCACCCCTTCGGCATTACTAGGGAAGCTTATGATCCACAAGTGGGCACATCTATTTAAGTGAATATAGAGAACTTAACCGGATGTATGTAGCTAGCTCACAGTTAGATCCTCCAACACAACACAAAATAAGCACTTATTATTGTTGTCTTTCGAGTCCCTTCTAATCAAGATATGTTTAGTCAAAATACTATAATAGCAGCTAACCATAAGAATACTTTTACTTTCCAAGGGTCCGTGACTAGCAAATACTTCTATCAGTATCTGGCCACTTAACTTGTACAATATTAAAAGCAATATACATAGATTGTGCAGTAAAACATCCATATTTGGTTAGAAACCATCTACATGTGTACTCTTCATCATTCATTGCATAAGAACATTGTTGTTCTGACTTATACCAAAAGTCAACAGTTTCTCACACAAAACCCTGCAGAATCTAATGATACTCTAGCTTTCTACAAATGTAACATCGACCATGATTGATATTAGGATTAAAAGTTATATTGTAGCTTATTTATCACACAAAGGAATGTCACCAACCCATAAGTCTTCAAAAAATCTAGTTGTCTTACTATTTCCAATCTCTTTGCTACATAATTTAAAAATACATCATTTACTTTCATCAATCCCTATCAGCAATGAGGTTGGCCAAGTTTTTACATACATTTGGATATAATTGAGTTCATAGTATATTTCATTCCAACTCATGAATGTTGAGAATGATCTGAAGATGGCATTAGAGGAGGAGAATAAATTGAGGATGCAAAGATGTAGTAGAGCTTCAGTCAGCTGACATAATCCACAATTACAAGATCAAAGCAGCTGACACAAAATTGGAGGTTAACAAAATCAGAAAATATGCTATGTAGACAGAGAGTTGGGATTTTATGAACCGTGTGTGCTACATTTTTTTGTGTTCTGTTAGGTGGCTTAGTTGCATATAGCTGCAAGTACGAATCATAAAGAAGCGAAAGCAGATTGAACTAAGTGCTGCCACATTTGTTTTCATATATTTTTCCAGGAATAAAAATGAATACAAAAACTATGAAAACAAATACAAAAACAGATACTATCAAAAATGAATATCAAGGGAATGCGATGCAGAGCATATAAAAACAAGATATTTGTCGGAACCAAAACACACCAACTGCTGTGAAAAAACACAAGCAAAATACTTAAATTGATATGACTACAATAGCCTTTCGATGACTTCCAAACCAGCCACACCATGTGGAGGCTCCTGAACATTGTAGTGAGGTTGGGTGGGGATTATATTAGGTATAATTGTCCACAACATGGGTCTTACTGGGTGCCGGATGTAGCCACATAGTAGCATGGTAAAATGAAAAGTTTTGTGTTTATGGAAACGAAATATACATGGTTTTCCGTGGGATAACGCCATTTCGTTTCCACATAAGAAAATTTGTTTCCGTTCCACAATGTTCTATTTTTTCCATCTTATCTCTCCATTTCAAAAAATGCTAAAAAATGGAAAATTTCTGCTCCATTTTCATCCCTAAGTGCAAGTACAACAATGTCTTTGAAGTTGCAAATTGCAATGTATGAACCAGAACAATTTGTTGTTTTAGATTCAAATGTATAAGCCATATCAATTATTTAAACGATAGGGATGATGAATAAATAAAAAATGAAAATGATGCAAATACACACTTTGTTTATTAATATGGATCATGAATTAAAGCATAGATTTGGTAAGATTCTCTAAATGGTTCTACCTGATATGTGGGCCTTCATATATAAAAATAAATAAGTGATTATCACTTATTTATACTAAATATTTTTACTTATTTATAACTCATTTTTTACATACGGTCTTAGTAGTGATAATTTTAGGTTATATCACCAAATTTGGCCACATAGTCCTGCTAAATATTACTCTCTCTCTCTCTCTCTCTCTCTCTCTCTCTCACTCAGATCTATTTTAATTATCGTTGATTTAGTACAAAAGTGGTACTAAATCAACAACAATTAATATGGATCGGAGGGAGTAAGATACAATATATTTTTATACAATTTTAACATAATTCTTCAAAACTGCACCTACGCTAAAATTATTTCTTTTTATATGAATACTGTTTCTTGGAACACTCTGGTTAAATTGATTTTTCCTAGATCATGGGAAAATAAAAGTCATTACATACTAGTTTGTATCACCAAGATGAACGGCAAATGTATGCATGTGTTCCTATCTATATCATTAAATATCATGGGAGAGAGCTCGCAAACTAATACATGATTCTAGAGTGCATGATTTAGTTAAGTGTAAATATACAAGAAAAAAATATGCATAATAACTATGGGGGGTTTGTTCTAAGATCTTTATCATTGCTTGTTTGTTCTTATGAATTGAACAATCATCAAGTTGTAGAATTTTCGTTTGATCTTGATGGAGTATCTTTGCATTGGGTGTGTCTAGTTCCTTTGCATGCCTTGTACTCCCTCTGGTCCTTTTTACTCTGCATATAAGATTTATCTGAAGTCAAACTTCATAAATTTGACCAACTTTATAGAAAAAATATCAACATTCACAGCAAGGCCGGTCCTGAGATTTCTGGTGCCCGGGGCGAAACTACATCCCAATCCCAAGGGCATGGACATAAACATAGAAAAAATACGATAAAATATGATGAATTGTCAGCCAAAGGAAATATAGTTCTTTAGTCTCTTTCTTTACTAATATGTCAATTTAAGATTAACCTAATTTTTGGATCACAATACAGAAGCGGGTTCATCCTCAAGAGTAGTAGCTGATTTAAATGCCCATGATCACGTTCTTTGACATGTAAAGCTTCTCGTCCCATTCCCCATTTGCAACTATCAGCATGTCGCCCAACTAACAAAAAAAATGATAACCCCAATAGTACCTATGCATAAACAATATCTAATAAATCAATCATCACTGGCCAGTTGTGACAGTGAAGATGCAATGTTGATAATCATTTATAATTTTTGACCAATCATGATGGTAAACTCCAATAGGTGATAGACTACATGTATAAATAGAGACCAGAGACAAATCGTCTTCTTTGCAACTTGTACACGATCTTGGAGAGTCGGTGTGGTCAGAGCATCTCCAACAGCGGCGCCAAAAGACGCACGCGCGGTAAACTTTCAGTTTAGTGCGCGCGGGACGTTTTGGCGCGCTCCAACGGCGGCAGGAAACAAGCGCGCGGGAAACGATTGCACGCGCGCGGGAAAAGGCGGCAGCACGCGCGCGGGAAAAGGCAGCAGCTCGCGCGCTAGATTTGGCTCACTGTTTCGAGCGCACCTATAAAATACGACGCTCGCCACGCGACATTCCATTGCTATCCACATCGTCTCGCTCCCTCTACCGCTTTCTCGCCTCGCCGCCGACGTGCCACCACCGCGCCACTATGCCGCCGAGCTGCCGGGGAGCTTCGGGCTACCGCAGCATCCGCGTGCGCCCGTCCGGCACCTACTCCGCCGAGATTCGGTCCGGGGACGTACGCCTCCGCCTCGGCACCTTCGACACCGCCCACGAGGGCGCCCCCGCGTACGACGCTGCGGCGTGGCGCCTCCGGCGCTCCCGTTGGGAGATGAACTTTCCAGACGTGACGACGCGGGAGCGGGCGCAGGAGTTGGTGCGTCCCTCGCGGCTTATCACCGACGAGGATCATCGCAAGAACCGGAGGCGGGAGCATCGTCTCAGCCCGACCGAGATGGATGAGGAAGCCATGGTGCTGTGGCGCCAACGCTTTCCACAAGACATCATCAACGAGCAACAATTCTTCGCCGAGAGGAGGGCGGAGAGGGAGGAGAGGAGGGCGGAGCGAGCCGCTTATCGCGGGGACAAGCGAGCGCGGAAGGCGGCCGCTAAATTCAACATCGCGCTAGAAGATGCGTCGTCCTGGGGCTCCAACGACGAGTGGTTCTTTGACGCCTACATTGAGACGTCGGAGGAGGACATCACCGAGGCGGAGTCCAAGTCGGAGGATGACGAGCAGTAGTGTATCATAGAGGAGGCTATGAAAGTATCTATGTATCGTAGGAGGGCGGAGTCCGAGTAGTTTAATAGAGAAGTCTATGGAACTATCTATATATCGTAGAAGGAGAACTATCTATGCCATGTCTTTATTTCTGATGTTTGAAATTCTCATTCGTGTCCAAAATGCAACATATGACAAGCATCGACTGCTCACGCGCGCTCTATTTTAGCGCGCCTGCTGGAGCTACGCGCGCGCTGCATTTTACCGTGGCCCCTGAAGTCAGCGCTGCCCGCCGCGCCAAATCAGATGATGAACGCGCTGCAAACTGATTTTTAGCGCGCCGTGCGTTGGGCGCCTGTTAGAGATGCTCTTACACTGAAGGCAGCAGCGTGGTTATCTGCAGCAATCTTGTACCTTCTGACTCAGGCCTGCTCTAATAGGCGGCGGTGCCATGCATGCAAAGGAGATATGAATATCAATCACCACGAAGGGGGCGATACGTTCGCTCACTTTTGGCGTCTGTTTGCATGGCTCCGGTGGATTAAGCAAGGAAACTGGGAGAATTTATTCATAACTACCCCTAATTAATTGCATACAATAACTGCTTCTTGTTTTTATTTTAGGAAACTATTAGGCTGGTCCCAATGGGCAGGAACATAAGGTAGTAACATATACACTTATCTAGACTATGTTACTACCTCCACAGTGGGTAGGAACATGTAGGTAGTGTCATGCAACGATGCATTTATTAGCTTATAGACTCATTGTTTCTTGAAGTGTGTGATGTTCCGGTAACTTAGCTAGTTACCACAAGCACCTCACTCTTCATTAAATATGCGCCACATAAGCAACGTTGTATTGAAATATGTGATGTTACTCCTAAGTTCCACCCCATTGTGACCAGCCTTAGAGCAAGTACAATAAGATGATGTAGGCGAACCGTAAGACATTAAATATTACTATATTTTTGCTTATTTGGAAGAGAGAGAAGAGAAGCGGGCTACTAGTTAACAGCCGGCTGCATCACGTGCTCCTAGGTACTTTGTGAGAGAGTATGGTGGGCCATGTATTAACAAAGTAGTACATATTTATATCTAGCTATTGTACTTGTTGACTATAAGCTTGGCTATATGTGACATGGTAACATCATATAACCAGCAGCTGGCTATATTATTAACCATGCTCTTACGTGTTAGTCAATCGTGCATTTGCCGGTAAGGAAGGAAATTATGAATAATGATGCCCCTGTTTTAAAATCGTGGTGGATGGAGAACTAATTTAGTAAATGTACATGTACTAGTGAGCGTGCACGTGCAACGCACGTCGCTTGTCGTGAAATACATAATCCATTGGCGCTTGTCGAAAATCGCCTCCTAGGGCAAAGTCAACCATTGAACCTAGAGATTATACTATGAATATATTTGACTTGCATATGTGAAAAATCGTACAATGAAACGTAAGCCTGCTACTTTGTAGATCTCTTTATATTTCAAAATATTATTGAAAGCCATGATTAATAGGAAAGTGGAACCACCATGGAAAATAAAACTAAACCTAATACTATACGGGTGTTTTTGTTAGTAATAGAACACAATACGGGGGCTAAGGTATGCAACTCTAGTAGTAGTTTTCCTCTCGCGTCTTGGCGGCTCAAACCCTAGCCGCCGCCAGGAGGCCAATCTTCTAGCGTCGTCCTCCGGCGGCTCCCCTCCACCAGCGACCTCGGTCGTCGGTGGTGAGGGGGGTCGTCGGATCCACGCGCGTGGATCGCTTTTACTCTTTCGTAGTCTAGTTTTTTAGGCTGTTCATCGTCTTGGCTTCGGCGGCGACGTTGACAGCGCTGAATAAAGATTCTTCAGATCCATCCCTGATGAGGCAATCGGTCCTATGGTTGGGGATGAATTTGGAAACCAGTATGTTCAAGCAAGGATGGCGTGGCGGCGGCGGCATCCTCGCGGTGGACTTGTGTCCTCGGGCTCCGCCGTTGCGACGGCGTTTGCTCCAGCGTCGGCGCGGAGCTTGGGAGGTAGTCCAGGAGCGGATGCAGATTGTGATCTGCATCGACGACATCTGGAAGACGGAACATGTGCTGGGTTCGTGGTTCGTGGATGGCAGGTATGGTTTCCTCCTTCGGCGTCTTAGTTGTGGTGCAGTGCCAGATCTGGAGTTCGATTGCGTGTTCGGGGTGTTGCCCAGGTCTGATTCATTCAACGACAAGGGCTTCACTTTTGGTGAGCCACCTTGTAGGTCCGCAAAGCTGCATATCAGCGATGGAGCCGCGTCGAGCTCGGATAAGGAGGTGATCCGTCATTCTTTTCTTCGGTGGCTGCTATGGTGATGCTGGAGGTAGGTGACGGACGTTGGTGTCAAACTCAGAGATGTTCTATTATCTTTTCAGTTTTGTCATGTCGATCTTTACGTGATTTGTATTTTGATCTTTATAATATGAGACACGTATTACCATGCAAAAAACAAATTTACTCCCTCCGTAAACTAATATAAGAGTATTTGGATTACTATTTTAGTGATCTAAACGCTCTTATATTAGTTTACAGAGGGAGTACTAACACCATGGGTCGTTCGTTGCCTTTCTGGCTGAGTCGCATGGAAGTTCAAGCAGACAGCTTGTATATGCAGGCCAAAACATGGGCTTCAGTTACCCCGCTGCAAGTTGTCTTCTGTGAAACTTGGACCCATAACTATTTTCACACATGCCAGGACAGATGCGGGTGCTCCTATTGTGCGGACGGCACGATGGGAGCGAAAATTGCCAATGGTGCTCGGGCACCGCGGTTCCCGTTTTGAGAAAACTATTTTCTAAGTACAACCTAAAAAGGACAAATAGTATTTTCAAGTGGGCCACTTTTTTGTTGGGCCGGATTTTTTGTTTTTTATATAGCTTACAAATTTCATTTTGTGAAACAAAATTTCATGGATCCGTAGTGAACACATACAAGTTTCCATTGATTACTTTAGATTTTTTTTAACTTATAAACGTTATTTTTAATTTTCTAAAGAGCGGGCACCAAGCATCAACTCACGCTCGCGATGAGAACTCATATGTCCATCTAGGAGCTCCAATTCAGCGCGTGCGAGATTTGTATGTCGCTTATACCAAGAGTACCTCCCGTCTCGGCAGAAGCTTTTACATCGGGCGTACAGTACTGGCCCGACCCATTATTAGCTGGGTTTTTCATCTGCACTCGCTCTTAGTATTTTCCTGCCTTCACTCCGGGATTTTTTGATTTTTCTTTTCTTTATTCTTTTTTGTTGTTTCCTTTTTGTTTTCTTCTTTACCCTGATTTGTCTCATTTCTCTGTTTTACTTTACTTTTTTCAAAAAAAATTCACCTTTTGGATTGTCAGCTATTTTCCAGTGTGTTTTATCATTTTTCTCAATTTGCAACTATTTTGCATCCGTTTCATGTTTTTCCTTTTTTGTTTTCAATGGTTTTCTTTATTTTTCTTCGGTTTGTTTTCTTCATTTTTCTTTGCTTTTCTTCGCTTTTTTTCAACACATGTAATTTTTTATTACATAATATAATTTTTAGAGTACACATGAAACAGTTTTTGATACACATTGAACATTTCTCAAGTACATGATGTATATTTTTCTTAGAAAGCAACATTTGAACACTTTTTAGGATATATAGTAAGAAAAAATGCATGACGATTTTTTTTAAAGATAATAAAAATTTCCTTACAGACAATTTACATTTTTCGTATACATCAGGATCATTTATATATATACGTTTAAAAAAAATTAGATACATTATCAATATTTTTATAGATCATTTATTGTTTTGAATAAAATAATCGTACACATCTGAAAAAAAAATCACATTACAACATTTTAAAAATACAATATTAACGTTTTTTATACAAATGTTACACTTTTTCATACAAATTATATTTTTTATATATAAGAAACATTTTCTATACATAATGCATTCTTTAAATGCTCAATTAAATTTTTCAAATATTTTCCGTAATTTGTTTTGTGTAAGATATATATTTCAAATATTGGTAATTATAAGATTAATTAAACTACAAGAAATTAAAAAAATGGGGAGAAACCGAAAGATGAAAACGCTCAAGGCTTGCAGTCCCTGTTGGCCCAGCCAATTGCGGGCGCTAATTGAGGCGAGGCTGCACTGTCTCTCGCTCTAAGCAAGACATTGTTGCGAGCTGGGACGGCCCATGTATCATCTGTTAATTCGTTAAACGTTCAAATAAGGTGCGCAGCGGGAGTGACATATATTATTTGACGCTGCAGGCGCCGGTTATTGTTCCCAGTACTGCTTCATTGCACGAGCCATCGCCTCACTCGTGCAAAAGTAGTTCTCCTACCTTTTTTATTTAGTTGGTTGGTGTGTTTTGTTTTTTATCCTTTGCTGTTCCTTCATTTTTGTTTTCTTTAATGCACATTTTTTTTTCAAATTTTGTGAACCTTTTTTCTAAATTGTTAAACTTTTTAAATTAAATGATATCTGTAAAATATCGACGAACTTATTCAGAATAGATGAACTTTTTAGAAAATATTTGAACTTTTTTCTAAATTAGTTGAACTTTTCCCAATTTAGAGAAAGTTTTTTAAAATCTATGAACTTTTTTCAACTTCCATGAACATTTTTCAAATTCGGTAAACAATTTTTTCCCAAAATTGATGAACTTTTTTAGTTATTCATGATTTCTTAAATTTGGTTTGAATTTTCTTTCCAAAATATATGGTTTCTTCCTCTGAATTGTATGTGCAAGAAATAGCATGGTTATGTATTAAAATCTACGCGCTGTAATCATTCACTAGCTTGTAGGTCGAGTGATAGGGAGCAACTAATTAACGAGCGCTCCTTCAGGAGCCTCGCAATGATCATTTGCGGGTGGGCAGAGAGGGTGCCACTTGGCGTGCTCTTAAGGAAGATCGCGTGTTGCGTTCTGGACGCTCTCTTTGGATATATTTTTTGCACACGTTTTTGGCTTTTCACGCTGGTTTTTTCGGTCATTTTTTACTTTTCGGTTCTCCGTCGATTTTCCTTCGCTTTTGGAACCAAAAAAATGCGTGAAAAATACGTGTTTTTGCTTCTGCAAAAGGCACGGTTTTGCTTTCGCGAGAGGCACGGCCGTGCATTTCGAAAAGTAAAAATAAATAATATTTTTTCTTCCGAAAGAGGCATGGTTTTTCTTCCTCGAGAGGCACGTCCGTGCCTCTCGAAAACGAAAAAAACGTGTTTTCTATTTATTTTTTCTTCCGCGAGAGGCACGGCCATGCCTCTCGAAAATGGAGAAAAAAAAAAGGTGTTTTTCGTTTTTTCTTCCGTTTCCGCGGTAAGGCACTGTGGTCTGTAAATAGTCGGTCCGAGTTCGAATCCTTAGTAGACCAAATTGTTTGAAAGTTTTTCGCGCCACAAATGCCATTTGTGTCCCTGGGCTGGCCCACAGGTTGCGCTAGCGGGCGCCAGTTGATTGAACCAACGCCTCGTGTAGGAGCTCCTAGCGGGAGTTCGAACCAGCGACCACTTCGCTCAACGCCAACGACACTCATGACTATGCCATCGAACACTAGTGGTTTCTAACATGTTGTTTTATTTTTATTTGTTTCTCTGGTCACGGGAATGCTCCAGTTCGCTGGTCATTTTTGGGGCGGTTTGATTCAAGTTTTATTTTTCATTTTATCATTTTTAATGAGCGATAATTCTTGTTTGTTTATTCATAATCAATGGTTTCGTTTACAAAACATAGATGAACTTTTTTCTAAAGCAATGAACTTTTTCAAATGTGATGAAAAAGAATTGATGCACTTTTTAAAAAATATGTTGATTTTTTCTCCAAATCAATGATTTATGTTTCAAATTCAATGACCGTTTTTTTTTCGTCAAAATCTTTTTTTTATGTCCCTTTGGTACGTCGAGCTTAGCCATCGAACGACAGTTTTGTTTTTAGGGCTAGCGATCAAACCAGTTTTAACTAGAGCCCACACAAACGGACCGGCCCAATTTGCATGCTTGGAACAAAATACAAAAAATAGCAATTGCAATTGCAGGAATCAAAGTCCCAGCCTCACGCTGGATAGTACAGGGGCTAACCAGCGGCAGTAAGTTTAAAGTCTACCGACAGCGGCAGATCTGTTATTCAATATTTCTTTGAAGAAAATGTGAACAAAATTTATTCTGAAATTCAAACAAATATTTAAAGCCGTGATTTTTTTTGAAATGATAATAATACCATGAATAGTTTTTAGAAAACTGAACAAAATTTGAAAAACATAAACAACTTTCTCTAAAATATGAATATTTTTTGAAATTGAAATAAAATAGAATTCTAAACAACTGTATGGAACTGTGAAGAAAAATGAAAATACACACTGAAAATTTTCTTTGTATAAGGTGATATTCAAATATACACTGATCATATTTATAATATGATTTCAATTTTTCAAATGCATGCTGAACAAAATTTATATACAAGATGAACATTTTTTGATACATATTGAACATTTTTTTCAATACAATTAACTTTCTTGAAACGTGAACAATTTTTGAAAGGATGAACATATTTTGGAATTTGGAATTTTGAACTTATTTTCTAAAATGTGAACAAATTTTAAAATAAAAAAAAAGTTTGAATATCGAACAATTTTAAAAATTTATTCCTTCTTGTAATTATGATTTTTTTTTAAATTTTAAATTTATGAAAAAAAATATTATTTTCTTCCTTGCCCATTTTTGATTTATCCCCGCTGCAACACACGGGCATGTTTGTTAGTAATGACATAAATACCTATGGACCAACATGCCAGCTCTGCCTCTATCTCACTACAATAAAGTGTGGGGCCTACTTGATCCCAACAACGTTCTTATTTTCCTGTAAAATTATTGCTTGGTTACAATTGGGGCCACACTTATCATTGTGAAACAGAGAGAACCGACATGTGGGTCTAGGCTTATTTTTGTCATATAACATGGTCAACGGGTTTGACGTGAAAATAACAATATCCAATGGCATTTTTGAGCAAATATCTAATGGAACGATGGCATTATTTAGATATCTAATGGTATTTTTGAGTAGTTGTAATTTCTAATGGCAAAACTGAGTAGTGAGACACAACCAGTGACATAAATGATAAAAACCCCTTTTAAAAATGCTCGTGAATTTTAAATAAATCACCAGTTCAAAAGGTAATTTAAAATATTTAAAAACATTCAGATTTGAAGAAATATTTGTGAATTCAAAAGATTTTCATGTATTTTAAAATGTTACCAAATTTTAATATATGTTTGTGATTTTTTGTAGAAAAAGAGGGTTAAAGGATACTATAAAAAACTGGTAAAACCGGGAAAGTGAAAACAAAAAATGTAGAAGGACTACGAAAAAGAACTGGCAAACATGCGAGTGGTGTGACTCGTGGTGGTGGGGTGGGAGGTGATATCCTTTGACCTGCGCACGGAAATTGGCGAGGAGATCAAACTGCGCCAGTACACGCCTATGACTGCACGAGAACATTGATTTGGACTAGCCGCCCAATTCACACAACTAGCAACTCTTCCAACCCAAGAATGCAACAGTGCTTGCATTGCTTCAGCGCGAAACTACATCTCGCTAAATTAGACCGGGTTCACGAGCAAAAGCTTCGCTGGTTCGAACGTTTCGGTCGGTTCTTTGTTTCTTCGCCTTTTTTTGGTGTTTCCCCGGTTTTCTTCATTTCTTTACATGTCTTTCCTTTGGG
>LR738709.1:705507302-705553759 GCA_902687465.1 Secale cereale | reverse complement strand
GGGGTTATCTTTTTTTTAGAAATATCTATATTTTTATCTATTTTCAAGTAATAGTAAGCGTGCACGTGTAACGCACGTCTTCATTAACGCATAAATTTTACTCTTTTACATGCATGTTTTCTTGCACAGGCAAGATTCTCTACACATCTAGCGTACAACCTACAACAAATATATTTGAACACAGTTTCAACTTGCAAGCAGGTGGTAAAATCAAGAAAATACGAAGGTAATCCTTTTAGAAATTGGAGGTCCTCGTCAAGGATTTCATTGTTTCTCTCCTCATTTTCGTTACCACCTGGTTATCATAAAGAGTGAAAATGTTACATAAGTGTTAGTGTCATATAATCCTATACAAATGTTAACATCATACAATATTCTTGATGACCTTTAACACTTCCAAAAACACTCACTGCGAAACATAAAAGTGTTCATATGTCTTAACAAATACTCCCTCCGTTCGAAATTATTTGTCACAGAAATGGATGTATCTAGACGTATTTTAGTTCTAGATACATCCATTTCCAAGACAAGTAATTTCGAACGGAGGGAGTACTTGTAAAACTGAGGAAACAAATTCATGGCGTAAATTTTAAAATTAAAATTAAAATAATGCTGAAGAAAATGTAAGTGTAAATAAATTTGAACTGAAGTTGACATATTTCAACCTCAAATCCTTTATATGGCTGGCAATGAATCATCGTATGCAGCAAAATATGAGTGTCGGACAAAATACCTCCCATTTGGTACTCCATAAATTTAACATTCAGATACCACAACTTGCATGATTATGAAAATTTTATATGTTCAATAAAAAATATTGATTTTTTTTGCTGTTTAATAAAAAATATCGATAAAAATCTTAATAGTTTTATAAAACTTTCAAAATGATTGTGACGGAATACATTTTTTTACCCCTTGTGACCGTATAAAACGATGACACACCTACATGGCCACATGGTCAAACTGGACACACCTGATAAAAAAGAATTGGACAAAGTCCAATGCTAAATACAAACCAAATGACCAAAAGCGCTAGGGATAAAAAATGAATTGGACAACATCGGACGCTATATCTGATCTGACTTAGACCAAAAGGGCTAAAATACCGACTCAGAAAAAAAAAGACCCATCAAAAAAGAAAAAGAAAAAGCACACTTGTCTCTCCCTCTCAGTCTCAGTTCTCCTCACCTCATCTTAGCAACCTGCCATGAACCTTATCCCTTCACCGTCCCATGGTGGCCACAAGCCCACAGCGCGCACACACACACACTCTCTCTCTCTCTCTCTCTCTCTCTCCCAACTCAGGCCGCCCCTTCTCTTCGTCCCCAGCGCCGGAGCAAGGTCTCGCAGGCTCGCACTCTCCCCACTCTTCTCGGCCCCTTCTCGTCGAGTTGGTCGCCGAAGTGCCCAAGGATCCGCTCGAGCTCGGCATGGTCGCTGGGCGCGGGACTCGTCTCCCTCAGCTCGGCGGCAGTGGCAATCATGCGTTGCAACCTCCGCGCCCGGTATTCCCTGTCCATCTCGCTCGTCGGTGGCTCCCACCACCCTGTACGTGCGACTGCGCCGCGCCCTACCCTGCCCAGGTTCGGCATCAGCGCCGCGGTGGCTGGTCCCCTGCAAGTGCAAGCCGGCGCCGGTAGACGATCTATTCCCCACTTCGGCTTTCATATATGCTTAATTCTGATTTGAGGTACTCCCCATTACCCACTTTTTCTAATCCTAATTGTTACCCATTCCTGTATAGTACATATGTAGCTCGGTAGTTTAGGTTTAAGCATGAGAGTCATTTTAGAATCGGGGAGAAAAATTAGAAGTTGGGGCGATCCTATTTCCGCACCGTCTAATCTTGGAGTAAGCTGTTCGATTAGGCGTTCTTAACTTTGTTGCAGTAGCGGTTAGGAGTGGGGATTCTAGTTAGTTAATATTCTTGAGGCAACCATACTACGATAAAGTTGATTGACTGGTGGATTTGAATTCCGGGTGGTTAGGGGCGCTAGGGACCAAGACGGATGAGGTTGATTTGGCTTCATCCTGCCAAAGATTTTTTTTTAAATGAAAGCATGTTTTTAGATGTTCAGGGTTAAGTTTCCAAATGCGAGCTTTACAGCAAATCAAAGGGAATCAAGAGAAGCATGTAGGATAATACAGTAGGATACGTATGTATGACTGTAGGATAATACATCTTGAAGAATGAATAATTGATAATGTAGGATAAAGATGATGGTATGGCTGTCATATAAGGACAAAACTTGCCTGCTCCCTTCTCGTGCTCCCATCCGTGCTCCCACTTCATCCTACGGCTTTTATTTCATCTTTTTTCTTTCTAATCTAATCATCGCCCCCCCCCCCTGATTTTAAGGGGGTGGGGCCGGGCCTAACTTTGGTCCAATCAAATCAAGCCACGTACACGGGAGCACGGATGGGCACACACAAGGGGAGCAGGCAAGTCTCGTCCGTCATATAGAGGACGGTGGTTGGATAAAAGAGTGTATCACCTAAAAATTTCCTTTCTTGGAATAACTTGCCTTATTAGAAGTCCAAAAACATCTCTGGCATCTTCAGTAGTACTCTGCACAAGTGTTATTCAATGATATATCACAACCTTTTAGATATATTTCTTGTTGTCCCCGACCCGGTTATAACAGACGCACTTTGTAGACTGACAAGAAATGGATATTGAAGACCATCTAAGAGTCATGAAATTTGTTGCATCCAAAAATGTTAGGGCTCTCGAATAAACACAAAGATGGGAATGGGGAGGCATACCTGCCTGCCATATACATCAACCCGAAGCTTTTGAATGTTGTACAGAAGAAGGAATTGACAGGTTTACTTCTTGATAGTCTTGAATTTGGTTTGGCCAAATTGATCAGGCACTTATTCACTTAATTTTTGAATATACCAGTTACTTTAGTAGATCTTCTCTTGCAAAATCCAAACTGTTTCCAAGCCTATATGTTTGGTTTCATATTTTTGTTTATCCTGCAGCCATCTAATATACAAATTTGATATTAGAAGATGACCTCATTTATGTACAGAAAAGTACGTATGCTTGGACTGGGTTTTCGTCTCCACTCTCTTAGACCAGGTTACAAATAGATCATACTGACTGGGCTTTATTCATTCAGTCATACAGATTCGACTACTATACTGTTAAAACAATATGATGGAGGGCTCCAGTTTGATGCACTGTTAAAATTCATGTTGAAGTCATAACAGGTAGATCTGTTATGGTTTGAAAAAAAATGGTGCATTGATCACCACACTGTTCTAAATATGCAAATTTGAGAGTGAAGAACATTGTTATAAAGATGCAAATTTGACCGGGATTAGGGAAGCAATGACGTACGCACATATATGTTAAATAGAATTTCCGGTAAAATCGTTGACCCAATTGAATATCTTGTAAAATCATACCATGTTCCCTTGGTGCAGGCAGTTGCGTTGCCTGAGAAGTTCGTCGGCGCCGATGTCATTAGCTGCTTTAGGCAGCGATGACCAACAGTGGCTGGGCGGCGATGGTGCAACAGTGGCTTGGCGGCGCCGGCGTCTCACCGCAGTGTGCAGTGTGTGTCTGTAACGGAGACATCGAAGGAAGTCTGAACGACGACATCAAAGAAAGACATCGATATTAACTTGGGTGGAATTGACCGAATATTGCGCACAAGAGGATAGTCTGCACCTGCGTTTGGCAGAAGTTCATCGCCAGAAGCTCGTCGGCGCAGCCGTCGTCCGCTGCACATGGCGGCGAGGGCACAGGACAGGCTGGGCGGATGTGACGTATGTCCGGATGGGCAAAGGCAGTTAGATCCAGCTGATTCCCATAAGTTTAGCCACTTGTGAGGCGGACGTGTTAATTGCCTTAATTGTAGCTAATTTTGTTGTGAGGCGGACGTGTAGATTGGCTCGTATGTATTTATTTTTTGGACGCGGGCGCAATGGGTGGAACTGTTCGATTTTTTTCTTTCGGGGGAGGTGGAACTGTTCGATGGCAGAGTTTCGTCCGTCGTTGTAAATCGCTAAATGTACACAGGTGAGGGCGGAGTTTTATGTGGACGGTTAGATGCCTGATCTTGGGGTGGTAATTTGTCTTGTTTGGTGTGTGTACGTTTATCCGGGTAGGCGTAGTGAAGAATATATTTGTTTGTTTAATAGTAGTAGAGATAAGCGAACACGCCATGCCACGGCCTAGTATCACCAATCCGTGGGAGGCCGTCCGTCCTACCGATCGAGACCCTGGTATCATACTGCCCAGCTCCCGCACCGTGATAGTAACAACATCGGCCTACGGCCAATGATTTTGTTGTGCCGTGATACTACGTTGCACCACGCATGGCATGGTCCATTCTTCAGACCTCGAATGAGGTCCTTTGAGTCGGATGATTTTAAACGTTTTCCAAGAATTAAAGATCCATCTCGTATGGGGACGTACGTGTTGCACCAACCACTCCACCGAGCCGTCCGGTGTATGTGGGGTGCAACCTTGGAGCCCGCCCACCCGGCCGGCATATCTGGGAACCTGAAACGCACTACTCTGAAGTCGGAGACGTACGCCGGTAATCATCGGCAACAACAGCATCCAAGAAGCGATCGAGTGGTTTCCGCAGCGCCCCTAGATACTGGACGTAGGCTTTTTTCCTCCGAAAAAATAGGAGCCCCTCGGGAGGCGACTAGGGTTTCGGGAGGAACAGTGGCGGCGCCCGCTCGATCTGATCGGCGGGGCGCAGGGATTGGAGTTTCTGATCTTCTGATCGGCGATGGCTTCATCTGCTGATCGGGGGAAGGCGAAGGAGACGCTCTCGCCCAGGGCGGCGAAGGAGAAACTAGCGGAGGCGCTGGGGAAGATGGACATAACTGATGAAGAAGCGACTCCTTTGGTGCTTGATGATCTAGAGGAAGAGGCACAGGAGAAGTGGATGCTGGCTGGTAAAGTTCTCAATCGACACATCCTCCACATCCAGACGATATCTAGTGCGCTTCGGCCGGCGTGGGGGAACCCTAAAGAACTCCACTTCAGGCCGGCGGGGGAGAATACGTTTGTGGCAGAATTTGCGTGCAAGAGGGATCGTGATCGCGTGTAGGAGGGTTCGCCATGGCATGTCAGCAAGAACGCAGTGATATTATCGGCGTTCGAAGACTGCATGCGGCCTTCCGAGTTGAAGTTTGATAAACTGCAGATCTGGGCTCGGGTGCTAAACCTCCCGTTCAACTTACGGACGGAACAATGGAGTACGGCGATTGCTCGACAGATTGACAATGAGGCATCCTCAGTGCAGTTTGATCATAATGCAGGGTATTTAAGGGCGAGAGTAACTGTGGATGTTAACAAACCCTTGAGAAGGTGGATACTAATTGAATCTAAGAGGAGAAAATGCAGGGATCCTTATGATGTTGTCTATGAGAATGTGCCACATTTTTGTTTCTCATGTGGTAGACTGGGCCACTCGGACCTGGTTTGTATGACGCCTGGAACGAGGGATGAGAATGGTGATCTCCCCTTTGGCAAAGGTCTGAGAGCGCAAGATGATTGGAGAAAGGCTGCTTCAAGTGAGAGTTCGACACGGGAGGGATCGGCCCCTCCTAAAAGCAAAGCTGACACCAAAAACTCGAGTACTGCGGCCAAGGGTACGAATGAGGTGACATCCCCTGCAAAGAGCGCAAGGTTTCAGCACAAGAGAAAGGGAGGACCTCATAATCAGAACCAAGTTTATAGGAAGGTGGATCGACCCCTTCTTACTAATTCTCCTCAAAATGATGAGGGAGAGAGAGCTACTGAGAATGGTGCTCATAGTGATTCCTATGGGGATTCTGTCTCTGGAAGGGAACTGAAGAAGAAGAAACCTACTCCGAGCAACTCGGAAACATCGGCAGAGGCTGCGAGGCAGCCCTGTCCGAGTCAATGAGCTGCTTAAGTTGGAACTGTCGAGGGCTTGGGAACCCATCGACAGTTCGAGAGCTTCGCTGTGTGGTGAAGCAGGAAGGGCCCGCTCTCCTTTTTGTGATGGAAACTAAAATCTCAGCCAAGAGGGTGGAGAGCATGAAGACTTTGTTGGGTTTTTCAGGATGTTACGCGATGGACAGTACTGGCCTTAGCGGCGGTATCGGTCTATTCTGGACGTATGAGCTGGAAGTTGATCTGAAAAATTTCAGCTCTTGCCATATTGACGTTCTAGTGAGGAAGAGGACCCAAGGCTCGAAGGAGTGGAGGGTCACCGGTTTCTATGGAGCTCCGAGAGTGGAAGACCGGCCACATAGTTGGAGGTTCCTACGTACACTTTGTGCACTCCAGCATGAAGCATGGCTGTGTGTTGGCGATTTCAACGAGACACTTACTGCCTCTGAACACTTCTCGAGAGCGGCCCGACCCGAACATCAAATGAGGGCATTCAGAGATGCAGTTGACGATTGCTCGTTCCAGGATCTCGGTTGGTCTGGAACGGAGTATACTTGGGACAATTGACAGCAAGGAGGCGCAAACGTAAAGGCCAGGCTGGACAGAGGGCTTGGAAACGCTCAGTTTATCCATATGTTCCCTGATACACATGTTCGACATATTGCAACAGTGGAGTCGGATCATTGTTTTGTAATGGTTGATCCACGGGAAAATTTGTCAGGAACACGGACACGAACGGCTAGACAGTTTCGTTATGAGGATGTTTGGCAGACCCACGTCGATTACGACCAGCTAGTACTAATGGCAAAAAGGTGCGGGACGGCATGGCCTGGCTGGTGTGGTTGGTGCTCTCAATGATATGCAGTAGAAGCTTGCCAGTTGGGGAGCCAGGGAGTTCGGAGATCTTGCACGCAAGGTTCGGAAGCTGCGTACTAAATTAGAACGCCTACTGGGCCGCTCTACGGGGCGGGGACCAACTGATGAAGAGCGTGCTGTCGGAAGGGATCTGCGTGAAGCTCTCCGTCAAGAAGAAATCTGGATGCGTCAAAGATCCAGAGTCCTTTGGCTGCGTCGGGGTGATCGAAATACGGAATATTTTCATGTTCAGGCAGTTCAACGAAAATGTATGAATAGAATTGAGCTGCTACAAAGAGCAGATGGCTCAATGTGCCAGACTATTCATGAGAATCATGCAGAAGTCCAAGGGTTCTATGAAGCGTTATATACTTCCCAGGAATTCAGGCCTATGGACGAGCTGCTCAATCTTATCCCGCAAAAGGTGACTCCGTTTATGAATGAGCATCTAGATGGACCGTTCAGAGCCCAGGAGGTCAAGGAAGCTTTATTTCAAATGGCTCCATCCAAAGCTCCGGGCGTTGATGGTTTTACAGCGGGTTTCTTTCAGCGGCACTGTGATCTTCTTCAGGAGGATATCGTGCTGGCCGTTTTGGATTTCCTAAATGGTGGTGAGCTGCCGGTGGGAATGAATGACACTTCCATAACTCTTATACCCAAAGTAAGATACCCGCAGCTCATCTCACAGTATTGGCCAATTTCTTTATGTCCTGTTTTATATAAGATTGCCTCCAAGTGTATCACGAACAGGTCAAGGAAGTTTATGGATGAGATCATTAACGAGGATCAGAGTGCTTTTATTCCGGGCCGCCTTATCACGGACAATGTCCTTATTGCCTATGAGAGCATCCATGCGATGCGGCGTCGGAAGAAAGGGAAAAATTATGTTTGTGTCGTCAAACTTGACATGATGAAAGCATACGACAGAGTTGAATGGCATTACTTGGAAGCTATCATGTTGAGGATGGGGTTCAGTTCAAGGTTTGTTAGACTGACAATGAAGTGTGTGACCTCTGTCAGGTTTACTGTTCGGGTGAATGGGGAGCTGCTGCCTTACTTTACCCCTTCTCGGGGTCTACGTCAAGGGGATCCTTATTCGCCTTACCTCTTCCTTCTATGCGCTGAGGGATTCACTACACTACTGAAACATCTGGGTGGTGCACAGGTGGATAGAGGGATCAGAGTGAGTAACAATTCACCTTGGGTAAATCACCTCCTCTTTGCGGACGACAGCTTGATCTTCATGAATGCAACGGAATCGAGCGCCCTAAGGTTGAACCAAGTTCTGAGGATCTATGGCGACAGTTCGGGACAAAGTGTGAACAGAGAGAAAAGCTCCATCTATTTCAGCCCGAACACTACGGATCCAGTTAGACAAAATTTGAAGTATCTCCTTGGTATAACAGTCGAAGCGTTTAATGAGAGATATCTCGGACTACCCACTGCGACTGGGCGCATCACCAGCGGTACATTCGAACATCTGACGGAGAGACTTCGAAGCAAGCTGCATGGTGGGATGGAACGCATGATTTCATGTGCGGGACGTGAGGTTCGATTAAAATCTGTGGCACAAGCCATCCCGGCCTTTTCGATGAGTTGCTTTAAATTAACAAAGAAAGTTTGTAAGGGTCTCAGATCGTGCATGGCCCGTTACTGGTGGAGCAGCTCCCTTGATCGTCGGTCTCTACATTGGACGGCTTGGGACACTCTCACTTCTCCGAAAGTGAAGGGAGGGATGGGTTTCAGAGATCTTCAACTATTCAATCTTGCTCTCCTGGGAAAACACGGCTGGAGACTCATCACGAGCCCGGAGTCGCTCTGTGCACGGGTGCTCAAAGGGAAGTACTTCCCGGCAACCAACATCCTAGAGGCTACCACGCCATCCCACGCTTCTTCTACTTGGCGTGCTATCTTGGCAGGTAGGGAAGCTTTGGAGGCTGGGATGATTAAGCGGATTGGGGATGGGACGACTGTGTCAATATGGAATGATCCTTGGATCCCAGCTCTTATATCCATGAAACCACCGGTTCAGATTGGGGCCGACAATTTTGTCAGGGTCTCAGATTTGATCGACACTGAAGCAGGGTCATGGAAACGCAATGAGGTACATGCAAATTTCATTCCGTCTGAAGCAGAAGCTATTCTCAACATACCCTTGAGGCGGTTTGGAGGAGATGATATGTGGGCATGGGCGGCAAAAAAAGCGGGAGTCTATACTGTCAAGTCAGCGTACCGTACTCTTATGATTCGCAACGAGCATCGTGCTCTAGAAGAAGGGTCGGTCACCGAATCTTCTGAGACAAATAAACAGCTATGGACAAGGCTTTGGAAGCTGGACGTGATACCAAAGGTTCGTGTGTTCTGGTGGCGAGTGCTGAGCGGGATTCTCCCCGTAGAGGGCACTCTTCACTACAGGCATATTACGACAACTTCAAGATGCAAGGTTTGCCTGGCAGCAGATGAGGATATGTACCATGCTTTGATAAAATGCAGCCATGCGCAACTTTTCTGGACAGAAGCCCGTCAGTGGCTCGACGTTAAGCTGCCAGAGTTGCATACGATGACATGGTCTAGAGATGTTCTTTGCGATGATCGGTTTGATGGATCAGATAGGGCAAAGATTATCACGGTGATGTGGGCAATATGGACATCCAGGAACAATATCACGCATGACAAAGCTGGTATGGATCCAGTCCATTCACTAAACATGATCAGAGATGCGCTGGCAGTGATAGAACTCCCGAACAAACACGCAAATCTGCTGCCAGGGCATGGATGGAGACCGCCGAATGGAGAGTGCATTAAAATTAACACTGATGCCGGTGTTGCTATGCTCGAGCATAGAGGAGGCATTGGGGGTGTGGCCCGATCATCTTCGACTTTTATCACAGCTTGGTGCAAACCAGGTATCACGGACCCTCTGGTTGCTGAAGCAATTGCGGTGCGTGAGGGTGTGGTGGTGGCAATGCTTCGTGGTTTTGCGCGGGTCGAAATTGAAACAGACTGTTTGGAAGTGGTCAACCTCTGGAACACGCGTCGGAATTCGCGCTCTGTTATAGCGCCGTTACTTTTAGATATTGAGGAACTTGCTGCTCAGTTTATTTATTTTGACATTCATCATGTAAGGAGACATGCCAATATACATGCCCACCTTTGTGCAAAACATGCCCGCACACTGGAGGTGACAGAGTGTTGGGTGGACTCCCCCCGGGATTCCTAGTCACCAGCCTTATGGCTGATGTGGCCGGTGGATCATCGAATGAATAAAACGCTCCTCAATTCCCCGCGAAAAAAAAAGAAGCGATCGAGTGCGTCAATCGGGAGATGACGGCCTCCTTGCTACGCTATTGCCATGTACGCACGTCCTGATATGGACTACGTCCTTGATCGTTGACTACTGAGCCGGCCCACCAAATGCGAAACGTGTTTTTCTTTTGACTTAAACAAACCAACAAGAGCAATACTTAGGAGGATCGAACTTAAGATCTGAACTCATCGTGTACCCAATCCACCTGATAACTGTTAGTGACAAATCTGAAGCGCGAACATATTTAACCATAGCACTTAGCATCGAGATTCGAAAATATTTTCAAATTTTCTTGAAACTAATCAACGATTTTCAAACTCGAATATTCTTCAAAGCAAGAAACAGTTTTTCAAATGCCAAAAATGTTTTACAAAAATGTGATCATTTTTTGGAATTACGATATTTAAAAAAACACAAACAAATTTTCAACTATGAACCATTTTTTAAATCCCTGAATATTATTTATACAGGAACCATTTTTAAAGGTGAACAAAATTTTCAAATAAATATAAATTTCTTGAAACCTAAACAAAATTTGAAAGAGAAAACAAATTTCTAAAATATGAACATTTTTAAACATAAACATATTTCAAAAAATGGGAACAAATTTTGAAACCTGAACAATATGTTAGAATGTGAACACTTTCTAAAACACTTAAAAATGGGAAAATTTGTTCGCACTTTAAAATTTTGTTCAGGTTTCAAAATTGTTCGTCTTTACAACAATTTGATCTTTCTTTGCCAAAAAAATGTTCACGCTTTAAAGAATGTTCAGGGCTTTAAAAAATGGTTCATGTTTTATAAAGTAAATATGTTTTTCAAAAACAGTTCGTGACACCAAAAAAATGTTCAAAATTTAAAATATGTTTGGAATTTTAAAAATAGTTTTTTCTTTTAAGAATATTTGGATGTCAAAATTGTTGACGATTTTCAAGAAAATGTTTCAAAAAATTACAGAAAATGTTTCCAAATCTCGATGCTGCGTGTATTGAATATATTCGTGCTTCTCTTGTGTCACCTATAGCCATCAGTTTGAGTGGCTAGCAGGAGGACTTTACGAGCGTAAGGTCGCAAGTTCGATTTATAGGGCTCTTCTTTTTCAACGTTATTATGTGGCGTGGTTCGGAAAAAAATGTTGCAAAAAAACATGCTTCGCCCTTCCTTATAGCCCGGCCAAGTCTGGCCGCAGCCAACCATCCGGGGTTCGACCTGCCACGTCGATGATCCCTGTATGGGAATGCACTCAAGGTTTAAAATAGACCATGATTAGATAGTTCAGTATGCTGATTTCAGGGATTTCAAGTTCAGAGTTTGATTTAACTTTCATCTATAAATTCAAAGTTTGTTTTGGATTTTTTTCCTATTCTAAAGGATGGTGGAAGGGATTTTTAAGCAAAAATGCGGCCGGCCATGGTTACGGTCATGGTAGATGGGACGAGCGTCTCCTTCAGCCCTTACAAGAAAAGGTATGAGCGCCAAGGGCTGCTAGCCACATGTACAAAAAGAACCAAAAAAAGACATGAAGGAAGGGAAAATTTGACCATATTTTTTATGTGCTATTTAAATAGACATATATTTTCACAAATAAATTGTCCAAGGTGAATTGTTGCCAATGTCGCTTCCCAAGAATCATGATGGACAAAGTGGCAATTCAGGAATGGATCCAACATTATTTTACTATTGAAATTAGAAATCCTTATATTTTCATCTATTAAAGAGTATTTAAGTTCTTGAAGTACTTGGAAGGTTTGTTTTAAATTGTCAACGAACAGATAATTTTTTAACATGATTATATTATGCGTACATGTAGACCCATTGAACAACTCAAAATGGCACCCACAGAGTTCAGGTGCGGGTAATGCTCACCCAAACCCATATTGTTACCCGCACCCTGTGTTTCATATTGTTCCCATACTCATACCCGGCCGGGTGTGGGCAATAACCCTGGTTAAAAATACCCATCTCAGCACCCAATTGATTTGTTGCCGTATTAGCGAGAAATAATACCGGGAACAAGAGAAAATGAAATAGGATAACAACCGATCAAATCAAACTCGATCTTGCACTTGACGTCACCACCGCCTTGATAGACCGGAAACATCAAAAGATGGCCAGCGAGACGATAAGGGATAAGGTTCAATGCTACTACTAAAGCCCTCTGAGATAAAACTGTTAACATAATCTCTTTATGGCAAAACACAAAAGGGGTCTAAATCTTGTTAATAGAACACTTGAACACAAAGGAAATGGATAAGTAGAATCGATAGTAGGTCCTTTAGTGGGAAGGCCATGTCGGTTGTCGTGACCCTCTCCAGTGGTGTGGAATTTTCTGGGAAGATGTCGCAGGCGCGTCGTAGACATATAGGACAGCGCCGGCACAATCCTATGGTGGCCGACTATGATGTATGGCCTTTTAATTGCCTTGAGAACCCTCTTTTTATGATCAATGATTAACAATTGCATGTGTACGTATTCAATATGGAGTACAACCTGCTCGTCGTATTTTTCGATCAAAGGAGCTGAAGCTCCCAATTTCATTTCCATGAAACTGATAAAACACCCACACATTTCTCAAGTTCCACCAAAACGTACTCATGGCCGCAGCTACAAATCAGCCTGGGAAGCTAAAGAAACACCCAGACGCAAAACAACCAACGAACAGAACAACTAAACTACTAGGGACACAGTTATTTGTCTCACACACCACAGATATAAGTAGTGCCTAGTAACACCCATCAAGGTACATGTATAAAAGTAGGGCGTACAAAGCAACGGGCAAGACACATATATAAGCAGAGCCTAGGAACCTCAACAACATCTCCAAACTGTCATCGCATCCATCAAATATCTTTGTTTTTCAGGGCCCTCCATGTCTAGGAGTGGCAGGTGCCCATCCTTGCTTGTGGTTGAAGAAATCATGGGCCACCATGACCAACATGCTTGCCGCGTTGCGACAAAGGCATTGAACCTTTTGTCTCTACAATGCAAACCAGTAGTTAATACTATAATATGCTACCCGTCATACAATGTTACTACGGTCTGACGGTATAATCCCATCAAAACATGTATTGTTTCTGTACTTTCTGTTTGACCACACTATAACAGATACACCACAAGCAGTAAATCATCTCCGACTAACATGATACTTACCAAGCCAAACCAGTATATCTTCAAAAGCACTAGGAATTTCTTGCAAATTAAAAGCACAGCTAATCACATTCTATACATACCTAGCAACAAGACATGAGAAAAAGAGATTATCAATCCCCTCTCTAGAGTTAAAAAACATACAAGTTGCACTCTTCCATCCTCTATGTAACATCACATTCTTAGTATGATTTTCTTAGTAATCAGTCATAAGAAGACTTTAATTTTGACGGGGCCTTGATAAACCATAAATTTTTAAAGGATATTGCACCTGGCTAGCGTTAGTAACATTATACATCGAATTCACTTAAAATGTCCACGATAAGGTACATACATATCTATCACACTCATAATTAACTATCATACGACCACAATCAATTTTCAACTCATCCACATGATAAACAATCCCCCCAAAGATTTCTTCTAAAACTAAAACTAGCCCAGCCTCCAGTAAAAAAAGTTGTCCACTCTAAGATTCCTATTATTACAAAAATAACATAATCTAGGATATTTAACAGCAAAACAAACATTTACATGCCATTCATCTTCCCAAAACCTAGTCCTTTGACCATTCCCTACTTTTTTTCTACATAATTGAAGGGACATATCTTTCACCTTCATCAGCCCAAACCATAAATGGGAATTAATATGATTTAGTTTACATTGAGATAATGTGGCACCACTCTGATATTTCTTCTAATTAGATCATGGCATAGTTCTTCTTTGTTTTCTAATTTCCAAAGGCATCTACTAAGCAAACATGCATTCATAACAGATAGATTGGTTGCACATAAACACCTCATATACCTATATTGACAAATCTCCTAAGAATTTACGATACTTTCAAATGTCTCTATTTTCTTGCCAAAACATTCTACGCAAAAATAAATCATTCTTCTTTATGTACCTTTAGGAAGTCATACATAGACATTATATATAAAGGAACACTAGTAGATTACAATGTGATATTATCCCATAGAAAAAGAAACGAAATTCATGCAGATATGAATTCATTTATATAATGGATCATTGAATACAAATTGTAAATTATAAAAGTGTCTCTAGTCCTTAAATTGTACTTAGCTAAGAAATATATTACCCTAGGAATCTCTATAAACTTCCATGAATTAGAACTGAACGTTTATGAGTAACATACAATCCCTGATAAGTTAAAATAAGCGATTAACGCTTATTTATACTAAACATTTTTACTTATTTATAACACATTATTTACATACGGTCTTAGTGGTTATTATTTCAGTTTAAATCACTAAAATTAGCCACATAATCCAGCTGAATATTAAGATACAAATTTTCAAATACAATTTTTATATCAATCTTGGAAATGCACCCGCACTATTATTAAAGCATAAAAACAAAATGATAGCATTCTTTTCTTGTGGATAGCATTTTCTTCAAACATTCTGGTTAAAGTAATTTTTTCTAGATCAAGGAAAAATAAAAACAACAAGACTTGAAGTCATTACATATTAGTTTGCATCTCTATGATGAACTGCATGTCTATTATATTATCCTTAAATATAATACGGGAGAGTGCTCGGAAGCTAATAAAGAGTTCTAGAGCACATGATTTTAGGTAAGTGTAAGTAAATTGAATGGATAGCTATCAACATACTAGAAAACTCTAAAGTGTGTATAATATTTATGAGGAATTTGTTCTCAGATATTTATTATTGCTTGTTTATTTTTATGATTCAGCAATTATCAAGTGTTAAATTTTCATTTGTTCTTGATATAGCATCGTTGCATCAAGTGTGACCAATTTCTTGGCGTGCCATTGTATTTATTACAGGGCCATGAGTCAAACGATAGTGAGAGTGATTAAGTGATTATACACGTTCTTCTCTTTTGGTCCATTCAAGTCCATATGTGTTCGTAAGGTGTATTTTGTCAAATAATGTGACAATGTGACATCAAATATTAAAATGTTGGTAGATGGGAACTAATTTAGAAAATTAATATGTATACATGGGAGGGATCGTATATGTTTCAAGTCGTGTTCATAAAGGTGAGTAGCCATTAATAAGTTCGAAGAAGAATGACCAGATCGATCATAGGCCCAACCTCGGTTCCGGCCCAAAAGCATAGAACTCCACCGAAAGGATTTCCGCGCACAATGCTCTTCTTTTCCTGGAAACCTTGACACGCCGACCACTCTGACTTTTGCTGCACGATCAAACGTAACATGAAGTCGAAGCATGCAAATGTGCAACTACAGGCTCAGCTAATTGCACGACCGATGGATATGTACTTGTAAGCACTCCACTAATTAATCGAGTGGACACTCATGTTGGGAAGCTAAAGATAGATGGACAGCTTAATGCTCCACCGTTTTCCTATCCGATCGGTCGAGCCGCCCACCACCGGAGTGGCAGCATTTGTGTTTCCTTTCTCAACTCAATCAGCATGTGCCTTTGTGCATCCATTCTCGAGATAGATTGCAACGTGCAGTTACGGATCCATGGGAGGTTTTCTTTTAATTAGTTGATCGATGTGAGGTTGGCTTCGTCCTTTACTCAGTATACTCATATATTTGCAACCCGGCGTGTTAAAAGGGGTTGTCAATCCCTTTCGGATAACGATACCAAAAAGTGACGTAAGAATATGATAAAATTATAGTATATTGAAGGTTGCAATTAAAAGCAAATAAAACACAACAAGGTATTTTTGGGTTTTTGATAATTTATATCTGAAGATAAAAATTGCAAATAAAGAAAAGGGCAAATGGCAATATATATCTCAAATTATATGATTGGAAATTTGACCCGGGGCCGTAGATTTCACTAGTGGCTTTTCTCGGGAAAATAGCATACGGTGGGTAGACAAATTACTGTTGGGCAATTGATAGAAAATCAAGTAATTATGATGATATCCAAGACAATGATCATGTATATAGGAATCACGTCCAATATTAGTAGACTGACTCCTGCCTGCATCTACTACTATTACTCTACACATCGACCGCTATCCATCATGCATCTATTGTATTAAGTTCATGGAAAAATGTAGTAATGCAATAAGAACAGTGACATGATGTAGACAAGATCTATTCGTGTAGGAATAGACCCCATCTTTTTATCGTTAATAGCAACGATACATGTGTGCCTTGCTGCCCCTTCTGTCACTGAGAGACGACACCGCAAGATCGAACCCATTACAAAGCACATATGCCCATTGCAAGATAAATAAATCAAGTTGGCCAAACAAATCATAAATATCGGAGAAGAAATATGAGGCTATAATAATCAAGAATGGATATTAAATCAAGGCAAATCTGATTATAAACTCACAATTCATCGGATCCCAACAAACACACCGCAAAAAGTCATTACATTAAATAGATCTCCAAGAGACCGTTGTATTGAGATACAAAGAGAGATGAAGCCATCTAGCTACTGCCTACGAACCCGTAGGTCTGAGGTAAATTACTCACGCATCATCGAAAAGGCACCAATAAGTATGATGAACCCCTCCGTGATCGTGTTCCCCTCCGGCGGAGTGCCGGAAAAGGGCTCTAGATTGGATCTCGTCGTTCCGGAACTTGCGGCGGCTGGAACAAAGTTTCGTCGACTCCCCTAGGGTTTTCTGAGTATGGGGGTATTTATAAAGCGAAGAGGCAGTGCGGGAGGCCATCGAGGTGGGCACAACCCACCTGGGCCCAAACGCGTCCTGGTGGGTTGTGCCCCCCTCGAAGCACCCCCCCCCCCCAGGTGCTTCTCTGGTCCATTGGATGTCTTCTGGTCAAAAAAACCCATAGAAAGTTTCGCTGCATTTGGGCTTCGTTTGATATTGATTTTTTGCGATGTAAAAAACAAGCAGAAAATAGCAACTGGCACTTGACACTATGTCAATAGGTTAGTTCCAAAAAATGATATAAAATGATTGTAAAACATCCAAGATTGATAATATAACCGCCGCGCTCCTCACTAGCCGCCGACGCTCTTCTTTGGCCGCCGTCGCCGCTACCTCCGTAGTACCAGCCGCCGCAGCCCGTCCACCACATTCGTCTTCGTCCAAGCAACAACCTGTCGCCAGCGTCGCCGTTATCTACCCCAACCACTTCGTCTACTCCGACCACCGTTGGTGACATCGGCCCCACATCGATTGGCGCCACAACCATCGTCGAGTCTTCTTCTCTGCTGGCTCTTCGACTCCTCGACATGGCAAACAACTCGTGCAGGTCCCTCGTCTAAGTATGTCCGGTGCTGGCAACACCGATGCGTGCCTTCATCCTAGACGTGTCACCGGGCCTGGCAAGCCTGGTCGGCGCTTCGTCAACTTTGTCTTCATCCATCTACGCATGCCCGGTGCTGGCAACACCGACGCGTGCCTTCGTCTACGACGTGTCCCTGGATTTGGTAAACCCGGCGCGACGCCTCGTCAACATCGTCTTCTTCCCAACACACAACTACTTCGACACCACTGCGTCCATGACTAACTCTGCGCCTCCTAGCGCCCGCGGCTACACGGCACCTTCCTCGAAACTGGCTACCCCGACTCGACATCGACCACGGCATCCTTCGCACGGCCACCTCGACCACGGCTCCACCACCCTACGCTCTCGGCTACCTCGACAACGGCACAAAGGGCTACCGCCCTACTTGAGCACCCTCGTCGGTTTTTACTTCAGTCACGCCTTCCGCGATGCGTAGACCGTTACGGCTATAGGGGGGTGTTCGTCGGTTTACCTTCGGATTCTACTTCAGTCTCACCGTCTACGTCGCTACCGTTGTGACAGTGGGGAGATGTTGAGTATATGATTATTAGGAAGTATAGGATAAATTAGGATTTGGTCTTGTCTTGTACTCCAAGTTGATCATTGTACTCCTATATATATGCCATGAGGCTCAAGCAATAATATCAACTATTTCACCAATCCTCTCTCTCCCTTCCAACTGAACTTAATTTCTTCGAGCAGCTAGCATTTACAATTAATTAGTGCTTTCAGGTGACGAGAAATCGGAAAGGATTAAGGCCCTGTTTGGTTCATAAGTCCTAAGACTTTTTCTAGTCCCAACTTATAAATCATAAGTCCCTAAAAAGTCCCTACCTGTTTGGTTCCTGGGACTTAACATGTACTAGTAGACCATATTACAACTATAAGTCCCTATAAGTCCCTCCTTGAGAGTCTTATTTGATAAGTCCCAAATGCCCACTTTAAGTCCCTATAAGTCACTCCTGTTTGGTTTAGATGGGACTTATAGGGACTTATTTAAGTCCCTAGACCAATAAGTCCCTGGAAACAAACACCCTCTAACTGACTTCGGTACGTGCGTGCGCAGGAGGCATGTACGTTGCCTCGAGGAGTGGATTAGCGAGCTGATTAGCTCGTTAAATGCCAGCCAACGGAGGGGACTATATGCGTTGATCTATTTAAGTAACATAAGCTCTTGATCCCAAAAACAAAGCGTTGATCAGCATGCCTCAATCGGCCACAAACAACCAAATGATTGCATTTATTGTAGAAACTTTATCGGTCCCACATTATTACGTACTCCCTCCGTCCCATAATGTAAGACTTTTTTGACACTACACTAGTGTAAAAAAACGTCTTACATCATGAGACAGAGGAAATAGCTTATAAGAAAATGAGTTTTTTTTTCTTTACCCATAAGTTTGAGGTTTGTGACTGGTATATATTATCCCATTTAGAAGTATTTTCACATTTGTACCCTATTTAAGCAAACGTGTGCCAGTATTTACTCCTGTTGAAATTGTTTTGCATGGTCTGATTGGTTGGCCCCACATTTCAGTTTTGACTTGGCATGTCACATAGACTGCTTAGGCCCTGTTTGATAAAATAGTATTTACTCCATGTCATATATATATAGGAGTACATGATCTTCTTGGAGTACAAGACAAGCCAGAATACTTCATAATATATCATATGTTTCCAATCTAATCATAATACTCAACACTCACCCTCCTCTGCCTCCTCGTCCTCTCCATCTTCCCCCACGGCTCCTCGTACTCCATGCTACAGTGGATGACACACAGATCCCTCGATTGAGTACGCTCTTGATAATGATGCCATGCTCATGGGTGTAGCTATGGAGGACAGAATAGGCCTAACAATGATAGGGTGGCCCAAGCCCATGACTCTACGCCTACCGACAATCCGTAGTGCACCACCACCTTGGGGACAAGACGAAGATTCTTTTTGGTATTATGCTAGGAACCGTTCGTTTATGACATGTACTAACCGACCCTGATTTCTACCAGACACGAGCATACAACAACTCTTTAACGACTGTGACTTGTAACCCTTCCTTGTTCACCTATATCTTCAACCCCTCGACGATCTAGTGATCAACCCTCTTGTAAACACAAATCCAAGTTCTCATAAGAGGTGAGATTTGCAATACAAACAAGAAGGATGTAGGGTATTACCTTGATCCAAGGCCCAAGGGCCCGAACATAGGTAAATTATCGTCCTGTGCACCATCGGGATCTCTGATGTGTTTGCTATTCTCAAATGGGTATTGTCTGGAATTTAAAATGACACTTGGATCAATTGTTCTCACGGAGTTGCCCTCAATTGCTCGCAAAGTGGGGCGGAGGCGGCGATCCCACCAACAGTGGCGGATCTAGGATCTAACAATGTGGGGGCAACAATAAACAACATTACAATGGCTAAAAGAAATATTATACTACATCAAAATTATTATGATGGACAAACATTGCACTAGTTAAATAGAATCTGTAATTTGTAGAGGAAAGAAGGTGAAGAGGTTAAAGACAAGACCGTCGGTCATCCAAGAGATTGTGCAGTGAGCCGATGATGGCACACCGCTAGAACGCCAAGGAATTCCTCGTTGATGTTTGCAGCCTCGCCCACTATCAACCGGTCCAGTGAGGTCGTTGTGGTAGCAACCTTGATGAATGAGTCAACAACAACGCTGAAAACCGGAAAGAACCAAATAAAATCAGTTGGCCAAATGAAAGCATCAATGTGGCACACCAAGTAAGCAAAAATAAGTGGGTCGGACCAGTCAGAGCGCCTACAAAATTAAGATGTAAAAAATAGTAACACAAGTCTATTTAAATTGAGTAAAAAGGTGGATCAGATTTGAGATTGCCCAGGCAAGAGTCGCCTGGCGAATCGCCTGGCGACTCGTCGGGCGACGCCGTTCCCGCCGCCACTCCTGCCTCACCATCCCCTGCTCTCTCCTTGGGCCTGTCCGGCGTCGATGGCACGCCGGAGAGGTCGCCGGCTCCGCTCCTTGGCCGCAGCCCGGGCCGACCTGCTGCTGCCGGGCGCCCCGCTCTACCGCATCGCGCCGCCGCCGTGGACCTGGTCCCCCGCCCAGGTATCGCCTTCCGCGCCCGTGTCGCTGCTTCTTTCCTCTCGGGCGTCCCCTTCGATCCTTTGGAGTTCCCCGCTCTCGCCGACCCCGGCACCGTCTGGGTCGTCGTACCTTTCGTCGCCGGTTGCTTCTCCTGCGACGGCGTGTCCTCCATCCTGTCCTACTTCTTTTGTGCCCCGCCGGAGCGGCTGCTGGCTGTTCAGGTCAAGCCGCGCGTGTTCTCGGTGCGGGTGGCGAGCGTTCCGGTGGCGCGGTTCCTGGCGGCGGTTTCACCGGGGCTGCTCGTCGCCGTCAACCTGGGCGTCCACGCCTCCCTCCGTGAGGCTGAGGCCGACGTGGCGTCTTCACGTAAATGCGCGGCTCGCGTGCAGCGGCTCATGCGCCAAACTGGCGTTACTGCGCCTGCAGCCGCCCCACGCCCCCGCATTAATTCGATGCCCATCCGCTGTCACGTTCGTGCGGCGCCGCAAAGACCTCCCATCCTTCCCCTGCCCACGCCGCTGACCCATGCCCCTAGTTGCGATTGGTCGGGCGTGGACTCTCTGGCCGCGGACGCACGCCCTGGCCACCCTCTCCCCATCCTTCCTGTCGCCCAATGCGAGGACATCGCGTGCGGCGCGGGCGATGAGATAGCTGCTGCGCCCCGCGCGGGAGCGCGCGTCTCAGTTACTCCCCGCGACCCACCCCCACCTGCCGCCTTCACTGCCTCTCTGGGGGAGGCCAGCCCATATCTCAAGGCGCTTCTTTCCCCCGCTCCCCCGCTAACCACTCCAAACCCCCCACCCCTAAGCCATAGCTCTCGCTCCGCGGCTGCATCCGCTGCCTCTCCGCCCGCCACTACGTCAAAAACTATCGCGACCCCGTCCGGTGCCGGCGGTGTTGGGTGTCCGGGCATCGGGCGTCCTCCCCTCGCTGCGCCATGGTGCCGAAGCGCGACAACATCCCTCCCAAAGCGGCATCCTTCCCAGGGCGCGCGGCTGCGGTGCCTCCACCTCCCCCGGCTCGCCGTCAATCCACCCCCTACCCCCGCGCTCGGCCGCCGGCTTCCCCTAGCCGGGCCTCTCCCATCCAGCCCCGGCGGCTAGAGGTGGGGGAATCGAGCTTCGACCCTCTCTCCGCGGCCCCGGCCGCCGGCGGCAACGACGTTCCGCGCTCCCCCCCAGCAACTGCGACGTCTCCATCACGGAGGTGATCCGCTTGCCGCCACCTTCTCCTCCTGGGCTGGCTGGTGAGCGTGGGGCCCCTGACGCTGTGGTACTATCCCCGGGCTCTGGTGGCTTGCCCCCAGAGCTGTTGGCCGCCCAAGACCGCGCATACTCCGACTCGTCGGACTCGCGTTTGTCCGTGAGCTCTGCCTCGTCCGTTTCGTCGGGCAACTCCATCCCGTCGGCCATCGCCGACTCGGACCGTCCGGACGTCGTGGAGGTCTTTATGCCGGAGAGGGACTACGACGCGGCGCAACGGCTCGCCGTCGTCGTCATCGTCCCTCCCAACGCCTTCCACAACGACACCCTCGCGGTGCAGGCTGCGGTCCTCGACAACATTGGCCACTTGCTTCCCGAGGTCGTCCCATCCTCGGTTGGGGCCATGTACCTCCGCTTTCCGTCTTGTGAGGATAGGCGTGAGGCGCTTCGCCGTCAGCCGTTCATGCACGAGGGAGCGCGCATCGACCTCTTCCCTGAGGAAGAGTACGACCGCGTCGCCCCCCGCCTGGACGTGTGCGCGGTGCTGGCCGCCACCGGCATCCCCACCGAGTTCATCACCCCGGACTGCGTCCCCGCCATGTTCTCTGGCTTCGGTAAAGTGCTGGAGATCGACCCCCTGGTGCTGTCTGGGCGCGAGCTAGCCACCGTGCGGGCCGTGGTCTTGCTCAAGGACCCGCGGTGCGTCCCCTGCGATGTGTGGCCACTGGGGGGCGGTGGGGCACGCACATTGTTGCGGTGCGCCCCGTGCGCGCCTGGAGCCGCGACGACTCCTTCACTGCGGACGGGGCCTACCTCTCGTTCTTCGCCGAGCCACCGCCGCCTTTTGCCCATAATGGCTCGGTCCTTCTGGGCCAGCCTATGGGTGCGCGCGCTGGGAGGCCCGCTAGCATGCACGCCATGCACGTCGGCGCTGATACGTCCAAATCGTATCTATAATTTCTGCTTGCTCCATGCCTCTTTTGTGTGATATTGCTATGTTATTTATGCACTTCCATACACTTTTGATCATTTGGACTAACCTATTAACTCAGTGCACCCCAGTGCCAGTTCCTGTTTTCTGCTGTTTTTCTATTTCAGATTTCCCCCATATTAAAAGTGCCCTAAAAATTCCGGGAAAAATACAGGAAAAATCAGCGTATCGGGGGCTTCCGGAAAAACCAAGGCAGAGCCGGAGGGGTGCCAGGGGGGCCCAGGCGGCCACCTGGCGCGGCCTGGCCCCTGGCCGCGCCGCCAGGGCGCCTGGTGCTCCCCTTTGGCATATATTTAGCACGCGTCCCGAAACCCTCGAGGACGGAACCCTTTTTCGCGATCTCATCTCTGTTCCGCCGCCGCCGCGCTTCCAAGATCGGGAGCACCAGGAGAACTCTTCCCGGCACCCTGCCAGAGGGGAGAACTGCCACCGAGAGCTTCTCCACCGCCATGGACGCTTCCCGGATGAGTTGTGAGTAGTCTCCCTTGGACCATGAGTCCATGACCAGTAGCTATGTGATGTTCTCCTCCCTTCTTTGTTCTTCACCGATTAGACCTCGTGAGTTGCCCTACATGATCGAGGCACATATGTAATCTTTATGCTGTTGCTACGCTGAGTTTGCTGGGATCCGATGGATTATGAGATTATGTTCAGATTGTGTGTGAGTAATATATTTGATTCACCTCTTTTATATTTATGTTCTTGAGTAATTCTTGCATGTTCTCCGTTACCGTTTATTGCTTTGGCCAAGTAGTAGGTAGTAACTCCAAGAGGGAACGTTATGCTTGATTGTGGGTTCATGCCCCTCGATGACTAGCTTGAGTGACAGAAACATGAGTCTAGGGGATGTGATGTTGCCACAAGGGGGAAAACAACGGTGCTTGTACTTGCGGGTGCAAGGATTGTTTACTTTACGCAAAGTTCTTTTAATGCAGTTGTCTGTTGCTTTGAGTTTACACTATGGGTGGGACTCGCAACTTAATACCAGCGAGATGTTCTGGATAGATATCTCAAGGTGGATGATTAGTAGTAGATGCAGATGGATTTCGGTCTACTTGCCTTGGCGTACCGCCCATGCTTTTGAGCCTCTACCTTTCTGTACATCATAGTTAGCATTGGTTTGCGCACATAATCCTGTCAATTGCCCAACTGTAATTTGTTTACCTCGCATAGCTGTTTTATCGTCTTTTGGGAGAGAGACATTACTAGTGAACATCATGGGACTCCGGTCCATATTACCATCACTGATCACACCCGCTATTTACTTCTTGTTCTTATTTCCTAGTTGCAGTCATACCTATCACTATTATCTCTTGCGTTTGATCCTTTGTAAACGACAAGGCCGGAGGGATTGACAACCTCTGTGTACTCGTTGGGAGCAATGTTATTTGTATCTGTGTGCAGGTCCTGTCAAGCAAAAGTTTCTGGCGCTATTGACACCTTCTTGTCGACCTTCGGAGTCTCACGGGATTCGATCCTTGGTATCTTTGCCAAGGGAAATTTGCCGCTACGCTACATCTCAAACCTTCCACTTGGGGTAACCAACGAGAGGCGAGAAGCCATCAAGCAAGTTTCTGGCGCCGTTGCCGGGGACTCCACTCTTCAAGATAGGGGAGTTGCACGCTATCTTTTATCTTTGCTTTTTAGCCTTGTTAGTTTACCTTTCAGTTTTTGCTTTAGTATCTTCTACCAAAAAATCACAAAAATAGTTATCTTGCTTGCTGCTGCTATGGGTTCCACCGAGAACACCAAGTTGTGTGACTTCACTAGTCATAACAACGATGACTTTATCTGCACGCCTATTACTACACCTACCACTTCAGCACCTTCTTATGAAATTAAACCTGCTTTACTGAACCTAGTTATGAAAGATCAATTCTCCGGTGCTGGAGATGATGATGCTTTGCATTTAAATAACTTTGTTGAACTCCGTGATATGCAAAAGTTGTTGGAGATATGCCCTAGAGGCAATAATAAAAGCATTATTATTATATCTCCTTGTTCATGATAATTGTCTGTTATTCATGCTTGAACTGTATTGTACGGAAACAGCGATACACGTGTGAATACATAGACCAAAATGAGTCCCTGGTAGACCTCTAGTTACCAGCTCGTTGATCAACAGATGGTCACGGTTTCCTGACCATGGACATGAGATGTCAGTGATAATGGGATCACATCATTAGGAGAATGATGTGATGGACAAGACCCAAACTTGAGCATAACACGAGATCGTATAGTTCGTAATGCATAAGCTTTTCGGTGTCAAGTATTTATTCCTTAGACCATGAGGTTGTACAACTCCCGGATACCGTAGGAGTACTTTGGGTGTGCCAACCGTCACAACGTAACTGGGTGGCTATAAAGGTACGCATCGGGTATCTCCGAAAGTGTCTGTTGAGTTGGTACGAACCGAGACTGGGATGTTGTCACTCCGTATGACGGAGAGGTACCTCTGGGCCCACTCAGTAAGTCATCATCATGAGCTCAATGTGACTAAGTAGTTAGTCACGGGATGATGAATTACGGATCGAGTAAAGAGACTTGCCATAACGAGATTGAACAAGGTATCGGGAATACCGACGATCGAATCTCGGGCAAGTACCGTACCGATGGACAAGGGGAATAACATACGGGATTGAGTGAATCCTTGACACAGTGGTTCATCCGATGAAGATCATCGAGGAACACGTGGGAACCAACATGGGTATCCAGATCCCGCTGTTGGTTATTGACCGGAGAGTGGTCTCGGTCATGTCTACGTGTCTCCCGAACCCGTAGGGTCTACACACTTAAGGTTCGGTAACGCTAGGGTCGTAGAGATTAATGCACGTGGAAACCCGAAAGTTGTTCGGAGTCCCGGATGAGATCCCGGACGTCACGAGGAGTTCCGGAATGGTCCGGAGGTAAAGATTGATATATGGGAAGTCCAGTTTCGGCCAACGGGTGATCTTCGGGGGTCACCGGGAGCGTCCCGGGACCACCGGAGTGGCCCCGGGGGTCCACCGGGTGGGGCCACCCATCCCGGTGGGGCCCCTAGGCCGCAAGGGGGTGTGTCCAGCCCTCTGGGCTGGCGCACCACTAAGGGAGGCCCACCTCCCCTGCGCCTAGGGTTCAAACCCTAAAGGGGAGGGGGGCTCCACTTGCCTTGGGGGGCAAGGAACCCCCCTTGGCCGCCGCCCCATTGCAGATTGGATCTGCAGGGGGTCCAGGCGCCCCCCTGGCCCCTATATATATGTGGGGGGGGAGAGGGCAGCCGCACCTCAGCCCTGGCGCCTCTCCCCCTCCCGTCACACCCCATACTCCCAACGCAGGGCGCCCGGCGAAGCCCTGCTGCGATCTCCACTGCATCCGTCATCACGCCGTCGTGCTGCCGGATCTCTGACGACTTCTCCTCCCCCCTTGCTGGATCAAGAAGGAGGTGACGTTGCTGCACCGTACGTGTGTTGAACGCGGAGGTGCCGTCCGTTCGGCGCTAGATCATCGGTGACGAAGAACGTGAAGAGTACGACTACTTCATCCTTACTTCGTTGAAAGCTTCCGCACGCAATCTTCATAACGGTATGTAGATGCACTCTTAGTTGCTCGTTGCTAGATGTCTCCATAGTTGGATCTTGGTGAAGACGTAGAAATTTTTTGAATTATGCTACGTTCCCCAACAGTGGCATCAGAGCCTAGGTTTTATGCGTAGCATCTTGGCACGAGTAGAACACAAAGCAGTTGTGGGCGTATGATCTTGTTCAACTTTCTTACCGTTACTAGTCAATCTTGATTCGGCGGTATTATGGGATGAAGCGGCCCGGACCGACCTTACACGTACGCTTACGTGAGACTGATTCCACCGACAGACATGCACTAGATGCATAAGGTGGCTGGCGGGTGTCTGTCTCTCCTACTTTAGTCGGATCGGATTCGATGAAAAGGGTCCTTATGAAGGGTAAATAGAAGTTGACAAATCACGTTGTGGTTTTGGCGTAGGTAAGAAATGTTCTTGCTAGAAATCATATAGAAGCCACGTAAAACTTGCAACAACAATTAGAGGACGTCTAACTTGTTTTTGCAGCATGTGTTTTGTGACGTGGTATGGCCAAGAACGAAGATGTGATGAATGATATATGTGATGTATGAGATTGATCATGTTTTTGTAATAGGGAATCACGACTTGCATGTCGATGAACTTGACAACCGGCAGGAGCCATAGGAGTTGTCTTTATTATTGTATGACCTGCGTGTCACTGAATAACGCCATGTAATTACTTTACTTCATTGCTAAACGTTAGCTATAGTAGTAGAAGTAATAGTTGGCGTGACGACTTCTTCAAGACACGATGATGGAGTTCATGATGATGAAGATCATGGTGTCGAGCCGGTGACAAGATGATCATGGTGCCCCGAAGATGGAGATCCAAGGAGCAAGATGATATTGGCCATATCATGTCACTATAATTGATTGCATGTGATGTTTATCATGTTTTTGCATCTTGTTTACTTAGAACGACGGTAGTAAATAAGATGATCTCTCACTAAAATTTCAAGTAATGTGTTTCCCCTAACTGTGCACCGTTGCTAAAGTTCGTTGCTCCGAAGCACCACGTGATGATCGGGTGTGATAGGTTCTAACGTTCACATACAACGGGTGTAAGACAGATTTACACACGCGATACACTTAGGGTTCACTTGACGAGCCTAGCATGTACAGACATGGCCTCGGAACACGGAAGACCGAAATGTCGAACACGAGTCGTATAGAAGATACGATCAACATGAAGATGTTCACCGTTTTTGACTAGTCCGTCTCACGTGATGATCGGACACGGACTACTCGATTCGGATCGTGTATCACTTAGATGACTAGAGAGATGTCATTCTGAGTGGGAGTTCATTATAATTTGATTAAGATGAACTTAATTATCATGAACTTAGTCTAAATTTTTTACAATATCTCTTGTAGATCAAATGGCCCACGCTCAAGTTTCCCTCAACTTCAACGCGTTCCTAGAGAAAACCAAGCTGAAAGACGATGGTAGCAACTATACGGATTGGGTCCGTAACCTGAGGATTATCCTCATAGCTGCCAAGAGATCATATGTCCTAGAAGCATCGCTAGGTGATGCACCCGTTCTCCCGGCGACCCAAGACGTTATGAACGCCTGGCAGTCGCGTAGTGATGATTACTCCCTGGTTCAGTGCGGCATGCTTTACAGTTTAGAATCGGGGCTCCAAAAACGTTTTGAGCACCATGGAGCATATGAGATGTTCGAAGAGCTGAAAATGGTTTTCCAAGCTCATGCCCGAGTCGAGAGATATGATGTCTCCGACGCATTCTACAGCTGTAAGATGGAGGAGAACAGTTCTGTCAGTGAGCACATCCTCAAGATTTCAGGATTGCACAATCGCTTGTCTCAACTGGGAATGAATCTCCCAGATGAAGCGGTCGTTGACAGAATCCTCCAGTCGCTCCCACCAAGCTTCAAGAGCTTCGTGCTGAACTTCAATATGCAAGGGATGGAGAAGTCCATTCCCGAGGTGTATTCGATGCTGAAATCAGCGGAGGTAGACATCAAGAAAGAATATCAAGTGTTGATGGTCAATAAAACCACTAAGTTCAAGAAAGGCAAGGGTAAGAAGAACTTCAAGAAGGACGGCAAGCAAGTTGCCGCGCCTGGCAAGCCAGTTGCCGGGAAGAAGCCAAAGTATGGACCCAAGCCGGAGACTGAGTGCTTTTATTGCAAGGGAACGGGGCACTGGAAGCGGAACTGCCCCAAATACTTAGCAGACAAGAAGGCCGGCAACGTCAAAGGTATATTTGATATACTTGTTATTGATGTGTACCTTACCAGCGCTCGTAGTAGCTCCTGGGTATTTGATACCGGTGCAGTTGCTCACATTTGTAACTCAAAACAGGAGCTGCGGAATAAACGGAAACTGGCGAAGGATGAGGTGACGATGCGCGTCGGGAATGGTTCCAAGGTCGATGTGATCGCCGTCGGCACGCTACCTCTACATCTACCCTCGGGATTAGTTTTAAACCTGAATAATTGTTATTTAGTACCAGCTTTGAGCATGAACATTGTTTCTGGATCTCGTCTTATGCGAGATGGATATTCTTTCAAATCGGAGAATAATGGTTGTTCTATTTATTTGAGAGATATGTTTTATGGTCATGCCCCGCTGGTCAATGGTTTATTTTTGATGAATCTCGAACGTAGTGATACACATATTCATAGTGTAGATGCCAAAAGATGTAAAGTTGATAACGATAGTCCCACATACTTGTGGCATTGCCGCCTTGGTCACATTGGTGTCAAACGTATGAAGAAGCTCCATTCGGATGGACTTCTAGAGTCTCTTGATTATGAATCATTTGACACGTGCGAACCATGCCTCTTGGGCAAGATGACCAAGACTCCGTTCTCCGGAACAATGGAGCGAGCAACCAACTTGCTGGAAATCATACATACCGATGTGTGCGGTCCAATGAGTGTTGAGTCTCGCGGAGGCTACCGTTATGTTCTCACCCTCACGGATGACTTGAGTAGATACGGGTATATCTATTTGATGAAACACAAGTCTGAGACCTTTGAAAAGTTCAAAGAATTTCAGAATGAGGTTGAGAATCAGCGTGACAGAAAAATAAAGTTCTTGCGATCAGATCGTGGGGGTGAATATTTAAGTCATGAATTTGGCACACACCTTAGAAGCTGTGGAATTGTTTCACAATTGACACCGCCCGGAACACCTCAACGTAACGGTGTGTCCGAACGTCGAAATCGTACTCTGTTGGACATGGTGCGATCTATGATGTCCCTCACCGATTTACCGCTATCTTTTTGGGGTTATGCTTTAGAGACTGCCGCATTCACTTTAAATAGGGCTCCATCGAAATCCGTTGAGACGACTCCGTATGAACTTTGGTTTGGCAAGAAACCAAAGCTGTCGTTTCTGAAAGTTTGGGGTTGCGATGCTTATGTCAAGAAACTTCAACCTGAAAAGCTCGAACCCAAATCGGAAAAATGCGTCTTCATAGGATACCCAAAGGAAACAATTGGGTACACCTTCTACCACAGATCCGAAGGCAAAGTCTTTGTTGCCAAGAATGGATGCTTTCTGGAGAAAGAGTTTCTCTCGAAAGAAGTGAGTGGGAGGAAAGTAGAACTTGATGAGGTGACAGTCACCCCTCCTGTACCGGAAAGTAGCGCAGCGCAGGAAACTGTTCCTGAGGTGCCTGCACCGTCAAGGGAGGAAGATAATGATAATGATCATGAAGATACAGATCAAGTTACTACTGAACTTCGAAGGTCCACAAGGGCACGTTCCGCACCAGAGTGGTACGGCAACCCTGTACTGGAAATCATGTTGTTAGACAACAGTGAACCTTCGAACTATGAAGAAGCGATGGCGGGCCCGGATTCCAATAAATGGCTTGGAGCCATGAAATCCGAGATAGAATCCATGTATGAAAACAAAGTATGGACTTTGGTGGACTTGCCTGATGACAGGCACGCCATAGAAAACAAATGGATATTTAAGAAGAAGACAGACGCGGATGGTAATGTGACCATCTATAAGGCTCGGCTTGTCGCTAAGGGTTATCGACAAGTTCAAGGGATTGACTACGACGAGACTTTCTCTCCCGTAGCGATGCTGAAGTCAGTCAGAATCATGTTAGCTATTGCCGCATTCTATGATTATGAGATATGGCAAATGGATGTCAAAACAGCATTCCTTAATGGCTTCCTCAAGGAAGAGTTGTATATGATGCAACCGGAAGGTTTTGTCGATCCAGAGAACGCTAACAAGGTATGCAAGCTCCAGCGCTCGATTTACGGGCTGGTGCAAGCATCTCGGAGTTGGAATATTCACTTTGATGAGGTGATCAAAGCGTTTGGCTTTATACAGACTTATGGAGAAGCCTGTATTTACAAGAAAGTGAGTGGGAGCTCTGTAGCATTTCTCATATTATATGTGGATGACATATTGCTGATGGGAAATGATATAGAATTCTTGGAAAATGTAAAGGCCTACTTGAATAAAAGTTTTTCAATGAAGGACCTTGGAGAAGCTGCTTACATATTAGGCATCAAAATCTATAGAGATAGATCGAGACGCCTCATAGGTCTTTCACAAAGTACATACCTTGACAAAATATTGAAGAAGTTCAATATGGATCAGTCAAAGAAAGGATTCTTGCCTGTTTTGCAAGGTATGAGATTGAGCAAGGCTCAGTCCCCGACCACGGCAGAAGATAGAGAAAAGATGAGTGTCATTCCCTATGCCTCGGCCATAGGTTCTATCATGTATGCCATGCTGTGTACCAGACCTGATGTGAACCTTGCCATAAGTTTGGTAGGGAGGTACCAAAGTGATCCCGGTACGGAACACTGGACAGCGGTCAAGAACATCCTGAAGTACCTGAAAAGGACTAAGGATATGTTTCTCGTTTATGGAGGTGACGAAGAGCTCGTCGTAAAGGGTTATGTCGATGCTAGCTTCGACACAGATCTGGATGACTCTAAGTCACAAACCGGATACGTGTATATTTTGAATGGAGGGGCAGTCAGCTGGTGCAGTTGCAAGCAAAGCGTGGTGGCAGCATCTACATGTGAAGCGGAGTACATAGCTGCTTCTGAAGCAGCGCAGGAAGGAGTCTGGATGAAGGAGTTCATCACCGACCTAGGAGTCATTCCAAGCGCGTCAAGCCCGATGACTCTCTTCTGTGACAACACTGGTGCTATTGCTATTACCAAGGAGCCCAGGTTTCACAAGAAGACCAAACACATCAAGCGCCGTTTCAACTCCATCCGGAATTATGTTCAGGATGGAGATATAGATATTTGTAAAGTACATACGGATCTGAATGTAGCAGACCCGTTGACTAAACCTCTTTCACGAGCAAAACATGATCAACACCAGAACTCTATGGGTGTTCGATTCATCACAATGTAACTAGATTATTGACTCTAGTGCAAGTGGGAGACTGTTGGAGATATGCCCTAGAGGCAATAATAAAAGCATTATTATTATATCTCCTTGTTCATGATAATTGTCTGTTATTCATGCTTGAACTGTATTGTACGGAAACAGCGATACACGTGTGAATACATAGACCAAAATGAGTCCCTGGTAGACCTCTAGTTACCAGCTCGTTGATCAACAGATGGTCACGGTTTCCTGACCATGGACATGAGATGTCAGTGATAACGGGATCACATCATTAGGAGAATGATGTGATGGACAAGACCCAAACTTGAGCATAACACGAGATCGTATAGTTCGTAATGCATAAGCTTTTCGGTGTCAAGTATTTATTCCTTAGACCATGAGGTTGTACAACTCCCGGATACCGTAGGAGTACTTTGGGTGTGCCAACCGTCACAACGTAACTGGGTGGCTATAAAGGTATGCACCGGGTATCTCCGAAAGTGTCTGTTGAGTTGGTACGAACCGAGACTGGGATGTTGTCACTCCGTATGACGGAGAGGTACCTCTGGGCCCACTCAGTAAGTCATCATCATGAGCTCAATGTGACTAAGTAGTTAGTCACGGGATGATGAATTACGGATCGAGTAAAGAGACTTGCCATAACGAGATTGAACAAGGTATCGGGAATACCGACGATCGAATCTCGGGCAAGTACCGTACCGATGGACAAAGGGAATAATATACGGGATTGAGTGAATCCTTGACACAGTGGTTCATCCGATGAAGATCATCGAGGAACACGTGGGAACCAACATGGGTATCCAGATCCCGCTGTTGGTTATTGACCGGAGAGTGGTCTCGGTCATGTCTACGTGTCTCCCGAACCCGTAGGGTCTACACACTTAAGGTTCGGTAACGCTAGGGTCGTAGAGATTAATGCACGTGGAAACCCGAAAGTTGTTCGGAGTCCCGGATGAGATCCCGGACGTCACGAGGAGTTCCGGAATGGTCCGGAGGTAAAGATTGATATATGGGAAGTCCAGTTTCGGCCAACGGGTGATCTCCGGGGGTCACCGGGAGCGTCCCGGGACCACCGGAGTGGCCCCGGGGGTCCACCGGGTGGGGCCACCCATCCCGGTGGGGCCCCTAGGCCGCAAGGGGATGTGTCCAGCCCTCTGGGCTGGCGCACCACTAAGGGAGGCCCACCTCCCCTGCGCCTAGGGTTCAAACCCTAAAGGGGAGGGGGGCTCCACTTGCCTTGGGGGGCAAGGAACCCCCCTTGGCCGCCGCCCCCTTGCAGATTGGATCTGCAGGGGGTCCAGGCGCCCCCCTGGCCCCTATATATATGTGGGGGGGGAGAGGGCAGCCGCACCTCAGCCCTGGCGCCTCTCCCCCTCCCGTCACACCCCATACTCCCAACGCAGGGCGCCCGGCGAAGCCCTGCTGCGATCTCCACTGCATCCGTCATCACGCCGTCGTGCTGCCGGATCTCTGACGACTTCTCCTCCCCCCTTGCTGGATCAAGAAGGAGGTGACGTTGCTGCACCGTACGTGTGTTGAACGCGGAGGTGCCGTCCGTTCGGCGGTAGATCATCGGTGACGAAGAACGTGAAGAGTACGACTACTTCATCCTTACTTCGTTGAAAGCTTCCGCACGCAATCTTCATAACGGTATGTAGATGCACTCTTAGTTGCTCGTTGCTAGATGTCTCCATAGTTGGATCTTGGTGAAGACGTAGAAATTTTTTGAATTATGCTACGTTCCCCAACAAAAGTATCGAGAAGTAGATGGTGATATTGTTAAGCTTAAGCTTTTTCCTTTCTCCTTGAGAAGAGGAGCTAAAATTTGGTTTCAATCCTTGCCTAGGAATAGCATAGATTCTTGGGACAAGTGCAAGGATGCCTTTATTGGGAAGTAATATCCCCCTGCTAAAATTATCCAGCTAAGGAGTAACATAATGAATTTTAAACAATTGGATAATGAACACGTTGCCCAAGCTTGGGAACGCATGAAATCTCTTATCAAGAACTACCCTACTCATGGTTTGACTACTTGGATGGTTATCCAAACTTTTTATGCAGGGTTGAACTTTACCTTGCGGAACTTGTTAGATTCGGCCGCGGGAGGAACCTTTATGTCAACTACACTTGGTGCTGCCACAAAACTTCTTGATGAGATGATGACCAATTATTCCCAATGGCACACCGAACGCGCTCCGACAGGTAGGAAGGTAAACTCTGTCGAGGAGATTTCCTCCCTAAATGAAAAAGTTGACTTGATCATGTCTCTACTTTCCAAGCAATCTCCTATTGATCCTCGTGATGTTCCTTTAAATTCTTTGATTGCTCAAGATCAAGTAGATGTGAACTTTATCTCTAGAAACAATTTCAATAACAATGCTTATAGGAGTAATTTTGGTAACAACCCTAGACCGTTCCCCTCTAATTCCTATGGGAACAACAATGCTTATTCTAACATCAAGAACTCCACTTCTGAACTAGAGATTATGCTTAAAGACTTTATCACTACCCAAAAAGCCTTTAATAAGAGTGTAGAAGAAAAATTAAACAAACTAGATGATCTCTCTTCGAAGGTAGACAATTTAGCCCATGAGGTAGAGTTGCTTAAAATTAGAACTTCCCCTCTTGAGGAGAGGAAGACCACTCCTATGAATGCTATTCAAGTGCAAATTAATGAAAATATTAGGATGATGGCTAAACTTACAGAGAGATGGGCTAGAGAAAAGGAGGAAGAAGATAGAATTAAGAGCCTTCCTACCCACCACATTGTTGCTACTATCCAAGTTGTTGAGGATATCCAAACTCTTAGCACCCAACGCACTCCTGGTCCCATTGGACCTATTAATGGTGATGCTATGACCTCAACCGTAGAAACTCCTATGACCATAGAAGCTACCAAACAAGTGAGCCTAAAGAACACCACTACCACTTTACTTGATAGTAGTGACCTTGATTTTGATAATTGCACCCTTTCTGAAGTTATTGATTTTCTTCACAGAATGTCTAGAGATCCCCACACTAGCACACTTAATCTTGCCTTCACGGAGCATATCACTAATGCTCTTATCAAAGCTAGGGAGGAGAAGCTTAGGGTAGAAGCCTCCATACCTAGAAAGCTAGAAGATGGTTGGGATCCTATGATTAAAATTAAGTTGAATAACTTCTCTTGCTATGCTTTATGTGATGTTGGAGCTAGTACCTCTGTTATGCCCAAAAGAATGTATGATATGCTTAAATTGAAACCTTTTGATCCTTGTTCTTTTGGTGTTCGTCTTGTTGATTCTTCCATAAAGAAACCTTTGGGGAGGATCGACGATGTTCTTATCATTGTCAATGACAATTATGTTCCTGTTGATTTTACTATTATGGATATTGAATGTGAACCTTCATGTCCAATTATTTTGGGACATCCTTTTCTTCGTACCGTTGGTGCTATCATTGACATGAAAGAGGGGAATATAAAATTCCAATTCCCTCTCAAGAAAGGAATGAAACACTTCCCTAGAAAGAAGATTAAGTTACCTTTTGAGTCCGTTATACGGGCTAGCTATTCTTTTACTCTTGATAAAACTTGATCCTTTTGCATCATGCCTAGCTTAAAGGCATAAAAGAAAGCGCTTTTGGGAGGCAGCCCACAATGAATAAAATTTTATTTTGCTTTTGTTGTGTCTTGATGTTTGTTACTACAGTAGCATCATCATTGTATCTTTAATTTTCAGCTTTGTGCCAAGTTTAGCCTCTGATTGCAAGAAAGTTCAAAAGTTGTGACGTGCAGTCCAGAAAACAGATTCTGTCCTTGGACAGAAAAATTCGTATAAAATCACCAGATCATCTTTTTGATCTGATTTTTTTTGACAGCATGCTCTATACAATTGGCTTTCGGGCGTATGTTCTGAGTTTTTTGATTTGAGTTGCAGAAGTGCCCCGAAAAAATTATTTACTACCTGCTGGTCTGTTTTTCACAGATTCTGTCCTGTTTTGCCTTTTCTTCGTTTTGCAAACCTTGAGCTTGCTTTTTCTTTGCAAAAACCTTTTGGCAATCTTGAGAAACAGTAGACCTTCAAGAATATCTTTATTTCCAGTAGGGAAAAATTATTTTATTATGGGTACTAACCTCGCTAATCAGATTATGATGAGTTATGTATGAAGGGAGTTTTCAAGTGTGCGAGGGAAGATGATAAAAAGATTCAGAAGGGTCAAACGCTCAAGCTTGGGGATGCCCCCATGCACCCCCAAGAAATATTCAAGAAGACTCAAGCGTCTAAGCTTGGGGATGCCCCCGTGCATCCCCTTCTCCATCAACAATTATCAGTTCGTCTTTCGTTCCACTATATTTTAATCACTTCATGCATTATGTGCTATGCTTGGAGCGTCTTGCTTTTAGTTTCCTTTTTAGTTTTCTTTAGCTTTGCTTGCTGTTCATAACGAGTTAGAACCCAGCTTTCTTTGTGTGGGAGAGAAACACGCTCCACTTCAACCTAGAACACAACATAGAATTTTCATGCCTATCTTTGATGTGTATGTTCTTTGTCTTTCAATAGCTACTGTCATGCTTAGCTCTTAGTTTTCATGCCTTTCTTTTTAAAGAGCTTTTTTTAGTTGGTTGTTGAACTCTCTTGAGTTTTCATGTTTATCTTGTTAAGAGAGTTTGTCTGTTGCACTGAGTTGTGTGTCTTAACTTGAAGTAGGTAATTGAGGTTGCTATTTAATTTTAGTAGTAACTTGCAATAGTTTTGAAGTATTGCCATGAGTAATGTCTGAACTTTTGGTGTCAAGAGCTTTAGCCTATTAGTGATAGATGTCGTATTTTGGGCAATCCGTGTTTATTTTCGAAAACCTACAAAATAGTTGAGAACTTTAGCTACTAAATGGATCACTAATCTTTGGAGGGATCGAATATTAGAGTACACCCACGTACCATGGGTCGAGGATGCGCAAGGGTAACCAAACCCCCATACACACCTCCTCGGGGTACTTGTCTCTTTTTGAACCTCCTAATTAGATTGAGAGTTACCGATAATAAGTGCATGAGTTCTTCGGACTAATGTGAGTATTCGAAAGTTGACACTTCCACCTATCCATATTTTTCTAGCCTCTTCGGTACCGTGCACTGCCCTTTCTCACCTCGAGAGTTGGTGCATACTTCGCCGGTGCATCCAAATCCTTGGCACGATACGCTCTGTCATCATAAGCCTCATTATATCCTTCCTCAAAACAGCCACCATACCTACCTATTAAGGCATTTCCATAGCCTTTCCGAGATACATTGCCATGCAACATCCATCTTCTCATGACTTGATCTTCATGTCATACATGCTTTTTGCTTGATCGATGAGCCGCATGCTAGTTGGGCCTTGCCCTAATCATTGCTACATGACGCGCTAGTATCATTGCATATCCTGCTACACTGGGAGAGGCATACATTTGCATACATCATGATAGTTTCATTTTCTTTATGTTGAGTACTTTTGTAAAGTGTGAAAGATCTTCTATACTTCTTGTAATACATAGAGTGTTGCCCCTTAAGTGAGGAAAAGATCCCAAAGAGGACAAAATCAAAAGATCCCAAAGAGGACAAATGAGAGATAAAGAGAAAGAGCCATTGAGGCCACAAAAAAATAAAAATATAGAAAAAAGAGAAAAAGAAATAAAAAGAGAGAAGGGGGCACACTACTATTTCTTTTGAGAGATCCACACTCGTACTCCATCTTATACCTTGTACTCCATAGAGATTATCATTCATGCATATAGCTATGTGGGGACCTTTACACTATAGAACTTGGCTTGTGTATTCCAATGATGAGCCTCCTCAAAAGAGCTCTAGGTCTTCTTGAGCAAGCAAGTTGGATGCACCCCCACTAGTTCCACCGGAGAGCTTACCTTAGCTAATATGTGCATCCGTTGCATGGCAATCCCTGCTCCTCACATCATATCTATCATTTGGATTTCTCTCGCCGATGATTGTCCTCATTGATGTGAGCCTTTCACACCTTTTTGTCTTCCCTCTCTATCATTTTTCTCTTTGCCATCCTAAGTGTTGACTTTCTTGCTTATGCTCATCCATTGCATGAGTGCTCAAAATATCGAAAGGGAGTGGATCATTTTGACTTGTACCTGACTGACGGTCTGGGGATGAGTCAAGATAAGATTCCAAAGAAGACCAAGTGTGAAACTTTAGTAGATTAAGTTCTCAACAATACAAAAACTATGTTTTACTCTCATATATCCCTATCCCCTTTCTTGCACGCAGACACCATTTGGAGACATTCGAGTCATGGACAGCGAGAGCTCTTGCACCTTTAACATTCGAGTCACGGACAGCGAGAGCTCTTGCACCTTTATGTTCTTATGTTACTTGTTACAATACTAATATAGACTCTTGCTTGTTATGACTTGAATTAGATTACATACCTTGATTACTTTACTTGAAAGTTCTTATATGGTCGATAGCATGTCACCACAGAAATTATGCTTGTTATCATTTACCTACTCGAGGATGAGCAGGAATTAAGCTTGGGGATGTTGATACGTCCAAAACGTATCTATAATTTCTGCTTGCTCCATGCCTCTTTTGTGTGATATTGCTATGTTATTTATGCACTTCCATACACTTTTGATCATATTTGGACTAACCTATTAACTCAGTGCACCCCAGTGCCAGTTCCTGTTTTCTGTTGTTTTTCTATTTCAGGTTTCCCCCATATTAAAAGTGCCCTAAAAATTCCGGGAAAATACAGGAAAAATCAGCGTATCGGGGGCTTCCGGAAAAACCAAGGCAGAGCCGGAGGGGTGCCAGGGGGGCCCAGGCGGCCACCTGGCGCGGCCTGGCCCCTGGCCGCGCCGCCAGGGCGCCTGGGGCCCCACCAGGCCCCCCGGTGCTCCCCTTTGGCATATATTTAGCACGCGTCCCGAAACCCTCGAGGACGGAACCCTTTTTCGTGATCTCATCTCTGTTCCGCCGCCGCCGCGCTTCCAAGATCGGGAGCACCGGGAGAACTCTTCCCGGCACCCTGCCGGAGGGGAGAACCACCACCGGGAGCTTCTCCACCGCCATGGACGCTTCCCGGATGAGTTGTGAGTAGTCTCCCTTGGACCATGAGTCCATGAGCAGTAGCTATGTGATGTTCTCCTCCCTTCTTTGTTCTTCACCGATTAGACCTCGTGAGCTGCCCTACATGATCGAGGCACATATGTAATCTTTATGCTGTTGCTCTGCTGAGTTTGCTGGGATCCGATGGATTATGAGATTATGTTCAGATTGTGTGTGAGTAATATATTTGATTCACCTCTTTTATATTTATGTTCTTGAGTAATTCTAGCATGTTCTCCGTTGCTGTTTATTGCTTTGGCCGAGTAGTAGGTAGTAACTCCAAGAGGGAACGTTATGCTTGATTGTGGGTTCATGCCCCTCGATGACTAGCTTGAGTGACAGAAACATGAGTCTAGGGGATGTGCTATTGCCACAAGGGGGAAAACAACGGTGCTTGTACTTGCGGGTGCAAGAATTGTTTACTTTACGCAAAGTTCTTTTAATGCAGTTGTCTGTTGCTTTGAGTTTACACTATGGGTGGGACTCGCAACTTAATACCAGCGAGATGTTCTGGATAGATATCTCAAGGTGGATGATTAGTAGTAGATGCAGATGGATTTCGGTCTACTTGCCTTGGCGTACCGCCTATGCTTTTGAGCCTCTACATTTCTGTACAACATAGTTAGCATTGGTTTGCGCACATAATCCTATCAATTGCCCAGCTGTAATTTGTTTACCTCGCATAGCTGTTTTATCGTCTTTTGGGAGAGTGACATCACTAGTGAACATCATGGGACTCCGGTCCATATTACCATCACTGATCACACCCGCTATTTACTTCCTGTTCTTATTTCCTAGTTGCAGTCATACCTATCACTATTATCTCTTGCGTTTGATCCTTTGTAAACGACAAGGCCGGAGGGATTGACAACCTCTCTGTACTCGTTGGGAGCAAAGTTATTTGTATCTGTGTGCAGGTCCTGTCAAGCAAAAGTTTCTGGTGCTATTGACACCTTCTTGTTGACCTTCGGAGTCTCACGGGATTCGATCCTTGGTATCTTTGCCAAGGGAAATTTGCCGCTACGCTACATCTCAAACCTTCCACTTGGGGTAACCAACGAGGGGCGAGAAGCCATCAGGCGCCCGCGGTGGGGGGCGACGCCTCGCCTCTGTGCTGCGCCTCTTGGGCGTCCCCCACTGATCCTCAGCCCGCCGCGGCGCGTCCCTGCGCCCCCCGCGGCTGGTGCGAGTCCGCCGTCTTTCCTCGGTGAAGCCTACGCCACGAACGCCTCGGCTACCAACGGACGCTCCAGTGTCACGCTTGTGGAGATCGACGAGGCTGGTGTCGGCGTGGTGTCGCCGCCGCCTGAAAGACGCCGGTGTTGGGGAACGTTGCATGGGAAACAAAAAAATTTCCTACGTTCACCAAGATCAATCTAGGAGATGCTACTACGAGAGGAGAGTTGGATCCACGTACCCTTGTAGATCGCTAAGCGGAAGCGTTAAGAACGCGGTTGATGGAGTCGTACTCGCCGCGATTCAGATCGCTGAAGATCCAAGCACCGAAGCAACGGTGCCTCCGCGTTCTTCACACGTACGGCTCGGGGACGTCTCCTCCTTCTTGATCCAGCAAGGGGTGGAGGAGAGGTTGATGGAGAGACCGGCAGCACGACGGCGTGGTGGTGATGGTGGTGGAGGATTCCAGCAGGGCTTCGCCTAAGCACCGCGGGAGAAGAAGATGTTATGGGAGAGGGAGGGCAGCACCGAGGCACAAAACGTGTGTTCGCTGCCCTCCCTTTGCCTCACTATATATAGGGGGGTGGAGAGGGGAGGGGCGCCCTAGGGTTTCCCCTAGGGGGGCCGGCGGCCAGGGCAGGGGGGGGGCGGCGGCCAAGGGCCAGGCCCTAGGGTTTCCCCCCCTAGGTGCCTTGCCCCCCAAGCCAGGGGGGTGCGGCTGCCCTAGGAGGGTCCAGCCCCCCATGCGCCATAGGAGAGGGCCCAGGGGGGGGCGCACAGCCCTATGAGGGCTGTGGTGTCCCCCCTTTGTGGCCCATTAGGCCCAGAACCACTTCCGGGACCCCCGAAACCCTTTTCGGTAATCCGCCGATTTCCCGATACTCCCCGGAACACTTCCGGACTCCGAAACCTTTCATCCTATATATCAATCTTCGTCCCCGGACCATTCCGGAGACCCTCGTCACGTCCGGGATCTCATCCGGGACTCCGAACAACCTTCGGTAACCATGCACTGTTCTCACTAACAACCCTAGCGTCACCGAACCTTAAGTGTGTAGACCCTGCGGGTTCGGAAACCATGTAGACATGACCGAGACACTCCCAGGTCAATAACCAATAGCGGGATCTGGATACCCATATTGGTTCCCACATGTTTCTCGATGATCTCATTGGATGAACCACGATGTCAAGGATTCAGGCAATCCTGTATACAGTTCCCTTTGTCTCGTCGGTATGTTACTTGCCCGAGATTCGATCGTCGGTATCTCTATACCTAGTTCAATCTCGTTACCGGCAAGTCTCTTTACTCGTTACCGTAATACATAATCCCGTGACCAACTACTTAGTCACTTTGAGCTCATTGAGATGACGTATTACCGAGTGGGCCCGGAGATACCTCTCCGTCACACGGAGTGACAAATCCCAGTCTCGATCCATGTCAACTCAACAGACACCCTCGGAGATACCTGTAGAGTACCTTTATAGTCACCCAGTTACGTTGTGACGTTTGGCACACACAAAGCACTCCTACGGTGTCAGTGAGTTACATGATCTCATGGTCATAGGAACTTATACTTGACATGCAGAAAACTATAGCGATAACTGACACGATCAAAAGCTATGTTTAACGTTTGGGTCTCGTCCATCACATCATTCTCCTAATGATGTGATCCCGTTATCAAATGACAACTCATGCCTATGACCTGGAAACCGCGGTCATCTTTGATCAACGAGCTAGTCCTGTAGAGGCTCACTAGGGACACAAAGTCTGTCTATTCATCCACACGTGTATTTGAGTTTCCAATCAATACAGTTATAGCATGGATAATAAACGATTATCATGAACAAGGAAATATAATAATAACTCTTTTATTATTGCCTCTAGGGCATATTTCCAACAGTCTCCCACTTGCACTAGAGTCAATAATCTAGCATTACAAGGTAATGAATCTAACACCCATAGAGTCTTGGTGTTGATCATGCTTAGCCCGTGGAAGAGGCTTAGTCAACGGATCTGCAACATTCAAATCCGTGTGTACTTTGCAAATACTTATGTCCTCCTCCTTGACCGAATCGCGGATGGAATTGAAGCGTCGCTTTATGTGTCTGGTCCTCTTGTGAAACCTTGGTTCCTTGGCTAGAGCAATGGCACCAGTGTTGTCACAGAACAGAGTCATTGGGTTCAGTGCACTAGGCACAACTCCAAGATCTGTCATGAACTCCTTCATCTAGACACCTTCTTTAGCCGCCTCCGAGGCAGCTATGTACTCCGCTTCACATGTAGAATCAGCTACCACGCTCTGCTTGGAACTGCACCAGCTTACCGCTCCCCCGTTGAGAATATATACGTATCCGGTTTGTGACTTAGAGTCATCCGGATCAGTGTCAAAGCTTGCATCGACGTAACCCTTTACGACGAGCTCTTGATCACCTCCATAAACGAGAAACATTTCCTTAGTCCTTTTCAGGTACTTTAGGATATTCTTGACCGCTGTCCAGTGATCCATACCAGGATTACTTTGAAACCTTCCGGCCATACTTATGGCAAGGCTGACATCTGGTCTTGTGCACAGCATTGCATACATGATAGAGCCTATGGCTGAAGCATAGGGGATGACACTCATCTTTTCTCTATCTTCCGCAGTTACTGGGCATCGAGTCTTACTCAACTTTGTACCTTGCAATACCGGCAAGAACCCCTTCTTGGATTGATCCATTTTGAACTTCTTCAAAACTTTATCAAGGTATGTACTTTGTGAAAGTCCTATCAAGCGTCTCGATCTATCTCTATAGATCTTGATGCCCAATATGAAAGCAGCTTCACCGAGATCCTTCATCGAAAAACTCTTGTTCAAATACCCCTTCACGCTATCCAAAAATTCTATATTGTTTCCAATCAGCAATATGTCATCCACATATAATATTAGAAACGCTATAGAGCTCCCACTCACTTTCTTGTAAATACAAGCTTCTCCGTAAACTTGTACAAACCCAAACGCTTTGATCACCTCATCAAAGCGAAGATTCCAACTCCGAGATGCTTGCACCAGCCCATAAATGGAACGCTGGAGCTTGCATACTTTGTCAGCATTCTCTGGATCGACAAAACCTTCCGGTTGCATCATATACAACTCTTCCTTAAGAAAACCGTTAAGGAACGCTGTTTTGACATCCATCTGCCAAATTTCATAATCGAAATATGCAGCTATTGCTAACATGATTCGGACGGATTTAAGCATCGCTACGGGTGAGAAAGTCTCATCGTAGTCAATCCCTTGAACTTGTGAAAAAACCCTTTGCCACAAGTCGAGCTTTATACACGGTGACATTACCGTCAGCGTCCGTCTTCCTCTTAAAAATCCATTTATTCTGAATGGCCTTCCGCCCTTCAGGTAATACTTCCAAAGTCCATACTTTGTTTTCATACATGGATCCCATCTCGGATTTCATGGCCTCTAACCATTTGTCGGAATCCGGGCCCACCATCGCTTCTCCATAGCTCGTAGGTTCACCGTTGTCTAACAACATGACCTCCAAGACAGGGTTACCATACCACTCAGGTGCAGTGCGTACCCTTGTCGACCTACGAGGTTCGGTAGTAACTTGATCAGAAGCTCCTTGATCATCATCATTGGCTTCCTCTTCAACCTCTGCAGGCTCCACAAAAACATCTTTCTGTGCTGCGCTACTCTCTGGTTGAAGCAGAGGTTCAATAACCTCATCAAGTTCTACCTTCCTCCCACTCAATTCTTTCGAAAGAAACTCTTTCTCGAGAAAGGACCCGTTCTTAGCGACAAACACTTTGCCCTCGGATCTGAGATAGAAGGTGTACCCAACTATTTCTTTTGGGTATCCTATGAAGACACATTTGTCCGCTTTGGGTTCGAGCTTTTCTGGCTGAAGCCTTTTGACATAAGCATCGCAACCCCAAACCTTGAGAAAAGACAACTTAGGTTTCTTACCAAACCACAGTTCATACGGTGTTGTCTCAACGGACTTAGATGGAGCCCTATTTAAAGTGAATGCAGCTGTCTCTAACGCATATCCCCAAAACGATAGTGGCAAATCGGCAAGAGACATCATAGAACGTACCATATCTAATAGGGTTCGATTACGACGTTCGGACACACCATTACGCTGTGGTGTTCCAGGTGGCGTCAACTGTGAAACAATTCCACATTTTCTTAAGTGATCGCCAAACTCATAACTCAGATATTCTCCCCCTCGATCAGATCGTAGGAACTTGATCTTCTTGTTACGATGATTTTCAACTTCACTCTGAAATTGCTTGAACTTTTCAAAAGTTTCAGACTTATGCTTCATCAAGTAAATATACCCATATCTACTTAAGTCGTCAGTGAAGGTGAGAAAATAACGATATCCACCGCGCGCCGTTACACTCATCGGACCGCACACATCAGTATGTATGATTTCCAATAAGTTACTTGCCCGTTCCATTGTCCCTGAAAACGGGGTCCTTGTCATCTTGCCCATGAGGCACGGCTCGCATGTGTCAAGTGATTCAAAATCAAGAGACTCCAAAAGTCCATCAGCATGGAGCTTCCTCATGCGTTTCACGCCGATATGACCGAGACGGCAGTGCCACAAGAAAGTGGTATTATCATTATCTACTCTACATCTTTTGGCATCAATGTTATGAACATGTGTATCATCATTATCGAGATTCAATAAGAATAAACCCCTAACTTCGGGTGCATGACCATAAAATATATTACTCATATAAATAGAACAACCTTTATTCTCCGATTTAAATGAGTAACCGTCTCGCAATAAACAAGATCCAGATATAATGTTCATGCTTAACGCAGGCACTAAATAACAATTATTCAGGTTCATAACTAATCCCGATGGTAATCGAAGAGCGAGCGTGCCGACGGCGATCACATCAACCTTGGAACCATTTCCCACGCGTATCGTCACTTCGTCCTTCGCCAGCCTCCGTTTATTCCGCAGTTCCTGTTTAGAGTTGCAAATGTGAGCAACCGAACCGGTATCAAATACCCAGGCACTACAACGAGAGTTGGTAAGGTACACATCAATAACATGTATATCATATATACCTTTGTTGTTGTTGGCCCCCTTCTTGTCCGCCAGATACTTGGGGCAGTTTCGCTTCCAGTGGCCGTTCCCCTTGCAATAGAAACACTCAGTCTCTGGCTTAGGCCCAGCCTTGGGTTTCTTCACTGGATGAGCAACTGCCTTGCCACCCTTCTTAGAGTTACCCTTCTTGCCCTTGCCATTCTTCTTGAAACTGGTGGTTTTATTGACCATCAACACTTGATACTCCTTCTGGATGTCTGCCTCAGCGACTTTCAGCATCGAAAACAGCTCGGCGATGATTTTGTTCATCCCTTGCATGTTATACTGCTGCACGAAGCTCTTGTAGCTAGGAGGGAGTGACTGGAGAATTCTGTCAATGATAGCCTCATCCGGGAACACAAGTCCCAGATCAGCTATGCGGGTATAGTACCCAGACATCTTCAGTAAGTGCTCACTGACAGACGAATTCTCCTCCATCTTACAAGCAAAGAATTTATCGGTGGTCTCATACCTCTCGATCTTAGCATTCTTTTCAAAGATGAACTTCAACTCCTGGTACATCTCATATGCACCATGACGTTCAAAACGCCTTTGGAGTCCTCCTTCCAAGCCGTACAACATGGCACACTGCACTATCGAATAGTCATCCGAACGCGTCTGCCAGACGTTCAAAACGTCTGCAGGGGCTGTAGGAGCGGGGGGGTCACCTAGCGGTGCATTTAGGACATAAACCTTTTGGGCAGCTGTGAGGATGATCCTCAGATTGCGGAGCCAGTCCACAAAGTTGCTCCCATCATCTTTCAGTTTAGCTTTCTCTAGGAACGCATTAAAATTCAGGGGAGCTACTGCGCGAGCCATCTACAACAAAAGATTTGCAAAGACATTTTAGACTATTGTTCATGATAAGTGAATTACTACCTAATCAAATTATTTATAACTCCCACTCAAATTGACATCCCTCCGGTCATTCGAGCGTGACATGATCCAAATTCACCAACCCAAGTCCGATCATCACGTGAGATGAGGTGGTGTCAATGGTGAACATCTACATGTTGATCATATCTACTATATGACTCATGCTCGACCTTTCGGTCTTCCGTGTTCCGAGGCCATGTCTGTACATGCTAGGCTCGTCAAGTCTAACCCGAGTGTTCTGCATGTGCAAAACTGGCTTGCACCCGTTGTATGCGAACGTAGAGTCTATCACACCCGATCATCACGTGGTGCTTCGAAACGACGAACCTTCGCAACGGTGCACACTCGGGGGAACACAATTTTATCTTGAAATTTTAGTGAGGGATCATCTTATAATGCTACCGTCGTCCTAAGCAAAATAAGATGCATAAAAGGATTAACATCACATGCAAATCATAAGTGACATGATATGGCCATCAACTCGTGCTTTTGATCTCCATCTCCAAAGCACCGGCATGATCTCCATCGTCACCGGCGCCACACCATGATCTCCATCATCATGATCTC
>LR738709.1:705481709-705504674 GCA_902687465.1 Secale cereale | reverse complement strand
CGCCCTCTATCGTGTGCTAGGGCTAAGTGTGCGGGTATCTACAGCGTTTGTGTTGTACGCATCGGTGACGTTAGTCTGATTCGTGTCGGGTGTGTCGTGTTTCCCTTGTTCCCTCCTACCTGTGTGCTCGGTGCTCCGAGCGGTGATGGATAGTACCTCGTACTCCAAACTTTCGTTCCTATGCTGGAACGTGCAAGGGCTTGGGGACGCGGACAAATGTGGTGTTGTTAGGAACGCCATCCACGCTGCCAACCCTGTCCTCGCCTGTATCCAGGAGAGCAAGCTCTCTGAGTTGTCCACTGTTAAAGCTCGCTCTTTCTTGCCTTCCCGACTCGGTTCTTTCGTCACCAAAGAGGCAGATGGTAGCAGAGGCGGGATTGTCACTGCTTGGGATCCCAGCGTCCTGAGCTTGGCGTCTTCTTTGTCCTCTCGTTACACACTAACTACCTCCCTCTCTTCCACGCGGTGTGCGCTTTCCTTCGTGGTCACTAACGTCTACGCCCCCTCTGACCATGCCCTGACCGCGGATTTTGTGGAAGACCTGCGATCGGTCTCTTCGGGCATCTCTGGCCCGTGGCTTGTTCTCGGGGACTTTAATCTCATCCGTTTCCCTCAAGAGAAGAATAATGACCGTTTTGATGCCTCTCGGGCAGCGGTGTTCAACTCTCTCGCACTGCATGAGCTCGCCCTGTCGGACCGGCGCTTTACCTGGACGAGCAAGAGGGATCCCCCCACTCTGGCGCGGTTGGATCGTGCTTTCTTTGATTCGGCTTGGGATGTCGCCTTCCCGGACTCGTGTTTGTCTTCTAGGCCGCGCCCCACCTCGGATCATGTGCCCCTGGTGGTGGAGGCGGCGACTCACATCCCTTCGCCCTCGCGTTTCTTCTTTGAGAATGCCTGGCTTCGCGATCCTCGTTTTCTTCCCTCTACCCTCCCCTCCTGGTCCAGTGCGGGGGGGGCGGTCGGTGTGCGGTGGGTCGCCTCGCGGCCTGCAAGAAAAAGTTCCGAGCTGCGGCCAAGGTTTGGAAAAGGCTACACAGATTCACTCCTGCTTTTGATAATAACTGTAAATTCGTGATCGACTTACTGGACTTCTAGGAGGAATGTCGCCCCCTGTCCCCTGATGAGATGCAGCTCAGGAAGGACGCACGCGCGGCGTTGGCCGCCTCGATCGGGCGCCAGAGCGCGTACTGGAAACAGCGCGACAAGTGTCGTGCTGTCTACGAGGGGGACGAGAACACCGGCTTCTTCCATGCAAGCGCCTCCCACCGCCGCTGCTCCAACATGATCCGTGTGCTCGACGTCGACGGCGCGATGGTGATGGACCACGTGGGGAAGGCGGCCGCCCTGCTCACTTTCTACTCCAGCCTATTGGGTAGGGCGCGCCCCTCGGAGTGGCGCTTCGACATTGCGGCTCTCTACCGCGGTGCTCCGAGGGTGGATGCGGCCGCCCTGGTCGCGCCGTTCTCGTCCAGCGAGATCGGGGAGGCGGCGAACCCCCTCGACCGGACTAGCGCCCCCGGGCCGGACGGCCTCGGCCCCGCCTTCTACCAGGCCGCCTGGGGTGTGGTCGCGGGGGACTTGCAGCGGCTGTTCGACGCTGTCCACGACGGCTCCGCTAACCTTGACGCCATCAACCGCGCGTACATCGCCTTGCTGCCTAAAAGTGGGGGCGTGCCGCCGCGGGTGATTTTCGCCCGGTCTTCCTCCAGAATGGGGACGTCAAGATCCTATGTCGCGGCCTCACCTCGAGGCTGCAAGGCACAGATTGGAAGCATCGTCGACATCGACCAGTCCGGGTTCTTGGCGGGGAGGAGCATCTCCGAAAACTTCGTGTATGCCACCGAGGTGATCCAGTGCTGCCACATACGGGGCGCGTCTGCCCTCGCATTCAAGCTGGACTTCGCCAAGGCTTTCGACTCGGTGGACTGGGGAGCACTACGCCGGATCCTCTTGGTGCGTGGCTTCCCGGACCGTTGGTGTGACTGGATGGACCTGATCTTCGGGTCCTCGTGGTCGGCGGTACTGCTGAACGGCGTGCCCGGAAAATGGTTCACGGTGCGCCGAGGGCTGCGACAAGGCGACCCATGCTCTCCCTACCTCTTCCTCATCGTCGCCGACGTTCTCCAACAGATGATCAAGCAAGATGAGGGACTGTTCCACCCCATCGTGGACGGGGAGCCTCCTCTAGTGCTGCAATATGCCGATGATACGCTTGTCATCCTCCGCGCGGACGCCGGCGCCGCTGCCCGCCTCCGCCGTATCCTCGACGACTTCGCGGCGGCGACGGGACTGACCACCAACTTCACCAAGAGCACTCTGGTCCCCATGCACGTGTCTGGCGAGGTGCTGGCGAAGACCGTTGGCGCCCTTGGATGCGTCGTGCAAGGGTTTCCGCAGGCCTACCTTGGGCTGCCGCTGTCGTGGGGGAAGCTCTGCTACGCAGACTTCCTCCCCATGATCGCCAAGGTGGATAGATACTTGGCTGGCTGGAGGGCTCGTCTCCTCTCCCCGGCCGGGCGTTTGGTCCTGATCAACGCTGTGCTCGACGCCCTCCCTACTTATGCCATGGCGGCAATGTTGCTGCCCCCGTCTGTGATCAAGGAGCTCGACGCACTTCGTCGGGCCTTCCTTTGGAATGCGGCCGAACGAGCCTCCGGTGCTCAGTGCCTGGTGGCTTGGGAACGCGTATGCATGACCAAGGCGGAGGGTGGCCTGGGAGTTCGGGACCTCGCAACACAGAATCGTTGCTTACTCCTCAAGATGATGCACCGGCTCCACACGGCGGGCTCGTCCTTGAGGTGGGCCCTATGGGTGTGGGCGGAGCTCGACGGCCGCTCGCTCCTCTCGCAGGCGGCCTGCAGGGGGGCGGCAGAGCACACCAAAACGCTGTCCGGGCTGCTCCCGCTGTATCACGGGATCACCAGGGTGGAGATGCGTGATGGGAGGCGGACGTCCTTCTGGCTCGACTGCTGGCTCCCGTGTGGACCTCTCGCGGTGGCGCTTCCGCTGCTGCACTCGCACACGACGGTGAAGGAGGCCACGGTTTGGCAGGTGCGTTCGCGCGGCCTGGACAGTGCGCTAGTGCCCAGGCTCACCACCGCCGGTGCGGCGGAACGGGCTACCCTTCTGACCCTGCTCGGCGAGGAGGTCGCGGGCCACGGTGACGACAAACGCAGCCCAGTTTTGTGCTCGGGCGTGCGCGGGGGGCTCGTGGCGGCAAAAGTCTACGCCCTAATGCGCTTCGGCGGGATACTGGCGCCGTTCGCGGCGTTCGTCTGGGGGTGCGCTGCCCCCTCCCGCGTTCGATTCTTCGGATGGCTGCTCGTCCAACGTCGGGTTAACACAAGAGACGTCTTGCTGCGGAAAACCATCGTCACGGCGGAGGAGGCTTCTTGTCCCGTCTGCTCGCGCGAGCTGGAGACGGCGGACCACATGGTGTTCGACTGTCCCTTCGCCCGGTCTTTCTGGCTGGTTGTGGGGGTCGACGTGGTCGACAAGAACTACCAGGTGGGCGCGCTTCAGGATCTAGACGTCCGAGAAGTGGCCGGAGACACTGCCTCCGCTACCTTCACTCTTCTATGCTGCTGGCAACTGTGGAAGCACAGAAACGCCATGGTCTTCCGTGGGGCGGTGCCCTCCCCCGCCCGCCTGCTCGTCGGCTCCAGGGGAGACTCGGACCTATGGAGAGGGCGTTTGAAAGCGGCTGAACGGTCGTGCGTCGACAGATGGCTGCGGGTGTTTTCGCCTCCTGGGAGGTAGCCCCCGAGGGTGTTCCTTGGGGATCGCGATATCCTCCCCATCCCTCCCCCTCCCCCCACCCCAACCTCTCTCTCGCTTGTAAACATCATTGTCTCCCCCTCGGGGGTGTGAATCAATAGAAAACGAAAATTCAGGTGGAGAGCTTTGCCCTCCCCCGGTGACCTTCAAAAACAAATTGAGTAAAAATATATTAAAAAAACTACTAAATACTACTGTAGAAAATAAAACATGCACGTGCCCGTTCGGTTATAAAATATCCTTCCAACGCATGCTCCCAAAGCACACTACACTTGGTAAATAAGATTACAGGATACGGGAGCTTAGTCCAAGCACTCCACTAATCAAGTTGGATGACGTACAGTCGCTAGCTGGGTTAATGCTCCACCGACCCAGCCGTCCTACCTTTTTTTTTGCGAGAAAACTTCCAATCTATTCATCTTAAATCATGGCAGTACAACGAACACAAGAAATAAAAATTACATCTAGATTCGTAGACCACCTACCGACGACTACAAGCACTGAAGCGAGCCGAAGGCGCGCCGCCGTCATCGCCCCTCCATCGCCGGAGTCGGGCACACCTTGTTGTAGTAGACAGTCGGGAAGTCGTCGTGCTAAGGCCCCATAGGACCAGCACCCCAGAACAGCAACCGTCGCCGATGAAGAATAACGTAGATCGGAAGGATCCAAACCGAAGACACACGAATGTAGACGAACAACGACGAGATCCGAACAAATCCACCAAAGATAGATCTGCCGGAGACACATCTCCACACGCCCACCAACGATGCTAGACGCATCGCCGGAATGGGGGCTAGGCGGGGAGACCTTTATTCCATCTTCAGGGAGCCGCCACCGTCTCGTCTTCCTGAGCAGGACACAAACCCTAGCAAGATTGAGAAAATCGACTAAAAACGGAGCCCTCCCGCCGGCCCTTGCCAGGATCCACCGCGTCTCTATGGCCCTAAGGCCACTGAAGACGAGGCGGACCTGCGCCGGCGCCGGCGAGAGGCAGGAACCCTAAACTTACCCAGCCGCCCTACCTAGTCACGATGCGATCACCTAGTCACGATGCGATCACCACCACGTCCACGTACCAGAGTTTCGTGGCAGCACTTGCGTTTTCTTTCTCGAATCAGTGGACACATGCACGCTGCACGCATGCATCCTCAAGCTACATTACGGCCTGCGTCGACGTCGATGAGAAGTTGACGTGCACTATGCATTGTGGTACTCCACGACTCCACGTACGCACGTAGAGTCACGCCGTCACCTTGCTTTGTTTTTCATACTAGTAAATATGCCCGTGCGTTGCAACGGGAGAAAAGACTACATCACTTACCCTTACCCAATAAGCACGGCTCAAGAAAAGAATCATCATTTATCCTCTTTTTCATCCTCGGTAATGGTGTTCGTGGTGTTCACCTGATCATGACGCCTTTGAATGTGCTCAATCCCGGAATAATTAGCTGGACCACCACATGGCACACTTTTGAAGCGCAGGTGGATGTTTAAAACTTCAAAATAATCTCGTCGAGCGGATGTGTGGGCATCCTCTGTGGGATACTCTTATCCTCTAAAAGGAAATTAAGCGGTTTATTCACTATCCCATGGAATAGTAATTCTAACCTTTTGTGATGCTTCGAATTAAGAAAGTGGCATCATCTCTCCTTCCTCCCCTTGCCATAAACCAAGAACAAATGACTACGTAGTATGTGATGGTTCATCTTTCTATCTTTTGTGTACATCTTTTCTGGACTGTACATATTTTATATGATTCTGTTACAGCTCAAATACTCAAAAAGATATCATAGGAATGCCACCAATAAATTTCATTTATAGATTCAGATTGCTTATGCTCCTAATTTTGTATGGATTTAATCGTCTAATTCATACACATAGGTGGAAGTTCTCCATGTTTCCTTTTTGTTGGTTATCATTGGATTGTCAAAATTTCCTATGACTTATTTAGGAATTAATCATCAAATAGATATTTTATAAATAACACAAATAAACTTCCATGGATATATTTCCTATGCTCCTAAATCTCTACAAATTTGACATCACATCATCTATGAAAATTAATTCATTAAAGCCAGAAGGTGCACAAGTAATTTTCTATTATATAGAGGATATCCATATGTAACATTGTTCTGTGACAGATACACTAAAACTGGATAATTGTTATGTAGAACAATCACTTATAGCTCGCCATATTAGAAAGTGTAGAATTGTAGGCCATAATTATGAAGCTCCATGGAATCAAAGACATGAGCATGCCAACATCAGAAGGAATAATGCTAAAAAAAACATCAGAAGGAATAGACATTGGCCTAGCCATTAATTAGACAACTTTCTCTCATCTTGCACCTGTGGAAAAAAAATCTTCATATTACATGCACCATGATTCAATCTAACAAATGGTCAGGTATTACTTAATCGTGATGGAAGAAAATGGAAGAAGCTAATTATGGTTAATCTCGCGATTGTTGAATTCGTTTGATCGGTTATATGCATCAAATTCCTAGTTGTTTTCGAAGGAAAAAATAGCATCTTATATATGAGAAGAAATAGTTAGAGATTAGAGATCCTCTTCTGCCAGCAACCTCTTAGGTCTGACACTTTCTACCCAGTAGACCATGGTAAAAGGTAGCTTCAGACATGTTACACATATTCTATGATACATTTCTGACTAAACTTTTGCAAAATAGACTAAAAAAATCAATGATAGTGACATACTTCTGCACATAAATTCACAAGTTAGCTAGCAGCAGGATCAACGATATGCTAAATGAGACCGAACTTGCATTACCGAGCAGTCCAGAACTGAAGAGTGTACATTCCCTGATGCTTCTACCTTTTATCTTGTTCAACCATGTGTATTCCAATGTATGGAGGACTCAATGGACGTGCGTACATGGCAAAAGGAACTTCAGGGCGGTGCTCAGGAGGCGCGTGGATCCCTCAATGGCAACATGTGGCGGCGACCAAGGCAAATTTATTGCTCTACATGGTGATAAAAACACACAACTGTTACTGGTCAATATTCATATTTAGGTCCATTTCAGTTGGCAGACAGAACACAATTTGTATATAGAGATATATGTCAAAAAGTTTCAGTGTTTTATCTGAAAAGGGACAGGGACGAAAGGAAAATATACATGTTGAGCAGATTTTAGAATCAAACAAGCACGAGCAATAAAATTGATGTCTAATGAAGACATTTTACAACCTTCATCAAAATCGCTCGCCCTGACTAAGAGTTACACTCTTTTTTTGCAGTCCATGGCGAGAGAACATCTGCCAGACCAAAAAATCCATACGAAGAAATGATCAAGAGAACATCCAGTAAACAGATGGCTCGCACCTCTTGACAGGTTGGTGCAAAAGAAGAGCAAGGGGATGGGTATTGGGGAGCAACTGACCGCAGTATATCTACATTCCCGATTGGAGCAACTCAGGGAAGTATGTCAGCTTTAGAATCAACCCAATCGCTCCATCAGGCATACCTGCAGCATTGCCCCGATTCAGATGCAAGCTTGTCTGCTGTAACACAAATTTGAATAAATCAATGAATAGACTAAAAAGTTATACTCTTAATAAAAGAGTTGTGTGATTTTTTAACCATACATATAAACCAACACATATTTATTTTAATGGAAGGCCACTCATCACAACATTCTTTTGTGCAAGTGATCCAGGAATATTTGGAAGACTATAATTTCCATGAATGTTGTGTAGACCTGAAAATGCAGAAAATGATAAGAGATCAAAAAGAGGTTAAATCAATGGAGATTGTACTATGTCAATGCGCTAACTGAGCTAGTCACCATATGATCACGAGAGTGATGGAAACCTTGAACTGGTCCGATTGACCAGAAATGGATGTTGCAAATGGTCGTCCGGATAAGGCTGGAAGGTTCGATGTGGAAATGTTAAGATTGGACTACCAAGGAATAAAGTATCAAATTATCAAGATAACTAATAACAAAAGATAGTAAACAAACATGATTGGAAAGTGTATGTATATAGTGAATCAATGGTAGTCTAGTTACAAGAATAAGCATGTACATTCAGCAAGCTGGGCATTGTTGGCAATAGAAGAGCAAGCCTACACTCAAGGTCAAATGAAGATTGTTCACCAAAAGTGCATGAAACGGTGATTGCCGCCAATCTGAAATAGAAAGGGATACATCCATTAATTAGTCACTTGTAAATTAAAAATCTTGAAATGGAAAAATTGCGCGTAATAATTTAACTTGGTAGAAAGTTTACATCTGAGCCATCCTTCCAACATGAATCAGTAAGTAAGCTAGGACAGCAAAAAATGGGCAGATTTCAGTCAACAGCGAGGAAATGTCACCGTTCTAGGACCCACACCTGACACATACATATCTGAACTTGTGCTGCTAGTGCTTTAGTTTGAAAACAAAGGCAGGTTTAATTACCAACCAACTGGTTGTTGAGTAGCCAAAGCAAACACTTGAATAGTTATTGAGGACCGAGTGCTTGACGAGTGTATGGCAGAGGCTAGTCACTGCAAACATGACACAGCATAACAACGTACAACCTGTCATTTTATGGATCTTTTAACCATGTGGCATATGTTCTATGCTCTATTTCAGGGTTTTAGAAGAAGAAGAAAATCCACCAATGGCAGAGTAGTTTCAGATGCCAAATTCAGCTGTAGCAGTTCAGCTGTTGGGTTCATCATGTTTGATGCTAGAACCAAACCTTAGCAGCATACTCATAGATACTCCCATGTCAGGTGTTGCTTATACAAAGGGGTACATTCATCACTACATGTCCTGCTGCTGGATATGCACCTACTGTACTCCAAGCGATAGTAGCAGATGATGGATGCAGTCAAATGGAACTAAAGTTACAAGCCAGTAAATTTTGCGCTAGCTATGTACAATATTGTTCCTATCAACGGAATCAAGATCAATGCGCCCATCAACGGAATTCAGTAAATTCAACAGAGCACGGACGCATATTCAGGCATGATGTGGCGGTTTCCCATCAAATAATCTACAGAGCAAGCAGTTCTACTACCTTGGAGATCACAGAACTTCGAGCACGTTCTATCCCATTTCACCACTTGGGTCGGGTGACACCAGATCGGAGAATTGCACAGCGGGGAGAGGATGAGGGGATGAGTGAAGAGGGAGCACCTTGGAGAGGAGCCGCGGAAGACACATCGACCCATCTGGCTCCGACCGCCTTCCTTCGAGATCCACCGCCTGCCCACCAATTCCCATCAGATCCGGTAGCCCCTTCAAAGTCGCCGCCGGTCTCGTCAGTGTCGTGGGCAACGCCCTGGCTCTCCCCGCTCGGCGGTCTCTCCTCCACACCTCTCCATTTTCTCCTCCTGCGTCCCCACGCCCATGTCCCGCATCGCCGCCACCGCCTGATGCGGCTCCCGAGCGCAGCGCTGCCTGCCCGCCATGGCCGCCGCTCCGTGCAAGCCTGCGCCGCCGGGGTCCATGGCTTTGACGCCGGCTACCTCCTCGCCCCTAGCTGACTCTCCATTTTCTCCTCGCAAGCCTCCCGCCTCCCGCCTCGCTGCCGCCACCTGATGCGGCGCTCGAGCGCACAACGGCCTACCTGCAATGGCCGCCCCTGCAAAACGAAAAGAGGATTGCGGGTTGAATACACGTGAAGGAAGGGTCCTTTTTGTAATAATGAAACGTTTTCGCAGCTAATAGTCACTTAAAAGAGGATTGCGGGTTGATTACACAAAAGCAGAGGGACTTTTATGCAAAATTAGCGACGGACGGGCTGAAACCCTATTTTCTTTATTATTAGGTAAAGATATCATGCGTGCGATTATTTCTTGAGCTTTTTTTTTTTAAACGGAGGCAAAAGCTTTGCTTTTTCATTAATTAAGAAGAAGATAGTTACTTGGTTAATTACAGAAAAACCGGGCGAAAACCGATACATCGAGGGTCAAACCCCACATACAGACTCAACAAGCCTACAAGGACACCGCAGATGGCACACCGCAGAGCCATCCTGCGAAACATCATGCGGACTACTCCTAAAATAAAAAAGCACCGGAGATGAAGGCACATACTAATGGCTAACCTCATGCCTTGAGGTCCCCATGCCGGAGGCAACACTTATTTGTTGGTTGACATTCTTGATGTTTGATGCATTGACAAGGTGGATCAACCCTTGTGTGATCGAAGGAACGGCAATGAGGGCTTTGACCAGCTCGGAGAATACATGTAAAGAGTCTTGACCCTCAGATGTTGAAGCACATCCCTTTGCAACGCCCCACACCTCATTGGAGGCAAAAGTGGCTAGGTTAAGCTCGGTGGCCACCTTGTCGAACAAGGCCATAGGCTTGACCGACGCATGCTGCCCTTCAGACTCCACAGCAGCAACAAACCCTGAAGGCACCAACCCAACCTTGTCGCCAATGTCAGTAACACCTTGGCTCCCATCTTTTGCTTGCGTCGGTCTATGCACGCCGGCGCCAAAGGAGCAAGAATTCTGCAAGGAAGCTGGGCTCAACTCATGCTTACCATCGGACACCTCTGCAAGCTCCAAAAGGTTTGTCGCACGTGCCAACCATAGGCACAACGAGTCCTCCAATTTGCGCAGCGGGCGGAGTGCTAACTCCACCAAGTTTTTCAACTCAGCGCCAGATGAGGCAAGCATATCATCATCAGACTTCACCACAGCATCATGATCAACACAACCTTCACTTGGAGCTTCAGAAATCCTTGGAGACTCATGAGCTTGGACATGTATTGGGCCCGCAACAACCGAAGCCCAAGAGCGCCCGGCTGAGGAAGGGCCAGGTGGAACTGGAGGAGCGCGCACACAACGGCGAACAGCTCCGACGGAGGAGCGACGCATAGGATAGTCCCTCTCACGGTGCCCGGAGCGAAGACAAGTGAGGCATCTAATTGGGTCGCGGCAGGAAGCGGCCTTGTGGTCCGGAGCGAAGCAACGAAAGCATCGACCACGAGTTCTCCTCTTGAACGTGTTGGCTTGCATAGACTTTGCATCATGGAAGGCTGAGGACACGGAAGATTTGCTGCGAGGCACATGACAATGGGAACGACGCCTTCGTCCCACATAAATCCAAGGATGGTCCTCTGGTTGTGCAACCACAGTATCCGTCGGACCACAAAGATAGCAGCGAGTAGACAACGCATCATCAGCACTAGAAGAGGAGACATCGACAATAGATGTTGTCGTCTTCGGTGGCGCCAGGTCCCCATTGCAAGAATCACCGTTGCCACGATCCGCATCAAAAACTTGGACACCCGTGCCTGCTAGAGAAGACCACGGCCCCGTATGAGCAGCTTTGACCTCATCAGAGCACCGGGGATGCTACATTGCAGCCGGGGGCGACCTTGGAGCTAGCTCCTCTTCATCGTCGTCGTCGTCGTCCTTACCAGCGGAGCTCCAGAGGGGCGGCGGTGTCACCACCGGAAGTACCAGATCGGGAGGATGTGGCACGCGGTGGAGCGGAGCATCGCTGGGGACGAGAGCTTGTGTGGCGGGTGACGGGGTTTGCCGGACCAAGGCAACGTCAGCGATGCACCTCGAACCAGCCCGAGCCACGGCCACCACATCGCCAGGCACAACGCCACGGCCCGACGGAGGCAGAGGGGGCACCGAGGAGACGGGATCCAGATCCGCCCGATCTGGATCGGGCGGGGGTAGGGGAGGACGGCGCGTAGATGGTGGAACCTGAGAAGCAGGGATCAGCGGCGGCGGCAGGCCGGAGGCAGCCGCGGCAAGGGAAGCGGGAGCGGAGGGCTGAAGCACTGAAGTGGCCACCGCTGCTGCCATCTTGGAAGGGAGCGAGCGTGAGGCCGCCCCAAGCCGCAGGCCCCCATTCTCTTTCCTAAACCTACTAGCTGGCGGCGGCAACGAGCGGGGAAGGCCGCGGAACGCCGGGAGGGTGGCCGGCGGGGCCGGGGTGGCCGCCGCCAATGAGGGCTGGTGGGGGCGCGCGGGGTCGGGAGAGCTAGCCGTTACAGCCATCTCTCGAGCTTTTTTATGTCTTCGTTTATCAGCTGGTTCCACCAATCTTGAATTGAATTGAAGGATGATTAACCACCCTAGCGTGGCTCTCTAGACTCCAGTCATCATCAAATTGAGTACTACTACTCCGTAAAGTATATTTTTATATTTTATATATTTAGTATTGTAAATTTTTATATATTTGGTTATAAAGTTGGTCAAACATAGGTTATGTTTGACTTTTTGAAAAATTAATACACCTTATATTTAGGAATGGAGGGAGTAGATAGGAGTGTTCAGTGGTTGCATTTGAGTTGAACTTGATTTCCTCCGTAACGGAGATAGCTGGCCTTGTACGACAGGAGGCGATCGAGTTCAGTCACATTTTATAAATGACACAAGTACACAAGTTTGGAGCTGGTTGATCGTGCTTCTGTGTCCTTCAAGCATGCGCGTCGGCACTATAATGTTGTAGCTCATGTCTTAGCTTTTTTTTTCTTTCTTTTTTCGAAAAAGGACTCCCCAGCCTCTGTATCAGAATGATGTATACGGCCGGTAATTGCCTTTGGCTCCTAGGTGCATATGCACCCATTGTCGAAATACACATTTCAAAAAGTTGAAAAATTCGGAACAAAAATCCCACGTGTATATCCGGTCATTTTATGTGCGTGCACAAGGTTTCGGTGAAAAACGACGTTTTTTGTGGGTTGTGTAAAAAAGACAATTCCGGATGCTTCATTCTAACTATTCACGAGGCATTTCTTTATCTTTTTTACACAAGCCACAAAAAAACTTCGTTTTTCACCGAAACCTTGTGCACGCACATAAAATGTCCGGATATACACGCGGAATTTTAGTTTCGAATTTTTCACCTTTTCGAAATGTGTATTTCTATAATAGGTGCATATGCACCTAGGAGCCAAAACACCGCTCTCGTATACGGCCACATTTATTAAAAAGTAAATGAGATTCAACAAGGTCTTAAAGTCTGGAAACAAAAAAGAACGGCTAGCTCACACAGAGCTTCAACGCCAATAACAAAATGCCCAACAAGGCAACAAGCCACAACCGGCTGGTAAAATAGAAGATAGGTAAACTAATCACCTATCCTATTACATGACCGCCATCCAAACCGGTTGAAGATATCCCGCGCTACCATCTCCCACCGGACAGATCCAGTAACCAAACGCTCCCTGGCCTCCGTCGGAGTGAGTAAGGAACACATACGGATCAGCGCAGTAGCCCGGAATAAAACCTGCAAAAAATGAATAGTTGTTGTTCTGTTAAAAGCCAAATCATTTCTGCAGTTCCAAATTGCCCATAACAACGCACATACTCCTACACGAATGTGTCTAGCTGTTTCGGACTCTATCCCAGCAAGCCACGTCCCGAATAACGTGTTGACCGAAGTCGGAGGAGTAATGTTAAAGGCAATTTGCACATAGCGCCACAACACTCTTGCCAACGGGCAGTCAAAAAAGAGGTGCTTGATAGTCTCGTCCCGATCACAGAAACTACACCTAGTAGAACCTGTCCAGTTGCGCTTAACCAAATTATCCTTTGTTAAAATTATTTGTTTATGGACGAACCACATAAACACTTTAATCTTAGCTAAGTCTAGTTTGAACTACGTGAGTCCTTGTATTTATTTTTCTGCTTCGGATTGCATCCAGAAGACCTTGTGTAATTTGGTTGCTTAAGTAATAAAGGCCGACGTTCCTCGAAAAAAAAAGTTTGGAGCTGGTTGATCTGAAAACAGAGGAAGCAGTGTTTTTCTAAAAGAAAGAGAGGAAACCGTGGTACCATTTTGGTTGTACTTGTGGTGCCTAAGTTCAGGTAACACATGGTTTAACGACGCCGTCCAGGCGGCCATGACTCATGAGTGTACTACCCAATGATCCGGTGCACCGCATCATGAGTGTACAATGGGTGCATTAGAGTTGAACTTGATTTCCTCCGTAACGGAGATAGCTGGCCTAGTACGACAGGGGCGATCGAGTTCGGTCACATTATAAATGCCACACGCACACAAGTTTATAGCTGGTTGAACCGAAAATAGAGGAAGCAGTGGTACCATCTTGGTTGTACCTCTGTGGTTGGCCTAAGTTCAGGTAACACATGGTTTAACGACGCCGTTCAAGCAGCCATGAGTGTAGTACTACTACCCAATGTTCCGGTGCACCGCATAATAATCTACTACAGTACTAGATCGGCCGGAGTGCACGGCCACGTACCACCCCCCGGCGCGACGATAGCTGTCCGGCCGGCCATGGCGGCGCACCCCCGCTTATAATCAACCAGCCTTTTCGTGCGACCGTGCATGCCCAAACCCACGCCCACCCAGGTACTCTGCTCTGCCTCTGCTCTACACGTCGGCCGAACCCAGCCCAACTTTCATTTCTTCTTCCACCCGCCAGAGAACACGTACCCTCTCAAGAACTCTGGTGCACCTCGCGTGGACGATGGGGGAGGTGGCGCCGGTGGGCGACGGCGACGGGGCGGCGATGAGGAGGTCGGTGAGGCGGCTGAGCCTGGGCGCGGCGTCCGAGGAGGAGAGGGCGGAGGCGGCCGGCGAGGTCGGGAGGCTGGCGCGGTCGGACGAGCGCACGAAGCGCGCGCTCCCGGAGCTCGGCGTCGTGCCGCCGCTCGTGTCCATGCTCGCGGACGCCGGGGCAGGCGCCGGTGCGCGTCTGGCCGCCGCGCGGGCGCTGCTCGAGCTCGCCAGAGGCACCCACAGGTCAGTCACTGTCTCCCAGCTCGCCGCCGCCGCGGCTGCTGCTGCTGCTCCTGTGAATTCTTGCCTTGCCGTGTCGTGTCCACTGTCCAGTATGACAGTATGATCGCCCCCCTGCCTATTGATCGTCTCCGTGCAAAATCTTCCGGTGAATTACATACAGGACAAGTTTTCGTGGCAAGAAATCACCGATCGGGCGGTGCATAATGATCATCTTTGCATGCGACATGAACACAGTTTTTTCAGATGCCATCTTCTTCTTTTTCCTTCTGTTCTGTCGTAAAAGTCCATGGATAGCCCGGACTTGACAAATTAGATGCCTGCAGTCAGTGTCGCCATGCACAATCGGTCGTCGGCCACGAGAATTCCTGATCATGCGCAGCATTTTCCTACTTTGCACATGCATACTATCAATTTATCGTTAGGCGAGGAGCCCGTGCCAACCCTTTGGCTCTTCTTCTTGTACACTAGCGTTGGATTAGTTGCGGTATGAGAGAATCGTATGTTGACTTTGAGAGGAAATGTCAGCACCCTATCCCGGCTCGCGGCTCCGCATACAAATAATTCAATTTTTTTATAGTACTCCCTCCGTCCGAAGATACTTGTCATCAAAATGGACAAAAATGGTTGTATCTAGAACTAAAATACATCTAGATACATCCACTTTTATTCATTTTGATGACAAGTATTTTCGGACTGAGGGAGTAGTTCGTTGGATGATGATTAGGCAGGCCAGACGTACAATGTTTGGCAGCAGGGTTGCTGCAATTTGACCCGTGACGCTGCATACCGAACTGTGCCAACAACCTATGCTATATTGCTATTCTCCTCCCCTTTTTCTCTTCTCCCTCCATGGAAAATCCTGCCTAACTATAGTAACCATGTGCTCCGTTTGGATAAAATATACTCCCTCCGTTCCTAAATATTTGTCTTTCTAGGCATTTCAAATGGACTACAACATACGAATGTATGTAGACTTATCTTAGAGTGTAGATTCACTCATTTTGCTCCGTATGTAGTCATTTGTTGAAATCTCTAGAAAGAGAAATATTTAGGAACGGAGGGAGTAGTATCAATCAGAGGCATAGAGGAAGTGGAGGTTAACGATGGAGACCCTGCACTGCGTTTTGCATGTACATCATCATCCACGCCCCCACAAACACCAACATCGTGCTCGAGCTGAGTGGCGAGACCGAAGTGCACGACACGACAGTGATCGCCAAGGGTTTTTTACTTTCAGTGAGACGTCTGAATAAATTCACCGAGACACAGTAATTTCAGCAGACACACACCTAAATGTTTACCTTTCAGTCAAAAATATTTCAGTTGTTCACGAAAATTCAAATGAATTTCTAAAATTTCTCTCTCTCTTTTTTATGTTGAATTTCATATCACTGCTCCAATCCTTTGACCCAAATGCAAAACGAAACCGCTGAAATTGAAATATTTCTGAACCCGAAACTCAAAAGTCAAGACCATGGCGCCAACTCGTCTGCCTAACGGAACCAAGACCACATGAATCCATACATGCCAGTTTTACTAATGCAATAAGAGATCCTGTTCTAGTAATGTTAATCTCTTTTTAAATACTGTGTTGTGTGATTGTGGCATGGTTGATCCTCTGAAGAAGCATCTTACTGTCACCTTTTGGTTTCAGAAACAAGGTGCACATAGTGAAGGCCGGCCTGCTCAAGAAGCTGCCGAAGCTCATGGACCTGTCAACAAGCCACGACCTCGCGCTGCTCCTCCTCTCCGTCTCCTCGCTGGCCAACACCGACTTCCCGCTCTCCACGGACGACCTCCTCCCGTTCCTCGTCGCAACGCTCACCGCCACCGACGTCCCGGCAGACACGAGGCTGGCATGCCTGGCCACGCTCCGCAACCTCTCCGCCAAGCTCGAGCACGTCCGGGCCGTGGTCACCAGCGGCGCCGTGCGCGCGCTCCTGGCGCCCTCCCTCCTGGAGCGTACCGAGGCGATAGCGGAGGCGGCGCTGGGCGTCCTGGCCGACGTGGCGGCGGCGAGCGCGGCGGGGAGACGGGAGATGGCGGAGGACGAGGAGGCGCCCAGGGCGCTGGTGGAGGCCATGGCGCGGCACGAGAGCGCGGGGTGCCAGGAGCACGCGACGTACCTGGTCATGGCGCTCGCGCACGGCGGCGGCGGCGGCGGCCGGGCGCTGCTGCGGCGGATGCGCCACCTCGGAGCCGTGCAGGCGCTCCTCGAGGTGTCGCTGCTCGGGAGCCCCCTCGCGCGGAGCAGGGCGGCCAAGATCCTGCAGTGGTTCAAGGACGACGGGCAGGACAGGATCAGGGCGCACTCCGGGCCACGCATGGAAGCATGCCATGGCAACGACGGCGGTGCCGACGGGACAACGAAGGCTTGCCGGAGCGCCGTGGACAGGATAGTGAAGCAGAGCCTGGACATGAACATGAGGTCCATCATGCGGCGAGCCACGGCGTCCGTGGACATGACCAACGCCAAGCAGCTGGTGGCCAGCTCCAGCTCCAAGAGCTTGCCTTGCTGAACAATGTGCAGAGTGCTCAATTCTCCTTGTATGTTTCTTTTCTAGTTTGTCAAAATTTGCCACCGATTTTCATCTTAGCGTGTAAATTCAGATAGCTACTCCCTCCGTTCCTAAATACAAGTATTTTTAGAGATTTTTATATGCATTTTAGAGTGTAGATTTCACTCATTCTGCTCCTTATCTAGTCCATATTAGAATCTCTAAAAATACTTATATTTAGAAACAGAGGGAGTACACATATCATCTACGCGGGATCGCCCTTTCGCCGGTGTTCACAAGTTTATAGCAAACACGCAGACTCTAGAAGGCTTCAGCGAGAGCAAAGAAGTGTTCTTCATTGATGATAAATTGTGTGAAAGTGTTTTCGTTACAGGAAACATATGAACTTTCCTCTAACAACGAATAGTATATGGTAGGTACTCTCGGGTCTCAGCTTCTGCCAGCGGCGAGCCTTTGCTGTTGCAGGTGCTGCTGATCGCGCTGCGACTGGAGCGCGTTCGCCTTCTCCTTGATCTCCTGGAAGGCCCGCATTGTGTCTCCGTCGAACCCACCCGCAAACTGCGCGAAGCAATAGAATTGAGCATCATGTCCAACTAGGTGGATACCTGGTGAGTGGGGAAATGGAGGATTTTTGGTGTACCTGGTGTACTCTGAAGGCGAACCGGACTCCCTGGAGCATGAGCTCTTCTTCGTCGGGGCCGCCCTGCGTGGCCTCGAGCTCGGAGGAAACCCTTCTCAGATACTTCCTTGCTAACTTCACTGACTGTATTTTTATCTGCAGCATCAACACTCAACTTGTCACCGGAATGCCATTTTGTTCTAAGAAACTAGTGGTGACTGCCACTTGCAGATTATCAACAGACACAAACCCATGCTCAGTTTACAGGGTTTATTTGTTCAGTTAATTTGCAGACCAGTTATGTACTGTCCACGAAAATAAAAAAAAATCTGCCCCTTAGTTGCAGATCAGGTATCATTGCCTAGTTTAAGAGCAGAACTCCAATGGAGACAATGCACATGTAGCAGGTACGTAAAGGACATTTTTCAGGAAGTTTATGAATGAGAATATTAGCCTAGTAGCAGCAGCTTTGACAAATGAACAGATATTGGGTACACTTGCACATAGCCAGGATCAACTCAATATATTCTACCCTACTGAAAATCCATCTGCTACATAAAGAACTATCTAGTATCTAGGAGCAATAGTTAGATGGCTTAATTTCCTCTGACGGTTGTAAATAAGGTAAAAGAATCTAGCACCAATACGATCAGTGTGTTCAGATTAGCGTCTTACTTTCAGAAGAGAGTACTATTATTATTTGCCACTAGTTCCTGCGAAAAACAAAAAACATATTCACTACATTCGAACCACCGGCACAAGGCATAGCATTCTCAATACGCCGCAATCAGCAGCTTGTTGGTGCCAAGACCATGTGCCATATAGCTAATATTATTCAAATGATTGATCCATATTGGTACCTTCCTACCTAGTGCATCATTCTATACTGGGGCTAGGTTCTAACAAGAAATTATGCTTGTTCGAATGATTGATCTGTTTGTCTGTATGTCATGTGCTAGTACTAGATAACTGAATTTACCTGACTGACAATTCCAGTGTCCTGCATCCACTCCCATGGGATCTGGTATCCGCGGTACCGGTTCATGGCGCCGTCGCGAACACGAGACAGGCTGTACACTCCGTGCTCCAACCTGCCAACAACCATGAACGATCAATGAGCACGGCTTACTTCGTTGGTTGGTTCGTTGGTTGCTCACAGCCTCACAGGTATAAGAAGATACAGGACAGGACAGTAGCAGGATGGCTTACTTCTCAAAGAGGGCCTGCATCTTCTTGAGAGCAGAAGCGCAGGGCTGCCGAGGATCGTCGCAGAACGCCGCCGCCTCGGCCTCAACCTTCTTGAGGTCGCGGTAGCCGAACGCCGCCTCCCGGAGCGCGTCCGCCTTCTGCTCCGGCCAGTCGAAGTGCTTGAGCACCGCCCGTTCATCCACCTGAAATTCATAAGTGCATCAGTCACCCAGTCCTTTACAAGAAGCAGATTTGTGCCACCGGCGAGCTTAAGTGGAACGTACGAGGCGGGAGAGCTCGACGTCGAGCCACTTGACGAAGGTGACGACGTCGTCGATGTCGGCGAACGCGGCGCCCTCCACCTCCTTGATGAGGAAGCGGATGAAGTCGCCCTGCCTCTCCACGTCCGACCTGATCTGCAACCACACGCATCAAACAGTTCGTCAGGTTTAATCAATCATCCCTCCCATCAATCCAAACATAATCAAGATTTCCCATTAATCCAAGCATAATCAAGAGTGATAGTCTAAAAAAGCATGATCAAGAACTTTTAGGCGAGCAGTAGCACATGGTTTGATTTCAAACTCTCCTCGCGCGGCTCTCAAGAGGAAATGGCGCGAAGCAACGGTCAAGGTTTGCTCCAACGGCTAGTAGACGGACAGGTCCACGAGGCTGCGCCGCTGCTGACCGCTCCCCTCCAGCAGTGCCACGCCACCACCCCTACCGGTAACAATTTTTGAAAAAAGAAGAAGAAAGTCTCTCTCTGGTCAGCGTGCTCCGCGGGCCCTACGAGCCAGAGCAACTTTGGATCCTTTGCCATGCCCCGGATCCCCTGCAACCAATGCCGCCATTGTTTTTTCCTCTTCTTTTTTTTGTTCCCAACCGAATTGTCCTATCCTAATCGGCTAATCCTACTGAGTTGAGCTCCTCCAAAAATCCAAGAGAAAGAAAGAGAGGCACGCGTGCGTGAGATTCTCCATGGAATGCGGGGTGGCGAGCTCGAGAAAGATGAACAGGGGAAAAGGCCCCTGTTTATGTCTTTCACCTGTATTTATCTGTATGTTGTTCAGCTGTTGGTGGGCGCCTGTGAGCGTGCACAGTTCGCGCCCCAAAAGAGGATCGCTTTCTGGTGCTGCGTTCTTGTTCGGCACCGCGTGCAAAGCAACCACTCTCATCGGCGATTGATTGATTTGATTCACCCATCCGACTACCACTTGGCCGCTACTCCGCGTCGGCTTTCGCGAAAGCCATTTTCCGGTTTCAGATTTTGTCTAACGCGACGACGATGATTCGGAGGAAAATGGAAGTAAACGGGAACGAAATGGAAATGCGGGATTGTTTACTTACCGCGATGAGGTGGGAGGAGCGGTTCTCGATCTCGCCGATCATGTCGCGGGCGTTCGCGGCGCCGGAGCCGCCGGTGCCGCCGGCCTCGGGGCACGCGCCGCAGTCCCTCTTGGAGTCCCGCCGCATCAGCGAGTGGTAGAACTCCACCACCTCCGGGACGCGCCGCACGCACGGGCCAGAGGGGGGCGGCGGGGGTGGCGGGGGTGGGGGCGCCGGCGCGGCGCCGCTTGAGGTCGACGGCGACGAGCTCGCGCTCCGGGTTCCTCGCGCTGGCATTGACGGTGGGGGAGGGGGTGGCGGTGGCGGGGGTATCGGGGGCAGCTTCGAGAGCTCCGGCTTGCGGCCCGTGGATGCCGCCGTGTCGGACGAGCAGGACGGCGTCGATGAGCCGGACGAGGAGGAGTTGGCCGGCGAGGCGCGGGACGAGCCGGAGAGGTAGGACTTGGGCTTGGCGTGTGCCGGCATTGGCGGCGGCGGAGGTGGTGGTGGTGGAGGAGGACGAACGGGCTTGCTCGCTGGCTTGGCCGCCGTGTCGCCTCCTCGCGCCTTGGTGGAGCCGTCCGACGACGAGCAATCGTCGGCGCCGCCACGCTGCGGCCTCGCCATCTCCGCCATCCGCCTCTCCATCTCGGCAATCCTCTGCTCTTTACTGGAGACACTCGCCACGGCGGCGTCGAGCTCGGCGCGCAGGCGGGCGTTCTCGGCCTGGAGCCTCGACATGGCATCCCGGCAACGACCGAGCTCGCTGCTCTTGGCGGCGAGCTCGGTCTCGAGAAAGGGCACGATGACGACGGTCTCCTTGAGGATCTTGTGCTCGAGCAGCTCGGTGCGCAGGCGGGACTCGCGCTCCTGCAGGTCCTCGACGAGGCGGGCGAGCTCGGCGGCGTCGGGCGCCGTGGCCGCGCGCGCCGGCTGCACCTGCGCGGAGGAGCGCGGGAAGTAGACCCCGAAGGAGCGCGCGAAGGAGGAGCCGCCGCCGCCGCCCTTGCCCCCGGAGCCGGGCGGCGCGGGCGAGCACTGGCCCGAGGGCCGGCGGGCCGGCGTCGGCGTCTGCGGCCGCGCCGCCGCCGCCGGGACGGGAGGAGGCGCCGGCGCCGGCGCCTTGCGGGAGGAGGTGGTGGAGGAGGTCTTGGGCGTGGCCGGGCTGCGCTGGAAGCCCATGGCCGCCTTGACTCTGCCGGCCACCATTGGTGCGGTCCGGTCCGGCCGTGGAGGAGTGCGGAATGGGCAGCTAGGATTGCGCCGCGGACATGCTCCTCCTCGCGCTGTGCTGCTTGCTCGCTTCACTCCGTGGCCGTGCGAGCTTCTTCTGGTTGGCAGGTGAGTGGCGAGGTGGGGTGCTGGAGCTCGAGGAGGAGGAGGGAGGTGGGCGCGGCGTCCGAGGAACGGTCTCTGGGGTGGGGAAGCTCTGGCTGGGTTGGTCTGAGCGTCGGGGAGTGAGAGTGAGGTGGCCGGTGTGGGCGGTAAAATAGTCGAGCTGGTCGGGGAGTGCGGCGGTGAGGTGGTGGAATGTGAACGTTGGAGCGGTCCGATGCACGATCCGAATCTGGAACTATCTATGCTACACATCTTGACCTTTTTCGCTTTGCATATCCCGTTTCTCCTCCTCAACAGCTCTTTGGGGTGTGGATTACTCTATAATTATCATCGGTTGATCGGTCGCGGCAGACAGAAAAGTGTGGAGTTTATCTGCTTTACTGCCGAGTAGTGCCTTTTTTCTGTTGCTTCTGGTGAGTGTCGCGGAGTGCAACTGAACTCTACTACTACAACTAGAAGAAAAAAATGGCTCGGATTTGAAATGGATTTGACCCCGGACCCGTTGCTGCTGCTTCATTGATGATCCTCCATCCACAAGACGACGACATCCGGAGTCTTGTCCCGGTTATTTACTACTCCTACTAGTACGTGCGTGCGTGAGTGTGAGTGTGCGTGTGCTTCACATCACATTAAACGCTTGAATCTTGAGAAATCTTTGCACAACGCAGGACATTAACACAGAGTGGTAAATCCCTGGAACGAACGGAGGATGCGAATGCGACGGTTGGCGAGTGGTGTGTGCATCTGCCCAGGGCCATGCATTAACATGTGTACAAATGACAATGATGCGCCGCATGCGTTCGTGCGTGCAGTGGCTGCTGGTGCGTGGTACGTTACCATGGCTAATCACCACTGCCGCGATCCGGCGAAATCCGGACGACAGCGACTCTTGCATCCTTTTTGGCATCTCCGGCCTGCCCGTCCTCGCCTGCCTTGTTGGTATTTCGCTTGTCCGTACGTATGTCTGTGCAACGGGACAGCGGTGCCTTTCTTCACCGTGGCGGCCCCCGCGTGTCAGCGTCGGTGGGCTCGGCGTGCCACCGCGCCGACGTGGACCACGCGCCCGTTGACGTCTTGCACTCTCGGCCCTGGAGCATGGAGAGAGCTTCTCGCGGTTTGGAGCGTGCGAGTGGGTGACGGAATTGGGCCTTTGCCGTGGCCACTCTCGGCCCTCGAGCATGGAGGGAGCTTCTCGTGTGAAAAACTAGGGAGTACAAAACTGGCCATTTGAGCAAAAATGCACAAAATTACCCTATATTTAAAATATTTCACAAAATGACCCTACCCACATGACTTCTGCGCCCGGGACACCATGTTGGATTACATAACCCCGCGGTCAAAGACGCCATACTAGTAGCTGGTCACTGCCACGTTGGCAGGGTCTGGTGGCATGGCTCCCCAGTCCAGGGTGCCATGGTGTGAAGAATGACGCTCCGGCCAGGCCGTCATGCCCCTTGCATCAACAAAACATAGTGACCCCTCTGTTCCCCTCC
>LR738709.1:705328719-705478264 GCA_902687465.1 Secale cereale | reverse complement strand
CCCCTCCCCCCAAAACTCGACGTGGCAGGTCAGCGCGGTCCTATGGCGCCCTTGACCGGGCGTCGTTCTGTTTAGCATGGCGCCCTGGATGCGGGCGTCAATGCTTGTAGGGCCATTTTGTGAAATATTTTGAAAACATGTTTATTTTGTGCTGAACTTTGATCAAAGGATCAATTTTGTCATTTTTCACACTTCTCGCTTTTTGGAGCGTGCGAGTGGGTGACGGAGTTGGGCCACTCTTTCAAAAAAGCAGCGCCGCGGGTCGAGCACGGGTCGTCGGAGTAATGGCAACGGAACGAGACCGTCGACGACATAAATGCTTGTAGCTGCTACCGGCCGTTGCTACCGTCACCGGCGCTCCAGCCTTTCCGTTTCTGGAGCGGTGGATGGGCGACGCTCTCCTCCTCCTCTCCCGGCGCCGATCGATTTCATTCTCTCTCACGTGACAAGGATCCTCGGTCGACTCCGGTTTCAAATTTCGACGTATACGTACGTATGTACGTGCGCATTGGTGTACTCCAGCAGAGATGTACACGCTCCGTACCATAGCAGAGCAGGAACGTGCGTGCTCTAGATGATAACCATGATACGTACGGTACGCGGCAGGAAGGGCCGGCCTGGCCATCATCTCGGCTCCACGGCGGTTGGCCGGGTAATCGGGCGTTGGTGGTAGCCGTTGCGAGCGATGATTACCGGCGGACGTCGCCGGCGGCCGGGCACAGACATCAAGAGTAGTGCGTTTCAAGCTCAGAGTAGTGCCCGGCCGGCAGGGACGGAGCTCCCGTCTAGCCGCTGGGGTCAATTGACACCAGTGATGTTCACCTTTTTCAGCTAATACGTTTAATAAATAATGAGCGTGACCCCACTCCCAAAAATCAATTGACCCCAACCCAATAGCTAATCCCAAAGTCTCGAACCGTAACCAGCCTATACAGGCCAGCACGCAAGGGCAACGCCCATTGGCCCGATGGACACATGGGCACGCCTGTACGTATACTGCTGTGTAGGCAAGTAACCTCTTTTCCTCTTTGTCCATTCGCCTTGTGTACAACCCACGCCTCCTTTCCTCTTCGTCTTTTCGCCTCCTCATTCATCTGGTCTAGATCCCTAATTCTCTACAGTAACCTGAAATCTTTTCTTCTGGTGAATGGTGATGATGCCGGCCGGCTGTCCGCCACAACATAATCACTAATCTACCAAGTCTTGGTTTGCCCTCCTCTTTGGCCCTTCATTGTCGCTGCGGCTCTGCCTTTATTTTTGTTATTATATTTAAAAAAAATGGAATATCCCAGCACACTAAGAATCCTAAGAAGCAAGATTAGATCAGAAGAAAATATTTAACTAGAGGACCTTATAGGGCAAAGGAAGGCTTTATATATTCTTAGAAGACCATTGCTGGATTCGAACGAAGATTCAGTCCAGATTGGTTTAAAGATTATCGTTGGCTAGAGTAGAGTGATAAAGTACATACATAAGGTATACTCATTTAGTAACATCTTACTTTTCCTTTGGTATGTCAACTTCTAAAGTTGGTGCTAATTTTGCCGGTTGCCACGGTGTCAGTACAGAGATGCTTGTCAATAATGAATATTGTCAAGAGTGTTTTGCGTAACAAAATGAGTGATGAGTTCATGAGTGATTGCTCGGTTTGCTATGTGGAGAAAGACATCTTTTCGACCATTACGAATGATGCCGTAATTTATCTAAGATGACAGATCGAGAAGGGAAGTTATAAAATGGGAGTCACATCGCTTCATATTATTGCGTATGAAATTTATTTTATCTTTTCTGCATTGTTGTTAATATAATATGTTTCTCTTCTTCATCATTTTCACGAAGTTACCAAGTAATGCTCAGAAGTCGTCCTTTTGTTCTGTAATATGTAAATAAATAGTTTATGACTTCGCTTAGCTAGAACTTGGTATGACAATCTTTTAAATATAATAACATTTAAATCATTGGCATTGCATGTTTTTATTTTGTTATTGTCCATGTTATTTATAATGTGTTGTTGTAGTTTGTGTTGTAGTGGTCATGTGTTGACACCAGTGCCCATTTTTTCTAGCTTCGTCCCTGCCGGCCGGGCTCCACGGCTCCACCACCCCACGGCCGCCGGCCGGGATCGGTGCAGCTCGGTGCGCCACGCGCGTCCCCACATGAGACACATGTTCATGTTCCTCGCAAAAAAAAAAAGAGACACATGTTCATGCCATGTCATCGATGGATGGATGTTTACCGGAGGTTCGTTGGTGCGAGCGGGGCGTCGTTAATCAACCGTCGGGGGAAAGCAGTGGCATCGACGCAAAGGAAGGATCCCACCCGACGTCCGAGGCATGGACCATGCCGGCCGTGCATGGTACGTACTACAGTACTGGTACGTGGTATCGCCGCGCAGCGAAATCATTGGCCGCCGGCCCGGCGTTGGTGTCACGGCGCAGGAGCTACGAGGTTGTTTCCATCGGCCAGCCGGCCGGACGGACGGACGGAGCCCCACAGGTTGGTGAGACCAATCAGTCACGCCGCATGCCGTCTAGCGTGCTCGCTACTTGAAGCAACCACGAGATTAATTGCTTGTCTGGTGTGTGGTATTTTGTCTTCATTCCAAAAAAAATTCTCTCTTTGGCGAGTGGTCTTCATTCGAACCGGCCGATGGTAAATAGCCAGTGCACTGCAGATCAGCCTGGCAATGGGATCACTCACACGGGCATTGGACTCCCATCCCCGCGACAGCCTTTTCGTACTCGTTCCCGTCCTCATATCTGTCTTCGGGGATAAAATTAGGTAATAGCACCGGGAGTCCTGGAACTTGTCCTGGATGTGATGATCTAGTCCAAAACTTGCAAAAGCCAACTATTGCATCCCACAACTTGCAGCCAATGTGCAAATCTAGTCCTAGCCAATCAGACAACGCCAAGTGGAGCCTAGTCAGCAGAGCTGGTCAGCGCAACACATTTTGCAAGTACCCCCCTGGCATATTCACTAATCAACCCGCACTTCAGCGCACTTTTCACTTGAATTTATTGGGTGTCCCTCCCCTCGCCCAATCATTCGTCACCCTCTCCCCCCTGTCCGTGACCGGCCGACAGGCCGTGCTGGCTGCGCTCGCTTGAGCAATGGCGTCGTCGTTGGACTTCACCGGCGGTGTGTGATAACCCTCAACCGTAAGGGATCGAGATAGTCTTCGCGGGTAAGAATAACCCAATTTATAGATTCGACACACGGGGAGCCAAAGAGTATTTATAAGCTTTGACAGTTGAGTTGTCAATTCAACCGCACCTGAAATATACTTACTTGCAACAAAAGATAAGTGGTAACGATGATATGATAGTGATGGTGGTGACAGTAAAAGTAAACAGCAAAAGTAGCAACTAATAACCAGCAGGATTGAAATACTGTAGGCTAGGGAGATGGATGGTTGGGCGCTGCATGGATGAAATACATCATGAATTTAACTTGGGGCAAGGCACACAGAAAAGTAATGATCATCTAGGCAAATATCAAACATTAGGCATGTATCCCATAGATAGTTGTACATGCTTGTAATAAGAACTTGCACAACATCTTTTGTCCTACCATCCCGCTACGAACGGGGCCAAAAGGAACTTATGGAGATTAAGGTACTCCTGTCAAAGAGCACCGGAACAAAGCAATAAACTCAATGGATACATGGAATCCTCAAATTATGGACCATCCCCTTTGGTGTCCCAAGCTGTCACTTTTGGGATCGCCGGTTCCGGACCATAATAGGTGCAATCAACTCATAGATAGGATCAAGAACACAAATATATTCATGCAAACACATAGGGTTCAGATTTGAAATCATGGCACTCGGGCCCTAAGTGACAAGCATTAAGAGCAACAAGTTGAAGCAAAGATGATAAACACCAAAGTAGATGATAGGCAACATGCCCCCAACAATCTGATAAACTATTACATGATCTAACTCATCCAATCCCTACCATCCCCTTTGCCTACAGCAGGGAATTACTCACACATGGAAGGAGAAGTCATGGAGGGAGAATGGAGTGGTGATGATGATGACGATGGCGACGATTGATGGCTTCTCGCCCCTCGTTGGTTACCCCAAGTGGAAGGTTTGAGATGCAGTGTAGCGGAAGTTTTCCCTTGGCAAAGATACCAAGGATCGATTTCCCCTGAGACTCCTAGTTTCAACAAGAAGGTGTCAACTGCTAACGGCGCCAGATATTAGCAATCAACGTGGATCTGCACACAGATACAAATAACTTTGCTCCCAACGAGTACAGAGAGGTTGTCAATCCCTCCGGCCTTGTCGTTTACAAAGGATCAAACGCAAGTGATAATAGTGATAGGTATTGCTGCAAATAGTAAGTAAAAGCAGAAAGTAAATAGCGGATGTGATCAGTGATGGTAATATGGACCGGGGTCCCATGATGTTCACTAGTGATGTCTCTCTCCCAAAAGACGATAAAACAGCTATGTGAGGTAAACGAATTACAGCTGGGCAATTGACAGAATTATGTGCGCAAACCAATGCTAACTATGTTGCAAGAAAGGTAGAGGTTCAAAGCATGGGCGGTATGCCAAAGCAAGTAGACCGAAATCCATCTGCATCTACTACTAATCATCCACCTTGAGATATCTATCCAGAACATCTCGCTGGTATTAAGTTGCGAGTCCCACCCATAGTGTAAACTCAAAGCAACAGACAACTGCATTAAAAGAACTTTGCGTAAAGTAAACAATCCTTGCACCCGCGGGCACAAGCACCGTTGTTTTCCCCCTTGTGGCAACAACACATCCCCTAGACTCATGTTTCTGTCACTCAAGCTAGTCATCGAGGGGCATGAACCCACAATCAAGCATAACGTTCCCTCTTGGAGTCACTACCTACTACTTGGCCAAAGCAATAAATAGCAACGGAGAACATGCAAGAATTACTTACGAACATAAAAATAAAAGAGGTAAATCAAATATATTACTCAAACACAATCTGAACATAATCTCACAATCCATCGGATCCCAGCAAACTCAACATAGCAACAGCATAAGGATTACATATGTGCCACGATCATGTAGGGCAGCTCACGAGGTCTAATTAGTGAAGCACAAGAAGGGGAGGAGAACATCACATAGCTACTGGTCATGGACCCATGGTCCAAGGGAGACTACTCACAACTCATCCGGGAGGCGTCCATGGTGGTGGAGAGGCTCCCGGTGGTGATCCTCCCCTCCGGCAGGGTGCCGGGAAGAGTTCTCCTGGTGCTCCCGATCTTGGAAGCGCGGCGGCGGCGGAACAGAGATGAGATCGCAAAAAAGGGTTCCCGTCTCGAGGGTTTCGGGACGCGTGTTAAATATATGCCAAAGGGGGGCATCAGCGGAGGCCTGGGGGGCCCAGGCACCCCCCCGGCGTGGCCAGGAGGGGGGCCGCACCACCAGGGCGCCTGGAGCCCTGGTGGCCCCCCTCCGGCCCTACTTCGGCTGCCGGGAAGCTTCTGGAACGCTGATTTTTTATATAATTTTTCCGGGATTTTTCTGGCAGTTTTCGTAATGGGAAAACCTGAAATACAAAAACAGCAGAAAACAGAAACTGGCACTGGGGTGCACTGAGTTAATAGGTTAGTCCAAATATGATCAAAAGTGTATGGAAGTGTATAAATTTCATAACAATATCACCCAAAAGAGGCATGGAGCAAGCAGAAATTATAGATACGTTTTGGACGTATCAATGATCTCCCCTCTCCGGGGGCCAAATCAGCCTCCAGATTAGCCCTCCCGAAGAAGAACAGAGGGTGGCGGCGGCTCCGCGACGGAAACTGGAAAAATGACTTCTGTTCTAGGGTTTTCTCGTCACGGGAATAAATACGAGCCAAGGTAGGGCACCAGAGGGGGGAGGACCCTCCCAGGCGGCCTCTCGGCGCGGCCAGGGGTGGGGCCGCGCCAGCAGGGCGCCTGGGGCCCCCCTGGCTGCCCTCTGGCCCCACTTCTGGCACAGTGGCCCTTTGGGTGCGTGGATTTTCTGTGTTTTTTCTTGGAATTTTCCGAGACACCTAAAAATCCATTTTCCTGCACACAATAAAACCATACAGGCAGCTCTGCTGAAAACAGCGTCAGTCCGGGTTAGTTTAGTTCAAATCATGCATGAATGAGGGCAAAACAATAGCAAAAGTGTTTGGAAAAGTAGATACGTTTGAGACGTATCAACTCCCCCAAGCTTAGCATATTGCTTGTCCTCAAGCAATTCAGTTCAACGAACTGGACGCGACAAAGAAAACTTTGACAAACTCTTTTGCTTCATTAGATGTATATAAGCATGTACTACGAAAAGAGTCTAGCAAGTATTGAAACAATGCTATGAGGACAATGCACGAAGCAATCCTTCTTTCAAGTGACCAATCACAAATAATTAAAAGTAAATAATATGCTACTGAAAATCAAGATAAGATTACATTGCACATAGCTTGAGCATAGTAGAGTGGTATCTCGCTAGCCTCCGTGAGTGAAGCAAAACATAAATGCAGAAACTCCTCCAGAGTTTTAAAGGAGACTAGAACTAAGAATTTCAGAATAAATAATACCACAAGCATGCAGAAGACAATGTAATACTTTGGGATAATGCACATTACACTCAGAATGACAATTATGCTCTCCTAGTTGGTGCTTTGAAGAAAGAAGGTGAAGACTCTCGAACCGTGGAATTTGATGGCGAGGTTGAAAACCCGTGGTTGGAAGCAAAGACTAAACATGTACCAGAGCTCTTGGTTTTGAAAACAGAGGTAAAAATGATTTTGGGAGGTGCATATTTCGTCAACGAATGCTAGTACACAACCCAATCACTTCTTATGCTAGACATGTTTCAAGGAACGGCTCCCAAGATGGGGACGATCACATCCCCTTAATCTCCTTTGTTTATCACTACCAAATTTTTCTGATTTCTCATAAACAAAGCGTGAAGGAGGATTTGTTGGTTGTGATTATCTTTTGTGAGCTGGGCGCACTCATGCCAGTCCCTCCTCGTATTAGGGGTTTGCAGATTAGACATGCAATCCCGGGATAAAACATGTCCAACATAAGTAGATCATGAATTACCTACTACTTCCTCATGAGCTAAAACAGAGGCACAAAACAGGAGTAAATTTGAATAATTTCGAGATGGTACAAGAAAGTCTTCGTTAGGATGGCCGGTAAATACCGCATAGGAAGGTATGGTGGACTCATATGAAATAACTGGTTTGAAAGGATTTGGATGCACGAGCAGAATTCCGCTTAGTGCGAGCGAAGGCTAGCAAGAGACTGGGAAGCGACCAACTAGAGAGCAATAACGGTCATAATCATGCAGAGCGACAAAGCAACATTGAATTGGGCATGAAAGTGATATAGCTATTCTGAAACTCAAAGATCATCAAGGCAAAGCAGACCTTTTAGTCTTAAACATGTGTAGACATGTGCCAAGTCAATCCAAGAATTCTCCAAAGGGAAATACCACCTTAGTATACCAAACCATGAACAATGCAATGCATGTAAATCATTTTAATAACACATTATATACTCTAGCTATTTGAGATTAGCCACAAGGAAAGCATGAACCACTGGGAAAGCATTGTAAACATAGCACTATGTCGCTACAAGCTGGTCTCTAGATCATAAGTACAGGCATATGTACAAAAGTAGAAACAAGAAGAGTTCATACCGGTTTTCCTTGTTGCTTCCCTTCCGTCGATCTTCGTCATTACTGCCTTGTCACTTGCACGATCGAACGTAGGAAATATAATTAAATGCCATCACGGACTCGAGCTGAACTCTGAAAACAAAGCAAACTAAAGAGAGAAAGGAAATCTTTTTGGGTTTTTTCAAAGGTTGAACGGAAGCAAAAGAAAGAGAAAATCTTTTTGTTGTTTTTGCAAAGAAAGAACAAAGAAGAACGGGCAAAAACTTCGAAAAGATCAAAGCGAACAAAAATAAAACGGATAATACAATGGAAAAGTGAGAAGGGCACGTACTCCCCCAAGCTTAGGCTTTTGTCCTAAGTTGGTAGTAGCTACTGCCCCCAGGAGCCTCCTGCTCCGGGGTGGTACTGGTGAGTCCAAGGGTCGTATAAGGATTCCGGCGCGTACACCGAAGTCCTCGGATCCTCCCACGAAGAAGGGTCCGCACTCCAAGCAGAGGAAGACCCTTCACCAAGCTGGGTGACGGTCTCCCCTTGAAAAGGTGGTAACTCACCGTGCTCCTCCTCGTCGGGCACAACCCCCTCCATGGGGTTATGAAACTGATGCTGGACCATGAACTCATCGAACTGGATAACATCAAAGGACCATCCGTTCCTGCGAGAAAAATCAAACAAAAGAGGTGCAGGTAGACGGATCTTGCGTTCCGCGGTAGTTCCGAAACGCAAGATATAAACAAGGTTACCAAACTCAGAAGTCATGGTAACAAACTTATGCCTTTTCATAGCAGCAAGATCAAAACTTAAATAAGTAAAAGGCTTATCATCAGGGTGTGGGGTGCCTTTAAGATACTCTAAGATAAGTGTGGCATAAACACCACCAAATAAATCTCCCCTGTTACCGTTCATAGCAAGGCGTCGAGCAATTAAGGCACCCACATTATAATCAAACCTCCCTGAGAGGGCGGTTGCCAGGATAGCAATATCCGGCACAGAAATGTTGCTCGTGTTGTCACGAGCTAACACCCCTCTAGCAACATAATACGCAAAATACCTGAGGTGAGGGAATAAGATGCTGGAGATTTTTGACCGATGAATATCCCTCGTATCCATGCCGCAGAGAGAGTTGAAGACGGTTCTCAGCTCGGAGGGCTGAGAGGTCATCTTCGCTGTCCGCCCAACGTTTGGCACACCTATTATTTCACAAAACTTTTCCAAGGGCATGGTCAAAAGATTATTGTAAATTTTAAACTCAATAGAACCAGTATCAAGGTTATATCTAAAACTGTTAATGAAACCGGAGGTGAGTTTTTGATACTGAACAACACGGCACGTGACGAGCCGTGTCATACCTGCATTAGCACAAAGGTTATAAAACTCATCCTTAATTCCCGCAGCTTCAAGGAATTCATCACATGGGAACATCATCGCACGTGCTGGATTTGTGTCTTCCAACAACTCTAGGGGCACATGATCTTCATTATAGCTCACCCTAGCAGTCGAGGGTGAAGCTGCGGCTCTAGTAACTCGATCGGAGCGCGCGGGCTTCTTCTTCTCAAGCCACCCCTTTGCCCTTCCTAACAAACTCATTTCTGAAATTTTTGGCAAATTACAAAAACAAGGATTTAAACAAAGTGGGTTAAGGCAAACTACTCAACTCACTTACCTAAGGCATAAACTTGCATCAAAACTTGGAAAATAAATTTCTACACATGCATGCAAGCTCATCTACACAGCACCAAGAACTACTAAATACTCACAAATGAAGCCACCAACCAAAAATCTAATTGGAGGGGTGGAGGAGTTACATACCAGGGAGTATTTGTTCAAAATCTCAGCTCGAATGATAGGCTGTAGAGAGAGATCAAAAATTGCCTCCAAGAACAGCAAGAACGCGAGAACATGTGCAGAACTCGTGTTTTTGGAGAGAAAGAGAGAGAGAGAGAGGAAGAAGACTCACCTGGAGGCGGGACCTGTGGGCCCCAGGCGCCCTATGGGCGCGGCCAGGGGGCAGGCCGCGCCAGCTGGCCGCCTGGGCCACTGGTGGCCCCCCCTGGTCAGCCCCGGGTGCCTCTGGGTCACTCCCGGCATGGAAATTTTAATTTTTATTTTTTTGGAATTTTTCTGAAAACTTCACTGTTGAATTTTTTTCGAAGTTCAAAAAGCTTCAAAACTTTCTGAAAACTTAAAGCAGTGATTAGTATTGTGAAGCTTCAAAAACATAAACACTTGGTACAGCAAAGAGAACAAAAGCTAAAACAAATGAAAACATAACAAGCTCAACTTTTTACCTATATAAAACATGCTCACTAGTAAGGTTGATCAAGTCTTACCAACAAACCGGCGATATATAGAGCAAAAAGTCCCACCTCTTACGAAGTGATCATTGCACCTTTACTTTAATGGACATTGTCCCCACCATAATAGTTTTGTATTTGTGGTGCACATGTAGTGGACAGTCCCATTCTCCAATCTTCACGGTCTCGATATTTTCTATAGAGTTGAGGCCAAGCCTCTTGTCGGTCTTCTTTGGAAAATACACCGTGTGTTCTTTATCATTCACATTGAAGGTAACCTTTCCTTTATTGCAATCAATAACAGCACCTGCGGTGTTAAGAAAAGGTCTACCAAGAATAATGGACATGCTCCCATCCTCGGGCATGTCAAGCACGACAAAATCAGTAAGGATCAAACAATTAGCAACTTCTACGGGAACATCCTCACAAATACCTATCGGGACGGCGGTTGACTTGTCAGCCATCTGAAGAGAGATATCTGTAGGGATTAGCTTCTCTAAACAAAGCCTCTTGTAAAGAGAGAAAGGCATAACACTCACTCCTGCTCCAAGATCACATAAGGCAGTTTTGACATAATTATTCTTTATGGAGCAAGGAATGGTGGGCATACCTGGATCACCAAGCTTCTCAGGAATGTTGCCACTGAAAGAGTAGTTAGCAAGCATAGTAGATATTGCTTCATTAGGAACTTTTCTTTTATTAGTAACAATATCTTTCATATATTTTGAATAGGGAGGTAACTTAATAGCATCAGTCAAAGGGATATGAAGAAAAAGAGGTTTCATCCACTCACAAAACTTATTGTAATGCTCTTCTTCTTTAGATTTGAGAGACTTACCTGGAAAGGGCATGGGTTTCTGTATCCATGGTTCTCTTTCCTTCCCATGTCTTCTTGCGACGAAGTCTTCTCTAGTGTACTTCTTGCGTTTGTCAGGTGCTTCTTCTTCTCGAACCTCAGGCGGATCATTCTCCTTATCCTTATCTTCAGGTTCGGCACCGTCTTCAGTCTCAGCATCGGAGGTAGATATACTGTTGGGATCAATAGCTGGCTCTTCACTTGTAATAGGATCATTGGAATTGTCAGCCTCCTTGTGTTTCTTCTTCTTCTTTTGTGGAGAGCCAACAATTTCTTCTTCCTGCATTTGAGAATCTTGCTCGATTCTCCTCGGATGCCCCTCTGGATAGAGAGGATCTTGAGTGCTAGTTCCTCCTCGGGTCTTAATCCCGAAGGCCTGTAAATCATCTTGTTTGGTATTGTTACCAAGCAAATCTTTTTGCACATTAGAAATTTGTTCAAGCTGAGTTTGAACCATATGAAAATGCTTCACAAGACATTTAACATCATTAACTGTTCTACCTAGAACATCAAGCAAACTTTTGATAGCAAGGGAATTATCATGCAATTGACTTTGTATCCTCTCATTAAAATGACTTTGCTTCATAATAAAATTATCAAGCTCATCTAAACATTGATCAGGAGGCTTACCATGAGGGATGTCACTTGCGTTGAAATCTAAAAGAGAGTGTACCTCTACCATAGGAGGGTGAGTGGTAGGCTCACACAACTTCTCAATAGGGGGTAGATTCTTCACGTCTTCAGTTTTAATACCCTTCTCTTTAATAGACTTCCTTGCTTCTTGCATATCTTCGGGGCTTAGAACAAGCATGCCCCTCTTCTTTGGTGGTGGAGGTGGTTCAGGGACGGACCAATCTTCATGGTTTTTGGCAATCCTGCCCATCAATTCTTCTGCATCGTCCGGTGTTCTTTTCCTGAAAACACAACCAGCACAACTATCCAAATAGGACCTGGATTCATCAGTTAGACCAGCATAAAATATATCGATTAATTCATTCTTAGGGACTCCATGTCCTGGTCTAGCCTGGATCAGACTACAGTACCTCCCCCAAGCTTTAGGGAGGTGCTCATACTGCAACTGTTTAAAGTTATAAATTCTTTGTAAAGCAGCATGTTGCATATGAGCAGGAAAGTACTTATCAACAAAAGAGTGAGCTAAGTCTTGAGGACTCTTAATGGAACCACATGGTAGTGCATCATACCATGTTTTAGCACCTTCCTTCAAAGAGAAAGGAAGAAGCTTAGTCACATAAAAGTTTCGTATCTTTTCATTCGTGGTAAACAAGCCACCCAACTCAGTGAGTTTGGTCAGGTGTGCAATAGCATCATCATTTTCTCTGCCATAAAAGGGGTCAGCTTTAACCATAGATATAAGTGAAAGATCAACAGAGAAATCATAATCAGGATCATTGATGCATATAGGAGATGTAGCAAATTCAGGATCAGGAACAGTCTTGTTCTTCAAGGAGTGTTTTTCAAGCAGCTTCTTAATAGCTTCAGGGTCAGAGTCGGCAAACTCTGTCAGTTCCCTGCATAAATCATCATCAAGCATAATGTAATCATCATCAAGGAGTCTCTCCTTGAGTTTACTCAAATCAGGATAATCATAAGTTCCACCAATAGGGTAGCGAGTAACAGGAATTTCAATTCCAGATTTTTCTGCAGCAGCAGCGATCTGTTTCTCAAGAGCATAACCGAGTGAACCAATATCATCAAGAGTAGTAGAAGCATCATCAAAAGTATCGGACATAGTAACAGATTCAGTAGAAGCATCATGTGGTGGTGGTGAGGCAAACTTACTCATAATAGAAGGTGAATCAAGTGTAGCACTAGTGTTCAGAACAGTACCTCTTCTTGTAGTGGATAGTAAGATCGGAACCTTGGGGTCTCCTTTCTTACCCATAGCGGATGAAGTGCAGCAGGTAGGATACTTCAAGTAGACTTGTAAATATTGCTATGCTCCCCGGCAACGGCGCCAGAAAACGGTACTTGATAACCCTCAACCGTAAGGGATCGAGATAGTCTTCGCGGGTAAGAATAACCCAATTTATAGATTCGACACACGGGGAGCCAAAGAGTATTTATAAGCTTTGACAGTTGAGTTGTCAATTCAACCGCACCTGAAATATACTTACTTGCAACAAAAGATAAGTGGTAACGGTGATATGATAGTGATGGTGGTGACAGTAAAAGTAAACAGCAAAAGTAGCAACTAATAACCAGTAGGATTGAAATACTGTAGGCTAGGGAGATGGATGGTTGGGCGCTGCATGGATGAAATACATCATGAATTTAACTTGGGGCAAGGCACACAGAAAAGTAATGATCATCTAGGCAAATATCAAACATTAGGCATGTATCCCACAGGTAGTTGTACGTGCTTGTAATAAGAACTTGCACAACATCTTTTGTCCTACCATCCCGCTACGAACGGGGCCAAAAGGAACTTATGGAGATTAAGGTACTCCTGTCAAAGAGCACCGGAACAAAGCAATAAACTCAATGAATACATGGAATCCTCAAATTATGGACCATCCCCTTTGGTGTCCCAAGCTGTCACTTTTGGGATCGCCGGTTCCGGACCATAATAGGTGCAATCAACTCATAGATAGGATCAAGAACACAAATATATTCATGCAAACACATAGGGTTCAGATCTGAAATCATGGCACTCGGGCCCTAAGTGACAAGCATTAAGAGCAACAAGTTGAAGCAAAGATGATAAACACCAAAGTAGATGATAGGCAACATGCCCCCAACAATCTGATAAACTATTACATGATCTAACTCATCCAATCCCTACCATCCCCTTTGCCTACAGCAGGGAATTACTCACACATGGAAGGAGAAGTCATGGAGGGAGAATGGAGTGGTGATGATGATGACGATGGCGACGATCTCCCCTCTCCGGAGGCCAAATCAGCCTCCAGATTAGCCCTCCCGAAGAAGAACAGAGGGTGGCGGCGGCTCCGCGACGGAAACTGGAAAAACGACTTCTGTTCTGGGGTTTTCTCGTCACGGGAATAAATACGAGCCAAGGTAGGGCACTAGAGGGGGAGGACCCTCCCAGGCAGCCTCCCGGCGCGGCCATGGGTGGGGCCGCGCCAGCAGGGTGCCTGGGGCCCCCTGGCTGCCCTCTGGCCCCACTTCTGGCACAGTGGCCCTTCGGGTGCGTGGATTTTCTGTGATTTTTCTTGGAATTTTCTGAGACACCTAAAAATCCATTTTCCTGCACACAATAAAACCATACAGGCAGCACTGCTGAAAACAACGTCAGTCCGGGTTAGTTTAGTTCAAATCATGCAAGAATGAGGGCAAAACAATAGCAAAAGTGTTTGGAAAAGTAGATACGTTTGAGACGTATCAGTGTGCCGCCGCCGCCTAGCGCACACCAAGTCCGGCCGTTCGGTGTCAACCCTCCGGATTATGGTTAGTCATCCATCCATCCTCTCTGCTCGATGTCAACCCTCTCAGTCGGTGTTCTCCTCCCCGTTGGATGGCCCAGTTTTGAGCTCGTTTCAGGCACATTGGTTGGCATTTCGTGGTTGTAGTGCTTCCCGCGACGTTAGACTGGTTATTGGGTAGTTGATTTTAGTCTAGGGTTTTGGGTGAAGTTGGTGTTGGAAATATGCCCTAGAGGCAATAATAAAAGTATTATTATTATATTTCCTTGTTCATGATAATTGTCTGTTATTCATGCTTAAATTGTATTGTACGAAAACAGCGATACATGTGTGAATATATAGACCACATTGAGTCCCTGGTAGGCCTCTAGTTACCAGCTCATTGATCAACAGATGGTCATGGTTTCCTGACCATGGACATAGGATGTCAGTGATAATGGGATCACATCATTAGGAGAATGATGTGATGGACAAGACCCAAACCGGAGCATAGCACGAGATCGTATAGTTCGTAATGCATAAGCTTTTCGGTGTCAAGTATTTATTCCTTAGACCATGAGGTTGTACAACTCCCGGATGCCGTAGGAATACTTTGGGTGTGCCAAACGTCACAACGTAACTGGGTGGCTATAATGGTACGCATCGGGTATCACCGAAAGTGTCTGTTGAGTTGGTACGAACCGAGACTGGGATATTGTCACTCCGTATGACGGAGAGGTACCTCTGGGCCCACTCGGTAAGACATCATCATAATGAGCTCAAAGTGACTAAGGAGTTAGTCACGGGATGATGGATTACAGATCGAGTAAAGAGACCTGCCATGACGAGATTGAACAAGGTATCGGGAATACCGACGATCGAATCTCGGGCAAGTACCGTACCGATGGACAAAGGGAATAACATACGGGATTGAGTGAATCCTTGACACGGTGGTTCATCAGATGAAGATCATCGAGGAACACGTGGGAACCAACATGGGTATCCAGATCCCGCTATTGGTTATTGACCGGAGAATGGTCTCGGTCATGTCTACGTGTCTCCCGAACCCGTAGGGTCTACACACTTAAGGTTCGGTAACGCTAGGGTCGTAGAGATACATGCACGTGGAAGCCCAAAAGTTGTTCGGAGTCCCGGATGAGATCCCGGATGTCACGAGGAGTTTCGGAATGGTCCGGAGGTAAAGAATGATATATAGGAAGTCCAGTTTCGGCCATCGAGTGATCTCCGGGGGTCACCGGGAGTGTCCCGGGACCACCGGAGGGGTCCCGGGGGTCCACCGGATAGGGCTACCCATCCCGGTGGGGCCCCTAGGCCGCGTGGGGGAAGTGACCAGCCCTGGTGGGCTGGCGCACCACATGGGCCCTCCCTCCATGCGCCTAGGGTTGAAACCCTAGGGGGGAGGGGGCGCCACCTTGCCTTGGGGGGCAAGACTCCCCCCAAGCCGCCGCCCCCCCTGGAGATGCCATCTGCAGGGCATGGCGCACCCCCCTGCCCCCCTATATATATGTGGGGGGGGGAGAGGGCAGCCGCACCCTTGCCCCTGGCGCCTCTCCCCCTCCCGTCACACCTCATACTCCCTCCGCAGGGCGCCGGCGAAGCCCTGCAGGATTCTCCACTACATCCACCACCACGCCGTCGTGCTGCTGGATCTCCGACGACCTCTCCTCCCCCCTTGCTGGATCAAGAAGGAGGTGACGTTGCTGCACCGGACGTGTGTTGAACGCGGAGGTGCCGTCCGTTCGGCGCTAGATCATCGGTGACGAAGAACGAGAAGAGTACAACTACTTCATCCACGCTTCTTCGAAAGCTTCCGCTCGCGATCTACATAACGGTATGTAGATGCACTCTTATTTGCTCGTTGCTAGATGTCTCCTTAGTTGGATCTTGGTGAAAGCGTAGAAATTTTTTGAATTCTGCTACGTTCCCCAACAGTGGCATCTGAGCTAGGTCTTATGCGTAGCATCTTGCACGAGTAGAACACAAAGCAGTTGTGGGCGTTTGAGTTTGCTCAATTTTCTTACCGTTACTAGTCTAATCTTGATTCAGCGGTATTGTGGGATGAAGCGGCCCGGACCGACCTTACATGTACGCTTACGTGAGACTGGTTCCACCGACAGACATGCACTAGTTGCATAAGGTGGCTGGCGGGTGTCTGTCTCTCCTACTTTAGTCGGATCGGATTCGATGAACAGGGTCCTTATGAAGGGTAAATAGAAATTGACAAATCACGTTGTGGTTTTGGCGTAGGTAAGAAACGTTCTTGCTAGAAAACCTATAGAAGCCACGTAAAAAAACTTGCAACAACAATTAGAGGACGTCTAACTTGTTTTTGCAGCATGTGCTATGTGACGTGGTATGGCCAAAAGAAGATGTGATGAATGATATATGTGATGTATGAGATTGATCATGTTCTTGTAATAGGGAATCACGACTTGCATGTCGATGAACTTGACAACCGGCAGGAGCCATAGGAGTTGTCTTAATTATTGTATGACATGCGTGTCACTGAATAAACGCTATGTAATTACTTTACTTTATTGCTAAACGTTAGCCATAGTAGTAGAAGTAATAGTTGGCGTGACGACTTCTTCAAGACACGATGATGGAGATCATGATGATGAAGATCATGGTGTCGAGCCGGTGACAAGATGATCATGGTGCCCCGAAGATGGAGATCCAAGGAGCAAGATGATATTGGCCATATCATGTCACTTTAATTGATTGCATGTGATGTTTATCATGTTTATGCATCTTGTTTACTTAGAACGACGGTAGTAAATAAGATGATCTCTCACTAAAATTTCAAGAATTGTGTTCCCCCTAACTGTGCACCGTTGCTAAAGATCGTTGTTCCGAAGCACCACGTGATGATCGGGTGTGATGGGTTCTAACGTTCGCATACAACGGGTGTAAGACAGATTTACACGAGCAATACACTTAGGGTTTACTTGACGAGCCTAGCATGTACAGACATGGCCTCGGAACACGGAAGATCGAAAGGTCGAACACGAGTCGTATAGAAGATACGATCAACATGAAGATGTTCACCGTTGATGACTAGTCCGTCTCACGTGATGATCAGACACGGGCTAGTCGATTCGGATCGTGTATCACTTAGATGACTAGAGAGATGTCATTCTGAGTGGGAGTTCATTAAAATTTGATTAAGATGAACTTAATTATCATGAACTTAGTCTAAATTCTTTACAATATCTCTTGTAGATCAAATGGCCCACGCTCAAGTTTCCCTCAACTTCAACGCGTTCCTAGAGAAAACCAAGCTGAAAGACGACGGTAGCAACTATACAGATTGGGTCCGTAACCTGAGGATTATCCTCATAGCTGCCAAGAGATCATATGTCCTAGAAGCACCGCTAGGTGATGCACCCGGTCCCGATGCGACCCAAGACGTTTTGAAAGTCTGGCAGTCGCGTAGTGATGATTACTCCCTGGTTCAGTGCGGCATGCTTTACAGCTTAGAGTCGGGGCTCCAAAAACGTTTTGAGAACCACGAAGCATATGAGATGTTCGAAGAGCTGAAAATGGTTTTCCAAGCTCATGCCTGAGTCGAGAGATATGATGTCTCCGACGCATTCTACAGCTGTAAGATGGAGGAGAATAGTTCTGTCAGTGAGCACATCCTCAAGATTTCTGGATTGCACAACCGCTTGTCTCAGCTGGGAATGAATCTCCCAGATGAAGCGGTCGTTGACAGAATCCTCCAGTCGCTCCCACCACGCTTCAAGAGCTTCGTGTTAAACTTAAATATGCAGGGGATGGAGAAGTCCATTCCCGAGGTGTATTCGATGCTGAAATCAGCGGAGGTGGATATCAAGAAAGAACATCAAGTGTTGATGGTCAATAAAACCACTAAGTTCAAGAAAGGCAAGGGTAAGAAGAACTTCAAGAAGGACGGCAAGGGAGTTGCCGCGCCCGGTAAGCCTGTTGCCGGGAAGAAGCCAAGACATGGACCCAAGCCTGAGACAGAGTGCTTTTATTGCAAGGGAACGGGTCACTGGAAGCGGAACTGCCCCAAATACTTAGCAGACAAGAAGGCCGGCAACGTCAAAGGTATATGTGATATACATGTTATTGATGTGTACCTTACCAGCGCTCGTAGTAGCTCCTGGGTATTTGATACCGGTGCGGTTGCTCACATTTGTAACTCAAAACAGGAGTTGTGGAATAAGCGGAGACTGGCGAAGGATGAGGTGACGATGCGCATCGGGAATGGTTCCAAGGTCGATGTGATCGCCGTCGGCACGCTACCTCTACATCTACCCTCGAGATTAGTTTTAAACCTTAATAATTGTTATTTAGTACCAGCTTTGAGCATGAACATTGTATCTGGATCTCGTCTTATGCGAGATGGCTACTCTTTCAAATCAGAGAATAATGGTTGTTCTATTTATTTGAGAGATATGTTTTATGGTCATGCCCCGCTAGTCAATGGTTTATTTTTGATGAATCTCGAACGTGATGATACACATATTCATAGTGTAGATGCCAAGAGATGTAAAGTTGATAATGATAGTCCCACATACTTGTGGCATTGCCGCCTTGGTCATATTGGTGTCAAACGTATGAAGAAGCTCCATTCAGATGGACTTCTAGAGTCTCTTGATTATGAATCATTTGACACGTGCGAACCATGCCTCTTGGGCAAGATGACCAAGACTCCGTTCTCCGGAACAATGGAGCGAGCAACCAACTTGTTGGAAATCATACATACCGATGTGTGCGGTCCAATGAGTGTTGAGGCTCGCGGAGGCTATCGTTATGTTCTCACCCTCACAGATGACTTGAGTAGATACGGGTATATCTATTTGATGAAACACAAGTCTGAAACCTTTGAAAAGTTCAAGGAATTTCAGAATGAGGTTGAGAATCAACGTGACAGAAAAATAAAGTTCTTACGATCAGATCGTGGGGGTGAATATTTAAGTCATGAATTTGGCACGCACCTTAGGAACTGTGGAATTGTTTCACAATTGACACCGCCCGGAACACCTCAACGCAACGGTGTGTCCGAACGTCGAAATCGTACTCTGTTAGACATGGTGCGATCTATGATGTCCCTCACCGATTTACCGCTATCTTTTTGGGGTTATGCTTTAGAGACTGCCGCATTCACTTTAAATAGGGCTCCGTCGAAATCCGTTGAGACGACTCCGTATGAACTTTGGTTTGGCAAGAAACCGAAGCTGTCGTTTCTAAAAGTTTGGGGTTGCGATGCTTATGTCAAGAAACTTCAACCTGAAAAGCTCGAACCCAAATCGGAAAAATGCGTCTTCATAGGATACCGAAAGGAAACGATTGGGTACACCTTCTACTACAGATCCGAAGGCAAAGTCTTTGTTGCCAAGAATGGATCCTTTCTGGAGAAAGAGTTTCTCTCGAAAGAAGTGAGTGGGAGGAAAGTAGAACTTGATGAGGTGACAGTCACCCCTCCTGAACCGGAAAGTAGCGCAGCGCAGGAAATTGTTCCTGAGGTGCCTGCACCGACAAGGGAGGAAGCTAATGATGATGATCATGAAGAAACAGATCATGTTACTACTGAAGTTCGAAGGTCCACAAGGGCACGTTCCGCACCAGAGTGGTACGGCAACCCTGTCCTGGAAATCATGTTGTTAGACAACAATGAACCTTCGAACTATGAAGAAGCGATGGCGGGCCCGGATTCCAATAAATGGCTTGGAGCCATGAAATCCGAGATAGAATCCATGTATGAAAACAAAGTATGGACTTTGGTGGACTTGCCTGATGAAAGGCACGCCATATAAAATAAATGGATATTTAAGTAGAAGACAGACGCGGATGGTAATGTGACCATCTATAAGGCTCGGCTTGTCGCTAAGGGTTATCGACAAGTTCAAGGGATTGACTACGACGAGACTTTCTCTCCCGTAGCGATGTTGAAGTCAGTCAGAATCATGTTAGCTATTGCCGCATTCTATGATTATGAGATATGGCAGATGGACGTCAAAACAGCATTCCTTAATGGCTTCCTCAAGGAAGAGTTGTATATGATACAGCCGGAAGGTTTTGTCGATCCAGAGAACGCTAACAAGGTATGCAAGCTCCAGCGCTCGATTTACGGGCTGGTGCAAGCATCTCGGAGTTGGAATATTCGCTTTAATGATGTGATCAAAGCGTTTGGCTTTATACAGACTTATGGAGAAGCCTGTATTTACAAGAAAGTGAGTGGGAGCTCTGTGGCATTTCTCATATTATATGTGGATGACATATTGATGATGTGAAATGATATAGAATTCTTGGAAAATGTAAAGGCCTACTTGAATAAAAAAATTTCAATGAAGGACCTTGGAGAAGCTGCTTACATATTAGGCATCAAAATCTATAGAGATAGATCAAGACGCCTCATTGGTCTTTCACAAAGTACATACCTAGACAAGATATTGAAAAAGTTCAATATGGATCAGTCCAAGAAGGGATTCTTGCCTGTTTTGCAAGGTATGAGATTGAGCAAGGCTCAGTCGCCGACCACGGCAGAAGATAGAGAAAAGATGAGTGTCATTCCCTATGCCTCGGCCATAGGTTCTATCATGTATGCCATGTTGTGTACCAGACCTGATGTGAACCTTGCCATAAGTTTGGTAGGGAGGTACCAAAGTGATCCCGGTGTGGAACACTGGACAGCGGTCAAGAACATCCTGGAGTACCTGAAAAGGACTAAGGATATGTTTCTCATTTATGGAGGTGACGAAGAGCTCGTCGTAAAGGGTTACGTCGATGCTAGCTTCGACACAGATCTGGATGACTCTAAGTCTCAAACCGGATACGTGTATATTTTGAACGGAGGGGCAGTCAGCTGGTGCAGTTGCAAGCAGAGCGTCGTGGCGGCATCTACATGTGAAGCGGAGTACATAGCTGCTTCCGAAGCAGCACAAGAAGGAGTCTGGATGAAGGAGTTCATCACCGACCTAGGAGTCATTCCAAGTGCGTCATGCCCGATGACTCTCTTCTATGACAACACTGGAGCTATTGCCATTACCAAGGAGCCCAGGTTTCACAAGAAGACCAAGCACATCAAGCGCCGTTTCAACTCCATCCGGAATTATGTTCAGGATGGAGACATAGATATTTGTAAAGTGCATACGGATCTGAATGTTGCAGACCCATTGACTAAACCTCTTCCACGGGCAAAACATGATCAACACCGGAACTCTATGGGTGTTCGATTCATCACAATGTAACTAGATTATTGACTCTAGTGCAAGTGGGAGACTGTTGGAAATATGCCCTAGAGGCAATAATAAAAGTATCATTATTATATTTCCTTGTTCATGATAATTGTCTGTTATTCATGCTTAAATTGTATTGTACGGAAACATCGATACATGTGTGAATATATAGACCACATTGAGTCCCTGGTAGGCCTCTAGTTACTAGCTCGTTGATCAACAGATGGTCACGGTTTCCTGACCATGGACATAGGATGTCAGTGATAACGGGATCACATCATTAGGAGAATGATGTGATGGACAAGACCCAAACCTGAGCATAGCACAAGATCGTATAGTTCGTAATGCATAAGCTTTTCGGTGTCAAGTATTTATTCCTTAGACCATGAGGTTGTAAAACTCCCGGATGCCATAGGAATACTTTGGGTGTGCCAAACGTCACAACGTAACTGGGTGGCTATAAAGGTACGCATCGGGTATCACCGAAAGTGTCTGTTGAGTTGGTACGAACCGAGACTGGGATATTGTCACTCCGTATGACGGAGAGGTACCTCTGGGCCCACTCGGTAAGACATCATCATAATGAGCTCAAAGTGACTAAGGAGTTAGTCACGGGATGATGGATTACGGATCGAGTAAAGAGACCTGCCATGACGAGATTGAACAAGGTATCGGGAATACCGACGATCGAATCTCGGGCAAGTACCGTACCGATGGACAAAGGGAATAACATACGGGATTGAGTGAATCCTTGACACGGTGGTTCATCAGATGAAGATCATCGAGGAACATGTGGGAACCAACATGGGTATCCAGATCCCGCTGTTGGTTATTGACCGGAGAATGGTCTCGGTCATGTCTACGTGTCTCCCGAACCCGTAGGGTCTACACACTTAAGGTTCGGTAACGCTAGGGTCGTAGAGATACATGCACGTGGAAACCCGAAAGTTGTTCGGAGTCCCGGATGAGATCCCGGACGTCACGAGGAGTTCCGGAATGGTCCGGAGGTAAAGAATGATATATAGGAAGTCCAGTTTCGGCCATCGGGTGATCTCCGGGGGTCACCGGGAGTGTCCCGGGACCACCGGAGGGGTCCCGGGGGTCCACCGGGTGGGGCCACCCATCCCGGTGGGGCCCCTAGGCCGCGTGGGGGAAGTGACCAGCCCTGGTGGGCTGGCGCACCACATGGGCCCTCCTCCCCATGCGCCTAGGGTTGAAACCCTAGGGGGGAGGGGGCGCCACCTTGCCTTGGGGGGCAAGACTCCCCCCAAGGCCGCCGCCCCCTGGAGATGCCATCTGCAGGGCATGGCGCACCCCCTGGCCCCCTATATGTATGTGGGGGGGAGAGGGCAGCCGCACCCTTGCCCCTGGCGCCTCTCCCCCTCCCGTCACACCTCATACTCCCTCTGCAGGGCGCCGGCGAAGCCCTGCAGGATTCTCCACTACATCCACCACCACGCCGTCGTGCTGCTGGATCTCCGACGACCTATCCTCCCCCCTTGCTTGATCAAGAAGGAGGTGACGTTGCTGCACCGGACGTGTGTTGAACGCGGAGGTGCAGTCCGTTCGGTGCTAGATCATCGGTGACGAAGAACGAGAAGAGTACGACTACTTCATCCACGCTTCTTCGAAAGCTTCCGCTCGCGATCTACATAACGGTATGTAGATGCACTCTTATTTGCTCGTTGCTAGATGTCTCCTTAGTTGGATCTTGGTGAAAGCGTAGAATTTTTTTGAATTATGCTACGTTCCCCAACAGTTGGGGATTTTAGGCAAGAACCTAGTCTAGGGTTTTGGGTGAAGTTAAGGATTTTAGGCAAGAACCTAAGGTTCTTGTTTTCCGGCCAGACTTTAGGTTCATGCTTAGTACGTACATACTGGTTTGAAAATACGTGCCAATTTGGCCTAGTGTTTCTGTGTATGGGGCAGCATTTGCCGTGTAAAAAGTCTGAACTTTGTTTGTCCAATGTAGGGAACGGCTTGAGATAAGTACTGAATTAGTACTTAGTTTGTACATTCGCCATGCTAAATTAGTTTGTTACTGCTTTTGTTGATTTAATTTGCAAGCTCGAGTTAACTGAATTTATTCTGTTAACTGAATTTATTCTGTTAACTGAATTCAGTTGCAAGTTGCAGTTTACTGAAAAAATTCAGTTAACTCAGTTTCTGAAGATAGTTGAATTTATTCAGTTTAGTTAAAGATGCAGTTGCATTGAAGATTCATTTCATTGAAGATGCATTTCAATGTATTTATTTACTTATCTTTATTGATGCTTATGTGGTTGTAGTTTGTGATTTAGCAATGGGACTCAGTGTGGACACCCCTTTCTTCACATTAGAACTGGAGCATGGTGGTCTATTCTGTGGACCAATAAATAACATGGAGTACTACAATCTCTCAGTGGAGGTTCTTGACTATGTTGATGCTGGCACATTCTCATATGCACTCATTGAAGAGCATCTGCTATGGTTGGGATATCCTGTCAATGAGCACATCATTTATTGGTGCATGCCTGACAAAACAGTTTCAGATGGTATGCTCAGAATCAGAGGTGATGGGGATGTGAAGCAAATGATAACAGCCAGTGCTCAGCATAAGGTTCTTGCAATCATGGTTGATCATTCAGAATTCATCAGTAATTTCAGGCAAGATTTGATATGTACAGTTGGAGCAGTAGAGAATCCTGTGAGAGTGGTAAACCCAAATGTTGATGTAGCCAGTGGAGCTAGTTCTCACAGCATCATTTCAGTGAATGCTGAAGATCATATTCCAGAGTTTGCAGCACATGAGACAGAAGCAAACAACATGATGGCTAATGTTGCAGAAGAAGAGCATTTGCTGACTGGTGTTGCACAAGGAGAGGACTTGTTGTTTGATGTTGCAGTAGAAGAGCATTTGTTGACTGATTTTGCTCAAGAAGATCATTTGCTGACTGATTGTGCTGAAGAAGATCATTTGCCATCTGATGTGGCAGAAGATGTAGTGCTTTCAGATTCAGATTTCAGTGACAGTGATTATGACATAGATGATGGAGATGATGATCTTTATGAAGATAACATTGACTTTGATGTTGATGAAGAAGCTGAGGAAGAGGAGGAAGAGGTGGAACCTGACTATGTACTTGATGATGAAGATTTGAATCTGTCAAGAGAAGGAGAAGAGCAACTGATGTACAAGTTCAAAGCTTTCAATTCCAAGGTGGATATCAAAAACCCTGTATTTAAATTAGGGATGGTCTTTGCTGATGTGGTTGAGCTGAGGAAAGCTATTACTGCATATTCAATAAGGAACAGAGTGCAGATCAAGAAGTTGAAAAATGACAAGATCAGATTTCATGCAGTTTGTCAAAGTGACTGCCCATGGCTGCTTATGGCTGGCAATGACAACATGACAGGAGGATTTGTCATCAAGGCTTACTATGGAGATCATATGTGTCAGAAGAAGTGGAGGCTGAAGGACATGGCAGCTAAACTCCTTTCCAACTATTTCATAGATGAGTTCAGAGATGACCAGAAGATGTCACTTGGGACATTTTCAAGGAAAATAACAAAGGAGCTTAATTGCACCCCTAATAGATGGAAGTTAGCCAGGGCTAGGACATCAGCACTGAAGGAGATCCATGGTGATGAAGAAGAGCAATTTAGTAGACTATGGGATTATGGGCATGAATTAAGAGACAAGAACCCTGGGTCAACTTTTTTGCTGACAACTGGACTGGTCAAAGATACAAAATTTCCATTGGGCAGAAAATGTTTGAAAACACTGTATCGGTCCTATGATGCCTATAAGAGAGGGTGGCTCAAGGGTTGCAGGCCTATTATCTTCATAGATGGTTGTCATATGAAAAATAGGTTCAAAGGTGCGCTGCTTAGTGCAGTTGGCATTGATCCTAATGACTGCATTTTCCCCATTGCTATGGGCTGGGTGGAAGTAGAATGCACAAGTTCTTGGGAGTGGTTTCTCACAACTTTGAAAGACGATCTGAAGATCACCAACAATGCTCCTTTCACACTTATGAGTGACAAGTAGAAATGTCTGATAAATGTTGTACAGAAAGTTTGGTTAGATGCAGAGCACAGGTTTTGTGTTAGGCATATTTGCCAAAATTTCAATGAGAAGCACAAAGGAGAGGCACTGAAACAAGACCTGTGGGCCATTGCCAGATCACCAAACAAGATGAAGTGGAGAGAGAACTGTGAAAAAATGGATGGTCACAGCTCAGCTGCTTTCCACTGGACTGAAAGACTAGAGTGGAAAACTTGGTGCAAAGCATTCTTCAGTGAATTTCCAAAATGTGGCATCCTGCTGAACAATAACTCTGAAGTTTTTAACAGCTATATCCTTGAGGGTAGAGAAATGCCAGTGCTAAGCATGCTTGAGTACATTTTTTACAAGATAATGTATATGATGGTGAGTAAGCAAAGAGAAGCTATAGAAAAGTGGGCAGGGCAAAGAATATGCCCAAAGATCAGGAAGAAATTGGACAAGAACACTGAATTTACTGCTAATTGTCATGTATCAGAAGCTGGCCAACAGATATTCAGAGTTCAGTCAGGTAACAATAGCTACACAGTTGATCTTGGTTTGCACACATGTGATTGCAGGAGATGGCAGTTGTCTGGAGTACCATGTGGGCATTCTATAGCTTGTTGCAGGGAGGAGAGGATTGATCCAGAGACAATGGTGCATGAGTGCTACACTGTTAGGACATATCTGAAAGCATATGGATACACTCTTGTCCCTCTAGGAGATCTAAATGTGTGGGAGGTACAGAATGCTTAAAAGGTGTATCCACCTGTGTTTACAAAACAGTTGGGAAGGCCCAAGAAAAACAGGAAGAAGACTCCTGAGGAGAAGATGAAGAACGGTGTTAGGGTTTTGAACAAGAAAGGTGTTACAATGCATTGCTCAATTTGTGGTAGAGCTGATCACAACAGGAAGGGGCATTATAGATGGCAGGAAGCTCTCATTGAAGAAGGGGTAGAGCTAGTTGATGAAAACTATGATGACCCACATTTATTCAGGTTACTGAATTTACTGCATTTTACTGAGATTGCTGTAGAATTCTAAATTTAGTGTACTTCTCTACATTTCTCTGAAGCTCTCTGAATTTTACTGCACTTTACGGAAATTACTGTAGATTTCTGAATTTACTACAGTTCTATGAATTTGGCTGTCCATGACTGAATTGCTCAATGTTTTTGTGCAGAACATTTTCCCTAGTCAAGCTGATCCTATACTAGATCCAATGCAGTCACCAACCAGTATGGTCTACAACATGACTCAAAGAGAACTTTTAAGAAGAGCTCCACAAAGAGTTCATGGCCCACTACCAAAACAGTCTTTATTTGTTCTTGCTGCTGGTGATGCAATACCATAGCCAAGAGTCACCACAGAAATGAATGCAGGTAGGCTAACAAGGGCAAGAACAGTACTTCAGAGAGGAGAAGGAAGGGTAAGGGGGAGGAAAAGACAAAGGAATCCAGATGCAGGTGGAGGAAGAGGGGCAAATGCAGCTTCAGGCACAGGAAGAGGGGAAACTGTAGCTTCAAGCAGAGGAAGAGGGGCAACTACAGCTTCAGGCAGAGGATGAGGGGCATATGCAGCTTCAGGCAGAGGAAGAGGGGCAAATGTAGCTTCAGGTGGAGGAAGAGGGTCAAATGCAGCTTCAGGTGGAGGAAGAGGGTCAAATGTAGCTGCAGGTGGAGGGAGAGGAGGAATGCCAGGTGATAGGGCATACTGGCTACTATTTGGAGAGGAAATGAGAGTGGAAATTCCTGACCTGAATGCTCCTTCTGAAGAATTTGTGGCTCCTGATCCGTGAGTTGGTGGACAATACAGTTCTCTCTTTTTGCAAAGGCCTAAAATTATGTAAGACAATGTCTGGCCTAACATGTGGCTAAAATTGCCACCTTTTTTAGGCAAAACATTTGCTTAATTTGCCACTTATTTGATGGCAAATATAGGCAGTAATTGCCTTTTTCGTAACTAACTATTATGATGCTAAAGTAGGAGAGAACTGAATGTTGGATGGCAAATGACTGTTGGTTGTGAAAGGAGCAAGTTTGTAGGAAAATGCATTTCTGAAAATGTGCTATTTATGTTCATTGTGTTTTGCATTTTGTACTTAACTGAATTCATGCGACATTTGTGAAAAGTGCATGTGAAAGTGATCTAGTTTCTAGTTTGTATTGTGAAAACTTTCTGCCAATGATAAAGATAAGATATAAAAACATAAAAAAAATGTGCCGGCCTAGACTCGACCCCAGGATGTGTGGGTAGGAAACGTAGCTACATTGCCAGTGTGGTAGTAGTAGTGCTCTGTTTAGCTATTACCACACACTATTCTTAAGCACACCCACCATTTCCACTAGCTCGGTCGGTCCGCCGATTCGGTTTCCTAGCCTTTAAATCCAACCAACTCGCTCAACTCCACTCACCTCCACCTCGCTCCCTAGTCCACCCACGTCGCACCGCCTCGGTCTCCCCGCTACCCCGCTCTACAGTCCACCAAGAAAACCCTCGCCGCCGACGACATGGACAACACCCCCGCATGGCAGCGGGCCATCGAGGATCTGGCCGGCGACGACGAGGCACTCCGCGCGGACCTGAAAGAGATAGCGCGGTGGTTCCCGTCCGGCGCCATGCTCGTCCACCACGCGCGTGGCCTCGTCAAGGTGATGACCGACGACGAGAAGCGTCGTGCCCTGCCTGCCCCCGGCAGAGCTCCGGCCCTGGTCTTGCGATTCGCAATGGACAAGACCCGGTCGGACGATCCGAGGCAGCGCGCACGGTGGTGGATGTACCGCTCCGCCACCACGCCGTCGCCGCACCCGGATCCGTTCCGTGTTGCCTCCAGGATGCATCGCATCAACGACGTCGTCCTTGCCCTCCCCGCGCCGGTCAACACCGCCTACTGGGACCGCTTCAAGCCGGAGCTGCTCGTCCACGACGACGTCTCCGACGCCGCATCCTCCTCCCACGATGAGTCCTCCTCCAACGACGACGACTACGACTCTGACTCTGGCTACAATCCGAGTAGTGAGTCTTCAGGCGAGGATTTGATAGAGGTGGCGCTCCTCTCTAACGACGAGCCGGACGAGGTCGGGATGCTGGCGCCCGTCGTCGCCGCCAACGAGGGCGACAGGGACCTCCCCATTGACGTGGAGCTACTGCCAGAGGTGCCTGATATTGTGAAGCAGGAGGTGGTGGAGGGGCAAGCACATGATGGCTCGAAGAAGAGGAAGAAGCCGACAAAGAATCAAGTTGCAGGGGAGGTGCGTCGCTCCCAGCGTCTGAAGCAGCTCAAGAACTGAAGATCTGAAGACTGCAGAATGTAGTTAGGTATGCTGACTAGCATCAAGTTTCAGCATATAAGTTAGTACTTACGTGTGGTTCATATATGTTGAGCACATAAGTTATTTGTACTTTCGAATGTGATGCTTTGAACTGCTTTTGGTAAGTGTTGATGTGCTGCTGCAACTACCTATGTGTTGAACTACTGCTGCTGATGGTTATATGCATGTTGCCATGTTGCTTTGATATGTTGTTGCTGTTGTTGTTCTTAAGATATGCTGCTAGAAAACTGCATGTGTGCTTTTGACCTGAAATAGCAAATTCAATGATGCAGTAGAATGTAGCAATACCTGTTAAATTCAGTTAGACTTAGTAACTGAAAACAAATCCAGCAAATTCAGTTAACTGAATACAAAATCGAGAAATCAAGGCCAAATTGGGCATTAACTTAAATTAGCTGACAACAAGACTAAAATTAGCCTATGAATATACGGCGGCGGTGAGCTGGAGCGGGGGGGGGGGGGGGGGGGGGGGGGGGGGGGGGGCGTGAGTGAGTGGAGTGTGACGAGGAGAATATTCCATGAATATACCCAGGCAGCTAAACTCAGATGCTGAAGTGCGGGTTGATTAGTGAATATGCCAGGGCGGTACTTGCAAAATGCGCTGCGCTGACCAGCTCTGCTGACTAGGCTCCACTTGGCGTCGTCTGATTGGCTAGGACTAGATTTGCACATTGGCTGCAAGTTGTGGGATGCAATAGTTGGCTTTTGCAAGTTTTGGACTAGATCATCACATCCAGGACAAGTTCCAGGACTCCCGGTGCTATTACCTCTAAAATTATTCCCATCCCCATCCTAGTAAATTTTTTATCCCCGTGGAAAAACCCACACATGTAATTAACAACATCCTTTGATAGCATTTCATTAGAAAAAAATATTTTAGCACGATAAATAATATGATGTGCCTAGGTTAGGGGTTTCTTAGGGCTTTTGGCCAAAAGCGTGGGATAGGTGGAGATTTGGGTGGGGTAAGGACAGGAATTACATGGGGCGTACTAATTTTTAAGCCCACATGTAAGGTCTTCACGGGTAAGGTGGGTAACGGGCACCTGTAATGCTATTCCATCCCCATCCCCGCCTTGCACGTTGGGTAAGGTATTTGACCCACCAGCTTCCCCGTGGGCATTAAATATGCATACCCCCGTCCCCTGATAGAGTAATTACCCATGGGGACACGGGTAAGCTTGACCTGCAAATATAGGCGAGCACATGTGCGGTTGAAGATGGCATCATTGGGAGATGATTGAAGAGGGTATAGCTGGCTGGCCTGGCTGAAAATTATTATATTTATTTCAAGAAGAATGGTTGAAGATATAGGTTATTCATCAGTTTATTCGCAAAAAAGGTTCTTCGTCAGTTTGTAAAGCTGTGATTTTTCTTTTTCTTTTTTGAGCTAAAGTAAAGCATATCAGGTCCCGGATTAACTGGTCTTGCATATTTAGGCCCAATTCAGAAGAATAGGAGTCCAATTTGTTCAAATCACTAGTTAAGGGTTACCCGCAACTCAAATAAATAAATAAGGGTTACCCTTTGCACATGTCACTCGTCGCCTTGTCTGGTGTGCTGACTTATGGTAACCTGACCGTTTTTCATTTTTTTTGTAGATTCGTTTATTTTAAAAAAAAATTTATTAAAGCGAGCATCCAAACATCGAACCGTTTTTATCGTTGAATTTCTACATCTTCGAAACTAGTTCTCATGTTAATAGGTTTCGACGAAATATGTCTTGATTCTCTCACTGCTGAAGCAAGAATAGCTAGATTCTCTCACTGCTGAAGCAAGAATAGCTAGATTCTCTTCTCCTAGTGTATAGCAAGAATACCTTTGATTGTAAGCGACACAACCCTTATGACGATTGAATAAAGGAGGAGGATATTTATCTAAAAAAAGGTTTCGACGAACATTTTTGTCACAAAAAACCGAGAAAAGAAGAAAAATAGCAACCGAAGGAAAAAAACAAGAAGAAAAAAACCAGAGCCCGGATGTACTATTGCAGTTTTCACTTTGTTTGGGGAAGCACAGACTGCACTTTTTTCTTCTTTCGGGAAAGCATAGTTTGTGTTTCACCAAAAAAAAATTAAATCCACCAAAATCTAGGGGATGCCGGGCAAAATCCAAAAAAGGTTAAAACAAAAATCCAACAACAAGGGCAGAAAACGAAGAAAAAAAAAATGCTCCCGTGGGGTGCGGCCAGCGTGCGTCATGTGGGGTGCTGGGAGCACTTCCGCGCACATGAACTGCCCGTTGCGGAGGGCGCCCATTGATTAGTTGCTCTCCAATTTGTTGGGACATTCCCCTAAAAAAAAAATCAAATTTGTTGGGACATTGCGTAGCGCGACGGGTATTGAGCAACTGCGCAGGCTGGTGCATGCTAGTGAGGCGGCCCACTTACCTGATTTGTTGTTTTTTATACTTGCCATGAAATGAGGCAAATAGACTAGGTTTTATTCAAAAACAAATACTGGTTAGGAGTCAGTTTTACCAAAAACCATTAGTTTTATAGAAATTTTAAAAAAATGTAAACAGATTAAAAAGCATTAAAAATTTAAAAATTATAAATTTAAAAAATGTTCACGAATTTCAAAAATTATTCCTAATTTTTAAAACATGTATGTGGATTAAAATTATATTAATGCATTTCAACAAAAATCCCAAATTTCAGATAATATTCATTGATTCAAAAAATGTTGACATATTAAAAAAACTAGAGTATTTTAAAAGTTTTTCCCAAACGTCAAAAAATGTCTGTCGATTCAAAAAATGTTCAAGAATTACAAATTTTCCCGAATTACTAAAAATGTTCATTAATTAAATATCATGAATTCGAAAAATGTTCACGAATTTCAGTTTCCAATAAAAATAAAAATAAAAAACCTATTCATTGATTCTAAAGATTTTTGCTGATTCAAATATATAAAACCTATTCTAGAAATTCAAAATTGATCTAAAATTTCAAATAAATTTCTGGAATCAACCACAAGATTAATTGATGATCTGGCGTGTATTTTCGAAGCTTCCACGTGCTCGCTACTTGAAGAAACCACAAAATTAATTGTTGGTCCTTTGTGCATTTTATCATCATTCGAACTTTTTTTTTTGCGATTGGTCTTCATTCGAACTGCCGATGATAAATGGCCAGTGCACTAAGGATGCTGCGTCTTAAGACGGTATGCTTTTTATTTTTCAGGGATTGAAGAGGGTATAGTTGGCTGGCCTGGCTGAAAATTACTTTTTTATCTCAAGAAGAATGGTCGAAGATATAGGTTATTCATGAGTTTATTCACAAAAAAAGATTCTTCATTAGTTTGTAAAGCTGTGAGTGTTTTCTTCTTTTTCGAGGTAAAGAAGCATAGTGGGTCCAGGCTTAACTGGTCTGGTATATTTAGCAGAAGAACATGTCACTCCTCACCTTGTCTGGTGTGCTGACTTGTATTAACCTGAGAGTTTATTTTTTAGTATTTTTGTAGGTTCGCTTATTCAAAAAGTTTTATCTCTTATTAAACCATGCATCCAAACACCAAACTATTTCCACCATTGGATTTCTCGCGTCAAGATCTTCGAACTAGATCATATGTTAATAGGTTTTGACAAAATATGCTTGATTCTTTCACTGGTGAAGCTATAGCAGCGAGATTTGGTCTAAATCTGGCCCGTACAATTGGCTGCAGCAAGACCGAGATCAACTTGGACAGTAAGGACGTGGTCTCAGCGTTGAAGGAGGGTATTGTTCTTCAGTGGGAATGGCAAGTGCTATTTTTGACGACTTCAACTTTATGTCTTTAGATTTTTAATCATGTCATCTATGAGCATTGTAATATATGGAACAATATGGTGCTCATTGATTGCCTAGAATAGTTAGGTTCTCTCCTCCTAGTGTTCAGTTGGAATCACCTCCTGTTGAGGTGATACCTTTGATTGTAAACGACAAAACCCTTGTGACAATTGATAAAGGAGGAGGATGTTTATAAAAAGGTTTCAACGAACATTTGTCACAAAAAAAACGGATAAAGAAGAAAAAACAACAACTGAAAAAACAAGAAAAAAAGAAACAAGAAAACAGATGCATTATTGCAGTTTTGACTTTATTTGGGGAAGCACAGACTGTTCTTTCTTCTTTTCTCAGGAAATCATAGTTTGCGCTTCACAAAAATATATTTAAAAATTCACCAAAACCTAAGGGATCAATGTGAGGCAAAAGCCAAAAACACATAAAACAAAAATTCAAGAATGAGGCCAGAAAATGAAGAAAAAACATGATCCGTGAGCTGCGCCCAGCGCGCGTCGCACTTCCGTGCGCATGAGCTGCCCGTTGCGAAGGGCGCCCATTGATTAGTTGCTCTTCAATTTGTTGAGACATTGCGTAGCGCATTGTGTATTGAGCAAACACATAGGCTGGAGCATGCTAGTGGGGCCGCTCACTTACTTGATTTGTTGTTTTTTATTCTGCTATGAAATGAGGCAAATATACTGTTTTATTTATTCCACGAAAAAAAAATAAGACTAGTTATGAGTCTGTTTTACCTTTTGTTGGGAGAGAAATTTCCAATCTATTAATCAATGATGGCATTACAGAGAAGACTAGAAAGAATAAAAATTACAACCAAGTCCATGGACTGCCTAGCGACGACTACAAACACTGTAGCGAGCCAAATGCGCGCCGCTTTCATCGCCCCTGCTCACTGGGGCCAGACGAACCTTGTTGTAGTAGACATTTGAGAGTTGTCGTGCTAAGATCCTAAAGGACCAGCATACCCGAGCAGAAACCATCACCGGTGAAGAGAGTTGTAAATCGGAAAGATCAAACTTGTAACCACCCGAACAAAGACGAACTGGATCCAGATAGATCGACCGAGGACCAGCACCGACCGAATCCCACGAGATCCTACGAAGGCACACATCCTCTGACGATGCTATTTGTACCATCGGGATGGAGATATGACGTGGGAGACATTATTCCTATTAAGGGACATCGCCACCGCCACACATCCCCAACCAAGACAATTAACATAACAAAAATGAGAAGCGCTGCCCCCCCGGGGCGAGATCCGCCGCACCTCCACGGTGCAAAGGCCATCGGAGGTGGGGCGGATAGGTGACGGCGCTGGCGGGAGGAGGAAGGAGACAAACCACTACTTTAGCAATTTAAAAATGTACACAGATGAAAAAACATAAAAAATAAAAATGTTGTAAATTTGAAAAATGCTCATGAATTTACTGAAAATGTTTATGAGTTCAAACGTGTTCATCAATTCAGAAAAATTTCACAAATTAAAAAAAAAATCTTCCTAAATTTTAAAACATGTGTGTCAATTAAAAATATATATTCATGCATTAAAAAACCGAATTTTTAAAAAAGTTTAAATACTAAAAAAATGCTCGGGTATTCAAAAATTCTTCCCAAATTTTAAAAATGTTTGCCGATTCAGAAAATGTTCGGCAATTTAATTTTTCCTGAATTAACTAAAAATGTTCATTGGTAAAAAATCATGAATTCAAAAATGTTCACGAATTCCAGTATTTCCCCAAAATAAAAACCTATCCATTGATTCAATAGATGTTTGCTGCCTGATTTTTCTTTAAAAAATAAATCAACAATGGTCCTAGATATTCAAAATTGTTCTGAAATTTCAAAAATTGTTCCGGAATTCTAGAAAAAAATGCAAACCGAGCTTTGCTCAACCGGCTAAGTTTTCTGTTATGACTAACTGGTTAAGTTCCTTGTGGTGAATCAGGCCACATGACTTCAAGTTCTAGTCATGACACGGGTGCTCTCATTTTTCTGAATTTATTTTAGGATTTTCGGTGATATTCCTTCAGCAGCGGGAGACATTCCCGTCGACTTCAAGTCGCCTGTGGTGACTTCATCAAACTCAAGGCGATGTGTCCATTCAATCTTCTGAATGTGCGCATAGGGATAGAGTGTGTGTGCATGAATTCATATGAATGAGTGTATGTGCGTTTATATGAGTGGTTGCATCTATATTGTCTTAACTGAATCCAAAATTTAAAAAGAAAAAAGAAAGAAAGTAGGAATAAAATGAAAAAAAAAACGTAGACAAGGAAAAACTGTTAGGAGAAACAGAAAAATCTGAATAGGGCCCCGGCCATATGCGAGCGAACAAGAGAACGGACGGTCGCGCAGCCCCGGCCATATGCGAGCGAACAGGAGAACGGGGTTTTAAAGATGTTGGACGGGAAATAAGTGATAACTGGAGATCCTTTGGTTGACTACTTCATGATTTGGATCTTAAGAGTATACAATCTGTCAATAAGACACTGGTAAGAGATGCATCAAAGTTTGAATAATTTGGTATCTCGGCACCTTTAGTACCCCTACTGGTTTTCAATGGATGCTTACTAAATGGCTCCAGACAAGCGAAACAAGTTGAAACTAGACATGCTGAGGCCGCTAGCTGGGATGGTCTTGTGGTAGCTTGGAGGGATTTTAACCTATCTAACGAGACAGATAGCATTGCCTGGAATCTTACGACATCTAAACAATTTTCGGTTAAGTCCATATATGCCAAGTTGACCGACGGACCTGTGTTAGCCATGGTCAGGGGACTATGGAAGGCGAGCCTGCCGCTTAAAATCAAGATTTTCTTGTGGCAAACAATCCGGAACCAGCTGCCAACGTCAGATAATGTGGCGAAACGCATGGGACCTACTGACGGATCTTGCTCTATCTGCGGGCTGACCGAAGATGCAAACCATGTCTTCTTCCAGTGCGTGCTGGCGAAGTTTGCGTGGAGTGCGGTGCGTGAGACCTTTGCCAAAACCTGGAACCCCCAATCTTCTTCGGACCTCGTTACTATTCTTCACGCCCAGACAGGGACGAATGCGCGTATTCTGTGGCGTTGCGCTGGGGCGCTTCTATGGTCCCTCTGGACGGTTCGGAATAAAATCACCATCGAACACAAGTTCCCAACCCATCCAGCTGACATTTTTTTCAAATGCCATCTCTTTCTTCAGGTATGGATGCCGTTGGGGAAAGCGCGTGACGAGGAGGACATGCACGCAGTGATGGAGAAGATCAAGTCGGTGTCGAGGCTCTCGCGCCAAAATGAGGGAGCCCCCACCCCTGCCACTTAGACGCTGCGGTTTTTTGGGTCTTATGCTCCTATCATGCACCTTTGTTATGATACTTGTCGGATGCGCATTAAGTGTTTTATTCGCGCGAACTTAGTTGGTCTGTAATATCGAATTATGTGAGTGTGGTTTGACGTTGCCTTGATGGCTTTATTAATTTAAAGCCGGACGCTTCTACCGTCTTCGTTCAAAAAAAAAAAAAAACTACACATGCTGAGAAGACAAGCTCAAATATTAGAGTACAAGTAGATCTAAACGCTCTTATATTTCATTACGGTGAGAGTAACATATATTTGTTCTAAGCATTTTGATAAATGATAGCATGGCATTAATTGCAATGTTTTTTTAGGCATCTCAGCTTTTGCGGTTAAAAGGATCCACGTACCGGTTGACGTTGGGGATCATCTGCCTGTACGCCAACTATCTCATGATTTGACCACCGACTACCATGACATGTTCTAAAGACTAAACTTTGAGGATTTTGTAGAATTGGCTTGTTTTAAGCATTTGTACCGTGCTTTTAAACTAGTAATGTGGTTCATACTAAAACATCAATACCATGTAGTATCATTTAGTTATTTGTTTTGTACTGAACCATTACTATTATATGTGTTTTGCTTCCTCATGCTTTCCTTTCGAGAAGTATTATTTTCATTTTGATATAGGGCCTTTAAGATAGGATTCCATAATTGTTCATTTTCATTCAATATACTAATAGATGATGTTGTTTTATATTATGTATTGCGTTTTGAACTTGCTATAGCTGGGACGGGACTGAAACATATGGGGGTTTCTTCTTCACTTTATTATTATTTTATATGAATGCATATGATAAACCTGGAGTCCTAATGACATGGCATTACCTGATTGACCAAAACGTTGGGACCGACACTCTCGCATCAAGGCACGATTCCGATCTAGTTGTCAAGGTGGTCGTGCCTTTTTCTAAGCACCTTGTCCATTTGGTTATTGTATTGAATTTTACCCTTCTCAAAATTTTGAATTCCAAAGGTTTGGGTTTTCAATCGTATTATTTAGTTGAAAATTTTGAATCTGATTGTTTGGTTTTCAGCTTCCTTTTTTTGAAGTTCTTATATTGATTTCCTCATTTGTAGGTTGATACGTCTCCAACGTATCTACTTTTCCAAACACTTTTGCCCTTGATTTGGACTCTCACTTGCATGATTTGAATGGAACTAACCCAGACAAACGTTGTTTTCAGCAGAACTGCCATGGTGTTATTTTTGTGCAGAAATAAAAGTTCTCGGAATGACCTGAAAATCAACGAAGATTTATTTTGGAATATATATGAAATACCTGCGGAAAGAACCAGATCAGGGGGCTCACACCCTGTCAACGAGGGTGGGGGCGCGCCCCCTGCCTCGTGGGCCCCCTGAGACTCCATCGACATCACCCCCGACTCCATATATTCACTTTTGTGGAGAAAAAAAATCAGAGAGAAGGATTCATCGCGTTTTAAGATACGGAGCCGCCACCAAGCCCTAATCTCTCTCGGGAGGGCTGATCTGGAGTCCGTTCGAAGCTCTGGAGAGTGGAGAGCGTCGTCGTCGTCATCATCAACCTTCCTCCATCACCAATTCCATGATGATCACCGCCGTGCGTGAGTAATCCCATCGTAGGCTTGCTGGACGATGATGGGTTGGATGAGATTTACCATGTAATCGAGTTAGTTTTGTTAGGGTTTGATCCCTAGTATCCACTATGTTCTAAGATTGATGTTGCTATGACTTTGCTATGCTTAATGCTTGTCACTAGGGCCCGAGTGCCATGATTTCAGATCTGAACCTATTATGTTTTCATGAATATATGTGAGTTCTTGATCCTATCTTGCAAGTCAATAGTCACCTACTATGTGTTATGATCCGGCAACCCCGAAGTGACAATGATCGGGACCACTCCCGGTGATGATCGTAATTTGAGGAGTTCATGTATTCACTATGTGTTAATGCTTTGGTCCGGTACTCTATTAAAAGGAGGCCTTAATATCCCTTAGTTTCCAATAGGACCCCGCTGCCACAGGAGGGTAGGACAAAGATGTCATGCAAGTTCTTTTCCATAAGCACGTATGACTATATTCGGAATACCTGCCTACATTACATTGCTGAACTGGAGCTAGTTCCCTGTCACCCTAGGTTATAACTATTACATGAGGAATCGCATCCGACGTAATTATACAACACTGATCCAATGCCTACGAGCTTTTCACATATTGCTTGTTTCTTATTTACTTTTCCGCTGCTACTGTTACAATCACTACAAAACTGCTATCGCTACTTTTGCTACTGTTACCGTTACTTCCATATTACTTTGCTACTAAATTACCTTGCTGCAGATACTAAGTCTTCCAGGTGTGGTTGAATTGACAACTCAACTGCTAATACTTGAGATTATTCTTTGGCTCCCCTTGTGTCGAATCAATAAATTTGGGTTGAATACTCTACCATCGAAAACTGTTGCGATCCCCTACACTTGTGGGTTATCAAGACTATATTCTGGCGCCAGTGCCGGGGATCATAGCTATATTCTTTAAGTCACTTGTGATTTATATCTGTTGATCACTATGAAGAACTTGAAAGACTCAAAAACCAAGATCTATCCCTCAACTATGAGGGGAGGTAAGGAAACTACCATCTAGCTCTGCACTTGATTCACCCTCTATTATGACTAAACTTGCGACACCTACTCCTGTTATTGAATCTGATATGTCGCATGTTCTTGATGATGCCACTTTTGCTATGTATGATGAAACTACTTCTATGTTTGATAATACTGTGCCACTAGGTGAATTTCTTGATGAAAAAATTGCTAAGGTAGGAGAGAATGCAATTAATGAAACTGATAATATTGATGAAAGTGATGATGAAGATTCTCCTCCTAGATATGAATTGCCTGTTGTTCCTGAGGGTTATGTTATGGATGAAGAAACTGCTAGAGACTCTTGCTTGCAATGATAGATATGATCTTAAGAAAATATTAGCTAAGCTGAAAAAAAGTCTTTGAATGCTAGAATGAAATATGACCCTGCTTTTCCTACTTCACCTATCTGTATTCCTGATAAGGATTACGATTTCTCTGTCGATCCTGAGTTAATTACTTTGGTTGAATCTGATCCTTTCCATGGCTATGAATCTGAAACTATTGTGGCACATCTTACTAAGTTGAATGATAGAGCCGCCCTATTCACCAACGAGGAAAAAATTCGTTACTACTATATCCTTAAGTTATTTCCGTTCTCGTTAAAGGGTGATGCTAAGACATGGTTTAATTCTCTTGATCCTGGTTGTGTGCGTAGTCCCCAGGATATGATTTATTACTTCTGTGCTAAATATTTTCCCGCTCATAAGGAAAACAAGCTGACTTACGGGAAATATATAATTTTGTGCAAATTGAAGAAGAGAGTCTCCCACAAGCTTGGGGGAGGCTTCTCCGATTACTTAATGCTTTGCCTGATCATCCTCTTACGAAAAATGAAATACTTGATATCTTTTATAATGGACTAAATGATGCTTCGAGAGACCACCTGTATAGTTGTGCTGGTTGTGTTTTCAGGGAAAGAACCGTCGATCAAGCTGAATTGCTATTGAATAATATGATGACTGATACGTATCCAACGTATCTATAATTTTTTATTGTTCCATGCTATTATTTATGAAGTCTTGGATGTTTAATGGGCTTTATCATACACTTTTATATCATTTTTGGGAATAAGCTACTAACCCAAAGGCCCAGTCCAGATTGCTATTTTTTGCCTGTTTCATGGTTTTGCAGAGAAAGAATATCAAACGGAATCCAAACGGAATTCAGACGGAATGAAACCTTCGCGAGAGATATTTTTGGAGAAAATCACGCACATGGAACTTGAGAACCACGTCAAGGGAGCATCGAGGTGCCCATGAGGGTGGGGGCGCGCCCACCCTGCCTCGTGGGCCCCTCGAGCACCCCCTGGTGTCCTCCTTCCTCCTATATAAGTCTACGTACCCCGAGACCTTCGACAACAGAGAGAAAACCCTAATTCCACCGCCGTAACCTTCTGTTCCCGTGAGATCCCATCTTGGCGCCTGTTCCGGAGCTCCGCCGGAGGGGGATCCATCACGGAGTTCTTCATCATCATCATCATCGCCCTCACCATGAGTTGTGACTAGTTTACCACAGACCTTCGGGTCCATAGCTAGTATCTAGATGGCTTCTTCTCTCTCTTTGGATCTCAATACAAAGTTCTCCTCGGTCTTCGAGGAGATCTATTCAATGTAATCTCTTTTTGCGGTGTGTTTGTCGAGATCCGATGAATTGTGGGTTTATGATCAAGATTATCTATGAAAGATATTTGGTTCTTCTCTGAACTTTTTATGTGTGCTCATAATATCCTTGCAAGTCTCTTCGAATTATTGGTTTGGTTTGGCCTACTAGATCTATAGTTCTTGCAATGGGAGAAGTGCTTGGCTTTGGGTTCAATCTTGCGGTGTCCTTTCCCAGTGACAGTAGGGGCAGCAAGGCACGTATTGTATTGTTGCCATCGAGGATAAAAAGATGGAGTTTATATCATATTGCTTGAGTTTATCCCTCTACATCATGTCATCTTGCTTAAGGTGTTACTCTGTTCTTATGAACTCAATACACTAGATGCATGCTAGATAGCGGTCGATGTGTGGAGTAATAGTAGTAGATGCAGAATCGTTTCGGTCTACTTGTCTCGGACGTGATGCCTATATACAATGATCATGCCTAGATAGTCTCATAATTATTCGCTTTTCTATCAATTGCTCGACAGTAATTTGTTTACCTGCCGTAGAATATTGCTATCATGAGAGAAGCCACTAGAGAACACTATGGCCCCCGGGTCTATTCTCAACATATCAATCTCTATCTACTTTGCTTTTATCGCTTTTATTTGCTGTTCTTATAAACCAAAAATACCAAAAATATAAACTATCATCTCTATCAGATTTCACTTTCGTAAGTGACCGTGAAGGGATTGACAACCCCTTATCGCGTTGGCCGCGAAGTTCTTATTTGTTTGTGCAGGTCTGAGGGACTCGCGCGTGGTCTCCTACTGGATTGATACATTGGTTCTCAAAAACTGAGGGAAATACTTACGCTACTGTGCTGCATCTCCCTTTCCTCTTTGTCAGGGATATGGTTAGTAAGTATAAACCGGATATTGTAAACCGGCTTAGTTATATCATACTTGGTTTTATTATTTTAGTAGAGATTACGGCCCGTGAGATTTCAAGGCCCATGTATAGAAATACGGTTTGTAATCCGTCAAAGAGATGTAACTTGAGAGATAAGAAAGAAAGGGCAGAGACCGAGGCGGAGACGATTATGAGCCGGCCTCGGGACTCTGTAAACCGGACCAGGCGTCACCTCTATATAAAGGGACGACCCGGTACCGGTTCAGGGGGGAGCAACAATCAATCCGTCGAGACGCAGGCAAGCGAATCCGCTCCCTGTAAACCGACGCCCAAGCAATATCAAACCAACTAGACGTAGGCTTTTACCTTCTCGAAGGGGCCGAACTAGTATAAATCCTTTGTGTCCTTTGTGTGCCATGAACCCTTTCAAGCTAACCCGTGCGATGGTTCCATCATCAAGTCCGCTAAACCGGACATCTGCCGTGTTAATTCCACGACAGTTGGCGCCCACCGTGGGGCTTGCGCACGATGGTTTCGAGTTCTTGAAAGGCGGCTTCGAAGGGTTAAAGGGTTACGCGGTCGGCCGGATGACCAAGAGTCGTCGCGGCCGGATCTACATCGACGACGCGGGTTGGGGACCGGAGGCCGATTCAATCGAATACGGGTACCGGGTCCCCTTCGGCAGCATCCAAGTCTTCATCGGCAAAATTGGCGAACCGGGACCTGAGCCGGACACCCTCCCCAACATCGTCGAGCCGGCTCAGCGTGCGAGATCGGCCCGGATTCAGCCTGCCATGAGGCATGTGTTCGTTGGAGCAATTCACGGAGGCCGAACCGAGGACGGATCGGAATCTGATGGTGCAACAGTCGTCTACTCAGATAACGAATCTTCATCTGGGGAAACTGAATCTCTGTATCAGTTGCGGGACGGCCGGTCTGAGGGCGAGTCCGATGGAAACAGTATTCCGGACCCCTTTGACCCGCCAAACCGGGTGGCGGTCTTCATGGCCGGTTCACAACCCCCGGTGAACGGAACAACAGCAGAAGCCGGTGCAGGGGGAAGCGGTTCAAATCCCCCCCTTACGGAAGTTCTATCCACCTTGATCGAGGAGTTTGCGATTAAAGCGGTGGAGGTCGTAGCTCCAGCAGACAAGGCGCAACATGATGCAGCGCTTCTTCAGTTGAAAGCCCGGATCGATCAATTAAAGGAGGATTTAAAAGCGGAAGGAGAGATGTTAGCCATAAGACAAGCAGAGTTGGATGATCAAGCTTTTCACTTGAGGATGGAGCAGGCTTCGGTGGAAGCAGTCAGGGGGCGAAAGTATCGATCCCGCCTACCGCCGGGTTACGAATCTGCAAATTTGTTCAAAACGCCTGGGGCTGGGGCCAGTAACAATCCGGTCCTAAACCGGAGAAGCCCACCGGCTCGGGAGGAGCCGGTTCAGCAGCCCGCCGCCGAATGGGAGCGACGGATTACATCGGTGCCTTATGTGCCCGTCCCTCCGGGACACTACTCAAACCCTGTGGATAATATTGCTGCAGCGGCAGCACGGTTGGCCGCTTTACCTGTGGAAGAAACATCTCCGGTGGCGATAGAGGCGCGCAGGGCCCAGAAGCTGCTTAATACGGCGTTAATACAGCATCAAGCGTACTCTCATAGCAGGGAAAGGTTACATTCAACACCACGTCCCAACCGAAGTTACTCTAGACATTGGGAGGAGCCCGAAGTGTCTAGCAGTGAACGTAGGAGACATCAGCACAGGCAAGATAATCCGGCAAGGGCGGAGATGCCAGCCCCGGATCGAAACCGGCCTAGATCGGAGGCCAGGGAGGAAGTTCGTCAGTCGACGCCGGTTCACACAGGCACTACAGGGACAGGAGCGACAGCGAGCGGTTTTGGGATACAATGTCTCGTCCCCGCCCTGCGGAGCGTTAAGTTGCCCAAGGATTTCAAAGGACCTCGCAAGGTGCCTAATTACACAGCCGATTTACCGCCCGAAGCTTGGGTGGAAAGTTACGAGATGGCCATGGAGATGCTGGACGTGGATGAATCAGCTTGTGCCAAATATTTCACTATGATGCTTGAAGGCACGGCCCGGACTTGGTTAAAGGCACTACCTCCGAATTCTATCGGATCATGGGGGGAGCTGCGCAGTCAGTTCATCAAAAACTTTAAGGATACGTGCAAGCAACCTATGTCGGTGATAGATTTAGCAGCATGCGTGCAAGGAGAGCAGGAGTCTACAGCAGCTTGGGTACGCAGAGTGGCAGAGATCTTGCACTCCTCAAACGGCATTAATCCAAGCACATCAATTGTAACATTGGAGAACAATTGCCGGTTTGAATCTTTGAAATTAAAACTCGGACGGCTCAAACGGGAGTGCAATGACATGGGGACTTTGATGAGCGCCTTGGTGAAGTACGGAGACTCAGATAACACCAAGTATCCGGAGCCAGAAGGAGATAAAGCAGGAAAGGCCACCAAGACTGGCAAACCGGCGCCGGCTAATCCGGTTACGTCAAGTTTTTTGGGCAAACGGAAACCGGAAACCAGCTCCGATTTTGTAGCTAATACACAGGTTCAAGGCGGTTTTCAGGGTAGTCAGCAAGGGCCTACTCGCCAAACCAGTGGAGGGAACCCGGGATGGGAGCAGGATTTGGATCAACCCTGTCTAAAGCATAGCGGAAAAAGGGACCTGCACGGCACACTGCAAGAGAATGCCTGTACCCTGGGATAGCAGGGAACGGCCGTTTTAATCCCCTTAGCCGGCCCCCAAATGGCGGTTCAGGGCCCGGGTTTTATGGTCCGGGTTACCAAGGGAACAACTCCGGTTCAGGATATAGGGGCAACCGCGGTTATCAAGGGAACAACGGTGGTTATCAACCCCGGCCAGGCGGCCAAGGTACTCAAGGAAACTACAATGGTCAAGGAAATCAGTCACATTATCAAGGTGGTTATCATGGTCAGGGAAATCAATCGTATCATCAAGGTGGGTACAACAATCAGAATAATCAGCAGCAGGGCCAAGGGAGTCACAATAACCAAGGAAATCAGCAGCAGCGTCCGCAGCAACAACAGCAATCCGGATACCAGAGTAATCCGAAGGAGTTGAGCAGCGGTCAATATCATGTTTTCACCACGAGTTTATGCAAGAGAGACCAGAAGGTTTTAAAGCGGGCTGTTAATGCGGTAGAACCGGCGACGCCACAGTTTCTACGATGGTCAGAGCAGCCCATTGTTTGGAGCAGAGAGGACCACCCGTTACGGGTAGATAATCCGGGACATTTAGCCTTGGTGGTGGCACCTCAGGTGGGAGGATACAGGTTCACTAAAGTCCTCATGGATGGAGGTAGCAGTATCAATATATTATATTACGAGACCTTTCGCCGTATGGGTCTGACAGATAAACAGTTAAGGACATCAAACACAGTGTTTCACGGGGTGGTCCCAGGTAAGTCAGCTTATCCAGTTGGTAAGATTGACTTAGAAGTTACCTTTGGGGATGAGCATGATTCCAGATCGGAGATGATCACCTTTGAAGTTGTCAAAATTAAAAGTCCGTATCATGCTTTGTTTGGAAGGACGGTTTATGCTAAATTTATGGCTAGGCCATGTTATGTTTATTTACAGCTTAAGATGCCGGGTCATAAGGGCACGATTACGGTGCATGGCAGTCGTAAGATAGCAGTGGAGTGTGAGGAAGGTGATGCAGCTTATGCAGAAGCGGTGTGTGCCACAGAAGAGTTAAAGTTTTATAAAGATAATGTTGATCCGGCAGATATGACTCCGCTGAAGAAACCAACGACCGAGCATGATCCGGCATTGAAGTTTAAATCGGCAGAGGAGACCAAGCAAGTTGATTTTGTGCCAGGAGATTCGTCCAAGCAGTTCACTATCAGCGCTAACCTTGACCCCAAATAGGAAAGCGCGCTCATCGAGTTCATCCGTGAGAACCGGGACATCTTTGCATGGAAACCTTCTGACATGCCAGGTATACCGAGGGAACTCGCTGAGCACAAGTTAAATATTGATCCGAAGTTTAAACCGGTAAAACAGTATCTGCGCCGCTTTAATGAAGAGAGACGCAAAGCTATAGGAGAAGAAGTGGCCAGGCTTTTGGCGGCAGGGTTCATAGTGGAAGTTTTTCATCCGGAATGGTTGGCTAATCCGGTGCTGGTTCTAAAGAAGAATGGGACGTGGAGGATGTGTGTGGACTACACAGACCTCAATAAAGCTTGCCCGACTGATCCTTTTGCGCTGCCTCGCATTGATCAGATTATTGATGCCACAGCAGGGTGTGAGCGGCTGAGTTTTCTGGATGCGTATTCAGGATATCACCAGATCAAGATGGCAGTTGAAGATCAAGAGAAGACAGCTTTCATAACCCCTTTTGGTGCTTTCTGCTATGTATCTATGCCCTTTGGGCTCAAGTGTGCACAGGCAACTTATCAGCGTTGCGTTCAGAATTGTTTGAAGGGGCAGATAGGAAGGAATGTACACGCTTATGTGGACGACATCGTGGTTAAATCAAAGGAGGAAAGAACAATGATAGAAGACCTCAGAGAAACCTTTGATAATCTTCGGGCTTACAAGATGATGCTTAATCCGGAGAAATGTGCTTTTGGTGTCCCGGCCGGTAAGCTTTTGGGATTCCTGGTCTCGAACAGGGGAATAGAAGCCAACCCGGAGAAGATCAAGGCCATCACATCTTTGGCAAAACCGGCTTGCATTAATGATGTTCAGCGCATAGCTGGCCGGATCACGGCGTTGAGCCGGTTTATCAGTCGCTTAGGAGAAAAGGCGATCCCGCTTTATCAAATGTTGAAGAAAACGGACCGGTTCATTTGGAGTGATGAAGCGAATACAGCGTTTGAGAATCTGAAACAGCAACTAGCGAAACCACCGGTTTTAGCTGCTCCTATCGATAAAGAGCCTTTGCTGTTATATGTTGCTGCAAACACACGGGCTGTCAGCGTTGCGATTGTGGTTGAGCGCAAGGAAGCAGGGAAAGAACATCCGGTTCAGCGCCCGGTTTACTATGTGAGTGAAGTACTCATCGAATCTAAGCAAAGATACCCTCATTGGCAGAAATTGGTATATGGGGTGTTCATGGCAAACCGAAAACTGAAGCATTATTTCCAAGGGCATCCAATAACTGTGGTTAGTTCAGCTCCGTTGGGAGACATAATCCAGAATAGAGAAGCTACAGGCAGAATAGCCAAGTGGGCCATTGAGCTCAGTCCGCATGAGTTGAAGTATGTACCACGTACTGCTATAAAATCTCAGGCATTGGTCGACTTCATCAATGACTGGACGGAGTTACAGACTCCTGAGGAGAAGCCGGATCTTACTTATTGGACGATTCACTTCGACGGTTCAAGACAGTTGGAAGGCTCGGGGGCCGGAGTTGTCTTAACTTCCCCCAGAGGTGATAAATTTTGTTATGTACTCCGGTTATTATTTCCTTGTACTAATAATGCAGCAGAATATGAGGCGCTGCTTCATGGTTTGCGATTGGCAAAAGAGATGAATTTGAGCCGGGTTAAGTGCCTGGGCGATTCAGACCTGGTGGCACAGCAAGTTTCGGGCAAGTGGGATTCAAGGGATCCCCTCATGGCAGCTTATCGACGAGAGGTTGAAGCGGTCGCAGGACATTTCAAAGGATATCAGGTGGAGCATATAGACCGGCGGAAGAACGAAGCAGCCGACGCTTTAAGCCGGCTAGGGTCGCAACGTAAACCGGTACCACCTAACACCTTTTTGGATGAATTGCACAATCCTTCGGTTCAAGTACCTTCAGAGAACGACCTAGCTGTTCCGGATCCAGAGGCACAGTTGGTTGCAGCGACCCATGTTATTCCGGATTGGACGTTACCCTATTTGGTGTACTTAAGCCGAGGAGAGTTGCCAGACGACGAAGACGAAGCACGGCAGATAATCCGGCGTTCCAAGTCTATGACAATTGCCAACGGAGAACTGCACCATCGTAGCACTTCTGGAGTATTTCAACGATGTGTTTCAGCTGAGGAAGGTTGTGAGATTCTAAGAGAAATTCATGAAGGGGATTGTGGTCATCATGCCGGATCAAAATCTTTAGTGGCCAAAGCTTTCCGACATGGCTTTTATTGGTTAACCGCACATGCAGATGCGGCAGACCTGGTCCGCAAGTGTGACGCTTGTCAGAAGTTCTCAAGACGTGCACTTGTTCCGGCACAGGAACTCCGGATGATACCAATAACTTGGCCTTTTGCAACTTGGGGGCTTGATATGGTTGGTCCTTTCAAGAGATCCCAAGATCAAAAAACTCATCTACTAGTAGCAGTAGACAAGTTTACGAAGTGGGTTGAAGCAGAGCCTATAAGCAAGTGTGATGCGGCAACAGCAGTTAAGTTCATCAAAAAAGTAATATTCCGGTTTGGTTTTCCACACAGCATCATCACAGATAATGGCACCAACCTATCTCAGGGTGAGATGGAAGAGTTCTGTCAACGAGAGCATATTCGTTTGGACGTATCTTCTGTGGCTCACCCCCAATCCAATGGTCAGGCAGAAAGGGCAAATCAGGAGATTTTGCGAGGAATCAAACCCCGGCTTATGACACCTTTGCAGAGAACCCCAGGGTGTTGGGTTGAAGAGTTACCGTCTGTCCTTTGGAGTATTAACACTACACCAAACCGGTCTACAGGTTATACACCTTTCTTCATGGTTTACGGTGCAGAAGCAGTTCTCCCAAGTGACATACGCCATGATTCACCAAGGGTAGCGGCCTATGTAGAAGCCATCAATGAGGCGTCAAGACAAGACGGTTTGGATCGGTTGGATGAAGAGCGTGACATAGCTGCAGCACGGTCGGCGATTTATCAGCAAGATCTGCGCAGATATCACAGCCGCCGGATCAGAACCAGGACATTCCAGGAGGGTGACTTGGTACTCCGGCTTATCCAAGATCAAACAGATATGCACAAGCTATCCCCGCCATGGGAAGGGCCCTTTGTGATCAGCAAAAATTTACACAACGGGTCATATTATTTGGTGGACATTCGAGAGCACAAGGATTCACGGACATCAGAAGAGGAGACGAAAAGGCCGTGGAACATTGCTCATCTACGGCCATATTACACTTGAGTCATAGGCTTCCATGTATACTATGTATATATTATGAATAATGAATAAACCGGCACCCTCGGTAAACCGGGGGCTTAGCCTTTTTTCCACATACATGAGTTTTGCGGCAAGTATCCATGTCAGTTTATTATCAAGAATCATATTTCAATATTGGCTGGTTTTTAGAGGCTAATCTTTACAGGGTGTGTGAAGGAGCGGTAGAACTCACAGAAACAAGAGATTATGTCCGGTTCAGGAAGAGAAGAACCCCATAAAAAGAAAAAGGAAAAACCTGCAGGGTCAGGAGGGACGTCAGCGGCCCCTGGGGACAGTCGGGTTAACCCACATCCCCTTGAATGGCTATGTTATGAATTTTTGGGTTCCCTGAACAGTTGGTACGTCCACGTTCAAATGATGGCCCGGCCCCTGGGGACAGTCGGGTTAACCCACATCCCCTTGAATGGCTATGTTATGAATTTTTGGGTTCCCTGAACAGTTGGTACGTCCACGTTCAAATGATGGCCCGGCCCCTGGGGACAGTCGGGTTCGCCCACATCCCCATGAATGGCTAAATCTTGTTTTGAGCCTGGCAGCTCTTTGAAAAAGCCTCGATTACATAGTTTGATTTACAATAATTGTGTGTTTATTGATGTTTTTTTGGTATTTCGTAACGTTTTTTTAACCAAGGGGAACAGCTCTAGAAGTTGACCGTCTATCTAGTATTACAAGTCTGGATCATGAACACCAGCGAGAGTTAAACCGGCGTTCATTGTAACCCGGCTCCACTTCATAATGGGCTAACAGTTGGCAGCACATGATCAGCTACAAGTTACAAATTTCTGAACCGAGAAGAGAAAGATTTATCGACAAGGTGAACCGAAGAGTTTCAAGGGTTTATTAGAATTGCTGAAGACTGATTAAGGTGATTTTAAACATCCTGACCGGTATAAGGTATTTTGGCTACATACAATTCAGGTATCACAGTTATTTGTTAAAGATATGATTATTAGTTATACCAAGAGAACAAGTTAATCCGTCCAGTGGTAAAGCCACGAGGACATATTTTTGATCTTCTTTATGAACAGAGCAAGGAATCCGCATCAATCAACAAGTCAATGAATGAATACTTCATAAAGACCAAAAGTCGGATCACAGTGCATTAAGTTTCAGCTAAACCTATTACAAAGGCATAAAAGCCAAATAGTTGGAAACATTGTTTACAGAATAACAATCATGATTATAACAGTAGCATTCAAGACTGTGCTTCTCCTTGCTAAGATGATTGGCCACCGTCTTGTTCCGGAACATCTTCCTCCTCGTGAAGCGGTGGGAAATCTGGTGCACGCCAATCAATCTTGGCCAAGGCACGGAAATATACTTCATCGTTGATCAACTCAGCAGGATCAATATCAGGAGCAAAGGTGTGAGGACGAACCGGCGGAGTTAAGTTTGCAACATCGTAAACCGGTCGTTCCACCCGCTCGTTCTGCAGGTTATATGCTGGATGATATCGAGACAAGTCAGATTCCACCGCAATCTTGCTAGCAAGGGGACGCACTTCCTTGGTCAGAGCATAAAGATCTTTTTCATCAAAGGTTGAACCGTCCTCCTTGGTATCAGGAAATCCGGTTAACACTTCTTCCGGATCAAGGTCTGGAACCCACGCTTTAGCCCTCGTAAGGGCCAGAAGAGCACCTCCTCGAGCAGCCGATTTCTTCACTTCTTCAAGACGAGCCGGCAGAATGGACAAACTGTTCAAGGTAGATTTAATAGTTGAAGGAGCCGGTTTACCAAAGGAAGTGGCGCTGATAATCCTTTGTGCTCCTGAGTATAGTTGTTCAACCAAGGTATAACAGGCCTTCAGCTTCTTCCGGACATCATCCCCAAGATGGGAGACACGGCGTCCTACATACAACAATGAAAGTTAAACCGGTACAGGTCACAGGTTTCAAAGATAACAGACAAGAGTTCAGGTTATACTTACCAAAGATAGCAGAAGTCATCAAATCAATTTGGCATTTTAACCCGGTCAATTCTTCAGTAACCGGGTTAAGTGCTCCTTCGGCATCCTGAACACGCTTTTCAAGATCCTTTTTCTGGACTTCAAAAGTAGTCCGTTCCTCATCAAAGAACTTCTTTAAGTCTTCAGCAGTCTTTAAGCTCACTTGAAGTTCTTTCTTCGCCTTTGAAGCGGCTGACTCAGTCTGTATAAGCCGGGTTCGAAGTTCACTGATTTCTACAGCGTTCCGGTTCAGCTCAGCCTGTAGACAAAAGTTCAAAAGCAAGGTTAGAAATTACAAGTCTCAAGCACACAACCAAGTTGTCTACTTGACACTTGGGGGCTAATGGCAGTTGAAGTAATCCAGCAAAGACAATTTGAAAATGCAAGTCTCAAGCACACAACCAAGTTGTATACTTGACACTTGGGGGCTAATGGCAGTTGAAGCAATGCATCAGAGACAATTTTTACAAGTATCAACTACATAACCAAGTTATCTACTTGATACTTGGGGGCTAATGTGCAGCAGTTAAAAAACTACAAAGTTCCGGATTACCTTCAATAAAGAAGATAAACCGGAACTTGGGGGCTATTATAAGATAAAGATGCGTCGAAAAAGGCAAAGTCAGAAGAAGAAAACTTACTTCATATTTCTCCCTCATCAGGTTTACTAGGCTGGCTTCATAATCCCGGCTGCTATGGAGCCGATTCAGATATCCGGAATAGATATCTTGAGCACTCATACTTGAGAGGCTGGATATATCAGTACTCCACTTCCCCTTTTCCTGAGTCATCTTTTCCGCTTTAGCTGTATGTTTCGCTAAAACGGTGGGTTCGGCTGGCGCAACATAAGCAGTGCCAGTAACCACGACATCAGGGGAAGTGGGTGCATTGGGAGGAGTAATTTCAACCTGAGCCGGATCAGGAGACGCCGGGTTAACTTGCGGAGAATTAACCCGGGCCGGACTTGGTGGGTCTTGGACATCTTCAGCGGCAGGAGTTTCAAGAGCGGGTTCGTCAACCGGAGCGGCAGGAGTACCTTCAGGAGGAACGGCGGTAGGCGGATCAATCACCGGTTCATCAGCAGAAGGATCAGCAGCAGATTTTTTCGCCTTGGCTCTTTTGCTAGGTTTCGGTTTGCTAGAAAAACAAGCAAAATAAGTTAGCATTATAAAGGGAAGGAGCGTCATAAACCGGAATGGTGAAGAGAATTACCCCGGGACGGTCTTCAAAGGAGGAAGCTGTGTAGCGGTTGATTCGCCAGAAGAAGACAGTGGAGTTTCCTGATAATCAGGATCAGTCGGTTTAAGTGGTTTTCGGATAAGACCGGCCTTGGGATGAAGAAGGGTCGGAGAGAGTATCACCTCAGCGCGGCGCTTTCGAACCGGAGTTAATGAGATCCCAGAGGTTTCCACTGCCAAGCCACTATGACGAGTGGTCCGGCGCAAAGCTTCGTGCTGTTGCTTCTTCAAAGTAAAATTAGGATCCAACTTAGCATAAGGATGAGAAAATTGATATTTCCTAACAGTCCGACGGCTCTTTTGAGGAGGAGGTTCTGAATCAGAAGAAATAAGGGTTACCTCAATCTCAGCCGGGTTATCACCTTCAAGTGGATCCTGTGAAAGAGTATCATTAGATATGTTAACAAGTACATAAAGGCAAAATGTAAACCGGAGCAAGGCATACCTCGGAGTCCGGATCATCGTCTTCAGAAGGAGAACCGGCATCAACGGCTGCTTTCCTTTTCTTGTTTGCAGGAGTTTTCCGGCGAGTCTGCTTTACAGGTTTTTCCTGAGGTTTTCTCCTCCAGAAGGGGTTGTCAGCCTAAATGAAAAAGCAAAGGCAAGTGAAAGACGGTTCAAATAGGACGGTTTATAAAGTATAAGTTAAAGATAAACTTACTTCAGGCAGTTTATTCTTCTTGAAATATGGGGCCAAGCCAACCTTGGAGCAATCTGTTAAAGCAGGGTTGACGATCTTTTTGGCAGACTCTATCACTTCCGATTCAGAAAGTTCCTCTTTAGTAAACCTCTGAGGATCTTCCGGTTTACCGGAGTACTTGCACATCAGCTTAGGGCGCCGGCTTAGGGGAAGGATGCTCCAGGATAACCAGCAGCGAAGGAAATCAGTACCAATCAGTCCATTGGCCATGAAAGCTCTCAGCTTGGAAAGTTGTGGTGAAAACTGGATCCGTTCAGTAGCACTTAACCGTTGTGGAAAGGGGTGATTTGCCGGGATACGAGTTTCACGATAACCCGGCAGAGGATTTTCACCTTCAGGAGATGTGTCTACACAATAAAACCATGACTTATTCCACTCCTTAGGGTGAGTGTGTAAAGAGGCGTGAGGAAAAACTGCATCCCTCCTTTTCTGAATGCTAATGCCGCCGAGCTCCTGGTGAGGCCCGCTGGTGAACTCAATGCGCCGGTTTGCATGGAAGAAATCCCGGAATAAATCAACTGAAGGCTCTTCTTGCAGATATACTTCAGAAAATACTTGGAAATCGCAAATGTTAGAAACAGAGTTTGGTCCGATGTCTTGTGGGTGCAGCTGGAAGGTAGCGAGAACATCCCGGAAAAATTTTGAACCGGGGGGAGAGAAGCCTCTGGAAATATGGTCCAGGAATACGATGACTTCTCCGGATCTGGGAGTTGGAGGGCACTCGTTACCCGGAGCACGCCATTTTAGTTCGGCCCGAGGCCCTAAGGTGCCGATGCTCGACAGTTTGACTAAGTCTTCCTCAGTCACGACGGAACGGACCCAATCGCATGAAACATACTGCTTAGCAGTCATTTGAACAAAGTGCTGAAGAAGAGAAGGTACAGAAACAAATTATGAACGTACAATGATCCGGGATCCATTCATATTATACAATGGTTGAAACGGAGAATTAGCTGACAAAGGTAAACCGGCAATCATAAAACAAGTTGTATCATTTCCGGTTTAAATGGCAGTTGAAGCGGTACAGTTTAAGTCATTTCATCAAATTATATCATTTCCGGTTTATAGCATGACAATTTAAACCGGAACATACTTAGCGAGTTTACTGAGGAGAAAAACAGGTTTCTAAATAACTACTGAGGGGGAAAGATCTGAGCATGCTGAGGGAAAGAAACTAATCTACAGCGGAGTAAAAATCGCTGAGGAGGAAAGCTACGCAGACTTCATATTAAAAGGACGAATTTGCATGTCAGACAGGTGCAATAAGGACCTGACGCATCTACAGCAGAGTAAAAATGGAAGAAGATCGAAAAGATAAGGATACTACGAAGTTGCAGGTTCCAAGAACGAACAATACGAAGCTTGCGGAGAACTCTAATGGCGGAAGGGATAAAACTATAGAGTCATTACGGTAAGATCCAATCTGATGCTAAGCGGGAGACCTACGGACTAGGGCCTAAAGATTACAAGATTTCTATGAGAAAAGTATCTACGAAGGGACGAAGTTTCATCAGAAGCCCTAATGGCGGAAGAACACAAGCAAAGCAATGGCGGACACAGATCTACAATGAGGAGGATAAACGTACCAAGGACAACGAGAATCGGCGGCGGAGAGAATCTGGTCAAGGCTCAGGTTGATGCAGCGGCCGGTCGAGGATTGGAGATCCAGCGGTCGTCGGCGGCGGTTCGAGCCCGAGCAGCAATGGAGGAGGAAGATGCAGGAAGAGGATGAAGGAAGAAGAAGACAACGGATGGAGCGGGGCAGTATTTATAACCAGAGGTTAGGTCTGAAACGACAGAAGCGAGAATCGAGGAGACAAAAATCGGATAAAGATCCCGTGATGCCTCGATCTTCGGGATAACCCTTAAAATACGCTACAGTACAGCTCACAGCGTTAAATGCGGAGATGATGTCATTGTCAGACTTTAATGATTTCGGAGGATGACGTCAGAGCCGGTTTACAAAAGATGAAGACAGAAGAAAATTACAGGAGACGACGGAGACTGATATGAACAAGTTCAAATCATTCTGGGGCCTAATGTCAGGGATATGGTTAGTAAGTATAAACCGGATATTGTAAACCGGCTTAGTTATATCATACTTGGTTTTATTATTTTAGTAGAGATTACGGCCCGTGAGATTTCAAGGCCCATGTATAGAAATACGGTTTGTAATCCGTCAAAGAGATGTAACTTGAGAGATAAGAAAGAAAGGGCAGAGACCGAGGCAGAGACGATTATGAGCCGGCCTCGGGACTCTGTAAACCGGACCAGGCGTCACCTCTATATAAAGGGACGACCCGGTACCGGTTCAGGGGGGAGCAACAATCAATCCGTCGAGACGCAGGCAAGCGAATCCGCTCCCTGTAAACCGACGCCCAAGCAATATCAAACCAACTAGACGTAGGCTTTTACCTTCTCGAAGGGGCCGAACTAGTATAAATCCTTTGTGTCCTTTGTGTGCCATGAACCCTTTCAAGCTAACCCGTGCGATGGTTCCATCATCAAGTCCGCTAAACCGGACATCTGCCGTGTTAATTCCACGACACTCTTCGAGGGAATACAACGCAAGCTCGAGAAGTAGCAAGAAGAATTTATGGCGACGTTGCCGGGGAGGCTTACGCAAAAGTCATATACCAAGTACCTATCACAAACCCTTATCCTTCGCATTACATTTATTTGTCTCTCATTTTCCTCTCCCCCACATCACCCTTGCCGTTTTATTTGCCCTTCTTCCGCCGTGTGTTTTGTCGTTCGCTCGCTTCTTTTTTTGCTTGTGTGTGTTGGATTGCTTGCTTGTCACTATGGCTCAGAACAATACCAAATTGTGTGACTTTTCCAATACCAACAACAATGATTTTATTAGCACTCTGATTGCTCCTATTACCGATGTTGAATCTTGTGAGATCAATGCTGCTTTGTTGAATCTGGTCATGAAAGATCAATTCTCCGGCCTTCCTAGTGAAGATGCCGCTACACATCTGAACACCTTTGTTGATTAATGTGATATGCAAAAGAAAAGGGATACGGATAACGATATTGTTAAATTGAAGTTATTTCCATTTTCACTTAGAGATCGTGCTAAAACTTGGTTTTCCTCTTTGCCTAGAAATAGTATTGATTCGTGGAATAAGTGCAAAGATGCTTTTATCTCTAAGTATTTCCCTCCTGCTAAGATCATCTCTCTTAGAAACGATATTATGAATGTTAAGCAACTGGATCATGAGCATGTTGCACAAGCTTGGGAGAGAATGAAATTAATGATACACAATTGCCCTACACATGGTTTGAATCTATGGATGATTATTCAGAACTTTTATGTTGGCTTGAATTTTGCTTCTAGAAATCTTTTAGAACTTTTATGGAAACCACCTTAGGAGAAGTTACCAAACTCCTAGATAATATTATGGTTAATTATTCTCAGTGGCACACCGAAAGATCTACTAGTAAAAAAGTGCATGCTATTGAAGAAATTAGTGTTTTGAGTGGAAAGATGGATGAACTTATGAAATTGTTTGCTGCTAAGAGTGCTTCTTCTAATCCTAATGATATGCCTTTGTCCACTTTGATTGAGAATAACAATGAATCTTTGGATGTGAACTTTGTTGGTAGGAATAATTTTGGTAACAATGCTTATAGAGGCAATTTTAATCCTAGGCCTTTTCCTAGTAATTCCTCTAATAATTATGGTAATTCCTACAACAACTCTTATGGAAATATGCCTTCTGAATTTGAAACTAGTGTTAAGGAGTTTATGATCTCGCAAAAGAATTTCAATGTTATGCTTGAAGAGAAATTGCTTAAGGTTGATGAATTGGCTAGAAGTGTGGATATAATTACTCTTGATGTTGATTTTTTGAAACTTAGATCTATCCCACCTAAGCATGATATCAACGAGTCTCTCAAAGCCATGAGAATTTCCATTTATGAATGCAAAGAAAGAATCGCTAGGATGCGTGCTAAAAGAGAGGATTATATTAAAGCGTGTTCTTCTAGTTATCATGAAAATAAACATGAAGATCTGAAAGTTATTGATGTGTCTGCTATTAGATCCTTGTTTTCTAGTATAAATCTTGATGAAAATAGGATTGGAGATGATTCTGCTTTAAGGTGTCCCAATGATTCGGAGTTTTTAGATCTTGTTGCTAAAGTTGCTAAAAGTGGGAGTGAAGAGATTAAAACTTTGCATAGTGATGAACCCACTACCTTGGATTTCAAGGGATTCAATTATGACAATTGCTCTTTGATTGATTGTATTTCCCTGTTGCAATCCGTGCTAAATTCTCCGCATGCTTATAGTCAAAATAAAGCTTTCACCAAATACATAGTTGATGCTTTGATGCAATCTTATGAAGAAAAACTTGAGTTGGAAGTTTCTATTCCTAGAAAGCTTTATGATGAGCGGGAACCTACTGTCAAAATTAAAATAAAAGATCATGAATGCTATGCTTTGTGTGATTTGGGTGCAAGTGTCTCCACTATCCCAAACGCTTTGTGTGATTTGCTAGGTTTCCATGAGCTTGATGATTGTTCTTTAAATTTGCATCTTGCGGATTCCACTATTAAGAAACCTATGGGAAGGATTAATGATGTTCTTATTGTTGCCAATAGGAATTATGTGTCCGTAGATTTCATTGTTCTTGATATAGATTGCAATCCTTCATGTCCTATTATTCTTGGTAGACCTTTCCTTAGAACGATTGGTGCAATTATTGATATGAAGGAAGGAAATATTAGATTCCAATTTCCATTAAGGAAAGTCATGGAACACTTTCCTAGAAAGAAAATAAAATTACCATATGAATCTATCATGAGAGCCACTTATGGATTGCCTTCCAAAGATGGCAATACCTAGGTCTATCTTGTATCGTGCCTAGCTAGGGGCGTAAAACGATAGCGCTTGTTGGGAGGCAACCCAATTTTATGTTTTTTGTTTTTGTTGCTGTTAGGGAATAAATATTGCATCTAGCCTCTGATTAGATGTGGTTTCATGTTTTGTTTAGTGTTTGTCCCAAGTAGAACCTTTGGGAAGACTTGTGTGAAGTTTATGTGATCTTGTTGTGAAAAACAGAATCGTTAGCGCTGGCTAAAGTGGTCGTCAGGTTTTACTGGAACGTGCTATTTAGTTGATTATTTTTGCAGATGATTAGTAGACAAAATCCGCAAATTTACCAATTTAGTTTGAATTTTTGGGAGTTCCATAAGTAGGTGAAACCTGCAGATTACTACAGACTGTTTTTTTTGTCAGATTCTGTTTTTCGTGTGTTGTTTGATTATTTGAATGCATCTATGAGTAATATTTAGAGGTATGAACCATAGAGAATTGGAATACAGTAGGTTTAACACCAATATAAACAAAGAATGAATTCATTGCAGTACCTTTGAGTAGTGGTTTGCTTTCTTATACTAACGGAGCTCACGAGAATTTTTGTCTAAGTTCTGTGTTGTGAAGTTTTCAAGTTTTGAGTATTGCTTTGATGGACTATGGAACAAAGAGTAACAAAGGCCTAAGCTTGGGGATGCCCAAGGCACCCCAAGTAAAATTCAAGGACAACCAAAAGTCTAAGCTTGGGGATGCCCCGGGAAGGCATCCCCTCTTTCGTCTTCATCCATCGGTAACTATACTTGGAGCTATATTTTTATTCACCACATGATATGTGTTTTGCTTGGAGCGTCTTGTATAATTGAGTCCTTGCTTGTTAGTTTGCCACAATCATCCTTGCTGGACACACCTATTTGACAGAGTTAAATATGGCCTAGAAATTGTTAGAACACTCTACGTGCTTCACTTATATCTTTGAGTTGAATAGTTTTTGCTCTAGTGCTTCACTTACACCTTTGAGAGCACGGTGGTGGTAATATTTTGTAGAAATTGTTGAACTCTCATGCTTCACTTATATCTATTTGAGAGTCTATTAAAACAGCATGGTAATGTGTTTAGGCTAATAAAACTAGCCTTCACATGATAGACATCCAATGTCAATGTAGTAAAAAAATCACACTAAGTGCATTGAATATGATGAGATGTTGGATGCTTGATAATTGTTTTGAGATATGAGGATAGTGATATTAGAGTCATGCTAGTGGAGTTATTATGAAATTGAGAAATACTTGTGTTAAGGTTAGTGATTCCCTGTAATGCCCAGGATGGGACTATATCTCCTACGTGTCGACTTAGAGACATAACCCCATGCTGGAATGATCGCAAGTCTGGTATCTTTGCACAACCCATGTAAAAGATGGGGATGGAAAACATAAAATAGTTGGCTTACACTCGCCACGTCACACAAATACAATACATGTCTCAATCATCATTCAATAAAACATCACAACCCTCTAAGGGTAAAATCCAAATGACAAGATACCAAACATAATTTAAAACCACAGGTCGGATCGAATCCTAGTAGAAGTCTCCACTACTGATCATCAGGATAACGAACATAGTAACGGCTACGCTCCTCGTCGTACTCCCAGTCAAGCTCGGTACCATCACTTGGATAGCTCACCACTAGACCTGCATCTGGTGTGGTGAAGTAACTGTGAGCCACAGAGGACTCAGCAATCTCGTTCCCGGGTAACAAGACTATTTAAACCTTGGGAGAGGATAAGGCTGAAGAAAAGAATAAGTGTCTGCAGCAGCAACTAGCACTAGCTTACGTGAAAGAGTGCGAGAAGAGAAGTGCCTCGGTCGAGAGATGATCACGAAGTGATCCTAGCTAAAGCTCAACAAACATAACCCCACCGTGTTCAACTCCCGAATCCCTATTCGGAAATTCACAGTCACGGTACGCACGCTGGTAGTGTATTAGAACAATGGGTCAAGTTATCTACAACCGGATATTAACAAGCTCCCATCTGCCACATAACCGCGGGCACGGCTTTCGAAAGTTCATAACCCTGCAGGGGTGTTCCAACTTGGCCCATTACAAGCCCACGATCCGCGGAGTCGCAACTCCAAGGTGGGAAGACCCGAGTATTCTCGGAATCCCGTGCTCAAGATACTCCGAACTAAGGTAAGGCTAATCCAGCAAATCCTCCCGGCGTGTCGACACCCTGATAGTAGCCGCGCGTATCTAGTCTCAGGACACGTCCGGATGGGCGAAGCTACAGGTGTATGCCAGATACCTCAGGTTTCCCCAAGGCGGCCCCGCAGGCTCCCCGTTTCGGACCAACACTCATGTGGATCACTGGCCCGGGGTTGTTGATTAAGAAAGAGGGTTTATAACTCCCTATGCAAGTTTATTTAGTTATTAGGCAAATAGTACCAATGTTGGGACTTGCTGGAAAAGACTTAGCACTTAGCGGTTTATCGAGGGGGGCCCATAAACCCCAACCGTGTGAGGAACGCATAATCAAGGAACATAACACCGGTTTATACGGTTCCTAACGGCATGAGTGGAACAAATCACCAAGCAAAAGGCTTAGCCTTCCACCCTTGCCAATATATAGATGATTTCATTTTAAGCATTATATATTGTGTGATATAACCCAACAAACTTCAACAAGAAGCAAGCATCTTCAATCTTCTCCTGCAACTAGCAATGCTATAAGAGGGGCTGAGCGAAGCGTACTTAGCCAAGCAACGGTTTGCATAGGTAGGGTGGTTAAACATGGTCATGGTTACAAGTAGGAGGCTGACAAGAAAGACATGGGCATCGAGGCAAAACTATAGAGCGATACTCTAGCAATAGGCAAAGATAGTAATGTTATCGGGGTTCGGTCATCTTGCCTGAAGAGTAGTCGTTCGGATCGTAAGAAGGGTCCTCGTGCTCAACCTCGTTGGTAACCTCGTGCTCATACTCGTACTCGGTCTCAGCTTCCGGCTCTAAACAATACAATCACATAAGGCACGAATCAACAAGATGCAATGCGCACACCAAAATGATGGATGCATGATGGATGCACTATGAGAGCACACGGAGCACGGAAAATAGTACTCAAGCAAAACACCTCAAAACATGATAACAATAGGATATTATGAATCTACACAGAAAATCAATCAAGTTTCATATAAGACTCGCTGAAATCGGAGCTACGGGCTAAAAGTTATGCCCGAAACAAGAAACATGCGAAAGCTGAAAATTACAGCCACATAGCAAATTCGGAGCACTAGATAAATAAGCTACAGCACTCAAACATCATGGCAAAGAGCATGAACATAAACTAGACATATCCTACAGCAAATAAGTCCATTGGTGCACCCCCAAAGGAGCCACAGATCAATAGCAACAAGCTTGGACATATTGAACTTGACAACAAAATCCTGACAGCAGAATTTTATTGAAACTTTGGAGCAAAAGTTAAACATGCTACAGCCACTTAAATAAGCATGTGAGAACATGAATGGATAGCCAACAATATATACTACAAGGAACCATCAAGAGACACTCCAAAACTATCATGGTTTGTCCTAGAACAGCACGCAAACATGGCATCGGAACATTACAGATTCCAGACTTAGTGAAAATCCACTAAGTGTTAAAACAGCAGTTTCATCATGGCATCTATAAGAGCAAGTTTAAGTCACCTCGAAACTAAACATGGCAAGTGGTAAGCACCACATCAAAGTACACATGATGGTGATTCCGAAACATACAAGCATGCATCATGGAGATAAACACAACGATAGCAATGAGCTCAACAAGATGGCATTTCATAACAAGTTTATCAACTAAACAGCCACATAGCACTTCGCAACGGAGATAAACATGGCAAGATTAAATCTATCATGCAACCTAACACAAACAACATGTAGAGCATGGCAAGACGAACACGTGGACATGTCATTTGCATCATTCAGATAAACGAGCTAAAAGATATCACTATGCAAAGATGGCATAAAAACAACACATAGCAGCAGTTTATAACGGGATGCACTCTTGAAACGAATATTTAAGCATCTAGATGATCTCAAACATGCATGGCACAATGGAATGAAACGTAGTGCTAGTCACCACGAACGTCTGGACACCTCATTTGCGCAAAACGGAGCAACACACAAGAAGTTATCACAGTTCTAATATAGCATCAGCACACAAAATAACAAGGACTTAGTGAAAAAGAGGGGGGGTCAACCTCATATCTGAGAAAACTCGGTCAACGGGCCCGGGGCGGATCCGGCCCAGCGAGGCCGCGGATCTGGTGAAGACGGCCTCGGCGAACGGCGGCTTCGGGCCCAGGGGCGGACGGCGGAGGAAGGTTGCTGGGCCCCTGGCTCGGCCCAGCGGGAGGTGTGGCGCGGGGTGGCAGGGAGAGGCCCGGCTCGGCTGGGCCGGCGATGCGGGATGGCGCCGCGGCCTGGCGAGGCGAAGCGCGGCCTGGCGCCTGGATGGGCCGCGGGGCTCGGGTCACGCCCAGGCGGAGGGGAGCCCAGGCGGTCGGCGGATCTGGCGAAAGGGTCGGGGCGGAGGCCTCAGCCTCGGGCGATGCGGGAGGAGGCGCCCTGGGCCTGGCGATCGGCCCAGGAGGGGAGAAGCGGCGGACCGGATCGATCGGATCGGCGAGGCGCTTCGTGCGCTCGGTCCAACGGCGGCAGCTGGCGAAGGAAAACCGGCGGGGCGACCTTCCCAGGCCGGCGGGAGGTCGGGGCCGTCTGGATCCGGCGGCCCCTCGCCGGATCTGGCCGGAGGACGGCGGCGCCGGTGGAGAAGGCCCCGTGGTGGAGAGGTGGCGGTGAGGAGAGGCCCCGCGGTGAGGAGGAGGTGGTGGTGGTGAACTCCGGCGAAGGTCCGGCGAGATTCCGGCGAACTCTCCGGCGAGGTGGAGGTGGCTGGAGGAAGAAGAAGGTGGGGGCTAGGGGAGCTAGGGTTTCCTTGATTTGGGGCAAAATTTGGGGGAGTGGACAAATATATAGGCACAAGTAGCTAGGGTTGTCCAAATGGAGTGCGGTTTTCGGCCACCGGATCAGATTTGGATGGCCTAGATGATAGAAGTGGCTAGGAGTGGTTTGGTGGGCTGTTGGAGGGGTGTCTTGGGCCTCACAGTGGAGGCACTTTGAGCCCACGAGAATAACTGTTGGGGTAGCAAACGGACTCAAAACGCGACGAGATTTGACAGGCGGGTTACACACACCAAAACAACAACACACGACAAGTCTCGCGCCAAACCGGTAACGTTACATGGCCAAACACCAAAGTAGGCCTACGGGACGCCACGGACACGTGAGGGAGCTCCGGAACGCGAAACGGACAACGGGAAGGAACGCGTGGAACCGGATGCAACCGACAACACAAATGCAATGCGATGCACATGACTACATGCTATGAATGAATGCCACACACGCACACAACAAAACGACGAAAACCCGAAAGACAAAGAACCCGGAATGGAATAGATGAAGCCAGAGATATATTATATGCCCAAAAGGGAAAGTATTACATCCGGGGCATTACAAACTCTCCTCTACTACAAAAAGATCTCGTCCCGAGATCTGGGACTGGAAAAAGGAAGGGTACTCGGAACGAAGATGATCTTCTCGTTCCCACGTAGCTTCTCGGTCGGAATGATGTGACCACTTGACTTTCAAGAATTTGATGGACTTGTTGCGGGTCTTGCGCTCGGTTTCTTCGAGAATAGCAACGGGATGCTCTCGGTAGGACAAATATTGTTGAAGATCAATCTCTTCAAACAGAATCATGCATTCGGGTGCCTTGAAGCATTTGCGGAGTTGAGACACATGGAACACATCATGAACATTGGCGAAGTTGGAAGGGAGCTCAAGTTGATAGGCTAGGTCGCCTCTTTTGCCAAGAATCTTGAAAGGCCCGACGTATCTAGGAGCAAGCTTTCCTTTGATACCGAATCTTTGGGTGCCTTTCATCGGAGAAACATGGAGATAGACATGATCACCAATGTTGAAGGCCAAATCACGATACTTGCCGTCATAGTAGCTCTTCTGACGTGACTGAGCGGCCTTGAGATTCTCACGTATGACTTTGCACATTTCTTCGGCTTCTGAGATCAAGTCATTGCCAAGAAGTTGACGTTCACCTGTTTCAGACCAGTTGAGAGGGGTACGGCACTTTCTGCCATAGAGGATTTCAAACGGAGCTTTGCCGGCACTTGCTTGAAAGCTGTTGTTGTAAGAGAACTCGCCAAATGGAAGGCAGTCTTCCCATTTCATGCCAAAGGATATGACACAGGCTCTGAGCATGTCTTCTAGAATCTGATTCACTCGCTCGACTTGACCACTAGTCTGAGGGTGAAAAGCAGTGCTGAACCTGATCTTAGTGCCCATGGCGGACTGAAAGGAGTCCCAGAACTTGGATGTGAACAAACTTCCACGGTCTGAGGAGATAACTTGAGGAATGCCATGTAAAGACACAATTCTGGAAGTGTACAACTCTGCCAATTGAGCTGCATTGATGGATTCTTTGACTGAAAGGAAGTGAGCGACTTTGGTAAGCTTGTCAATCACCACAAAGATAGAATCATTCCCTCTCTTGGACTTAGGAAAGCCAGTGACGAAATCCATTTCAATGTGGTCGAATTTCCACTCGGGAATAGGAAGAGGTTGGAGAAGACCGGCTTGACGTTGATGTTCTGCTTTCACTCTTCTGCAGACATCACATTCGTTCACGAATTGGGCAATCTCCCTTTTCATGCGTGTCCACCAGTAAGATTGCTTGAGGTCTTGGTACATCTTGGAGCTGCCAGGATGAATGGAAAGGAGAGAATCATGTGCTTCTTCCATTATGAGCTTCCTGAGATCACCTTTGGGAACAACGAATCTGTCCTCGAAGAACAAGGTATCTCTCTCATCAACACGAAAGCACTTGTATTTAGGAGTGCCCTTTGCAATACCATGTTTCACCTTCTGCACCATGGCATCACTGAGTTGGGCCTCACGGACCTGATCTTCCAAGGTAGGAGCAATTTGAAGATTTGCAAGAAAACCCTGCGGAACAACTTGGAGGTTGAGCTTCCTGAAAGCTTCACAAAGCTCAGGCTGGAACGGCTTGATAAGAAGGCTGTTGCAATATGCCTTTCTGCTCAAAGCATCTGCAATCACATTCGCCTTGCCAGGAGTGTATTCGATGCTGGGATTGTACTCTTGGATCATTTCAACCCAACGAGTCTGGCGGAGGTTCAGATTCGGCTGTGTGAAGATGTACTTCAAACTCTTGTGATCAGTGAAGATGTCGACTTTTCTGCCCAACAACAGATGTCTCCACGTAATCAAAGCATGTACCACAGCTGCTAGTTCGAGATCATGTGTAGGATAGTTCTTCTCACTTGGCTTGAGCTGACGAGAGGTGTATGCCACAATTCTCTTATCTTGCATAAGCACACCACCAAGTCCTTGAAGAGAAGCATCACAGAATACTTCATAGGGCTTGGACTCATCTAGAGGAGTAAGAACTGGAGCAGAGACGAGTTTTTCTTTGAGAGTTTTGAATGCCACTTCACACTCCGAAGACCAAAAGTATTTGACATTCTTCTGAAGCAAGTTGGAAAGAGGCTTGGCAATCTTGGAGAAGTTCTCAACGAACCTTCTGCAATAGCTGGCAAGACCCAGAAAACTGCGGAGTTGCTTGACGTTCTGAGGAGCTTCCCAGTTGACAATTGCTTCAATTTTCTCGGGATTAACCGCAATACCGTCAGCTGAGATGATATGGCCTAGGTACAAAACCTTATCGAGCCAAAATTCGCACTTGGAGAACTTGGCATAGAACTTATGCTCACGGAGTCGATCAAGAACCAGACGTAAGTGCTTTTCGTGATCTTCTTCATTCTTGGAAAACACCAGAATATCATCCAGATACACAAGCACAAACTCGCCGGTATAGGGGTTGAAGATGTAGTGCATCATTCTCGAAAAGGTAGGAGGAGCATTGGCGAGACCAAAGGACATGACCATATACTCGTATGAGCCGTAACTCGTTCTGAAGGCAGTCTTGGGGATGTCTTCCTCGCGAATGCGAATTTGGTGATAGCACATTCGGAGATCGAGCTTAGAGAACACTTTAGCTCCCTTGAGCTGCTCGAAGAGTTCGTTGATGTTGGGGAGCGGATACTTGTTCTTTATTTTCTTCTTGTTCAATGGCCGGTAATCAACGCATAGATGTTCCGTGCCATCTTTCTTCTTGACAAATAAGACACCACAACCCAAAGGAGACGTACTAGGCCTGATGAGACCCATACGCTCCTGTTCATCAAGCTTCTTCTTCAATTCCTTCAATTCTTCAGGAGAGAGCTTGTACGGACGCCGACATGCTGGCTCAGTACCCGGCTCGAGTTCAATGACGAATTCCACCTGACGGTGTGGAGGCATGCCTGGAAGTTCTTCAGGAAAGACGTCTTGGTATTCGTTCACCACCGGAATTTGAGATATGGCATTAATTTCGCCCTTATCATTGAGAGAGAAAAGCCTGATAGTGTTATCCCTGGAGGCAAAGATAATCACATCTTCATTAGGATGAGTCATCTTGACTTCTTTCTGTGCACAATCAATGTGAGCATCATGCTGAGAAAGCCAATCCATTCCGAGGATGAGGTCAATGTCAGAATCACCGAGAACCACCGGTTTAGCCAGAAAACGATAATCACCCAAGCGAATGGAAACATCCGGAGCATATATATTAGAAGTCATACGTCTCCCCGGAGAAATGACTTGCAATATCCGAGGCAAATTTTTGGTGACAATGTTGTGCTTGGATGCAAATGGAGATGACATGAAAGAGCATGAAGCACCTGAATCAAACAAAACTTTAGCAGGTATAGAGTTCACTGGAAGGTTACCCAAAATCACATCAGAAGAATTCTCCGCTTGCGCTGCATTCATCAGATTGACCCTTGCAGACTTTGGATTATGCTTGACAATAGCTGAACTCACAGGTGGAGGAGGTGGAAGACGCTTCGGGTTCGGACATGTGTTGGCATAGTGACCTTTCTGGCCACACTTGTTGCACACCACTTCTGAGAGAGGACGGAAATGAGAACCACTTGACTTGGAGCCTTGAGACTGAAACTGGTTCTTCAACTGGTTGCTCGGGTTGGGTGGGTGGGAGAAACCACGTCCACTAGAGTTCTTGTTGCTGTTGGAGTTGTTGTAGGGAGCTCGAATCACTGGAGGAGGAGGAAGCCAAAATTTCTGCTGCTTAGCGATGACTTGAGAAGATGAGGAGGAGTGAACGGCATCTCGAATCCTCTTTTTAGAAGCCTCCATCTTGAGCTGAGCTGCCTCTTGTTTCAAAGCCATGTTATAGAATTTGTCGAACTCATCGGGCTCGAACAAGGTGAGAGCAAGTTGAAGTTCATCCTTGAGACCTCCTCGGAACTGATAGATCTTGCTCTTGGCATCAGGAATGTCTTGCTTAGCATAGCGGGCGAGGTTTTGGAACTTGACATTATACTGGTAGACTGTCATAGAGCCCTGCTTCAGGTTGCGGAATTGCTCACGCATACCCTCGATGACACTTGTTGGAATGTGGTGAGAGCGAAAGTCCTTGCAGAAATCCTCCCAAGAGATCACACGACCTGGCCTGGAGTCTTTGTACTGCTGCCACCAGTCAGCTGCTTGGTCTTTGAGTTGGAAGGCTGCAAACTTCACATAGTCCTCTTCCTTCACGTTACTGCACTCAAAATGCTTCTTGATATCGGTTAACCAATCTTCAGCATCAAGAGGGTCGACACAGTAACTGAAAGCTTTTGGATTATTGGCCAAGAACTGGTTGAGAGTAGCATGGTGCTGTTGGTTGAAGAGGTTGCCTTGATTCCCTGGAACACCCTGATTAGCTTGATTAGCTTGCATCTGCTGCATCATCTGCATCAACATCTGGGTGTTCTGGTTTGTAGTCTACATAATCGCTCTCCAAGCCTCAGACGGAGGAGGAGGGGAAGGAGGACGATCTGGAACCTCTTCACCCTCTGGGTTAGCGTTGGGAACCCTTTTCGAAGCCATCCTGAAATAGATGACCACGAATCAGCAATTGATTGACAGAAGGTATAAGCTGAATCAATGGAATGAATTGCAACAAGTCTTCACAATAATCATCCGAACAAGAGGAACGAATGAAATTCTCAGTTAAATGATAACATCAATCTTCACGAGAAGCCACATAGAGGACAAAAGGTAAATAAAAAAACGACAAGGTACAGACGGGAACAAACACGAGATAGGAGCTTCGTTCTAACATCTTTGTGCTGAAAGCATATGAACGCGTTACGAAAGGGTTTTGCAATCCCCAGATCAGCATAGCCAAGGACCCTTTAAGATGCAACTCCCGATCGGAACATCGGTCATAATACCACTTCACTCAATCTAGAACCCCGAACTCGCTAACCTGCATTCGTTGGAAGAATGCCTACGATCTACTGGATAAAACCCACCTATGAATTTCAAAAAGATTCCAGTTATGCAATCAGGTGTTGGGGATACAGGGGAAGCACCGCGCAATCAACTCTAAACCTACATCCAGCTGTATCCATCCTTCAACACATAACCAGTCTTTCTCGGAAACTGTCTACCTCGGACCTTCGAAAAGCATCCACTATAACAAGCTATGGCAATACTCCCGAACTACCTCCCCAGTACTGGGTGATGTCGGGGTTATCTTGCCACTAACCGTATAGGAGAGATTTTCGATGTCGGCCGTCTTAAGTATTTAGTACTGCCGCGATACGCTTGTGACGACAATACCCCGAAGCTCAACTCCCCAGGACACTGCCACAACCCCTAATGTCAGGAGGCATCGAGAACAATATTCTCGTCACAAGAACATCGAAACAATCCCAGAATACTCGCGAGATTCCTAAAAAAATTTGGTGCAATTTTTGAAAGTAGAAGAGGGAAGAGTAGTCGTCAGGAGTCCTCACCAGAGAGAAAGGGGATGAGAAGCAAAGAAATCCTACTCTCTGATATAATATAGGACTCAAAATATTTTTAGTGTGTGCCTAGACTCGACCGTCAACGATTCGATCAATCAGTGGGGGCTCCTAGGTCGGAGAAGGCTCTGAATACCAACTTGTAATGCCCAGGATGGGACTATATCTCCTACGTGTCGAGGCACGACTTAGAGACATAACCCCATGCTGGAATGATCGCAAGTCTGGTATCTTTGCACAACTCATGTAAAAGATGGGGATGGAAAACATAAAATAGTTGGCTTACACTCGCCACGTCACACAAATACAATACATGTCTCAATCATCATTCAATAAAACATCACAGCCCTCTAAGGGTAAAATCTAAATGACAAGATACCAAACATAATTTAAAACCACAGGTCGGATCGAATCCTAGTAGAAGTCTCCACTACTGATCATCAGGATAACGAACATAGTAACGGCTACGCTCCTCGTCGTACTCCCAGTCAAGCTTGGTGCCATCACTTGGATAGCTCACCACTAGACCTGCATCTGGTGTGGTGAAGTAACTGTGAGCCACAGAGGACTCAGCAATCCCGTTCCCGGGTAACAAAACTATTTAAACATTGGGAGAGGATAAGGCTGAAGAAAAGAATAAGTGTCTGCAGCAGCAACTAGCACTAGCTTACGTGAAAGAGTGCGAGAAGAGAAGTGCCTCGTTCGAGAGATGATCACGAAGTGATCCTAGCTAAAGCTCAACAAACATAACCCCACCGTGTTCAACTCCCGAATCCCTATTCGGAAATTGACAGTCACGGTACACACGCTGGTAGTGTATTAGAACAATGTGTCAAGTTATCTACAACCGGATATTAACAAGCTTCCATCTGCCACATAACCGCGGGCACGGCTTTCGAAAGTTCATAACCCTGCAGGGGTGTTCCAACTTGGCCCATTACAAGCCCACGATCCGCGGAATCGCAACTCTAAGGTGGGAAGACCCGAGTATTCTCGGAATCCCGTGCTCAAGATACTCTGAACTAAGGTAAGGCTAATCTAGCAAATCCTCCCGGCGTGTCGACACCCTGATAGTAGCCGCGCGTATCTAGCCTCAGGACACGTCCGGATGGGCGAAGGTACAGGTGTATGCCAGATACCTCAGGTTTCCACAAGGCGGCCCCGTAGGCTCCCCGTTTCGGACCAACACTCATGTGGAGCACTGGCCCGGGGTTGTTGATTAAGAAAGAGGGTTTATAACTCCCTATGCAAGTTTATTTAGTTATTAGGCAAATAGTACCAATGTTGGGACTTGCTGGAAAAGACTTAGCACTTAGCGGTTTATCGAGGGGGCCCCATAAACCCCAACCGTGTGAGGAACGCATAATCAAGGAACATAACACCGGTTTATACGGTTCCTAACGGCAGGAGTGGAACAAATCACCAAGCAAAAGGCTTAGCCTTCCACCCTTGCCAATATATAGATGATTTCATTTTAAGCATTATATATAGTGTGATATAACCCAACAAACTTCAACAAGAAGCAAGCATCTTCAATCTTCTCCTGCAACTAGCAATGCTATAAGAGGGGCTGAGCGAAGCGTACTTAGCCAAGCAACGGTTTGCATAGGTAGGGTGGTTAAACATGGTCATGGTTACAAGTAGGAGGCTGACAAGAAAGACATGGGCATCGAGGCAAAACTATAGAGCGATACTCTAGCAATAGGCAAAGATAGTAATGTTATCGGGGTTCGGTCATCTTGCCTGAAGAGTAGTCGTTCGGATCGTAAGAAGGGTCCTCGTGCTCAACCTCGTTGGTAACCTCATGCTCGTACTCGTACTCGGTCTCAGCTTCCGGCTCTAAACAATACAATCACACAAGGCACGAATCAACAAGATGCAATGCGCACACCAAATGATGGATGCATGATGGATGCACTATGAGAGCACACGGAGCACGGAAAATAGCACTCAAGCAAAACACCTCAAAACAGGATAACAATAGGATATTATGAATCTACACAGAAAATCAATCAAGTTTCATATAAGACTCGCTGAAATCGGAGCTACGGGCTAAAAGTTATGCCCGAAACAAGAAACATGCGAAAGCTGAAAATTACAGCCACATAGCAACTTCGGAGCACTAGATAAATAAGCTACAGCACTCAAACATCATGGCAAAGAGCATGAACATAAACTAGACATATCCTACAGCAAATAAGTCCATTGGTGCACCCCCAAAGGAGCCACGGATCAATAGCAACAAGCTTGGACATATTGAACTTGACAACAAAATCCTGACAGCAGAATTTTATTGAAACTTTGGAGCAAACGTTAAACATGCTACAGCCACTTAAATAAGCATGTGAGAACATGAATGGATAGCCAACAATATATACTACAAGGAACCATCAAGAGACACTCCAAAACTATCATGGTTTGTCCTAGAACAGCACGCAAACATGGCATCGGAACATTACAGATTCCAGACTTAGTGAAAATCCACTAAGTGTTAAAACAGCAGTTTCATCATGGCATCTATAAGAGCAAGTTTAAGTCACCTCGAAACTAAACATGGCAAGTGGTAAGCACCACATCAAAGTACACATGATGGTGATTCCGAAACATACAAGCATGCATCATGGAGATAAACACAACGATAGCAATGAGCTCAACAAGATGGCATTTCATAACAAGTTTATCAACTAAACAACCACATAGCACTTCGCAACGGAGATAAACATGGCAAGATTAAATCTATCATGCAACCTAACACAAACAACATGTAGAGCATGGCAAGACGAACACGTGGACATGTCATTTGCATCATTCGGATAAACGAGCTAAAAGATATCACTATGCAAAGATGGCATAAAAACAACACATAGCAGCAGTTTATAACGGGATGCACGCTTGCAACGAATATTTAAGCATCTAGATGATCTCAAACATGCATGGCACAATGGAATGAAACGTAGTGCTAGTCACCACGAACGTCTGGACACCTCATTTGCGCAAAACGGAGCAACACACAAGAAGTTATCACAGTTCTAATATAGCATCAGCACACAAAATAACAGGGACTTAGTGAAAAAGAGGGGGGGTCAACCTCATATCTGAGAAAACTCGGTCAACGGGCCCGGGGCGGATCCGGCCCAGCGAGGCCGCGGATCTGGTGAAGACGGCCTCGGCGGACGGCGGCTTCGGGCCCAGGGGCGGACGGCGGAGGAAGGTTGCTGGGCCCCTGGCTCGGCCCAGCGGGAGGTGTGGCGCGGGACGGCAGGGAGAGGCCCGGCTCGGCTGGGCCGGCGATGCGGGATGGCGCCGCGGCCTGGCGAGGCGAAGCGCGGCCTGGCAACTGGATGGGCCACGGGGCTCGGGTCAACGCCCAGGCGGAGGGGAGCCCAGGCAGTCGGCGGATCTGGCGAAAGGGTCGGGGCGGAGGCCTCGGCCTCGGGCGATGCGGGAGGAGGCGCCCTGGGCCTGGCGATCGGCCCAGGAGGGGAGAAGCGGCGGACCGGATCGATCGGATCGGCGAGGCGCTTCGTGCGCTCGGTCCAATGGCGGTAGCTGGCGAAGGAAAACCGGCGGGGCGACCTTCCCAGGCCGGCGGGAGGTCGGGGCCGGCTGGATCCGGCGGCCCCTCGCCGGATCTGGCCGGAGGACGGCGGTGATACGTCCAAAACGTATCTATAATTTCTGCTTGCTCCATGCCACTTTTGGGTGATATTGCTATGATATTCATACACTTCCATACACTTTTGATCATATTTGGACTAACCTACTAATCCAGTGCACCCCGGTGCCAGTTTCTGTTTTCGGCTGATTTTGTATTTCAGGTTTTCACGTTACGAGAACTGCCAGGAAAAATCCAGAAAAATTATATAAAAAATCAGCGTTCCGGAACCGACCTTGCGCCCGAAGTACAGCCGGGGGGGCACCAGGGCTCGGGGCGCCCTGGCGGCGCGCCCCCCCCCCTGGGCCGCGCCGGGGGGCGCCTGGGCCCCCCGAAGCCCGTCCGGTGCCCCCCTTTGGCATATATTTAGAGCGTCCCTCGAAACCCTCGGGACGGGAACTATTTTTCGCGATCTCATCTCTGTTCCACCTCCGCCGCCGTTTCCAAGATCGGGAGCACCAGGAGAACTCTTCCCGGCACCCTGCCGGAGGGGAGGATCACCACCGGGAGCTTCTCCATCACCATGGACGCCTCCCGGATGACTCGTGAGTAGTCTCCCTTGGACCATGAGTCCATGACCAGTAGCTATGTGATGTTCTCCTCCCGTTCTTGTGCTTCACTAATTAGTCCTCGTGAGCTGCCCTACATGATCGAGGCACATATGTAATCCTTATGCTGTTGCTATGATGAGTTTGCTGGGATCCGATGGATTATGAGATTATGTTCAGATTGATCTTGAGTAATATATTTGATCTACCTCTTTTATATTTATGTTCATAAGTAATTCTTGCATGTTCTCCGTTCTTATTTATTGCTTTGGCCAAGTAATACGTAGTGACTCCAAGAGGGAACGTTATGCTCGATTGTGGGTTCATGCCCCTCGATGACTAGCTTGAGTGACAGAAACATGAGTCTAGGGGATGTGCTGTTGCCACAAGGGGGAAAACAACGGTGCTTGTGCCCGCGGGTGCAAGGATTGTTTACTTTACGCAAAGTTCTTTTAATGCAGTTGTCTGTTGCTTTGAGTTTACACTATGGGTGGGGCTCGCAACTTAATACCAGCGAGATGTTCTGGATAGATATCTCAAGGTGGATGATTAGTAGTAGATATTGATGGATTTCGGTCTACTTACTTGGCGTACCGCCCATGCTTTGAACCTCAACCTTTCTTGCAATGTAGTCAGCATTGGTTTGCGTTCGTGGTCCTGTCAATTGCCCAGCTGTAATTCGTTTACCTCACATAGCTGTTTTATCGTCTTTTGGGAGAGAGACATCACTAGTGAACATCATGAGACTCCGGTCCATATTACCATCATTGATCACATTTGCTATTTACTTTTCGCTTTTACTTACTATTGCAAAACACTATCTATCACTACTATCATTTAGCGTTTAATCCTTTGTGAACTACAAGGCCGGAGGGATTGACAACCTCTCTGTACTCGTTGGGAGCAAAGTTATTTGTATCTGTGTGCAGGTCCACGTTGATTGCTAATCTGCGCCGTTAGCAGTTGACACCTACTTGTTGAACCTAGGAGTCTCTGGGGATTCGATCCTTGGCATCTTTGCTAAGGGAAAACACTTCCACAACACTGCATCTTTCACCTTCCACTTGGGGTAACCAACGAGGGGTTAGAGGCCCATCAAGGAGTATTTTCTGGCGCCGTTGCCGGGGACTCCACTCTTCAGGATAGGGGAGTTGCATGCTATCTTTTACCTTTGCTTTTTAGTCTTGTTAGTTTACCTTTCAGTTTTTGCTTTAGTGACTTTTTATCGAAAATCACAAAAATAGTTATCTTGCTTGCTTGCTACTATGGGTTCCACCGAGAACACCAAGTTGTGTGACTTCACAAGTCACAACAACGATGACTTTATCAGCACACCTATCACTACACCTGCCACTTCAGCACCTTCATATGAAATTAAACCTGCTTTACTGAACTTAGTCATGAGAGATCAATTCTCCGGTGCTGGAGATGATGCCGCTTTACACTTAAACAACTTTGTTGAACTTTGTGATATGCAAAAGTACCAAGAAATAGATAGTAATATTGTTAAGCTTAAGCTTTTTCCTTTCTCCTTGAGAGGAGGAGCTAAAATTTGGTTTCAGTCTTTGCCTAGAAATAGCATAGATTCATGGGACAAGTGCAACGATGCTTTTATTGGAAAATACTATCCACCTGCTAAAATTATCCAACTTAGAAGTAACATAATGAATTTTAAACAATTGGATAATGAACACGTTGCCCAAGCTTGGGAACGTATGAAATCTCTTATCAAGAACTGCCCTACTCATGGTTTGACTACTTGGATTATCCAAACTTTTATGCAGGCTTGAACTTTACCTCGCGGAACTTGTTAGATTCGGCCGCGGGAGGAACTTTTATGTCAACTACACTTGGTGCTGCCACAAAGCTTCTCGATGAGATGATGACCAACTACTCCCAATGGCACACCGAACGCGCTCCAACAGGTAGGAAGGTAAACTCTGTCGAGGAGATTTCCTCCTTAAATGAAAAAGTTGACTTGATCATGTCTCTACTTTCGAAGCAATCTACTGTTGATCCTCGTGATGTTCCTTTAAATTCTTTGATTGCTCAAGAACAAGTAGATGTGAACTTTATCTCTAGAAACAATTTTAACAACAATGCTTATAGGAGTAACTTTGGTAACAATCCTAGACCGTTCCCCTCTAATTCTTATGGGAACAACAATGCTTATCCTATCACCAAGAACTCCACTACTGAACTAGAGATTATGCTTAAAGATTTCATCACTACCCAAAAAGCCTTTAATAAGAGTGTAGAAGAAAAACTACATAAACTAGACGATCTTTCTTTTAAGGTAGACCATTTAGCCAATGAGGTAAAATTGCTAAAAATTGAAACTTCTCCTCTTGAGGAGAGGAAAGTCACTCCTATAAATGCTATTCAAGTGCAAATTAATGAAAATATTAGGATGATGGCTAAACTTAAAGAGATATGGGCTAGAGAAAGGGAGGAAGAAGATAGAATTAAGAGCCTTCCTACCCACCACACTGTTGCTACTATCCAAGTTGTTGAGGATGTTCAAACTCTTAGCACCCAATGTACTCCTGGTCCCAATGGACCTATTAATGGTGATGCTATGACTATAGAAACTACCAAACATGTGAACCTAAAGGATACTACTACCACTTTACTTGATGCTCGTGACCTTTATTTTGATAATTGCACTCTTACCGAAGTTATTGATTTCGTTCACAAGATGTCTAGAGACCCCCGCACTAGCACGCTTAACCTTGCCTTCACAGAGCATATCACTAATGCTCTCATCAAAGCTAGGGAGGAGAAACTTAGAGTAGAAGCCTCCATACCTAGAAAGCTTGAAGATGGTTGGGATCCTATGATAAAAATTAAATTGAATGACTTCTCTTGCTATGCATTATGTGATGTTGGAGCTAGTACCTCCGTTATGCCCAAAAGAATATATGATATGCTTAAATTGAAACCTTTTGATTCTTGTTCTTTTGGTGTTCGTCTCGTTGATTCTTCCATAAAGAAACCTTTGGGGAGGATCGACGATATTCTTATTGTTGTTAATGATAATTATGTTCCCGTTGATTTCACTATTATGGATATTGAATGTGATCCTTCATGTCCAATTATTTTGGGACGTCCCTTTTTACGCACCGTTGGTGCTATCATTGACATGAAAGAGGGTAATATAAAATTTCAGTTTCCTCTCAAGAAAGGGATGGAACACTTCCCTCGAAAGAAGATCAAGTTACCTTTTGAGTCCATTGTACGGGCTAGCTATTCTTTTACTCTTGATGAAACTTGATCTCTATGCATTATGCCTAGCTTAAAGGCATAAAAGAAAGCGCTTTTGGGAGGCAGCCCACATGAATAAATTTTTTGCTTTTGTTGTGTCCTGATGTTGTTTACTACTGTAGCATCATCATTGTATCTTTGCTTTTCATATTTGTGCCAAGTATAGCCTCTGATTGCTAGAAAGTTCAAAAGTTGTGAGGTGCTGTCCAGGAAACAGATTCTGTCCTTGGATAGAAAAATTCGTATAAAATCACCAGATCATCTTTTTGGTCTGAATTTTTTCGACAGCGTTCTATATAATTGTCTTTCGTGCGTCTGTTCTGAGTTTTTTGATTTGAGTTGCAGAAGTATCCCGAACAAATCATTTACTACCTGCTGTTCTGTTTTTCACAGATTCTGTCATGTTTTACCTTTCCTTCAGTTTGCAAACCAAGAGCTTGCTTTTTCTTTGCAAAGACCTTTTGGCAATCTTGAGAAACAGTAGAACTTCAAGAATATCTTTATTTCCAGCAAGGAACAATTATTTTATTAAGGGTACTAACCTCGCTAATCAGATTATGATGAGTTATGTATGAAGGGAGTTTTCAAGTGTGCGAGGGAAGACGATAAAAAGATTCAGGAGTGTCAAGCGCTCAAGCTTGGGGATGCCCCTGTGCACCCCCAAGAAATATTCAAGGAGACTCAAGCGTCTAAGCTTGGGGATGCCCCCGTGCATCCCCTTCTCCATCAACATTATCAGTTCGTCTTTCGTTCCGCTATATTTTTATCACTTCATGTGTTATGTGCTATGCTTGGAGCGTCTTGCTTTTAGTTTTCTTTTTAGTTTTTCATAACGAGTCGGAACTCAGCATTCCTTTATGTGGGAGAGAAACACGCTCCACTTCTACCTAGAACATAACATAGAATTTTCATGTCTATCTTTGCTGTGTGTGTTCTTTGTCTTTTAATAGCTACTATTACGCTCTGCTCTTAGTATTCATGCTCATCTTTTCAAAGAGCTTTTGTTTAGTTGGTTGCTTGAACTCTCTTTAATTACCATGCTCACCTTATTAAGAGAGTTTGCTTCCGTTGCATTGGTTAATATGTCTATGATAAAGATGCTACGTGCATAATGGAGCTTAGTAGTTCAGGTTTTCTTATGGTTAGTCTCAAATAGCTGGGGGATTCCCAATGTGTTATTGGAGTACCAACATGATTTGTTTGCCAATGATGTGGTGTGGTTTAGTAATATCTTCCTTCGAGAATTTGTTTTGATTGACTTGGCGTATGATCACGCATATTTAAGACTGTAAAGAAAGTCTGTTAAGCCTTGATGATCTTTAATTTCTGAGTAGCGATATAACTACCATGCCTGATTCAATGTTGCTTTGTCGCTCTGCATGATTATGACCGTCATTGCTCTCTTAGTTGGTCGCTCCCAGTCTTTTGCTAACCTCCACCTGTACTAAGCGGAATTACTCCTTGTGCATCCACATCCTTTTAAACCAGTTATGCCATACGAGTCCACCATATCTACCTATACGTGGTATTTCACCGCCACTCCAAGTAATTTACATGTGCTACCTTTAAAACCTTCAATCTTTGCAATACATAGCTCATGGGAAAATAGCTTAAAAACTATTGTGGTAAAGAATATGTTGCCTATGTATCTTATTTATTATAAGTTGCTTGCTGAGCGGTAACCATGTTTCTGGGGACGCCATCAACTGTCACACTTTTGTTGAATATCATGTGAGTTGCTATGCATGTTCGTCTTGTCTGAAGTAAGGGTGATTTTCCGTGGGTTGAATGAGTATGCATATTGTTAGAGAAGAACATTGGGCCGCCAACCAAAGCCATGTATCATGGTGGAAGTTTTAGCTTGGACTTAATCCTCAATCTCTTATGAGAATATGCTTATGCATTAAAGAGGAGTCCATCATCTATTTTCTATGTTGTCCCGGTATGGATGTCCTCAAGTTGAGATCTATCAAAAACGAGAAATCAAATGCGATTTATCTCCATGGACCTTTGTACAGGTGGCATAGAGGTACCCCTTTGTGACACTTGGTTGAAACATATGCAATGCAATGATAACCCAAGGAAATCCGAGCTAATTAGGACAAGGTGCGAGCACTATTGGTATTCGATGCATGAGGCTTGCAACTTATAGGATGTCTTATGCATGACACATATGAAGTACTACTACCATTGACAAAATTGCTTCTATGTTTTTAAAATAAAAAGCTCTAGCACATAACCATTCTTTTACTTTTATGTTGAGTCTCCACCTTCTTTTAAAAGCACCAACTACTGAGAGCATGATTGTCATTCTGAGTGTAATGTGCATTGTCCCAAAGTAGCATTGTCTTTTGCATGATTGTGATATCGTTTATTTTGAAATCATTGTATCTAGTCATCACTTAAACCTTGAAGGTGCCCTTGCATTTATGTTTTGCATCACTAAAGGGGGCAAGCTAGATATCACTTTATCATATTTGCACATCATGTTCATTGCAAATCTTTTTGATGTTTCAGTTTCATATTGTAAAACTTTCAGTCATTTGTAATTTTCTCATGAGGCAACTTAATTACTATAGAGTCATTGTCTCAGTAAGCTTTTGTCATATGACTATGAAAAGTCCTATATGGTTAATAGCATGTCACCACAGAAATTATTCTTGTTATAATTTACCTACTCGAGGACGAGCAGGAATTAAGCTTGGGGATGTTGATACATCCAAAACGTATCTATAATTTCTGCTTGCTGCATGCCACTTTTGGGTGATATTGCTATGATATTCATACACTTCCATACACTTTTGATCATATTTGGACTAACCTACTAATCCAGTGCACCCCGGTGCTAGTTTCTGTTTTCGGCTGATTTTGTATTTCAGGTTTTCACCTTTACGAGAACTGCCAGGAAAAATCCAGAAAAATTATATAAAAAATCAGCGTTCCGGAACCGATCTTGCGCCCGAAGTACAGCCGGGGGGGGGGGGGCACCAGGGCTCGGGGCGCCCTGGCGGCGCCCCCCCCCCTCCCTGGGCCGCGCCGGGGGGGGCGCCTGGGCCCCCCGAAGCCCGTCCGGTGCCCCCCTTTGGCATATATTTAGAGCGTCCCTCGAAACCCTCGGGACGGGAACTCTTTTTCGCGATCTCATCTCTGTTCCGCCGGCGCCGCCGCTTCCAAGATCGGGAGCACCAGGAGAACTCTTCCCGGCACCCTGCCGGAGGAGAGGATCACCACCGGGAGCTTCTCCACCACCATGGACGCCTCCCGGATGACTCGTGAGTAGTCTCCCTTGGACCATGAGTCCATGACCAGTAGCTATGTGATGTTCTCCTCCCGTTCTTGTGCTTCACTAATTAGTCCTCGTGAGCTGCCCTACATGATCGAGGCACATATGTAATCCTTATGCTGTTGCTATGATGAGTTTGCTGGGATCCGATGGATTATGAGATTATGTTCAGATTGATCTTGAGTAATATATTTGATCTACCTCTTTTATATTTATGTTCATAAGTAATTCTTGCATGTTCTCCGTTGTTATTTATTGCTTTGGCCAAGTAATACGTAGTGACTCCAAGAGGGAACGTTATGCTCGATTGTGGGTTCATGCCCCTCGATTACTAGCTTGAGTGACAGAAACATGAGTCTAGGGGATGTGCTGTTGCCACAAGGGGGAAAACAACGGTGCTTGTGCCCGCGGGTGCAAGGATTGTTTACTTTACGCAAAGTTCTTTTAATGCAGTTGTCTGTTGCTTTGAGTTTACACTATGGGTGGGGCTCGCAACTTAATACCAGCGAGATGTTCTGGATAGATATCTCAAGGTGGATGATTAGTAGTAGATATTGATGGATTTCGGTCTACTTACTTTGGCGTACCGCCCATGCTTTGAACCTCAACCTTTCTTGCAATGTAGTCAGCATTGGTTTGCGTTCGTGGTCCTGTCAATTGCCCAGCTGTAATTCGTTTACCTCACATAGCTTTTTTATCGTCTTTTGGGAGAGAGACATCACTAGTGAACATCATGAGACTCCGGTCCATATTACCATCATTGATCACATTTGCTATTTACTTTTCGCTTTTACTTACTATTGCAAAACACTATCTATCACTACTATCATTTAGCGTTTAATCCTTTGTGAACTACAAGGCCGGAGGGATTGACAACCTCTCTGTACTCGTTGGGAGCAAAGTTATTTGTATCTGTGTGCAGGTCCACGTTGATTGCTAATCTGCGCCGTTAGCAGTTGACACCTACTTGTTGAACCTAGGAGTCTCTGGGGATTCGATCCTTGGCATCTTTGCTAAGGGAAAACACTTTCACAACACTGCATCTTTCACCTTCCACTTGGGGTAACCAACGAGGGGTTAGAGGCCCATCAGGCGGCGCCGGTGGAGAAGGCCCCGCGGTGGAGAGGTGGCGGTGAGGAGAGGCCCCGCGGTGAGGAGGAGGTGGTGGTGGTGAACTCCGGCGAAGGTCCGGCGAGATTCCGGCGAACTCTCCGGCGAGGTGGAGGTGGCTGGAGGAAGAAGAAGGTGGGGGCTAGGGGAGCTAGGTTTTCCTTGATTTGGGGCAAAATTTGGGGGAGTGGCCAAATATATAGGCACAAGTAGCTAGGGTTGTCCAAATGGAGTGCGATTTTCGGCCACCGGATCAGATTTGGATGGCCTAGATGATAGAAGTGGCTAGGAGTGGTTTGGTGGGCTGTTGGAGGGGTGTCTTGGGCCTCAAAGTGGAGGCACTTTGAGCCCACGAGAATAACTGTTGGGGTAGCAAACGGACTCGAAACGCGACGAGATTTGACAGGCGGGTTACACACACCAAAACAACAACACACGACAAGTCTCGCGCCAAACCGGTAACGTTACACGGCCAAACACCAAAGTAGGCCTACGGGACGCCACGGACACGTGAGGGAGCTCCGGAACGCGAAACGGACAACGGGAAGGAACGCGTGGAACCGGATGCAACCGACAACACAAATGCAATGCGATGCACATGACTACATGCTATGAATGAATGCCACACACGCACACAACAAAACGACAAAAACCCGAAAGACAAAGAACCCGGAATGGAATAGATGAAGCCAGAGATATATTATATGCCCAAAAGGGAAAGTATTACATCTGGGGCATTACATTCCCGTATCATGCACATATGGTGAACCGCTATGTGACGAAGTTAGAGCATGAGGTATTTGTAGAGTGCCATCCTTTGTGTGGAGGTCGGGGGCGCGCGATGGTTAACTCCTACCAACCTCCCCCCTAGGAGCATGCGTTGATTTCTTTGTTTTGATGGCTCGTAGATTTTTGCAATAAGTATATGAGTTCTTATGACTAATTTGAGTCCATGGATTATACGCACTCTCACCCTTCCACCATTGCTAGCCTCTCTTGTACCGCGCAACTTTCGCCGGTGCCATAAACCCACTATATATCTTTCCTCAAAACAACCACCATACTATTCCTCAAAACAGCCACCATACCTACCTATCATGGCATTTCCATAGCCATTCCGAGATATATTGCCATGCAATTTTCCACCGTTCCGTTCATATGACACGCATCATATTATCATATTGCCATGCATGATCATGTAGTTGACATCGTATTTGTGGCAAAGCCACCATGCATCACTTTTCATACATGTCACTCTTGTTTCATTGCACATACCGGTACACCGCCGGAGGCATTCATATAGAGTCATACTTTGTTGTAGTATCGAGTTGCAATTTCGAGTTGTAATGAAAGTGTGATGATCATCATTAGAGCATTGTCCCATGGGAGGAAAGGCTAAATCTATAAAGCCCCTCCGCAAAAAAAAAGGAAAAAAAGAAAGGCCAAAGAAAAAGAAAGGCCCAAAAAAAGGGATAATTGCTACTATCTTTTTTTCCACACTTGTGCTTCAAAGTAGCACCATGTTCTTCATTATAGAGAGTCTCATGTTTAGTCACTTTCATATACTAGTGGGAACTTTCATTATAGAACTTGGCTTGTATATTCCAACGATGGGCTTCCTCAAATGCCCTAGGTCTTCGTGAGCAAGCAAGTTGGATGCACACCCATTAGTTTCTTTTTGTTGAGCTTTCATTCATATTTAGCTCTAGTGCATCCGTTGCATGGCAATCCCTATTCACTCACATTGATATCTATTGATGGGCATCTCCATAGCCCGTTGATACGCCTAGTCGATGTGAGACTATCTCCCTCCTTTTTTGTCTTCTCCACAACCACCTCTATTCCACCCATAGTGCTATGTCCATGGCTCACGCTCATGTATTGGGTGAAAGTTGAAAGGTTTGAAAGAATAGAGTATGAAAACAAGTGCTTGGCTGAAATCGGGGTTGTGCATGATATGAATATTTTGTGTGATGAATAGGGAGCATAGCCAGACTATATGATTTTGTAGGGATAACTTTCTTTAGCCATAATATTTTGAGAAGACATGATTACTTTATTAGTATGCTTGAAGTATTGTTATTTCTTATGTCAATATAGACTTTTATCTTGAATCTTTCAGATCTGAACATTCATGCCACAATTAAGAGAATTACATTGAGAAACTATATTGGTTAGCATTCCACATCAAAAATTCTTTCTTTATCATTTACCTACTCGAGGACGAGCAGGAATTAAGCTTGGGGATGCTTGATACGTCTCCAACGTATCTATAATTTTTGATTGTTCAATGCTATTATTTATGAAGTCTTGGAAGTTTAATGGGATTTATCATACACTTTTATATCATTTTTGGGACTAACCTACTAACCCAAAGGCCCAGTCCAGATTGCTGTTTTTTGCGTGTTACAGGGTTTTGCCGAAAAAGAATATCAAACGGAGTCCAAACGGAATGAAACCTTCGCGAGAGATATTTTTGGAGAAAATCACGCACAGGGAACTTGAGAACCACGTCAGGGGAGCATCGAGGCGCCCACGAGGGCGGGGGGCGCGCCCCCCTGCCCAGGGCGCACCCCCTGCCTCGTGGGCCCCTCGAGCACCCCCCGGTGTCCTCCTTCCTCCTATATAAGTCTACATACACCGAGACCTTCAACAACAGAGAGAAAACCCTAATTCCACCGCCGTAACCTTCTGTTCCCATGAGATCCCATCTTGGAGCCTGTTCCGGAACTCCACCGGAGGGGGATCCATCACGGAGTTCTTCTTCATCATCATCATCGCCCTCACCATGAGTTGTGACTAGTTTACCACAGACCTTCGGGTCCATAGCTAGTATCTAGATGGCTTCTTCTCTCTCTTTGGATCTCAATACAAAGTTCTCCTCGGTCTTCGAGGAGATCTATTCGATGTAATCTCTTTTTGCGGTGTGTTTGTCGAGATCCGATGAATTGTGGGTTTATGATCAAGATTTTCTACGAAAGATATTTGGTTCTTCTCTGAACTTTTTATGTGTGCTCATAATATCCTTGCAAGTCTCTTCGAATTATTGGTTTGGTTTGGCCTACTAGATCTATAGTTCTTGCAATGGGAGAAGTGCTTGGCTTTGGGTTCAATCTTGTGGTGTCCTTTCCCAGTGACAGTAGGGGCAACAAGGCACGTATTGTATTGTTGCCATCGAGGATAAAAAGATGGGGTTTATATCATATTGCTTGAGTTTATCCCTCTACATCATATCATCTTGCTTAAGGCGTTACTCTGTTCTTATGAACTCAATACACTAGATGCATGCTGGATAGCGGTCGATGTGTGGAGTAATAGTAGTAGATGCAGAATCGTTTCGGTCTACTTGTCTCGGACGTGATGCCTATATACAATGATCATGCCTAGATAGTCTCATAATTATTCGCTTTTCTATCAATTGCTCGACAGTAATTTGTTTTCCCGCCGTAGAATATCGCTATCATGAGAGAAGCCACTAGAGAACACTATGGCCCCCGGGTCTATTCTCAACATATCAATCTACATCTACTTTACTTTTATCACTTTTATTTGCTGTTCTTATAAACCAAAAATACCAAAAATATAAACTATTATCTCTATCAGATCTCACTTTCGTAAGTGACCGTAAAGGGATTGACAACCCCTTATCGCGTTGGCTGCGAAGTTCTTATTTGTTTGTGCAGGTGTGAGGGACTCACGCGTGGTCTCCTACTGGATTGATACCTTGGTTCTCAAAAACTGAGGGAAATACTTACGCTACTGTGCTGCATCTCCCTTTCCTCTTCGAGGAAATACAACGCAAGCTCGAGAAGTAGCAATGACCAATGAAAATAATTGTGCACTTCCTGAACCAACTCTTAAGCCAACTCCGAAGAAAAGGGGTGTTCTGTTTCTCAGTCTTGAAGATATGCAAGAGGCAAAGAAATCTATGAATTAAAAAGGTATTAAAGCAGAAGATGTTAAGAATTTACCACCTATTGAAGAAATACATGGTCTTGATAACCCGACACAGGCAGTAAAGGTAAATTCTTTCTATATATTTGATGAAGGTGATATTTCTCGTTATAAGTCTACTAGCCAATGCTTAGATGAGTTTGACAACTTTATTGAGAAACAAGAAAACTTCAATGCTTACGTTGGTAGACAAGTGCAACGGAATGCTTATATGATTGAACGCTTGAGTGATTATAGGTCTAGAGTTAAAGGTGAACTGAAACTCATTAGTAAACATGCTTCTATGGTCACCACTCAAGTAGAACAAGTACTTAAAGCACAAAATGATTTGCTCAGTGAATTAAATAGTAAGAAAAATGATAATGCTATTATAGTTGTGACTAGAGGTGGTAAAATGACTCAGGAACCTCTGTATCCTGAAGGCCACCCTAAGAGAATTGAGCAAGATTCTCAAAGAGCTAATATAGATGCACAAAGTTCTTCTAAGAAGAAGAAAAAGAAAAATGATAGGACTTTGCATGCTTCTAGTGAACCTGTAGCTGGCACACCTGAGAATCCCAATGATATCTCCATCTCTGATGTTGAAACACAATCTGGTAATGAACATGAACCTAGTGATTGCTACTTCTCGAGCTTGCGTTGTATTCCCTCGAAGAGGAAAGGGTGATGCAGCACAATAGCGTAAGTATTTCCCTCAATTTTTGAGAACCAAGGTATCAATCCAGTAGGGGACCACGCGCGAGTCCCTCGCACCTGCACAAACAAATAAGAACTTCGCAGCCAACACGATAAGGGGTTGTCAATCCCTTTACGGTCACTTACGAAAGTGAAATCTCATAGAGATGATAGTTTGATATTTTTGGTATTTTTGGATATAAGAACAGAAAGTAAAAGCGGAAAAGTAAAGTAGATTGTAGATTGATATGTTGAGAATAGACCCAGGGGCCATAGGTTTCTCTAGTGGCTTCTCTCATGATAGCGGTATTCTACGGCGAGTAAACAAATTACTATTGAGCAATTGATAGAAAAACAAATAATTATGAGACTATCTAGGCATGATCATTATATATAGGCATCACGTCCGAAACAAGTAGACCAAAACGATTCTGCATCTACTACTATTACTCCACACATCGACCGGTATCCAGCATGCATCTAGAGTATTAAGTTCATAAGAACAGAGTAACGCCTTAAGCAAGATGACATGATGTAGAGGGATAAACTCAAATAACATGATATAAACCCCATCTTTGTATCCTCGATGCCAACAATACAATATGTGCCTTGCTGCCCCTACTGTCACTGGGAAAGGACACCACAAGATTGAACCCAAAGCCAAGCACTTCTCCCATTGCAAGAACTATAGATCTAGTAGGCCAAACCAAACCAATAATTCGAAGAGACTTGCAAGGATATTATAATCACACATAAAGAGTTCAGAAAAGAACCAAATATTTCTCATAGATAATCTTTATCATAAACCCACAATTCATTGGATCTCGACAAACACACTGCAAAAAGAGATTACATCGAATAGATCTCCTCAAAGACCAAGGAGAACTTGGTATTGAGATCCAAAGAGAGAGAAGAAGCCATCTAGATACTAGCTATGGACCCAAAGGTCTGTGGTAAACTACTCACAACTCATGGCGAGGCGATGATGATGATGTAGAAGCACTCCGTGGTAGATCCCCCCTCCGGCGGAGCTCCGGAACAGGCCCCAAGATGGGATCTCACGGGAACAGAAGGTTGCGACAATGGAACTAGGGTTTTCTCTGTTGTTCTGATGTTTTTGGGGTACGCAGGTATATATAGGAGGAAGGAGGGCACTGGGGGCCAAACGTGGGGCCCACGAGGCAGGGGGCGCGCCCTGTAGGGGGGGCACCCTCGTGGACGTCACGTGTGCCCTACTCCGTGGTTCTCAAGTCTCCCGTGTGTATTTTGCTCCACAAATATCTCTCCCAAAGCTTCATTCTGTTTGGACTCCGTTTGATATTCCTTTTCTATAAAACCCTGAAATAGGCAAAAACAGCAATCTGGACTGGGCCTTTGGGTTAATAGGTTAGTCCCCAAAATAATATAAATGTGTATAGCAAAGCCCATTAAACATCCAAAACATCATAAATAATAGCATGGAACAATAAAAAATTATAGATACGTTGGAGACGTATCAAGCATCCCCAAGCTTAATTCATGCTCGTCCTCGAGTAGGTAAATGATAAAAACAAAAAATTTGATGTGGAATGCTAACCAACATAATTTTCAATGTATTTCTCTTAATTGTGGCATGAATGTTCAGATCTGAAAGATTCAAGACAAAAGTATATATTGACATAAGAAATAATAATACTTCAAGCATACTAACAAAGCAATCATGTCTTCTCAAAATACTATGGCTAAAGAAAGTTATCCCTACAAAATCATATAGTCTGACTATGCTCCCTCTTCATCACACAAAATATTCATATCATGCACAACCCCGGTTTCAGCCAAGCACTTGTTTTCATACTCTATTCTTTCAAACCTTTCAACTTTCACGCAATACATGAGCGTGAGCCATGGATATAGCACTATGTGGATTAGAGTGGTGGTTGTGGAGAAGAAAAAAAGAAGGGAGATAGTCTCACATCGACTAGGCGTATCAACGGGCTATGGAGATGCCCATCAATAGATATCAATGTGAGTGAGTAGGGATTGCCATGCAACGGATGCACTAGAGCTAAAAATGTATGAAAGCTCAACAAGAGAAACTAAGTGGGTGTGCATCCAACTTGCTTGCTCACGAAGACCTAGGGCATTTGAGGAAGCCCATCATTGGAATATACAAGCCAAGTTCTATAATGAAAATTCCCACTAGTATATGAAAGTGACTAAGCATGAGACTCTCTATCATGAAGAACATGGTGCTACTTTGAAGCACAAGTGTGGAAAAAGATAGTAGCAATTGTCCCTTTTTTTGGAGGGGCCTTTTCTTTGTTCGGCCTTTCCTCACATGGGACAATGCTCTAATAATGATGATCATCACACTTACATTGAATTACAACACGATATTACAACTCGATACTAGAACAAAGTATGACTCTATATGAATGCCTCCGGCGGTGTACCGGGATATGCAATGAATCAAGAGTGACATGTATGAAAATTATGCATGGTGGCTTTGACACGGACACGATGTCAACTACATGATCATGCATGGCAATATGACAATATGAAGCGTGTCATATGAACGGAACAGTGGAAAGTTGGATGGAAATATATCTCGGAATGGCTATGGAAATGCCATGATAGGTAGGTATGGTGGCTGTTTTGAGGAAGCTATATGGTGGCTGTTTTGAGGAAGGTATATAGTGGGTGTATGGTACCGACGAAAGTTGCGCGGTACAAGAGAGGCTAGCAATGGTGGAAGGGTGACAGTGCGTATAATCCATGGACTCATCATTAGTCATAAAGAACTCATATACTTATTGCAAAAATTTATGAGACATCAAAAACAAAGCAATCAACGCATGCTCCTAGGGGGGAGGTTGGTAGGAGTTAACCATCGCGCACCCCCGACCTCCACACAAAGGATGACACTCTACAAATACCTCATGCTCTAACTTCGTCACATAGCGGTTCACCATACGTGCATGCTACGGGAATCACTAACTTTAACACAAGTATTTTTCAGTTTCATAATAACTCCACTAGCATGTCCCTAGTATCACTATACTCATATCTCAAAACAATTATCAACCATCCAACTTCTCATCATATTCAATGCACTTAGTATGAAAGTTTTTACTACATTCATCTTGGATGCCTATCATGTTAAGGCTAGTTTTATAGCCAAAGCACATTACCATGCTGTTCTAATAGACTCTCAAAAGGATATAAGTGAAGCATGAGAGATCAACAATTTCTACAAAATATAATTACCACCGTGCTCTAAAAGATATAAGTGAAGCACTAGAGCAAAAACTATTCGACTCAAAAGATATAAGTGAAGCACATAGAGTGTTCTAACAATTCCTAGCCATATTTATCTCTCTCAGAAAGGTGTGTCCAGCAAGGATAATTATGGCAAACTAACAAGCAAAGACTCAAATTATACATGACGCTCCAAGTAAAACACATATCATGTGGTGAATAAAAATATAGCTCCGAGTATAGTTACCGATAGATGAAGACGAAAGAGGGGATGCCTTCCCGGGGCATCCCGAAGCTTAGGCTTTTGGTTGTCCTTGAATTTTACCTTGGGTTGCCTTGGGCATCCCCAAGCTTAGGCTCTTGCCACTCTTTGTTCCATAGTCCATCAAAGCAATACTCAAAACTTGAAAACTTCACAACACAAAACTTAGACAAAAATCTCGTGAGCTCCATTAGTATAAGAAAACAAACCACCACTCAAAGGTACTGTAATGAACTCATTCTTTGTTTATATTGGTTTTAAACCTAATGTATTCCAACTTCTCTATGATTCATACTCCCCAATACTACTCATAGATTCATCAAAATAAGCAAACAACACACGAAAAATAGAATCTGTCAAAAACAGAACAGTCTGTAGTAATCTGCAACTTTCGCATATTTCTGTAACTCCAAAAAAATTGAAATAAATTGGTAAACGTGAGGAATTTGTCTATTAATCATCTGAAAAAAGAATCAACTAAATAGCATGCTCCAGTAAAATCTGGTGACTCTTCTAGCGAGCGCTAACAATTCTGTTTTTCACAGCAAGATCATATAAACTTCACACAAGTCTTCCCAAAGGTTCTACTTGGCACAAACACTAATCAAAACACAAAACCGCATCTAAACATAAGTTAGATGCAATATTTATTCCTAAACAGAAGCAAAAACAAAAAATATAAAATTGGGTTGCCTCCCAACAAGCGCTATCGTTTTACGCCCCTAGCTAGGCACGATACATGGATAGATCTAGGTATTGCCATCTTTGGAAGGCAATCCATAAGTGGCTCTCATAATAGATTCATATGGTAGTTTAATTTTATTTCTAGGAAAGTGTTCCATGCCTTTCCTTAATGGAAATTGGAATCTAATATTTCATTATTTCATATCAATAATTTCACCAATCGTTCTAAGGAAAGGTCTACCAAGAATAATAGGACATGAAGGATTGCAATCTATATCGAGAACAATGAAATCTATGGGCACATAATTCCTATTGGCAACAATAAGAACATCATTAATACTTCCCGTAGGTTTCTTAATAGTGGAATCCGCAAGATGCAAATTTAAAGAACAATCATCAAGCTCGTGGAAACCTAGCAAATCACACAAGGTTTTTGGGATAGTCACTTGCACCCAAATCACACAAAGCAAAGCATTCATGGTCTTTTATTTTTATTTTAATAGTAGGTTCCCACTAATCATAAAGTTTCTAGGGATAGAAACTTCCAATTCAAGTTTTCTTCATAAGATTGCATGAAAGCATCAACTATGTGTTTGGTGAAAGCTTTATTTTGACTATAAGCATGCGGAGAGTTTAGTACAGATTGCAACAAGGAAATACAATCAATCAAAGAGCAATTATCATAATTGAATCCCTTGAAATCCAAAGTAGTGGGTTCATCACTATGCAAAGTTTTAATCTCTTCACTCCCACTTTTAACAGTTTTAGCATCAAGATCTAAAAACTCCGAATCATTGGGACACCTTTTAATTAAAGTAGACTCATCTCCAATCCCATCTTTGTCAAGATTCATACTAGAAAACAAGGATCTAATAGGAGACACATCAATAACTTTCAGATCTTCATCTTTATTTTCATGATAACTAGAAGAACACGCTTTTATATAATTCTCTCTTTTAGCACGCATCCTATCGGTTCTTTCTTTGCATTCATCAATGGAAATTCTCATGGCTTTGAGATACTCATTGATATCATGCTTAGGTGGAATAGATCTAAGTTTCAAAGAATCAACATCAAGAGTAATTCTATCCACACTTCTAGCCAATTCATCAATCTTAAGCAATTTTTCTTCAAGCAAAGCATTGAAATTCTTTTGCGAATTCATAAACTCCTTAACACTAGTTTCAAATTCAGAAGGCATCTTTCCATAAGAGTTATTGTAGGAATTACCATAATTATTAGAGGAATTACTAGGAAAAGGCCTAGGATTAAAATTTCCTCTATAAGCATTGTTACCAAAATTATTCCTACCAACAAAATTCACATCCAAAGATTCATTATTATTTTCAATCAACGTGGATAAAGGCATATCATTAGGATCAGAAGAGGCACTCTTAGCATCAAATAATTTAATAAGTTCATTCATCTTTCCACTCAAAACACTAATCTCTTCAATAGCATGCACTTTTTTACTAGTAGATCTTTCGGTGTGCCATTGAGATTAATTAACCATAATATTATCTAGGAGTTTGGTAGCTTCTCCTAAGGTAGTTTCCATGAAAGTGCCTCCTGCGACCGAATCTAAAAGATTTCTAGAAGCAAAATTCAAGCCAGCATAAAAGTTTTGAATAATCATCCACAAGTTCAAACCATGTGTAGGGCAATTACGTATCATTAATTTCATTCTCTCCCAAGCTCGTGCAACATGCTCATGATCTAGTTGCTTAAAATTCATAATATCGTTTCTAAGAGACATGATCTTAGCAGGAGGGAAATACTTAGAGATAAAAGCATCATTGCACTTATTCCACGAATCAATACTATTTCTATGCAAAGAGGAAAACCAAGTTTTAGCACGATCTCTAAGTGAAAATGGAAATAACTTCAATTTAACAATATCGTTATCTGTATCCCTTTTCTTTTGCATATCACACAAATCAACAAAGTTGTTAAGATGGGTAGCGGCATCTTCACTAGGAAGGCCAGAAAATCGATCTTTCATGACAAGATTCAACAGAGCAGCATTGATCTCTAAAGATTCAGCATCGGTAAGAGGAGCAATCGCAGTGCTAATAAAATCAATATTGTTGGTATTGGAGAAGTCACACAATTTAGTATAGTTCTAAGCCATAGTGACAAGCAAGCAATCCAACACACAAGCAAACAAGAAGCAAGCGGACGATAAACACATGACAAAAAGAAGGGCAAATAAAACAGCAAGGGTGAAGCGGGGGAGAGGCAAACGAGAGGCAAATAAATGTAATGCGAAGGATAAGGGTTTGTGATAGGTAATTGGTATATGACTTTTGCGTAAGCCTCCCCGGCAACGGCGCCAGAAATTCTTCTTGCTACTTCTCGAGCTTGCGTTGTATTCCCTCGAAGAGGAAAGGGTGATGCAGCACAGTAGCGTAAGTATTTCCCTCAGTTTTTGAGAACCAAGGTATCAATCCAGTAGGAGACCATGCGCGAGTCCCTCGCACCTGTACAAACAAATAAGAACTTCGCAGCCAACACGATAAGGGGTTGTCAATCCCTTTACGGTCACTTATGAAAGTGAGATCTGATAGATTTATAATTTGATATTTTTGGTATTTTTGGATATAAGAACATAAAGTAAAAGCGGAAAAGTAAAGTAGATTGTAGATTGATATGTTGAGAATAGACCCGAGGGCCATAGGTTTCTCTAGTGGCTTCTCTCATAATAGCGGTATTCTACAGCGGGTAAACAAATTACTGTCGAGCAATTGATAGAAAAGCGAATAATTATGAGACTATCTAGGCATGATCATTATATATAGGCATCACGTCCGAAACAAGTAGATCGAAACGATTCTGCATCTACTACTATTACTCCACACATCGACCGCTATCCAGCATGCATCTAGAGTATTAAGTTCATAAGAACGGAGTAACACCTTAAGCAAGATGACATGATGTAGAGGGATAAACTCAAATAACATGATATAAATCCCATCTTTTTATCCTCGATGGCAACAATACAATATGTGACCTGTTGCCCCTACTGTCACTGGGAAAGGACACCGCAAGATTGAACCCAAAGCCAAGCACTTCTCCCATTGCAAGAACTATAAATCTAGTAGGCCAAACCAAACCAATAATTCAAAGAGACTTTCAAGGATATTATAATCACACATAAAGAGTTCAGAAAAGAACAAAATATTTCTCATAGATAATCTTGATCATGAACCCACAATTCATCGGATCTTGACAAACACACCGCAAAAAGAGATTACATCGAATAGATCTCCTCGAAGACAGAGGAGAACTTGGTATTGAGATCCAAAGAGAGAGAAGAAGCCATCTAGATACTAGCTATGGACCCGAAGGTCTGTGGTAAACTACTCACAACTCATGGTGAGGCGATGATGATGATGTAGAAGCACTCCGTGGTAGATCCCCCCTCCGGCGGAGCTCCGAAACAGGCCCCAAGATGGGATCTCACGGGAACAGAAGGTTGCGGCGGTGGAACTATGGTTTTCTCTGTTGTTCTGATGGTTTTGGGGTACGTAGGTATATATAGGAGGAAGGAGGGCACCGGGGGCCAAACATGGGGCCCACGAGGTAGGGGGCGTGCCCTGTAGGGGGGGCGCCCCCCAGCCTCGTGGACGCCACGTGTGCCCTACTCTGTGGTTCTCAAGTCTCCCGTGCGTATTTTGCTCTAAAAATATCTCTCCCGAAGTTTCATTCTGTTTGGACTCCGTTTGATATTCCTTTTTTGTAAAACCCTGTAATAGGAAAAAAAACAGCAATCTGGACTGGGCCTTTGGGTTAATAGGTTAGTCCCGAAAATAATATAAATGTGTATAGCAAAGCCCATTAAACATCCAAAACATCATAAATAATAGCATGGAACAATCAAAAATTATAGATACATTGCAGATGTATCAGTGATAATATTAATGATAATGTTCATGATGATGCTCAACTTAGCAATGACAATGATGTAGAGATTGAACCTGTTGTTGATCTTGATAACCCACAATCAAAGAATCAATGTTATGATAAGAGAGACTTTGTTGCTAGGAAGCACGGTAAGGAAAGAGAACCATGGGTTCAGAAACCCATGCCCTTTCCTCCTAAACCATCCAAGAAAAAGGATGATGAGGATTTTGAGCGCTTTGCCGAAATGATTAGGCATATCTTTTTATGTATGCGTTGACTGATATGCTCAAAATAAATCTGTATTCTAAGTATATGAAAGACATTATCACAAATAAAAGAAAAATACTTGAAGTTGAAATTTCCACCATGCTTGCCAATTATACTTTTAAAGGTGGAATACCAAAGAAACTAGGAGATCTAGGAGTACCAACTATACCATGCTCCATTAAAAAGAACTATGTTAAAACTGCTTTGTGTGATCTTGGAGCTGGTGTTAGTGTTATGCCTCTCTCTTTATATCGTAGACTTGATTTGAATAAGTTGACACCTAGTGAAATATCTTTGCAAATGGCTGATAAATCAACTGCTATACATGTTGGTATTTGCGAGGATGTGCCTGTTGTGGTTGCAAATGTTACTATTCTAACGAACTTTGTTATCCTTGATATCCCCGAGGACGATAGTATGTCTATTATCCTTGGTAGACCCTTTTTGAATACTGCATGGGCTGTTATTGATTGCAACAAAGGCAATGTCACTTTTCATGTCAATGGTAATGAGCATACGGTACACTTTCCGAGGAAACAACCTCAGGTCCACAGTATCAATTCTATTGGAAAATTTTCAATGATTACTATTGGAGGTTTTGAATTTTCTCTTCCTTCTGTCAAGAAGAAATATGATATTCTTTTTGTTGGGGATATACATATCCCCATTGAGGTAACCTAGTGTCATTTGAAAATTCGCGGTTTCATGATTATTTGGAAATAGTTTATTAACAAGACCCGATCAACCTTGTTAATGGATTCCTTTTGATGAGCATGATATGGTTGAATTTAGAAAGCACAACTCTCTGTATCCTCCTTTTACTTTCTGTTAATTAGATTAAATAAAGAAAAAAATAGTATTTTCTGTTTGTTTTCAGAGTTATCCGTGCAATAAAAAATTACCCCGAAAATAAAAGTTCTCCAAATGCCCCGAAAATGAAATATATTTTTTCTAGAATATTTAAGAATGTTTGGCACTGAGAACACAACAGGGAGAGCCAGCACCTGGCCACGAGGGTACAGGGCGCGCCCACACCCCCTGGGTGCGCCCCCTGCCTCGTGGGCCCCATGTGGCCCTCCTCCACTTACTCCAACACACACACACTCCTTCGTCCTCCCCAAAAAATCTCCAACCAGGTCAAGCACGAGTTCTAGCTCATCTTGCTGCCATTTTCGATCTCCTTGCTCAAATCTCCATTCACAAAACTGTTTGGGGAGATTGTTCGTCTGTATGTGACTCCTCCAATGGTCCAATTAGTTTTTGTTCTAGTGCTTTATTTATTGCAAATTTGTGCTGCTTAGGTGACCTTGTTCTTGAGCTTGCATGTCAAATTTATGTGGTTCCAAGTAGTTCTAATGCATGATATAGTCTATAGGCACTTGTGGAAGTAGTTGCTAGCAATCTTGTTGAGTTTGGTTCACTTTTATTTTGAGTCACTAAAAATTTCAGAAATTTTCAGAGGAAGAAGATGATGAGGAGACTGTTGAGAGGTTCTTCTAGTCAAAGCTCAAAGGATAAGCAGAAGGAAGAGATAAGAAGCCCAAATACAATCTTCCTCGCACCGCGGAAGTTCGGCCGTGTGAATGGCCTTGCAATGAGTTCTTGGAAGCCGCCGGAATTTATAAAGAACTTTATTATTTAGTGGAGAATGCAGGACTCATCGACTTCCTCCACGACCAGCGCGAACAGTATCTCTTGCTCACTAAATTTTCACGCAAAACTTTCATTTTCACGCTAAGAAATCACCACCTTTAGTGGAGTTTCATTTATATGATGAGGTTAAGGAGATGTCGTTCTATGAATTTTGTCAAGTATGTAAGATACCCTTTGCTGGTAGTTTAGAGGAACCACATCGTAAAGATGTTGAGGGGTTTGTTGATATGATAGTTGTAGGGGAAACGAGGAAAGTTTCAGGGGCAAGAATTACCAGTATACATTTTTTTGTTCTACGCTACTTTGCGTTATTTGCTAGTAGATGCTTAATTGGTCGCGGGAACAGTGGAAACCTTAGTGCCCCTGATATTGTTATTTTGTGCCATGCTTTGTTTCGAGATACAACTTTTAGCTTGGGTGCTGTTGTTGCTGAACGATCAAGTCTGAATCGTACAAAGGGCCCCATCTTCGGAGGCATCTTTGCTTCACGCCTTGCTAAACACTTTAGAATACCTATTAGGCATCATGAGAAGGAAGAGAAGTTGCTGGCCCCGGATTTTCTAAATTATAAGAGTATGATAGCACATGATTTTATTGTTAAAGATAAGAAGAAATTGCTTAAGTATAAATTGATGTTTGATGAAAAATATTGTGAGATTATTACCTTGCCTACACCATCTTTGTTTGATTTACTTTCAGGCACGTACCTCGTTTTGCCGGATGCCGTTTATGCGTACTGGAGCCAAGCACAAGCTTCAGAGCCGGAGCCGGAACCACCACTTGACCCTTATCGGCAGTCGGTTTATCGGTGGGATCCGGATGAGATTGCCAACCAGTGGCACCCAGAGGACGCTCCTCCGTGCACCAGAGAGAGTAGCTTTGATCCGTGGCAATAGACCAACTTAGGCCAAAAGCCTAAACTTGGGGGAGTACGTATTTCTCACCGACATTACATTCATGTTCACACACTTATTCCAGTAGTCGGTGCTCATACTTTTTCATTGTACTATCCATGCTAGTTTCATTTCTTTTCTTAGCCTTTTTCTTGTGTGTTAGGAAAACCTTAAGAAAAACAAAAAAAATTAGTTGTAGCTTTTAGCTAGTCTACTTTCCATGCCTGTAGTAGTAGTAATTAAAAGAAAACTCAAAAAGATTTCTCGTTCTTCTTTTTCTTGTTGGGAGCTTTCCCGTGTAAATAGTTTCTTTTATTTTCTTTGGGGGTCAAGAGGAGAAGACCATGATGAAAATGCTTAGTGGCTCGCATATGCATTACTGCTGATTCAACCAAGAGCCATATTACTTTGTCTTCTCCCTTGTATTAAATGCTTGTAGATTCCAGCTTAGTACAATGCACGTGCACTATTATTATTATCCACATCGTTCGGTCGTGCGAGTGAAATGCAATAATGACGATATATGATGAATTGATTGAGATGAGAAAAGCTGGTATGAACTCGACCTCTCTTGTTTTTGTAAATATGATAGTTCATCATTCCTGATTCAGCATATTATGAATGCAACATGCTTGCAATGACAATTAGATATCATAGTTGCTCATGCCATGCTTAATTAGCTAAGAGTTTATAATGGTCTATCTTGCGTGCCAACATGATATTAAAATGTTTGTGATGTGGTATGGTAGGGTGGTATCCTCCTTTGAACGATTCAAGTGGTTTGACTTGGCACATGTTCACGCATGTAGTTGAAGCAAAATCAACATGGCCTCCACGATATTTATGTTCATGGTGATTTATATCCTACGCATGCTTGCATTCATTGTTGATTAATTTTAATGCATGTTCATGACTGTTGTCGCTCTCTAGCTGGTCGCTTCCCAGTCTCTTTCTAACCTTCACTTGTACTAAGCGGGGATACTGCTTGTGCATCCACTTCCATAAACCCCAAAGTTATTCCATATGAGTCCACCATACCTTCCTATATGCGGTACCTACCTGCCGTTGCAAGTAAATTTGTATGTGCCAAACTCCAAACCTTCAAATGAAATTCTGTTTTGTATGCTCGAACAGCTCATATATCAACTAGGGTTGTCTATATCTTCCATGCTAGGTGGGTTATTCTCACGATGAGTGGACTCCGCTCTTCATTCATGAGAAAATGGCTGGTAATCGGGATGCCCTGTCCCATGTTCAAATCATAATGATTAAACAAAACTCCCCCAGGGCTGTTGCTGGTTTGGACGGTACCCGTTGTTTCGGGTCAGCCGTGGAGTGTGCTTGTTGGTGGTTGGGGGAGTATAAACTTTACCATTCTATTTGGGAACCGCCTATAATGTGTGTAGCATGGAAGATATCGAGATCTCTTGGTTGTTATGTTGACAGTGAAAGTATACCGCTCAAAATATTATTCATCTCTGTTTCAAAATCGAGCTCTGGCACCTCTACAAATCACTGCTTCCATCTGCGAAGGGCCTATCTATTTAATTTTATGTTGAGTCATCATCCTCTTATTAAAAGAGCACTAGTTGGAGAGCACCGCTGTCATTTGCATGTATTGCTATTAATTTACATTCAATATGATTGTGACTGGATCTCTTGTACCATGAATTACAATGTCTAGTCAGTCCTTGATCTTCAGAGGTGCTCCGCATTTATGTTTTGCGGTCTCAGAAAGGGCTAGCGAGATACCATCTTGTCATATCATATTGTGATTGTTTTGAGAAAGTGTTGTCATCCGAGGTTTATTATTATTGCTCGCTAGTTGATTATGCCATTGATGTGAGTAGACATGGGACCTGAAAGTTATTGTGATTATGGTTAGTTGATGATCTTTGCTGAAAATTTGAATGTTGGATTTACATATTTGCAACAACAAGCGCAAACAGAGTTTGTCAAAGTTTTTCTTTATCACTTTCAGTTTATCAACTGAATTGCTTGAGGAGAAGCAAATGTTTAAGCTTGGGGGAGTTGATACATCTCCAATGTATCTACTTTTCCAAACACTTTTGCCCTTGTTTTGGACTCTAACTTGCATGATTTGAATGGAACTAACCCGGACTGACGCTGTTTTCAGCAGAACTGCAATGGTGTTATTTTTGTGCAGAAATAAAAGTTCTCGGAATGACCTGAAAATCGACGGAGATTTATTTTGGAATATATAAAAAATACCTACGGAAAGAACCAGACGAGGGGGCCCATACCCTATCCACGAGGGTGGGGGCGCCCCCCTGGGCGCGCCCCCTGCCTCGTGGGCCCCCTGAGGCTCCACCGACATCACCCCCGACTCCATATATTCACTTTCGGGGAGAAAAAAATCAAAGAGAAGGATTCATCGCGTTTTACGATACGGAGCCGCCGCCAAGCCCTAATCCCTCTCGGGAGGGCTGGTCTGGAGTCCGTTCGGGGCTCCGAAGAGTGGAGATCGTCGCTGTCGTCATCATCAACCTTCCTCCATCACCAATTCCATGATGCTCACAGCCGTGCGTGAGTAATCCCATCATAGGCTTGCTGGACGGTGATGGGTTGGATAAGATTTACCATGTAATCGAGTTAGTTTTGTTAGGGTTTGATCCCTAGTATCCACTATGTTCTAAGATTGATTTTGCTATGACTTTGCTATGCTTAATGCTTGACACTAGGGCCCGAGTGCCATGATTTCAGATCTGAACCTATTATGTTTTCATGAATATATGTGAGTTCTTGATCCTATCTTGCAAGTCAATAGTCACCTACTATGTGTTATGATCCGGCAACCCCGAAGTGACAATAATCGAGACCACTCCCGGTGATGACCGTAGTTTGAGGGGTTCATGTATTCACTATGTGTTAATGCTTTGGTCCGGTACTCTATTAAAAGGAGGCCTTAATATCCCTTAGTTTCCAATAGGACTCTGCTGCCACAGGAGGGTGATGGCTTCTCGCCCCTCGTTGGTTACCCCAAGTGGAAGGTTTGAGATGTAGCGTAGCGGCAAATTTCCCTTGGCAAAGATACCAAGGATCGAATCCCGTGAGACTCCGAGGGTCGACAAGAAGGTGTCAATAGCGCCAGAAACTTTTGCTTGACAGGACCTGCACACAGATACAAATAACTTTGCTCCCAACAAGTACAGAGAGGTTGTCAATCCCTCCGGCCTTGTCGTTTACAAAGGATCAAACGCAAGAGATAATAGTGATAGGTATGACTGCAACTAGAAAATAATAACAGGGAGTAAATAGCGGGTGTGATCAGTGATGGTAATATGGACCGGGGTCCCATGATGTTCACTAGTGATGTCTCTCTCCCAAAAGACGATAAAACAGCTAAGCGAGGTAAACAAATTACAGCTGGGCAATTGACAGGATTATGTGCGCAAACCAATGCTAACTATGCTGTACAGAAAGGTAGAGGCTCAAAAGCATGGGCGGTACCCCAAGGCAATTAGACCGAAATCCATCTGCATCTACTACTAATCATCCACCTTGAGATATCTATCCAGAACATCTCGCTGGTATTAAGTTGCGAGTCCCACCCATAGTGTAAACTCAAAGCAACAGACAACTGCATTAAAAGAACTTTGCGTAAAGTAAACAATCCTTGCACCCGCAAGTACAAGCACCGTTGTTTTCCCCCTTGTGGAAACAGCACATCCCCTAGACTCATGTTTCTGTCACTCAAACTAGTCATCGAGGGGCATGAACCCACAATCAAGCATAACGTTCCCTCTTGGAGTTACTACCTACTACTTGGCCAAAGCAATAAACAGCAACGGAGAACATGCAAGAATTACTCAAGAACATAAATATAAAAGAGGTGAATCAAATATATTACTCACACACAATCTGAACATAATCTCATAATCCATCGGATCCCAGCAAACTCAGCAGAGCAACAGCATAAAGATTACATATGTGCCTCGATCATGTAGGGCAGCTCACGAGGTCTAATCGATGAAGAACAAAGAGGGGAGGAGAACATCACATAGCTACTGGTCATGGACCCATGGTCCAAGCGAGACTACTCACAACTCATCCGGGAAGCGTCCATGGTGGTGGAGAAGCTCCCGGTGGTGGTTCTCCCCTCCGGCAGGGTGCCGGGAAGAGTTCTCCTAGTGCTCCCGATCTTGGAAGCGCGGCGGCGGCGGAACAGAGATGAGATCGCGAAAAAGGGTTCCGTCCTCGAGGGTTTCGGGACGCGTGCAATATATATGCCAAAGGGGGTCACCAGAGGCGGAGGTGGGGCCCCAGGCGCCCCCCTGGCGCGGCCAGGGGTGGGGCCGCGCCGGGTGGCCGCCTGGGCCACCCCAGGCTCCCCTCTGGCCCTGCCTTGGTTTTTCTGGAAGCTCCCGATACACTGATTTTTCCTGTATTTTTCCCGGAATTTTTAGGGCACTTTTAATATGGGGGAAACCTGAAATAGAAAAATAGCAGAAAATAGGAACTGGCACTGTGGTGCACTAAGTTAATAGGTTAGTCCAAATATGATCAAAAGTGTATGGAAGTGCATAAATATCATAGCAATATTACACAAAAGAGGCATGGAGCAAGCAGAAATTATAGATACGTTTTGGACGTATCAACATCCCCAAGCTTAATTCCTGCTCGTCCTCGAGTAGATAAATGATAAAAAGCATAATTTCTGTGGTGACATGCTACCAACCATATAAGAACTTTTAAGTAAAGCAATCAAGGCACGTAATTCAATTCAAGTCATAACAAGCAAGAGTCTATATTAGCATTGTAACAAGTAACATAAGAACATAAAGGTGCAAGAGCTCTCGCTGTCTGTGACTCGAATGTCTCCAAATGGTGTTTGCGTGCAAGAAAGGGGATAGGGATATATGAGAGTAAAACATAGTTTTTGTATTGTTGAGAACTTAATCTACTAAAGTTTCACACTTGGTCTTCTTTGGAATCTTATCTTGACTCATCCCCAGACCGTCAGCCAGGTACAAGTCAAAATGATCCACTCCCTTTCGATATTTTGAGCACTCATGCAATGGATGAGCGTAAGCAAGAAAGTCGACACTTAGGATGGCAAAGAGAGAAAAATGATAGAGGGGGAAGACAAAAAAGGTGTGAAAGGCTCACATCAATGAGGACAATCATCGGCGAGAGAATGCCAAATGATAGATATGATGTGAGGAGTAGGGATTGCCATGCAACGGATGCACATATGAGCTAAGGTAAGCTATCCAATGGAACTAGTGGGGTGCATCCAACTTGCTTGCTCAAGAAGACCTAGAGCTCTTTTGAGGAGGCTCATCATTGGAATATACAAGCCAAGTTCTATAGTGTAAAGGTCCCCACATAGCTATATGCATGAATGATAATCTCTATGGAGCACAAGGTATAAGATGGAGTACGAGTGTGGATCTCTCAAAAGGAAATAGTAGTGTGCCCCCTTCTCTCTTTTTATTTCTTTTTCTCTTTTTTTCTCTTTTTTTAATTTTTTGTGGCCTCAATGGCTCTTTCTCTTTATCTCTCATTTGTCCTCTTTGGGATCTTTTGATTTTGCCCTCTTTGGGATCTTTTGATTTGTCCTCTTTGGGATCTTTTCCTCACTTTAGGGGCAACACTCTATGTATTACAAGAAGTATAGAAGATCTTTCACACTTTACAAAAGTACTCAACATAAAGAAAATGAAACTATCATGATGTATGCAAATGTATGCCTCTGCCGGTGTAGCAGGATATGCAATGATAATAGCGCGTCATGTAGCAATGATTAGGGCAAAGCCCAACTAGCATGCGGCTCATCGATCAAGCAAAAAGCATGTATGACATGAATATCAAGTCATGAGAAGATGGATGTTGCATGGCAATGTATCTCGGAAAGGCTATGGAAATGCCTTAATAGGTAGGTATGGTGGCTGTTTTGAGGAAGGATATAATGAGGCTTATGATGACAGAGCGTATCGTGCCAAGGATTTGGATGCACCGGCGAAGTATGCGCCAACTCTCGAGGTGAGAAAGGGCAATGCACGGTACCGAAGAGGCTAGAAAAATATGGTTAGGTGGAAGTGTCAACCTTCGAATACTCACATTAGTCCGAAGAACTCATGCACTTATTATCGGTAACTCTCAATCTAATTAGGAGGTTCACAAAGAGACAAGTACCCCGAGGAGGTGTGTATGGGGGTTTGGTTACCCTTGCGCATCCTCGACCCATGGTACGTGAGTGTACTCTAATATTCGATCCTTCCAAAGATTAGTGATCCATTTAGTAGCTAAAGTTCTCAACTATTTTGTAGGTTTTCGAAAATAAACACGGATTGCCCAAAATACGACATCTATCACTAATAGGCTAAAGCTCTTGACACCAAAAGTTCAGACATTACTCATGGCAATACCTCAAAACCATTGCAAGTTACTATTAAAATTAAATAGCAACCTCAATTACCTACTTTAAGTTAAGACACACAACTCAGTGCGACAGACAAACTCTCTTAACAAGATAAACATGAAAACTCAAGAGAGTTCAGCAACCAACTAAACAAAAGCTCTTTAAAAAGAAAATCATGAAAACTAAGAGCTAAACATGACAGTAGCTATGGAAAGACAAAGAACATACACAGCAAAGATAAGCATGAAAATCCTATGTTGTGTTCTAGGTTGAAGTGGAGTGTGTTTCTCTCCCTCACAAAGAAAGCTGGGTTCTAACTCGTTATGAACAGCAAGCAAAGCTAAAGAAAACTAAAAAGGAAACTAAAAGCAAGACGCTCCAAGCATAGCACATAACGCATGAAGTGATTAAAATATAGTGGAATGAAAGACGAACTGATAATTGTTGATGGAGAAGGGGATGCACGGGGGCATCCCCAAGCTTAGACGCTTGAGTCTTCTTGAATATTTCTTGGGGGTGCACGGGGGCATCCCCAAGCTTGAGCGTTTGACCCTCCTGAATCTTTTTATCATCTTCCCTCGCACACTTGAAAACTCCCTTCATACATAACTCATCATAATCTGATTAGCGAGGTTAGTACCCATAATAAAATAATTTTTCCTTGCTGGAAATAAAGATAATCTTGAAGAGCTACTGTTTCTCAAGATTGCCAAAAGGTTTTTGCAAAGAAAAAGCAAGCTCAAGGTTTGCAAAACGAAGAAAAGGCAAAACAGGACAGAATCTGTGAAAAACAGACCAGCAGGTAGTAAATAATTTTTTCGGGGCACTTCTGCAACTCAAATCAAAAAACTTAGAACAGATGCCCGAAAGCCAATTCTATAGAGCACGCTGTCAAAAAAAATCAGATCAAAAAGATGATCTGGTGATTTTATACGAGTTTTTCAGTCCAAGGACAGAATCTGTTTTCTGGACTGCACGTCACAACTTTTGAACTTTCTTGCAATCGGAGGCTAAACTTGGCACAAAGCTGAAAAGAAAAGATACAATGATGATGCTACTGTAGTAACAAACATCAAGACACAACAAAAGCAAAATAAAACTTTATTCGTTGTGGGCTGCCTCCCAAAAGCGCTTTCTTTTATGCCTTTAAGCTAGGCATGATGCAAAAAGATCAAGTTGTATCAATTGAACCATCATCAAGATCATCAAAAAGCTCTTCAATAGTACAACTAGTCTTAAGAGGACTTTCAAATAAAGGCCTAGTAAAGATACTTCTAGGGAGAAAACCAAAAGGTGGAAAGTCAATGGGAGATTCATTTATAAATTTATCAAAGAGAGGTATTTCTTCCAAAGTCTTCACAGTTTCAACCCCTTTGGCAATAGATGGATTACTTTTGGAACGAGGAGCCTTTGGAATGTAAACGAACTTAGGTTCCTTCTTTGCCAGAGTTTCTACCTTTTTGGCTTTGATTGAGGAGAAGGTAGTTCCTAAAGTGTCAAAGATTTCCTCAATCTTGTCTATCCTAGAAGAATCCAAGTCATGGGATTTGATGGTCTCCAAAGTTTTGAGAATTTTATGCATGGAGCTATCAAGCCTATTCAAATTCCCTTGGATCTTACGGTCCAACTCATTTATCTTATTAATGCTTGGCATCTCTAGCTCTATCTTTTCAAGTTTTTTCATAATGTGAGCTAGGGTAATGTCCTCTTGAATGCTAACGACAGGGGGATTTCCAACAAGATTTTCCATAATACTAAGAGATTCCCAAACTGGGGCTTCTAGGAAATTTCCATTGATAGCAGAATCTAGAATAAACCTATTCCAAGAAGTAATTCCAACATAAAAATTTCTAAGCAGGATAGTAGTAGATTGCTTCTTGGTGGCTCTTTTATGAGAATCATTAATTCTATACCAAGCATCTTTTAGACTTTCACCACCTCTTTGTTTAAAGGTGAGCACTTCTGCCTCACCAAAGGCAAAAGGACCAGACATAATGCCAACTAAAAGCGAGATAACTATTTTTGTGATTTTTGGTAAGGGACACTAAAGCAAAAACTGAAAGGTAAACTAACAAGACTAAAAAGCAAAGGTAAAAGATAGCGTGCAACTCCCCTATCTTGAAGAGTGGAGTCCCCGGCAACGGCGCCAGAAACTTGCTTGATGGCTTCTCGCCCCTCGTTGGTTACCCCAAGTGGAAGGTTTGAGATGTAGCGTAGCGGCAAATTTCCCTTGGCAAAGATACCAAGAATCGAATCCCGTGAGACTCCGAGGGTCGACAAGAAGGTGTCAATAGCGCCAGAAACTTTTGCTTGACAGGACCTGCACACAGATACAAATAACTTTGCTCCCAACGAGTACAGAGAGGTTGTCAATCCCTCCGGCCTTGTCGTTTACAAAGGATCAAACGCAAGAGATAATAGTGATAGGTATGACAGCAACTAGGAAATAAGAACAGGAAGTAAATAGCGGGTGTGATCAGTGATGGTAATATGGACCGGGGTCCCATGATGTTCACTAGTGATGTCTCTCTCCCAAAAGACGATAAAACAGCTAAGCGAGGTAAACAAATTACAGCTGGGCAATTGACAGGATTATGTGCGCAAACCAATGCTAACTATGCTGTACAGAAAGGTAGAGGCTCAAAAGCATGGGCGGTACGCCAAGGCAAGTAGACCGAAATCCATCTGCATCTACTACTAATCATCCACCTTGAGATATCTATCCAGAACATCTCGCTGGTATTAAGTTGCGAGTCCCACCCATAGTGTAAACTCAAAGCAACAGACAACTGCATTAAAAGAACTTTGCGTAAAGTAAACAATCCTTGCACCCGCAAGTACAAGCAGCGTTGTTTTCCCCCTTGTGGCAACAGCACATCCCCTAGACTCATGTTTCTGTCACTCAAACTAGTCATCGAGGGGCATGAACCCACAATCAAGCATAACGTTCCCTCTTGGAGTTACTACCTACTACTTGGCCAAAGCAATAAACAGCAACGGAGAACATGCAAGAATTACTCAAGAACATAAATATAAAAGAGGTGAATCAAATATATTACTCACACACAATCTGAACATAATCTCATAATCCATCGGATCCCAGCAAACTCAGCAGAGCAACAGCATAAAGATTACATATGTGCCTCGATCATGTAGGGCAGCTCACGAGGTCTAATCGATGAAGAACAAAGAGGGGAGGAGAACATCACATAGCTACTGGTCATGGACCCATGGTCCAAGGGAGACTACTCACAACTCATCCGGGAAGCGTCCATGGTGGTGGAGAAGCTCGCGGTGGTGGTTCTCCCCTCCGGCAGGGTGCCGGGAAGAGTTCTCCTGGTGCTCCCGATCTTGGAAGCGCGGCGGCGGCGGAACAGAGATGAGATCGCGAAAAAGGGTTCCGTCCTCGAGGGTTTCGGGACGCGTGCAATATATATGCCAAAGGGGGTCACCAGAGGCGGAGGTGGGGCCCCAGGTCCCCCCTGGCGCGGCCAGGGGTGGGGCCGCGCCGGGTGGCCGCCTGGGCCACCCCAGGCTCCCCTCTGGCCCTGCCTTGGTTTTTCTGGAAGCTCCCGATACGCTGATTTTTCCTGTATTTTTCCCAGAATTTTTAGGGCACTTTTAATATGGGGGAAACCTGAAATAGAAAAACAGCAGAAAACAGGAACTGGCACTATGGTGCACTGAGTTAATAGGTTAGTCCAAATATGGTCAAAAGTGTATGGAAGTGCATAAATATCATAGCAATATCACACAAAAGAGGCATGGAGCAAGCAGAAATTATAGATACGTTTTGGACGTATCAGAGGGTAGGACAAAAGATGTCATGCAAGTTCTTTTCCATAAGCACGTATGACTATATTCAGAATACATGCCTACACTACATTGATGAAATGGAGCTAGTTCTGTGTCACCCTAGGTTATAACTATTACATCACATCCGACATAATTATCCATCACTGATCCAATGCCTACGAGCTTTTCACATATTGCTTGTTGCTTATTTACTTTTCCACTGCCACCGTTACAATCACTACAAAACTGATATCGCTACTTTTGCCACTGTTACCGTTACTTCCATATTACTTTGCTACTAAATTACCTTGCTGCAGATACTAAGTCTTCCAGGTGTGGTTGAATTGAAAACTCAACTGCTAATACGTGAGAGTATTCTTTGGCTCCCTTTGTGTCGAATCAATAAATTTGGGTTGAATACTCTACCCTCGAAAGCTATTTCGATCCCCTACACTTGTGGGTTATCGTAGGTAATATTTTTTTGATAAGGGACGCTTTATTGCTTAAAGCATTACACCCCGCATCTACATAACTAAGATGCACATGGCTAAATAATGTCCACCCACAAAACAGTACACAAAAAAAGATAAGCTTGTATTTAAGTTTTAAATTATTTGGAAAAAATATGTGGGAGCAGTCTCATCATTGTAGGTGACTTTTTTTGAAAAGGGTAGTTGAGTTTGCAGAGCTCGATTATGGCTTAACTTTTAAAGCTCGTTTTCATGATCTTTTTTAGTTCTCATCCAAAAATAATCAAAAAATTAAGGGACTGGTAACTCTCAGTCGAATGGGACTTGTCGATGTTATATTCATAGGATCTTACATTGAGATCCGTGCAATTTTTTCTTGTTAGTTTTAAATTTATTTTCTTTCTTGCATGTTATATCACTTGACTTAGACTTGGTTAAGTCTCAGTCAACTAAAACCTAGACACACCATTTCTAAATATAAGGGCGTGTTTGGTCGCCCGCACCGATTTTGGCGTGTTTGCATACACTTCGCAATCGGGTCTGGCTTAGCAAAAACAACATATAAACCACCATCTGCACTTAGTTTGGTTACCTACATATAGTTAGCTGCATGAGTGAACTAATTTTGCCCCGCCGTTTGGTTGGTTGCATCGCATTAGGCTCACACAGGACTACTTGTTTTGGTTGCAAACTGCATTAGATGCTGTCATCACTTCTCACTTGTGGTGACCTTACCACACACGATTAAACAGTTTCACTCCTAGCTACGAAGCAAATTACGGTTCATCCTTGCTACTATCAAAATGCAGTACACATTATTAAGAGCCAAATGTCTGAATGGGGAAAGTTCATCAACTCCTCTTACTCCTCTGCTGCTGCTGCTTCCTCCTCCTCTGCTGCTGCTCTTGCTCTTGTTCTTCAGATCCTTGTCTGACCTCTGTTATCCCACATTGCTTGTGCTCACTCCAGCCTTTTGTTCTTCCATGCTTCGTTGTCAAATGCCTTAATACCATGGCTACCGAGGTCAAGATCGTCAGGCGTCCCCTCATCCTCCCCAGGCACCAATTCGTCAACACCCAATTGCAGGATCCAGTTATGCAGAATGCAATGTGCAAGAACAAGCTTAACCTGGGTAGGGTAAGGGTGGAATGACTTCTGATACAGGATCTTGAACCTATTCTTGAGAGCTCCAAATGCTCTCTCAATCGTTACTCTATTGCTGGAGTGTTTGAGATTGAACATCTCATGTGGAGTCCTAGGGTAGTTCCTACCAGAGAACTCATTCAGATGGCACCTGATTTTCCTGAAGGGTGGAAGAACACCTGGGTGACATGCATATCCAACATCTCCTAGGTAGAACTTACCATCAGGGATGTTGATTCCATCAGAATGACTGATGTTGTCACTAAGTATGTTAGCATCATGTGCCGACCCTTCCCAGCCAGCCAGCACATAGGTGAACTTCAAATCAAAGTCAACATCAGCAAGCACATTCTAGCTTGTGTAGTGTTTCCTCCCCCGGAATGTTGCAGCTTGTGATCTCGGCACTATGGTAGTGACATGAGTACCATCTATTGCCCCAATGCAATCCTGAAACGACAATACACGATTTTGTCAGTGCTCACCTTGAACTATCCAAACATACCAAGCAATGAACTACATACTACAGTGCTCACCTTGAAGTATGGATACCATCTTGGGCTTGTGCGAATCTTAGTAGAAGTCCGGACAGATGGTGATTTGATCATATCTCCTATGAGCTCACCAACAGCATACAACACTTGCTTGAAGTACCTTGAGATGGTCTTCATTGACCTCCTGAACGTGTTGTGGATAACCCTGAACCTCTGGTAATGGCCAACAATATGAAGGAACATGGCCACTTACTCATCCATACTGGTGTGGATGCTATCTTGTAGCAGCCCCCTCGACCTGAAGGTCTAAACAAGCCTGACAAATGGTGCTCTTTTCATTCTAAGCATCCACAAGGCCTCTGTGTTGTTGCAATTTGTATATGTAGTTCAGATTGGAGATTCTCTCATGCTCCCGCATAAGCATTGGACCATATCTGATGACAGCTCTCTCAGCACAACGAACAACTCTCTTGTGCATGAACATGACCCATGCCTGAATCACAGCTATCAGTGCTCCCGCCTAAAGTACCAGCCGCATCCGTGCGTCTATAACCGAGTCCACATCGAGGGTGCGTTGAGCAATGGGGAAATCGATCCTACACCCTGCCTAACGTGTAAATAACGCACCTAACATAGGGGACAAACGGTGTTGCTTGCCGGCATCGAAGACGAGGACAATGAGGGGGGGGGGGCATGACTGAGTCAAGGACAACCAGACCGTGGCCAAATGGAAGAGAAACAACAACTCCTACTGCCGGATATGCCGCCACCGCGTCCGCACAAATCTGAGTCGCCGCCGCCAGTGGTGGTGAAGCTACAGGAGGTGGTGACCAAGTAAATGGGTGAGGTGGGGGGAGGGTGAGCCTAGATTTAGTGTCGTGGGCGTGCGAGTTTGCGCCGCGCTCAGTCTGGCTCGCTAGAAACTACTGATCTGAATTGGCATTTTCTAACGAGCCAGGCCGAGGGCTGCTTTAACCTGCGTGCACATACGAGCCAGTCCATTGGTTGTGATTTTGTGGGCAGCCAAACGCGCCCTAAGTCCTTTAGAGATTTCAATACAAACTACGTACGGTTGTGTAGATTCACTTATTTTGGTCCCTATGCAGTCAATATTGGAATCTCCAAAAATATTTAGCTTTCCGCCCGTAATTTACATCTCCTATGTCCGAGACTCTCAGTCTGGAAGACAACATTCTGTGGGAACATCAAGAAATGTCCGTAACCGAATTCCCGATGAACCCAAGCAGCAAGCGCATGCATGCGATTGGCATGGCCTGCGACTGCCACTGCCACCCCTCTGATCTTCGTCTCCGATTGGAGCATGCAGTTGCGCGCGAATCAATACGCGTTTGTGTCATCGTGCCCCCATATCGCAGTGTCACGCCATTTTCACCTCACCTTCGTCATCGAGCCACGCGCACAAGCAAGCTCAGGAAAGCAGGAGCCGCCATTGCCGCCGCGTGTATAAACATCGAGCACGAGCAAGCCAGCGGCTGCACGTAGCAGTTCATAATTGTCATAGCGCAGGTGTGGACGCTGGCCATGTCGGACGAGCAATGGCGCCTCGTTGGACCGACCACGGCCACGGCGGCGGCGAGGTGGAAGGAGCTCCACGGCGAGCGGTCGTGGGAGGGGCTGCTGCGGCCGCTGGACCTGGAGCTCCGGCGCACGGTGATCTGGTACGGCGAGATGGCGCAGGCGACCTACGACGCGTTCAACCACGAACGGCACTCGCCGCACGCCGGGCTCTCGCGGTTCGGCAGGAGGCGCTTCTTCGAGCGCGTGATGCTGCCGGGCCACGCCGCCGCGTACCGGATCACCAGGTTCCTGTACGCCACGTCCTCCGCCCACGCCGCGAAGGCCGTCGCGTTCGTGAAGGGCCGCCATCCGCGGAGCCGGTGCAGGGAGTCCAACTGGATCGGGTACGTCGCGGTGGCCACGGACGTGGGGAAGGCCGCGCTGGGGCGCCGGGACGTGGTCGTCGCGTGGCGCGGCACCATCCAGGCGCTGGAGTGGACCAACGACCTCGAGTTCGCCATGGTGCATCCCAAGGGCATCCTCGGCGACGCCACCGGCGCCGACGCCATGGTGCACCGCGGCTGGCTCTCCATCTACACCTCCACCGACCCGGCCTCCACCCACAACAAGGACAGCGCCAGAGAACAGGTAATCTCGTAACTAAACGACGGCAGTGTGGCCTTCAGCTTCATGCTCGTGCAACCATGGATGTCAGGTGCTGGCTGAGGTGCGGAAGCTGGTGGACACGTACAAGGATGAGGAGATGAGCATCACGGTGACGGGGCACAGCCTCGGGGCTGCGCTGGCCACGCTGAGCGCGTTCGACATCGCCGAGAACGGCTACAACTGCACGCCTACGGCGGCGTTCCCAGTCACGGCGTTCGCGTTCGCCAGCCCGCGCGTGGGCGGCGCCGGCTTCAAGAAGCGGTTCAGCACCGCGGCGGCCGCCGGCCTCCGTGTCCTGCGCGTCCGCAACGCCCGTGACGTCGTGCCCAGGTACCCGGGGCTGCCGTACCACGACGTGGGCGCCGAGCTGTCCATCGACACCAACGCGTCGCCGTACCTGAAGGCGCCCGGCGACGAGCACGTGTGGCACAACCTGGAGTGCTACCTGCACATGGTGGCGGGCGCGCCGACGGCCTCCGGCGAGGGGTTCGAGCATGTGGTGGAGCGGGACGTGGCGCTGGTGAACAAGTCGTACGACGCGCTGAAGGACGAGCACGGGGTGCCGGCCGCGTGGTGGGTGCCGTGGAACAGGGGCATGGTGAAGGGGGACGACGGGCGCTGGAGGCTGGTGGACTGCGAGGACGAGGACGACAGGGAGGACGCCGTCGTGCCGCCGGCGAACAAGTGAAGCCGACGTCTCCATCGGTCCGGTCCATCTCACGTTCGTGTCATGCATATGCATGCATGCACACATAATTCGTTCACGTTCAGGGTCTATGATCTGGACTACTATTTCACCTTTTTTTTTCCGGGAAACCAGAGAGCTTTATTCATACAAAGGCATTCTTGGGACAGTCGGCCAAAAGGCTGGTCACCAAAAAGCCAGGAGTCTTCTCAAGCCAGCTATCGGTCACATTCAGGGTGCAAGCACGTTTTGCACAAAGATGCGCCGGAACATTAGCTGACCTGATTACATGTTGAATATCAAATAAAGTAAAATTATTGCATAGCTCTCCTATCTCTAACAATAAAGGAGCCACAATTGACCGAGAATTGTGGCGAGTGTTTGAGAGCGTCATCATCTCCAAGCAATCAGTTTCCATATTCACATGCGAGAATCCTCGAAGTGAAGCGAACCGAACTCCATCTCGTAGTGATAAACCCTCCATAATCAAGGGATCAGAAATACCCAAATAAGGTTTGCACCATGCTCCTAGGAGCGCCGAAGAGGATCTGGCCACCCCTCCCGCACCGCCCCTGCCATCTGCCAAATTTAAGGCACCGTCCGTGGAGATCTTGACGAGTCCCTCATCAGGTGGTCTCCAACCGAAACCAGGTAAGATCATCGCATCTCGACGTGGGAGGTGAAGTAGGGTAATCGCCTCCTTAGTAGCCCTGATCATCGCCGTAGGATTCCTCCCCTCCTCGCCGTGCTTGATCCGATTCCGGGAGTGCCAGATGGACCACATTATAGTTGTGATTTTTGCGCGATCATCATCAGTAAACCGAGGGTCACATGTGATATCTCGCACCCATGAGTCAGGATGAAAACGAGGCAATCTGATGCCAAACCAAGCATAAGCTTCATCCCAGAAGCCTTTTGCATGTGTACAATGTATTAGTGCATGTTCCAGATTCTCGTCCATAGCCAAACAAACTTGGCATCGACGAATCTCTGCAATGTGTCGATAGTTGAGAGTGACCTCATCTGGGAGCATGCCGCGAAGGACTCTCCACCAGAACACTCTAACCTTCGGGATGACATTCAATTTCCATAAGGATTTCCACAACTGTGTATCTTCCTCTGAGGTTCCGGTAGCCGTCCCTTCCTCTAGAGCAACTCGCTCTTTCTGAGTCACGAGAGCACGGTACGCTGACTTCACAGTGTAGTTCCCCGATCTTTCGAATGCCCATGCAAGAAAATCATCTCCTCCTCCTTGCCGAATAGGGATATTCAGAATTGCTTCGGCGTCAGGAGCAATGAACGTATGCCGTACAAGTTCTTGCCTCCAGGACCAGTTAGATATATCAATAAGCTCGGACACACGCTGAACAGTCGTGTGTTGTGGCCGGAAAATAGGAGACATAGATATTGTACCTGGAATCCACTTGTCATTCCAAACCGAAATGGAGGAGCCATCGCCCACACGAGTAATCAGTCCAGAGTGTAGGGCCTCCCTTCCGGCCATGATCGCCCTCCAAGTTGTTGACGCTGACTTGGGTACAGTAGCCTGCATGAAGTCGGTATCGGGGAAATAGTGGCCTTTCAAAACTCTTGCACAAAGAGAGTTTGGGTTGGTGATGAAACGCCACCCCTGTTTGCCCAACATAGCAAGATTGAAAAAATGAGGGTCTCGGAAACCCATACCGCCCTTGCACTTAGGTGTTGCTAGCTCCTTCCAGGACACCCAATGCAAAGATTTCTTGTCAAGAGAGCTACTCCAAAAGTACTTGGCCATTGGTGAAGTAAGGCTCTTACAAACTTTCTTGGTCAGAAGGAAAGCGCTCATTGGATAAGTAGGGATAGATTGGACGACCGATTTGAGGAGAGTCTCTCGGCTTGCACATGCCAACAATTTTTCCGTCCAACCTTGTATTTTCCCACGAGCTCTTTCGCTGATGTGATCAAATGTGCCACTTGTGATCCGACCCACAGCAGTAGGTAACCCCAGGTATTTCTCGCTAAATGCTTCCACATGGATATTCAGTGTTGTTTGCATAACCTGTCTCAAGGAATCAGGAGTGTTAGAGCTGAAATATAACAAACTTTTATCGCGATTAACACTTTGGCCCGATGCCTCTCCATAGATCGTGAGAATCTCATTAAGTCTGAGAGCGCTTGGATTACAAGCATTGATGAAAATCAGACTATCATCAGCAAATAGTAAATGAGTGACCCATGGTGATCTGTAGCTGACCCTCAAACCCCTGTCTATAGTTATCCCATTGTAGTATTTTAACAATGAGGAAAAACCTTCTCCACAAAGCAGAAATACGTATGGTGAAACTGGATCTCCCTGTCTGAATCCTCTGGTTGGTGTGAAATATGGTAACAATTCACCGTTGACACGCACCGAAAACCGAACCGAGGAGACACACTTCATTATCAATCTTATGAAACTCATACAGAAGCCGAGCCGATCTAGTATAGCTTCCAGATAATGCCACTCGACGCGATCATAAGCTTTCATCATGTCAAGCTTAACCGCACATGAATAATTCTTGCCCTTCTTCCTCCTCCTCATCGTATGTACGCTTTCATACGCAACTAGAACATTGTCAGTGATAGGGCGGCTAGGAACAAAAGCACTTTGCTCTTCACTTATTACCTCGTCCATGATGTATCTCAAACGATTGGTGATTGCCTTAGCTGCAATCTTGTACAGAACAGGGCACAAAGCAATAGGACGATATTGAGTTATTGATTGGGGGTGTCTGACCTTGGGGATAAGAGTAATAGAAGTATCGTTCAGACCCGATGGTAGCTCGCCCCCATTAAGAAAATCAAGCACTGCCTGGGTTACGTCATTACCAAGTAAATCCTAATGACGCTGGTAAAAACCTGCAGTAAAACCATCAACACCCGGCGCCTTCGACGGAGCCATTTGAAACAACGCCACCTTGACTTCATCCGGGGTGTAGGGTTTGGAAAGTTCGGTGTTCATCGCCTGTGTCACCTTGGTCGGCACATGCGATAACAGAAACTGCGGGTCGGCAAAACCTTGTGACTCATATAGCTGTTGATAAAAGGTCTGCACCTCCACTTTATCCTCATCTCCACTAGCACAAACAGTGCCATCCGCCCTTTGCAACTCTGAAATTCTATTCATACGTTGGCGCTGCGCTGCTTGTGCCTGAAAGTATGATGTATTGCGATCCCCATAATGAAGCCACGGAACTCTCGACCGCTGCCGAATCCATACTTCCTCTTGATGTAAGGCCTCTTTCAGTTTTTTAACAATGTTTTCCTCCTCGTCCGACGGCCCTGTTCCTGTAGCCTGACACCGAACACGGTTCAGGCGCTTTTGGAGTTGTCTGACAGTACGTGTCAAACACCCAAACTCCTTCAGACTCCATGGCTCTAACGTCGACTGCAATGTACCAAGTGCCGATGCAATGCCTTGGAGACCCGGAGTCCAAGGTATGCCTCGCCAAGTATCAGCTACGAGACGATCATAGTCTGTATGGGTTTGTCATACATTTTCATACTGAAATTGCTTCTTTGCTCTAGGCCGATCCGTCAAAACCTCTTTGATTTCTGTTATCACAAAACAATGGTCAGACTCAATTGAAGGTAGATGTCTAACCCGTATGTGACGAAAAAGCTGCCGAAATTCCTCATTGGCAAGGGCTCTATCTAGCCTTGCCTTAACATTTGCATCTCCTCTTTGATGGTTGTCCCATGTGTATGCCGTGCCAGACCAACCCAAATCTTGGAGGGAGATCTCATCCATAACCTCCTGAAATGCTCTCATGTGAGTTTCAGACCGAGCAGCTCTGCTGAAGTGCTCACAAGCAAACAAAGTTTCATTAAAATCTCCCACACATAGCCACGTACTATGGGGTATATTATACAAAGTACGCAAGAACCGCCAACTATGATGTCTATCTTCCGCTCGCGGTGCTCCGTAAAAACCAGTGAAACGCCAAACATAAGCGTGTTGGTTCTTGTTATGAACTAATGCATCAATATGGTTCTTACTGAAGTTCTTCAATTCAACGGTCACATCTTTGGACCAGAAAAGACCTATGCCGCCACTAAGGCCGACACTATCAACTGCAAAACTACCTGTAAAACCAAGCGTATACTTCAGATCCTCAACTCTTTTTGCCTTGATTTTTGTTTCCATTACGAAGAGAAGGGAGGGTCCTTCCAGCTTCACGATACTGCGAAGCTCCCGAACTGCCTCAGGGTTCCCAAGCCCCGGCAGTTCCAAGTTAAAACACTCATTGTGACGGGCAGGACCGCGACGCGGTCTCTGCCGAGTTTTCTGGGGTATGCTTCTTCTTCTTTGGTTCACGAGCAAAATCATCTCCTTCTGTGTCATTACCAGCTGATGTAGGGTCCATGATACTTGTACATGTATCCCCAATTGGATCGTTCAAACTCCCATCCGTAAGCAACAAGGTTTTTACCACTGGTTTGTAAACTTGGTGTGGAGCTTCTTTGCGCTTCGGCTGCTACTTGTGCTTCAGAGGGGATGTAACTTCCTCCCCAGGATCCTTTTTAGTACTTGAATTTTTAGTAGTTGGCTTGCTGTGAGTCTTTGGTTCCTTGGTGGAGTTGTCGATGGCCGGCTGCTTCTTTGCTTCATCAGAAGCCCGAAGCTTGGAACCAAACGGGAGCTCACCCTTGGCATCGCGGGAGCCAAGGGTAGCACAGTAGAGCTCTGAGTGCCCAGTGATTAGTAAACTGTAGTACATATACATTCTACTTCCTCCGTCTCAGAATGTAAGATGTTTTTGCAAGCTATATTAGCTTGTAAAAATGTCTTACAGTATGGGACGGAGGGAGTACCTTTTAATTGCGGGGTTATAACCCAAACGATGTTTCGACGAGCACATATGATGCTAATTATTCATGGATACAAAGCCTATTTGCATGAAAGCCTCTCCAAATACCCCCTCTGTCACATAATATAAGATATTAGTATTTCAACCTGTCATGGGAAGGAGGGAGTACTTTCTAAGATGATATCAACAACATGACAATTAAAGCTTCACCTTATACCACAAGTTCTTTTCTATTTGTCAAAATGTCGTAGGAACATCGTGGATGGATACATGGAGTGTCTCTACCTTCATCATGGGGTAGGAACATTATCGATGGAGTGTCTATACATGAGATTTTGCATGAAAGCAGTGGAAGTAAGAACATGATCTGCTAACATTCCACATAAATGGTGAGCTATATAAAAAACAACGAGGTCTGGTGCAAAAGTTGGCTTACGGGGAAGCTAAACGTGATAAGTTGAATTAGAAATTCCTTTTTTTTGCTACCCGCCCTAGCCTCCATGAGACGCTGATAACCCTCAACCGTAAGGGATCGAGATAGTCTTCGCGGGTAAGAATAACCCAATTTATTGATTCGACACACGGGGAGCCAAAGAGTATTTATAAGCTTTGACAGTTGAGTTGTCAATTCAACCGCACCTGAAATATACTTACTTGCAACAAAAGATAAGTGGTAACAGTGATATGATAGTGATGATAGTGATAGTAAAAGTAAACAGCAAAAGTAAATAGCAAGAGTAAATAGCAAAAGTAGCAACTAGTAACCAGCAGGATTTAAAACACTGTAGGCTAGGGAGACGGATGGTTGGGCGCTGCATGGATGAGATATATCATGATTCTAACTTGGGGCACGGCACACGGAAAAGTAATGATCATCTAGGCAAATATCAAACATTAGGCATGTATCCCATAGGTAGTTGTACGTGCTTGCAATAAGAACTTGCACAACATCTTTTGTCCTACCATCCCGCTACAAACGGGGCCAAAAGGAACTTATGGAGATTAAGGTGCTCCTGTCAAAGAGCACCGGAACAAAGCAATAAACTCAATGGATACATGTAATCCTCAAACTACGGACCATCCCCTTTGGTGTCCCAAGCTGTCACTTTTGGGATCGCCGGTTCCGAACCGTAATAGGTGCAAACAACTCATAGATAGGATCAAGAACACAAATATATTCATGCAAACACATATGGTTCAGATCTGAAATCATGGCACTCGGGCCCTAAGTGTCAAGCATTAAGAATAACAAGTTGAAGCAAAGATGATAAACACCATAGTAGATGATAGGCAACATGCCCCCAACGATCTGACAAACTATTACATGATCTAACTCATCCAATCCCTACCACCCCCTTCGCCTATAGCAGGGGATTACTCACACATGGAAGGAGAAGTCATGGAGGGATGATGGAGTGGTGATGATGATGACGATGGCGACGATCTCCCCTCTCCGGAGGCCAATTCAGCCTCCAGATTAGCCCTCCCGAAGAAGAACAGAGGGTGGCGGCGGCTCCGCGACGAAAACTGGGAAAAGAACTTCTGATCTGGGATTTCTCCGTCACGAGCTAAAATACGAGTCAAAGTAGGGCACCAGGGGAGATGGGGCCCACCCAGGCGACCCCCCGGCGCGGCCAGGGGCTGGGCCGCGCCACCAGGGCGCCTGGGCCCCCCTGGCCCCCCTCTGTCCCCTCTTCTGGCTCCGGGTTCCTTCGGGTGCGTGGATTTTCTGTGATTTTTCGTGGATTTTTCCTGAGATACCTAAAAATCCATTTTCTTGCACACAATAAAACCATACAGGCAGCTCTGCTGAAAACAACGTCTGTCCGGGTTAGTTTAGTTCAAATCATGCAAGAATGAGGTCAAAACAATATCAAAAGTGTTTGGAAAAGTAGATACGTTTGAGACGTATCAACTCCCCCAAGCTTAGCATATTGCTTGTCCTCAAGCAATTCAGTTCAACGAACTGGACGCGACAAAGAAAACTTTGACAAACTCTTTTGTTTTATTAGATGTATATAAGCATGTACTACGAAAAGAGTCTAGCAAGTATTGAAACAGTACTATGAGGACAATGCACGGAGCAATCCTTCTTTCAAGTGACCAATCACAAATACTTAAAAGTAAATAATATATTACTGAAAATCAAGACAAGATTACATTGCACATAGCTTGAGCATATTAGGGTGGTATCTCGCTAGCCTCCATGAGTGAAGCAAAACATAAATGCAGAAAACTCCTCCAGAGTTTTAAAGGAGACTAGAACTAAGAATTTCGGAATAAATCATATCACAAGCATGCAGAAGACAATGTAATACTTTGGGACAATGCACATTACACTCAGAATGACAATTATGCTCTCCTAGTTCGTGCTTTTAAGAAAGAAGGTGGAGACTCTCGAACCGTGGCTTTTGTTGGCAAGGTTGAAAACCCGTGGTCGGAAACAAAAACTAAACATGTACCAGAGCTCTTGGTTTTAAAAACAGAGGTAAAAATGTTTTTGAGAGGTGCATATTTCGTCAACGAATGCTAGCAGATAACTCAATCACTTCTTGAGCTGGACAAGTTTCGAGGAACGGCTCCCGCATGAGGACGATCACATCCTCTTAATCTCCTTTGTTTATCACTGCCAAAGTTTTCTGATTTCTCATGAACAAAGCGTGAAGGAGGGTTTGTTTGTTGTATTATCTTTTATGAGCCGGGCGCACTCTATGCCAGTTCCTTCTCATATTAGGGGTTTGCACATTAGACATGCAATCCAGGGGTGAAACTTGTCCAACTTAAAAAGATCATGAATTAACTACTACTTCCTCATGAGCTAAAACAGAGGCACAAAAAGAGAAATGCTTTTGATTAATTTCGAGATGGTACACGAAAGTCTTCGTTAGGAATGGCAGGTAAATATCATGTATAGGATGGTATGGTGGACTCATATGGCATAACAGGTTTTAAGGATTTTGGATGCACAAGCAGTCAGTCCGCTTAGTACAGGTGGAGGTTAGCAAAAGACTGGGAAGCGACCAACTAGAGAGCAATAACGGTCATAATCATGCAGAGCGACAAAGCAACATTGAATCGGGCATGAAAGTGATATAACTATTCTAAAACTCAAAGATCATCAAGGCAGAGCAGACTTTTTTAGTCTCAAACATGTGTAAGCATGTGCCAAGTCAATCCAAAAATTCTCTAAAGGGAAATACCACCTTAGTATACCAGACTATGAACAGTGCAATGCATGTAGATCATTTCAATAACACATTATATACTCTAGTTATTCGAGACTAGCCACAAGGAAAGCATGAACCACTGGAAGAGCATTGTAAACATAGCACTATGTCGCTACAAGCTGGTCTCTAGATCATAAGTACATGCATATGTACAAAAGTAGAAACAAGAAGAGTTCATACCGGTCTTCCTTGTTGCTTCCCTTCAGTCGATCTTCATCATTACTGCCTCGTCACTTGCACGGACTCGAGCTGAACTCTGAAAACAAAGCAAACTAAAGAGAAAAGGAAATCTTTTTGGATTATTTCAAAGTCTGAATGAAAGCAAAAGAAAGAGAAAATCTTGTTGTTGTTTTTGCAAAGAGAGAAATAAAGAAGAACGGGCAAAAACTTCGAAAAGATCAAAGTGAATAAAACGGATAATACAATGGAAAAGTGAGAGGGGCACGTACTCCCCCAAGCTTAGGCTTTTGGCCTAAGTTGGTAGCAGCTACTGCCCCGAGGAGCCTCCTGCTCCGGGGGAACAGTGGTGAGTCCAAGGGTCGTAGAAGGATGCTGGCGTGTATACCGAACTCCTCGGAGTCTCCCACGAGGAAGGGTCCGTACGCCAAGCAGAGGAAGACCCTTTACCAAACTCGGCGGCGGTTTCTTCCTGAAAAGGTAGTACTCATCGTGCTCCTCCTCGTCGGGCACAACCCCCTCCATGGGGTTATGAAACTGATACTGGACCATGAACTCATCGAACTGGATAACATCGAAGGATCATCCGTTCCTGCGAGAAAAATCAAACAAAAGAGGTGCAGGTAGACGGATCTCGCGTTCCGCAGTAGTTCCGAAACACAAGATATAAACAAGATTATCAAGCTCAGAAGCCATGGTAACAAACTTATGCCTTTTCATAGCAGCAAGATCAAAGCTTAAATAAGTAAAAGGATTATCATCAGGGTGTGGGGTGCCTCCAAGATGTCCTAAGATAAGTGTGGCATAAATGACACCATATAAGTCTCCCTTGTTACCGTTCATAGCAAGGCGTCGAGCAATTAAGGCACCCAGATTATAATCAGACCTCCCTGAGAGGGCTGCTGCCAGGATAGCAATATCCGGAGCAGAAATGTTGCTCGTGTTGTCACGAGCTAACACCCCTCTAGCAACATAATATGCAAAATACCTGAGGTGAGGAAATAAGATGCTGGAGATCTTCGACCGATGAATATCCCTCGTACCCATGCTGCAGAGAGAGTTGATGACGGTTTTCAGCTCGGAGGGCTGAGTGGCCATCCTAGCCGTCCTCCCAACGTTCGGCACACCTATTATTTCACAAAACTTTCCCAAAGTCATGGTGATAAGATCATTGTAAATTTTAAACTCAATAGCACCTGAATCAGGATTATATCTAAAACTGTTAATGAAACTGGAGGTGAGTTTTTGATACTGAGTAACACGGCACGTGACGAGCCGTGTCAAACCTGCATTAGCACAAAGATTATAAAACTCATCCTTGATTCCCGCAGCTTCAAGGAATTCATCACATGGAAATGTCATCGCACGTGCTGGACTTGTGTCTTCCAACAACTCCAGGGGCACATGATCTTCATTGTAGCTCACCCTAGCAGTCGAGGGTGAAGCTGCGGCTCTATTAACTCGATCGGAGTGTGCGGGCCTCCTCTTCTCAAACCACCCTTTTGCCCTTCCTAACAAACTCATTTCTGAAATTTTTGGCAATTTACAAAAACGAGGATTAAAACAAGGTGAGTTAAGGCAAACTACTCAACTCACTTGCCCAAGGCATAAACTTGCATCAAAACTTGGAAAATAACTTTCTACACATGCATGCAAGCTCATCTATACAGCACCAAGAACTACTAAATACTCACAAATGAAGCCACCAATCAGAAATCTAATTGGAGGGGTGGAGGAGTCACATACCAGGGAGTATTTGTTCAAAATCTCAGCTCAAATGATGGGCTGTAGAGAGAGATCGAAGAATCGCCTCCAAGAACAGCAAGAACACAAGAACAAGTGCAGAACTCGCGTTTTTGGAGAAAAAGAGAGAGGGAGGAAGAAGACATACCTGGAGGGGGCCATGTGGGCCCCAGGCTCCCTGTGGGCGCGGCCAGGGGGCAGGCCGCGCCAGCTGGCCGCCTGGGCCACTGGTGGGTCCCCCTGGCTGGCCCCAGGTCCCTCTGGGTCACTCCCGACGTGGAAATTTTTATTTTTATTTTTCTGGAATTTTTCTGAAAACTTCACTGTTGAAATTTTTTCGAAGTTCAAAAAGCTGCGAAACTCTCTGAAAACTTGAAGCAGTGAGTAGTATTGTGAAGCTTCAAAACATAAATACTTGGTACAACAAGTAGGACAAAAACTAAAAACGAATGAAAACATAACAAGCTCAACTTTTTATCTATATAAAGCATGTTTACTAGTAAGGTTGATCAAGTCTCACCAACAAACAGGCGATATATAGAGCAAAAAGTCTCACCTCTTACGAAGTAATCACTGAACCTTTACTTTGATGGACATTGTCCCCACCATAATAGTTTTGTATTTGTGGTGCACATGTAGTGGACAGTCCCATTCTCCAATCTTCACGGTCTCGATATTTTCTATAGAGTTGAGGCCATGCCTCCTGTCGGTCTTCTTTGGAAAATATACCGTGTGTTCTTTATCATTTACATTGAAGGTAACCTTCCCTTTATTGCAATCAATAATAGCACCTGCGGTGTTAAGAAAAGGTCTACCAAGAATAATGGACATGCTCCCATCCTCGGGCATGTCAAGCACAACAAAATCAGTAAGAATCAAACAATTAGCAACCTATACTGGAACATCCTCACAAATACCTATCGGAACGGCGGTTGACTTGTCAGCCATCCGAAGGGAGATATCTGTAGGAATTAGTTGTTGGGGAACGTTGCATGGAAAACAAAAATTTTTCTCTACGTTCACCAAGATCAATCTAGTAGATGCAACTACGAGGGAAGAGTAGGATCCACATACCCTTGTAGATCGCTAAGCGGAAGCGTTAAGAACGCGGTTGATGGAGTCGTACTCGCCGCGATTCAGATCGCCGAAGATCCTAGCACCGAAGCAACGGTGCCTCCGCGTTCTTCACACGTACGGCTCGGGGACGTCTCCTCCTTCTTGATCCAGCAAGGGGTGGAGGAGAGGTTGATGGAGAACCGGCAGCACGACGGCGTGGTGGTGATGGTGGAGGAGAATTCCAGCAGGGCTTCGCCTAAGCTCCGCGGGAGAAGAAGATGTTGTGGGAGAGGGAGGGCAGCACCGAGGCAAAGACTTGTGTTGGCTGCCCTCCCTCTACCTCTCTATATATAGGGGGAAGGAGGAGAGGGGGGCGCCCTAGGGTTTCCCCTAGGGGGCCAGCGGCCAGGGCAAGGGGAGGGGCGGCGGCCAGGGCAGGCCCTAGGGTTTCCCCCCCTAGGTGCCTTGCCCCCCAAGGCTAAGGGGGTGCGGCCACCCTAGAGGGGTCCACCTCCCTTGGCGCACAAGGAGAGGGCCCAGGGGGGGGCGCACAGCCCCTTGAGGGCTGTGGTGTCCCCCCTTGTGGCCCATTAGGCCCAGAACCACTTCCGGACCCCCCGAAACCCTTTCCGGTACTCCGCCGATTTCCCGATGCTCCCCGGAACACTTCCGGACTCCGAAACCCTTCATCCTATATATCAATCTTCGTCTCCGGACTATTCCGGAGACCCTCGTCATGTCCGGGATCTCATCCGGGACTCCGAACAACCTTCGGTAACCATGCACTTTTCTCACTAACAACCCTAGCGTCACCGAACCTTAAGTGTGTAGACCCTGCGGGTTCGGAAACCATGTAGACATGACCGAGACACTCCCAGGTCAATAACCAATAGCGGGATCTGGATACCCATATTGGTTCCCACATGTTTCTCGATGATCTCATCGGATGAACCACGATGTCAAGGATTCAGGCAATCCCGTATACAATTCCCTTTGTCTCGTCGGTATGTTACTTGCCCGAGATTCGATCGTCGGTATCTCTATACCTAGTTCAATCTCGTTACCGGCAAGTCTCTTTACTCGTTACCGTAATACATAATCCCGTGACCAACTACTTAGTCACTTTGAGCTCATTGAGATGACGTATTACCGAGTGGGCCCGGAGATACCTCTCCGTCACACGGAGTGACAAATCCCAGTCTCGATCCATGTCAACTCTACAGACACCTTCGGAGATACCTGTAGAGTACCTTTATAGTCACCCAGTTACGTTGCGACGTTTGGCACACACAAAGCACTCCTACGATGTCAGTGAGTTACATGATCTCATGGTCATAGGAACTTATACTTGACATGCAGAAAACTATAGCGATAACTGACACGATCAAAAGCTATGTTTAACGTTTGGGTCTCGTCCATCACATCATTCTCCTAATGATGTGATCCCGTTATCAAATGACAACTCATGTCTATGACCTGGAAACCGCGGTCATCTTTGATCAACGAGCTAGTCCTGTAGAGGCTCACTAGGGACACAAAGTCTGTCTATTTATCCACACATGTATTTGAGTTTCCAATCAATACAATTATAGCATGGATAATAAACGATTATCATGAACAAGGAAATATAATAATAACTCTTTTATTATTGCCTCTATGGCATATTTCCAACAGTCTCCCACTTGCACTAGAGTCAATAATCTAGCATTACAAGGTAATGAATCTAACACCCATAGAGTCTTGGTGTTGATCGTGCTTAGCCCGTGGAAGAGGCTTAGTCAACGGATCTGCAACATTCAAATCCGTGTGTACTTTGCAAATGTTTATGTCCTCCTCCTTGACCGAATCGCGGATGGAATTGAAGCGTCGCTTTATGTGTCTGGTCCTCTTGTGAAACCTTGGTTCCTTGGCTAGAGCAATGGCACCAGTGTTGTCACAGAACAGAGTCATTGGGTTCAGTGCACTAGGCACAACTCCAAGATCTGTCATGAACTCCTTCATCCAGACACCTTCCTTTGCCGCCTCCGAGGCAGCTATATACTCCGCTTCACATGTAGAATCAGCTACCACGCTCTGCTTGGAACTGCACCAGCTTACCGCTCCCCCGTTGAGAATATATACGTATCCGGTTTGAGACTTAGAGTCATCCGGATCAGTGTCAAAGCTTGCATCGACGTATCCCTTTACGACGAGCTCTTGATCACCTCCATAAACGAGAAACATATCCTTAGTCCTTTTCAGGTACTTTAGGATATTCTTGACCGCTGTCCAGTGATCCATACCAGGATTACTTTGAAACCTTCCGGCCATACTTATGGCAAGGCTGACATCTGGTCTTGTGCACAGCATTGCATACATGATAGAGCCTATGGCTGAAGCATAGGGGACGACACTCATCTTTTCTCTATCTTCCGCAGTCACTGGGCACTGAGTCTTACTCAACTTTGTACCTTGTAATACCGGCAAGAACCCCTTCTTGGATTGATCCATTTTGAACTTCTTCAAAACTTTATCAAGGTATGTGCTTTGTGAAAGTCCTATCAAGCGTCTTGATCTATCTCTATAGATCTTGATGCCCAATATGAAAGCAGCTTCACCGAGATCCTTCATTGAAAAGCTCTTGTTCAAATACCCCTTCACGCTATCCAAAAATTCTATATTGTTTCCAATCAGCAATATGTCATCCACATATAATATTAGAAACGCTATAGAGCTCCCACTCACTTTCTTGTAAATACAAGCTTCATTGTAAACTTGTATAAACCCAAACGCTTTGATCACCTCATCAAAGCGAAGATTCCAACTCCGAGATGCCTGCACCAGCCCATAAATGGAACGCTGGAGCCTGCATACTTTGTTAGCATTCTCTGGATCGACAAAACCTTCCGGTTGCATCATATACAACTCTTCCTTAAGAAAACCGTTAAGGAACGCTGTTTTGACATCCATCTGCCAAATTTCATAATCGAAATATGCAGCTATTGCTAACATGATTCGGACGGATTTAAGCATCGCTACGGGTGAGAAAGTCTCATCGTAGTCAATCCCTTGAACTTGTGAAAAACCCTTTGCCACAAGTCGAGCTTTATACACGGTGACATTACCGTCAGCGTCCGTCTTCCTCTTAAAAATCCATTTATTCTGAATGGCCTTCCGCCCTTCAGGTAATACTTCCAAAGTCCATACTTTGTTTTCATACATGGATCCCATCTCGGATTTCATGGCCTCTAACCATTTGTCGGAATCCGGGCCCACCATCGCTTCTCCATAGCTCGTAGGTTCACCGTTGTCTAACAACATGACCTCCAAGACAGGGTTACCATACCACTTAGGTGCAGTGCGTATCCTTGTCGACCTACGAGGTTCGGTAGTAACTTGATCAGAAGCTTCTTGATCATCATCATCGGCTTCCTCTTCAACCTCTGCAGGCTCCACAAAAACATCTTTCTGTGCTGCGCTACTCTCTGGTTGAAGCAGAGGTTCAATAACCTCATCAAGTTCTACCTTCCTCCCACTCAATTCTTTCGAGAGAAACTCTTTCTCGAGAAAGGACCCATTCTTAGCGACAAACACTTTGCCTTTGGATCTGAGATAGAAGGTGTACCCAACTATTTCTTTTGGGTATCCTATGAAGACACATTTGTCCGCTTTGGGTTCGAGCTTTTCTGGCTGAAGCCTTTTGACATAAGCATCGCAACCCCAAACCTTGAGAAAAGACAACTTCGGTTTCTTACTAAACCATAGTTCATACGGTGTTGTCTCAACGGACTTAGATGGAGCCCTATTTAAAGTGAATGCAGCTGTCTCTAACGCATATCCCCAAAACGATAGTGGCAAATCGGCAAGAGACATCATAGAACGTACCATATCTAATAGGGTTCGATTACGACGTTCGGACACACCATTACGCTGTGGTGTTCCAGGTGGCGTCAACTGTGAAACAATTCCACATTTTCTTAAGTGATCACCAAACTCATAACTCAGATATTCTCCCCCTCGATCAGATCGTAGGAACTTGATCTTCTTGTTACGATGATTTTCTACTTCACTCTGAAATTGCTTGAACTTTTCAAAAGTTTCAGACTTATGCTTCATCAAGTAAATATACCCATATCTACTTAAGTCGTCAGTGAAGGTGAGAAAATAACGATATCCACCGCGCGCCGTTACACTCATCGGACCGCACACATCAGTATGTAGTCACTTGCCCGTTCCATTGTCCCTGAAAACGGGGTCCTTGTCATCTTGCCCATGAGGCACGGCTCGCACGTGTCAAGTGATTCAAAATCAAGAGACTCCAAAAGCCCATCAGCATGGAGCTTCCTCATGCGTTTTACGCCGATATGACCCAGACGGCAGTGCCACAAGAAAGTGGTATTATCATTATCAACTCTACATCTTTTGGCATCAATGTTATGAACATGTGTATCATCACTATCGAGATTCAATAAGAATAAACCCCTAACTTCGGGTGCATGACCATAAAAGATATTACTCATATAAATAGAACAACCATTATTCTCTGACTTAAATGAGTAACCGTCTCGCAATAAACAAGATCCAGATATAATGTTCATGCTTAACGCAGGCACTAAATAACAATTATTCAGGTTCATAACTAATCCCGATGGTAATCAAAGAGCGAGCGTGCCGACGGCGATCACATCAACCTTGGAACCATTTCCCACGCGCATCGTCACTTCGTCCTTCGCCAGCCTCCGTTTATTCCGCAGTTCCTGTTTAGAGTTGCAAATGTGAGCAACCGAACCGGTATCAAATACCCAGGCACTACAACGAGAGTTGGTAAGGTACACATCAATAACATGTATATCAAATATACCTTTGTTGTTGTTGTTGGCCCCCTTCTTGTCTGCCAGATACTTGGGGCAGTTCCGCTTCCAGTGGTCGTTCCCCTTGCAATAGAAACACTCAGTCTCTGGCTTGGGCCCAGCCTTGGGTTTCTTCACTGGATTAGCAACTGCTTTGCCACCCTTCTTAGAGTTACCCTTCTTGCCCTTGCCATTCTTCTTGAAACTGGTGGTTTTATTGACCATCAACACTTGATACTCCTTCTGGATGTCTGCCTCAGCGACTTTCAGCATTGAAAACAGCTCGGCGATGGTTTTATTCATCCCTTGCATGTTGTATTGCTGCACGAAGCTCTTGTAGCTTGGAGGGAGTGACTGGAGAATTCTGTCAATGATGGCCTCATCCGGGAACACAAGTCCCAGATCAGCTATGCGGGTATAGTACCCTGACATCTTCAGTAAGTGCTCACTGACAGACGAATTCTCCTCCATCTTGCAAGCAAAGAATTTATCGGTGGTCTCATACCTCTCGATCTTAGCATTCTTTTCAAAGATGAACTTCAACTCCGTGTACATCTCATATGCACCATGACGTTCAAAACGCCTTTGAAGTCCTCCTTCCAAGCCATACAACATGGCACATTGCACTATCGAATAGTCATCCGAACGTGTCTGCCAGACGTTCAAAACGTCCGCAGGGGCTGTAGGAGCGGGGGGTTCACCTAGCGGTGCATTTAGGACATAAACCTTTTGGGCAGCTGTGAGGATGATCCTCAGATTGCGGAGCCAGTCCACAAAGTTGCTCCCGTCATCTTTCAGTTTAGCTTTCTCTAGGAACGCATTAAAATTCAGGGGAGCTACTGCGCGAGCCATCTACAACCAAAAATTTGCAAAGACATTTTAGACTATTGTTCATGATAAGTGAGTTATTACCTAATCAAATTATTCATAACTCCCACTCAAATTGACATCCCTCCGGTCATTCGAGTGTGACATGATCCAAATTCACCAACCCAAGTCCGATCATCACGTGAGATGAGGTGGTGTCAATGGTGAACATCAACATGTTGATCATATCTACTATATGACTCATGCTCGACCTTTCGGTCCTCCGTGTTCCGAGGCCATGTCTGTACATGCTAGGCTCGTCAAGTCTAACCCGAGTGTTCTGCATGTGCAAAACTGGCTTGCACCCGTTGTATGCGAACGTAGAGTCTATCACACCCGATCATCACGTGGTGCTTCGAAACGACGAACCTTCGCAACGGCGCACACTCGGGGGGAACACAATTTTATCTTGAAATTTTAGTGAAGGATCATCTTATAATGCTACCGTCGTCCTAAGCAAAATAAGATGCATAAAAGGATTAACATCACATGCAAATCATAAGTGACATGATATGGCCATCAACTCGTGCTTTTGATCTCCATCTCCAAAGCACCGGCATGATCTCCATCGTCACCGGCGCCACACCATGATCCCCATCATCATGATCTCCATCATCGTGTCGCCATCGGGGTTGTCGGCGCCCACCATGCTCTTACTACTATTGCTACCGTTTAGCGATAAAGTAAAGCATTACAAAGCGCTTAATGATTGACACGCAGGTCATACAAAAATTAAAGACAACCCTATGGCTCCTGCCGGTTGCCGTATGCATCGACATGCAAGTCGATATTAACTATTACAACATGATCATCTCATACATCAAAAATATATCTCATCATGTCATTGGCCATATCATATCACATACATACCCTGCAAAAACAAGTTAGACGTCCTCTAATTTGTTGTTGCATGTTTTACGTGGCTGCTATGGGTATCTAGCAAGAACGCTTCTTACCTACGCAAAACCACAACGGTGATATTCAAGTTGCTATTTAACCTTCTACAAGGACCGCCTTGTTCTATTCCGATTCAACTAAGATAGGAGAGACAGACACCCGCCAGCCATCTTATGCAACAAAAGTCACATGTCTGTCGATGGAACCGGTCTCATGTACGTGGACATGTAAAGTTGGTCCGGGCCGCTTCATCCCATAATACCGCTGAATCAAGAAAGACTAAGGAGGGCAGCAATTTAAACATCAACGCCACAAACCCTTTTGTGTTCTACTCGAGAAAGCATCTACGCAAGATCCTAGCTCATGATGCCACTGTTGGGGAACGTTGCATGGAAAACAAAAAATTTTCTCTACGTTCACCAAGATCAATCTAGGAGATGCTACTACGAGAGGAGAGTTGGATCTACGTACCCTTGTAGATCGCTAAGCGGAAGCGTTAAGAACGCGGTTGATGGAGTCGTACTCGCCGCGATTCAGATCGCTGAAGATCCAAGCACCGAAGCAACGGTGCCTCCGCGTTCTTCACACGTACGGCTCGGAGACGTCTCCTCCTTCTTGATCCAGCAAGGGGTGGAGGAGAGGTTGATGGAGAACCGGCAGCACGACGGCGTGGTGGTGGTGGTGATGGAGGATTCCAGCAGGGCTTCGCCTAAGCACCGCGGGAGAGGAAGATGTTATGGGAGAGGGAGGGCAGCACCGAGGCACGAACTTGTGTTGGCTGCCCTCCCTCTACCTCTCTATATATAGGGGGAAGGAGGAGAGGGGGGCGCCCTAGGGTTTCCCCTAGGGGGGGGCCGGCGGCCAAGGGCCAGGCCCTAGGGTTTCCCCCCCTAGGTGCCTTGCCCCCCACTCCAAGGGGTGCGGCTGCCCTAGGGGGTCCACCCCCCTTAGCCGCATGAGGAGAGGGCCCAGGGGGGGCGCACAGCCCTATGAGGGCTGTGGTGTCCCCCCTTGTGGCCCATTAGGCCCAGAAACACTTCCGGGACCCCCGAAACCCTTTCCGGTAATCCGCCGATTTCCCGATGCTCCCCGGAACACTTCCGGACTCCGAAACCTTTCATCCTATATATCAATCTTCATCTCCGGACCATTCCGGAGACCCTCGTCATGTCCGGGATCTCATCCGGGACTCCGAACAACCTTCGGTAACCATGCACTATTCTCACTAACAACCCTAGCGTCACCGAACGTTAAATGTGTAGACCCTGCGGGTTCGGAAACCATGTAGACATGACCGAGACACTCCCAGGTCAATAACCAATAGCGGGATCTGGATACCCATATTGGTTCCCACATGTTTCTCGATGATCTCATCGGATGAACCACGATGTCAAGGATTCAGGTAATCCCGTATATAGTTCCCTTTGTCTCGTCGGTATGTTACTTGCCCGAGATTCGATCGTCGGTATCTCTATACCTAGTTCAATCTCGTTACCGGCAAGTCTCTTTACTCGTTACCGTAATACATAATCCCGTGACCAACTACTTAGTCACTTTGAGCTCATTGAGATGACGTATTACCGAGTGGGCCCGGAGATACCTCTCCGTCACACGGAGTGACAAATCCCAGTCTCGATCCATGTCAACTCAACAGACACCCTCGGAGATACCTGTAGAGTACCTTTATAGTCACCCAGTTACGTTGTGACGTTTGGCACACACAAAGCACTCCTACGGTGCCAGTGAGTTACATGATCTCATGGTCATAGGAACTTATACTTGACATGCAGAAAACTATAGCGATAACTGACACGATCAAAAGCTATGTTTAACGTTTGGGTCTCGTCCATCACATCATTCTCCTAATGATGTGATCCCGTTATCAAATGACAACTCATGTCTATGACCTGGAAACCGCGGTCATCTTTGATCAACGAGCTAGTCCTGTAGAGGCTCACTAGGGACACAAAGTCTGTCTATTCATCCACACGTGTATTTGAGTTTCCAATCAATACAGTTATAGCATGGATAATAAACGATTATCATGAACAAGGAAATATAATAATAACTCTTTTATTATTGCCTCTAGGGCATATTTCCAACATTAGTTTCTCTAAACAGAGCCTCTCGTAAAGAGAGAGAGGCATAACACTCACTCCTGCTCCAAGATCACATAAAGCAGTTTTGACATAATTATTCTTTATGGAGCAAGGAATGGTGGGTATACCTGGATCACCGAGCTTCTCAGGAATCTTGCCACTGAAAGAGTAGTTAGCAAGCATAGTAGATATTGCTTCATTAGGAACTTTTCTTTTATTAGTGACAATATCTTTCATATATTTTGAATAAGGAGGTAACTTAATAGCTTCAGTCAAAGGGAGTTGAAGAAAAAGAGGTTTAATCCACTCACAAAACTTATTGTAATGCTCTTCTTCTTTGGATTTGATGGACTTACCTGGAAAGGGCATGGGTTTCTGTACCCATGGTTCTCTTTCCTTCCCATGTTTTCTTGCGATGAAGTCTTCTTTAGTGTACCTCTTACATTTGTCAGGTGCTTCTTCTTCTTGAACTTCAGGCGGATCATTCTTCTCATTATCCTTACCTTCAGGTTCAGCACCGTCTTCAGTCTCAGCATCGGAGATAGATACACTGTTGGGATCAACAGCTGGCTCTTTATCTGCAATAGGGTCATTAGAATTGTCAGTCTCCTTATGTTTCTTCTTCTTCTTTGGAGATCCAACAATTTCTTCTTCCTGCATTTGAGAATCTTGCTCGATTCTCCTCGGATGCCCCTCTGGATAGAGAGGATCTTGAGTGCTAGTTCCTCCTCGGGTCTTAATCCCAAAAGCCTGCAAATTATCTTGTTTGGCATTGTTAGCAAGCAAATCTTTTTGCACATTAGAAATTTGGTCAAGCTGAGTCTGAACCATATGAAAATGTTTCACAAGACATTGAACATCATTAACCGTTCTACCTAGAACATCAAGCAAACTTTTGATAGCAAGGGAATTATCATGCAACTGACTTTGTATCCTCTCATTAAAATGATTTTGTTTCATAATAAAATTATCAAACTCATCTAAACATTGATCAGGAGGCTTACCATGAGGGATGTCACTTGCGTTGAAATCTAAAAGAGAGTGTACCTCTACCATAGGAGGGTGAGTGGTAGGCTCACACAGCTTCTCAATAGGGGGTAGATTCTTCACGTCTTCAGCTTTAATACCTTTCTCTTTAATAGACTTCTTTGCTTCTCGCATATCTTCGGGGCTTAGAACAAACATGCCCCTCTTCTTTGGTGGTGGAGGTGGTTCAGGGACGGACCAATCTTCATGGTTTTTGGCAAATCCTGCCCATCAAATCTTCTACATCTTTCGGCGTCCTTTTCCTGAAAACACAACCAGCACAACTGTCCAAATAGGACCTAGATTCATCAGTTAGACCAGCATAGAATATATCGATTAATTCGTTCTTAGGGACTTCATGTCCTGGTCTAGCCCGAATCAGACCGCAGTACCTCCCCCAAGCTTTAGGGAGGGACTCATCCCGCAACTGTTTAAAGTTATAAATTCTTTGTAAAGCAGCATGTTGCATGTGAGCAGGAAAGTACTTATCAACAAAAGAGTGAGCTAAATCTTGAGGACTCTTAATGGAACCGCATGGGAGTGAATCATACCATGCTTTAGCACCTTCCTTCAAGGAGAAAGGAAGAAGCTTGGTAACATAAAAGTATCGTATCTTCTCGTCTGTGGTAAACAGGCCACCCAACTCACCGAGTTTAGTCAGGTGTGCAATAGCATCATCATTTTCTCTGCCATAAAAGGGGTCAGCTTCAACCATAGGTATAAGTGAAAGATCAACAGAGAAATCATAATCAGGATCATCAATGCATATAGGAGATGTAGCAAATTCAGGATCATGAACGGTTTTGTTCTTCAAAGAGTGTTTTTCAAACAGTTTCTTAATAACTTCAGGGTCAGAGCCAAAAAACTCTGTCAGTTTCCTGCATAAATCTTCATCAAGCATATAATAATCATCATCAAGGAGTCTCTCCTTGAGTTTACTCAAATAAGGATAATCATAAGTTTCACCAATAGGGTAGCGAGTAACAGGAATTTCAATTCCAGACTTTTTAGCAGCAGCAGCGATCTGTTTCTCAAGAGCATAACCAAGGGAACTAATATCATCAACAGTAGTAGAAGCATCATCGGACATAGTAACAGATTCAGTAGGAGCATCATATGGTGGCGGTGAGGCAAACTTACTCATAACAGAAGGTGAATCAAGTGTAGCACTAGTACTCAGAACAGTACCTCTTCTTGTAGTGGATAGTAAAATCGGAACCTTGGGGTCTCCTTTCTTACCAATAGCGGATGAAGTGCAGCAGGTAGGATACTTCAAGTAGACTTGTAAATATTGCTATGCTCCCCGGCAACGGCGCCAGAAAACGGTACTTGATAACCCTCAACCGTAAGGGATCGAGATAGTCTTCGCGGGTAAGAATAACCCAATTTATTGATTCGACACACGGGGAGCCAAAGAGTATTTATAAGCTTTGACAGTTGAGTTGTCAATTCAACCGCACCTGAAATATACTTACTTGCAACAAAAGATAAGTGGTAACAGTGATATGATAGTGATGATAGTGATAGTAAAAGTAAACAGCAAAAGTAAATAGCAAGAGTAAATAGCAAAAGTAGCAACTAATAACCAGCAGGATTTAAAACACTGTAGGCTAGGGAGACGGATGGTTGGGCGCTGCATGGATGAGATATATCATGATTCTAACTTGGGGCACGGCACACGGAAAAGTAATGATCATCTAGGCAAATATCAAACATTAGGCATGTATCCCGTAGGTAGTTGTACGTGCTTGCAATAAGAACTTGCACAACATCTTTTGTCCTACCATCCCGCTACGAACGGGGCCAAAAGGAACTTATGGAGATTAAGGTGCTCCTGTCAAAGAGCACCGGAACAAAGCAATAAACTCAATGGATACATGTAATCCACAAACTACGGACCATCCCCTTTGGTGTCCCAAGCTGTCACTTTTGGGATCGCCGGTTCCGAACCGTAATAGGTGCAAACAACTCATAGATAGGATCAAGAACACAAATATATTCATGCAAACACATATGGTTCAGATCTGAAATCATGGCACTCGGGCCCTAAGTGTCAAGCATTAAGAATAACAAGTTGAAGCAAAGATGATAAACACCATAGTAGATGATAGGCAACATGCCCCCAACGATCTGACAAACTATTGCATGATCTAACTCATCCAATCCCTACCATCCCCTTCGCCTATAGCAGGGGATTACTCACACATGGAAGGAGAAGTCATGGAGGGATGATGGAGTGGTGATGATGATGACGATGGCGACGATCTCCCCTCTCCGGAGGCCAATTCAGCCTCCAGATTAGCCCTCCCGAAGAAGAACAGAGGGTGGCGGCGGCTCCGCGACGAAAACTGGGAAAAGAACTTCTGATCTGGGATTTCTCCGTCACGAGCTAAAATACGAGTCAAAGTAGGGCACCAGGGCAGGTGGGGCCCACCCAGGCGACCCCCCGGCGCGGCCAGGGGCTGGGCCGCGCCACCAGGGCGCCTGGGGCCCCCCTGGCCCCCCTCTGGCCCCTCTTCTGGCTCCGGGTTCCTTCGGGTGCGTGGATTTTCTGTGATTTTTCGTGGATTTTTCTGAGATACCTAAAAATCCGTTTTCCTGCACACAATAAAACCATACAGGCAGCTCTGCTAAAAACAGCGTCAGTCCGGGTTAGTTTAGTTCAAATCATGCAAGAATGAGGTCAAAACAATATCAAAAGTGTTTGGAAAAGTAGATACGTTTGAGACGTATCAGACGCCCGTGAAGTTTATGTCGGTCAAGGTTAACTTCAGCACGCCGTTTCAGTACCAGAGCCAAGAATTTGATCCTTGGTACGCATTATAAAAGAATTGCAACGCAATAGAAATGTGTGCTACATATGACAACAAATGTGTAACAAGCTAGCAACATGAATGATTCAAGGACCATATATCCATAATAGCAACAAAATATTATTGTGGCAATATCTCTAATGGTTAAGAAAGATTACAAAACTACAAAGGAACTTACAATGTAACTCTAGCTAGGATCCCCTTTTTTGGAAGAGATTGATGGCATCTCATGTTTCACTTATTTGAAGAATTCTCTCTCAACAAATGTAACCAATCAAATATTTGAATATTCACCACCCATTGTGTTCCTTAGCTCATTCTTCACATATTTCATTGACGGGATTCCCTTTCAACACTGGCAGTGGCTACCGAAAAATGTGCAACAATTTAAGAAGTTGGTAGAGAATATAACGATGTTCGTGTTTTCTTGCCTCAACCATCACAACAGAAAAGCCTCACACATATTCTTCTAATTTGGAACCTTTTACGTATACACACATGAGAATTGTGCATGCTTAATTGACATGCAAGTCTTGAAAGTGACAATACCAACTTGTGAAATCCTTGGCATAAAACTTCCTATCAGGTGTAACCAAGTTCTCTTGATCATAAGTAGCAAATAAAATCAAGTGGACTAAATGTTACCATGCAAGTAGTTTAGTGTTAACTCATGAAATCGGCATTCAACTCTCGAAGTTGCTTATCATTGACACCCATATACATATCAACATGGAAGTGATGGTAATTCATTGTGCTATTAAAGAACTATTTTTAGGGCTCCCAACATGATAGCATCTTCTCCAAAGCATTGCAAGTGATACTTTGTGAGATCAGGAATCTCCATAGCATTAACAATATATCGATCTTTCTTTTGCAAAGCGCTACTCAAGCCATTAGTGTATTAAAAAATATTCTTGCATCAAGTGTGCCATGAAAATAAGTCCAATTCTCCTAAATGACGTCACAATATAATCATTGTTGTTACGGCCTCCGCGTCGTTATACTCTTTTCCAATCTTGGTGAGAACACGCCTCACTACAGGATGTACATAAAGATAACATGGTTCACAATCTTCTAGGGAGAGCCCCAACAAGTATCACATGGCCTTCCGAGACCCATTTCTTGATTCAAACCCTTGTCGTTTCTACTTCCTCCAAGTCCAATGCATCAATCAGTTCCTCAGCATGAGTTATTCGAAGCATTGTCATCTTTTTACAAGAGTACCCAATAACATTTAACAAACATGTAATATGTTGAAGAGAATCAAGTACAATCACCATTATCCTTAGTAACATCAACAACAACTAGTTGTACACCAACTCATCCATAATTAGCTTCTTCGGGACATTAGCATTACCTTTCATAATACTAGCTCCATCATATCCTTGCCCACCGGCCACTGAAAAGCTCAAATTGTACATCATAAGCATGTTCTTAATTGCATAGAGGAAGTGTCTTCAACATTCCCAAGACCAAGAAATATCACATCTGCTCTTCCTTTCTTATCAACATAGCGCACCTCAGCCATCTCCCCCACCATTGCCCCTTCCCCGAAGCATCCTCGACCACCTCTTCTCGGCCCACCTTGCACCCATGGTCCATTACGCCTGAATTACAAAACGACCAGGTCCGGTAGTCAGGTGTTTTTATCAGGGGACTACACTAAATCCCCACATTCTTTTGAGACATGAACCACAAAACCACACTCCATAGTAGTTCGACATCGTCTCACACGCAAACACAATTACCTCTTCTTCCACACAAGTTAGAGGTTTCTGCACACCAATGTGTAGGCGAACCCTTACACCATCATCTGCTCCTCTGACGAAAATACAAGAGAAATCACCTATCCCGCCATCATTGCCAACTTTTTCACAATGTTCCTTGTACGTACATTCTTTCTAAACCACTACGTGCATGCATGTAGTGGTTCAGAAAGAATGTACGTACAAGGAACATGGAGAAAAGGGTGGCAATGATGGCAGGATAGGTGATTTCCCTGTCATTAAAATAGGGCAACCCTAAAGATCCACTGATCACCAATCATTACTTGCTCCCAATTTGCGAGGGCAACTAAACTGTATCATAAAGAAATTATCGCCCACCACCCGAAATCCACTTCCTTTGCCATATTCCATGCCGCTCGCATGTCACCATTCATTGTGCATGGCTAAAGTTTCTCGACGTGAAGATCCACACAGGTTCCAGTCAACTAGCACCCGTATCCAATTCATCTAGATATCCCTCTTATACCATGTTCTCTTCTTCACCCCCCCCGAAGTACCGACCTTTTCAATAGAACTAAAAAATGGGCAGCTTCCCTAGCGTATCGATCTCCCACTCCCTGCTGCGCCCGAGCCACCTTCATTTGAAACCCTAGTTCCATTGACGTCGTGAACCCTAAGAGTGCAAGGATACACTCTGATTTATAGCTCCCTTGGTTATAAGGGCGAGATACAGAATTTCAATCGGGGTCGTGAGGAATACAACCCATCTCAGAAGATTTTGTGGGGGTACTCTCAAGGAGACAAACCCTAACTAGTTAGATCTCCTTCGGTTCAAAAGATAGAAATATCACAGGAATAGGAACGCCATAGTAAGTGAGATGATATGTATCTCAAATTCTATTGGGAAAGAGATGTCCTTTGATTCATAGGATGTTTTTTTCTCTCTCGTTGAGTCTAGGCTAATGTTCCCTCCTACGAAATACAAAGGATTGCTTTCTATCCTCTACATGAATAGGATTGTATTCCTCCCTCCTCCTATATTATCTAAAAAATGTGTAAGGTTCCATTTCCTACCAGCTTGCATTTCGCTCTATCCTTCGCCCGTCCTCCTCCCCTTCCAATGCTGGTTTTGTTGCACCGATATTCCCATCCAGGATCGATCCCTTCTAGTAACTCCTCCATTTTCTCCATACCGCTTAATTCTTGCCTAATTTGTCGGCAAAAGCCCCAATGGCCTCTCCCACGATATATCCTAAAAAATCTTTTCAATTTCTCCTATTGGCTCTACTTCTCCATGAGTCACTTCATCCTTGAGGTAGGGCAACATGTTGCCTCGCTACACGTCATATGTGTCGTATTCCCATCTTCTCACACAATGCACAACCATGTCTCAACCCTCCATGTTCACCACCTCCCTTTCGAATAAGCTCTTGGCTGGAGGGTTTGAGAGGAGATGGTGTTGGTGAAGATGTGGATGAAGATTGGCCCTCCCACGATGAGAGGATTGTTGGTGATGTCGATGACTTTGATTTCCCCCTCCCGGAGGGAAGCTTCCCCGACGGGATCGCTCCGCCGGAGAGCAAAAATGCTCCTGCCCAGATTCCGCCTAGAGACGGCGGCACTTCACCCCGAAAGTCTTCTTCTGTTTTTCTTCTAGGGCAAATAGCTTCATATAGGAGAAGATGGGCTCCCCTTGAGCTCGTCGCTCCTTGGTGGCCCTACTTCTAGTAATTCTTTCGCCAATATTATTTATATATTCCAAAACTATTCTACGTGATTTTTTAGGTCAGTTGAAGTTATGCAGAATAACTATCTTTGTTGTAGCTTTTTCAGGTCCAGAATTCCAGTTGCCGGTAATCTTCTTCTTCAAGTGAAACTTGCAAAATAAGAGAAAAGGCATTAGAATAGCATCATAAAGTAAATAATGAACCAAAATATAATAAATAACAGTAGGAGAACATGATGCAAAATGGACGCATCAAGGCCTCGGGGAAAAAACCGATACAGCCGTGTTTATGTGTTTCGCACCAAGTGAGGCGTAGTAAAGCATGATTTTGATTTGTTCAAAAGAAACACTCCATCCAATCTAAAGCTATTGCAAGATGACACAACATCATTGAAGAGATGTATTTCTGTTTTGAATGTTGTCAAGAAAAAGTTGGGTAACAAAATGGGTAATCGGTTCATGAGTGATACTTTAATTTGCTATGTGTTGAAAACTATGATTTCTACCATTAGTATTAATGTTTTGATAGATTTTTGAGACGATGAAAATCGAAATGAGGTAGTCAGTGTGAGTGACTTGGCATGCTTCTTTTGCTTGTTGGTCTTTAATTTTAAACTTTTCAAACTAACTTGTCATTTGCTTCAATGTTTTCACGAACATGGGAAACTAAACCTAAGACTTGAAGTTATTTCGGTACCACTCTATTTATAACATGTAAAAAAGAAGTTTTATGATTTCAGTCAACATGTATGTACACCACTCTTCGTTTTTTTCCGTCACACACAAATACTCCATCCGTTCCTTTATATAAGGTGTATTTGTTTTTTCAAAAGTCAAACAAGTGCAAGTTTGACCAAGTTTTTAGAAAAATATATCAATATCCACGATATGAAATCTATATCATTTGATCGATCATGAAAGGCAGTTTCATATATTTATCTATTATGTATTGCATATGTTTCTATTTTGTTCTATAATCTTGATCAAACTTTCAAATGGTTGACTTGCACAGAAACCGATACACTTTATATTCTGGAACGGAGGGAGTATGTGACAAGTGATATCTATTCGTTATGTTATTTTTCAATGTCTTGTTAGATTGTGTAAAATCAGACTTTACACGTAAATAATTTATATCAAATTCTCACAATAATTCAGTGAGCAAACCCAATGGCTAAACATTCTAGCTCCGCCCCTGGTATTGAAATCTCTAAAAGGTCGTATGTTTAGAAACGGAGGCAGTACATTTGATGACGATTTATCGCAATGTTACTGAAACGGCATGGTTGTAAGGTGAGGTAGAATGTGGTGCCTAGTGATATTAGCATAACATGTTTTTTCATACTCTTATTGCATTGTAATTCTTCTGGACGCACGGGCACAAAAAACCTATCAAAAAAGTTTCCGTCCTTTAAAATTGCTGTCAGCTAAAAGAGGCGTCATACGGCTGTGTTCATGTTCCTGCACCAAGTTAGGCGTAGTAAAGCATGATTTTGATTCGCTCAAAAGAAAGTACTCCCTCCCTCCGATCCATATCAATGATCGTTGATTTAGCACGAAACAAGCATGATTTACCACTCGATTCAGGCCACAATAGCACTTAGTCGGAAAAAGTGTAGTCCACGAGCCTTTCCCCGGGTGTGGTTGTCAGGGCGGATCCGTGTGTCCCACAGGATACGTCCCGAGATGCCGCCGACGGTGACTGTCCGACGCCGACGCCCACCGTGCGCCCACAGACCCACCTACTGCCGGCGCTGTGGCATCCAGTTGTCCACTGTTGGCAGCGACACGCCCGCCGGCGGCAAAGCCCCTCACCCCGCCGGATCCGCCGTGCGTTGCCTTCACGCCGGCCGAGAGCGCCGCGCGTGCCGCCAAGGCGCCGTTGGGGGCGTGCGCAGGCCAAAGAAGACAAAGAGGACGACGACGGCGGGCGCATCTCCATGCGCGCAACGTGCGAGCCACCCCCCAGAATATTGTACTACTGGCGCATCGCCGTTCACGAGAGAGCGTCGCATCGCGGCCGTCGGTGGGATCGGACGGCCGGGCGGGGCGTATAAATCCACCCATCCAGTCCAGGCCCCGACCCACCCACCAACCGCCCGCCTGCAGCAGAGAGAGCCGCCCTTCGCTCCCCCGAGAGGCCAGAGACACCCACGATGGCGGCGCCCACCTCCTCCGCGGCATCCACCCTCGCCCCCTTCTCCCACCCCAAAACCCTAGCCGCCGCCGCCGCCTCCTCCTCCTCCATCTCCTCCGTCGCCTTCTCCCCGGCCGCATCCCACCCCGCATGCGCCCTCGCCCGCCGCCGCGCGGTCGCCGCCATGGTCGCGGCCCCGGCCAAGGTCGGCGCCGCCATGCCCTCGCTCGACTTCGACACCGCCGTCTTCAACAAGGAGAAGGTCTCCCTCGCCGGCCACGAGGAGGTACCCTCCCCCGTTTCCCCGCTCTCGTTCCCCCTTCCCCCCTCCGGGCTTGGATTTTGCTCTGGGTTCTTACGATTTGTTCTCTGTGCGGCTGCAGTACATCGTCAGGGGCGGGCGGAACCTCTTCCCGCTGCTCCCGGAGGCCTTCAAGGGCGTCAAGCAGATCGGAGTCATCGGATGGGGCTCCCAGGTCCAGTCTCCAGCTTCCCCTTTGCTCCCCTCACTGCATGGTTTTTCTCCTTTTTTGTCAAGATTTACCATGTCCATCCACTCTACCGGCACTCGAGACTGCTTGGATGCACACATCAGTCGATGTGGTGAAATGGAGTGGCCGATTTCACACAGATTCGCTCTGTTCTGCCACTTGGTAGGCTCAGAGTTTGCAGGTCTGTGGCTGCTCTAACAGATTTTTTTCATGGTGCTTTTGCAGGGTCCGGCGCAGGCCCAGAACCTGAGGGATTCCTTGGTGGAAGCCAAGTCTGACATCGTCGTCAAGGTTGTTAGCTATTCTCATGTAGTATATCCAGCTTTAGACATGGGATTGGGTTTTCACCGTGTGCTAAGTGAAAAGCTCTGAGTGAAGCTTTTGCTTGAACCCTGAGTGGAAAACCCACAGCTAATGCTTATTGTTTCTTTAGCTTTATAACTTGCACCGGGCACTGTTTATCACTCATTCTTGCTTAAAGTGAGAATTTGGTGCTGTACAAATTGGAATATGCAAGTTCTGTGGCAGCTTATACATATCTTTGTTTATGTACTTTGGCAGTATAAATGCCGGTTGTTCAATAAGCTGTCTTTTCGCTTTCAGATTGGCCTCAGGAAAGGTTCCAAGTCTTTTGAGGAAGCACGTGGTGCTGGATTCACTGAGGAGAACGGAACCTTGGGAGACATATGGGAGACGGTCTCTGGCAGTGATCTTGTGCTGCTGTTGATTTCAGATTCTGCCCAGGTGTGCTTCATTTATGCTCACTAGCTTTCTGCATGATTTTAAGCTTTCCTTTGTTAATTGTTTGTTTAGATCAGTCCCAGCTTCAGGATGATGTTTCTTTGCATCCTGTTGGTTTAATTAATTAATTAATTTAACCTGCGTGTTAGATCTGGAGCATACTATTTATCATTCACTGCATGATACATTTGTCGAGTCCCACCATCAGCTTATTCTATCCTTGTAATTAAAGTTCTCATTTACTTTCTGCAGGCAGACAACTATGAGAAGATCTTCTCTCACATGAAACCAAACAGCATTCTTGGCTTATCTCATGGGTTTCTCCTTGGTCATCTGCAATCACATGGCCTTGATTTCCCCAAAAACATCAGCGTCGTTGCTGTATGCCCCAAGGGAATGGGTCCATCAGTTCGCAGACTGTATGTTCAGGGCAAGGAAGTAAATGGTGCTGGCATCAACGCTAGCTTTGCTGTTCACCAGGTATGGAATTTTGTCAGACTTCTCAACTATCGATTTAGTGTGAAGAAATGAAGCTATGCACTGAGCGCCTGTGTGTGTCTGCCCTTTTTGATGTATAGGATGTTGATGGTAGGGCAACTGATGTTGCTCTTGGATGGTCGGTTGCACTAGGATCCCCATTCACCTTTGCTACTACCTTAGAACAGGAGTACAAGAGTGATATCTTTGGGGAGCGAGGTGAACCTCTTTTCCTCTTTGTGACTTTTTATGTTACCTGTTAGGGTTGCCCTATTACTGACCAGTTTTTGTCCAGGAATTTTGCTGGGTGCTGTCCATGGCATCGTGGAGGCTCTGTTCAGGAGATACACAGAGCAAGGAATGGACGAGGAGCTGGCATACAAAAGCACTGTGGAGGGCATCACTGGAATCATCTCAAAGACCATCTCAAAGAAGGTATGTCGTTAGTGATCTTTCTGTAACCCCATTTCATCTTTATTTATCAGTGTCATTTGCCCCCTTTTACCAGGGGATGCTTGAGGTATACAACTCCTTGAGCGAGGAAGGCAAAAAGGAGTTCAACAAGGCATACAGTGCATCATTTTACCCTTGCATGGACATACTCTATGAATGCTACGAAGATGTTGCCTCTGGAAGTGAAATCCGGAGTGTTGTGTTGGCTGGTCGGAGGTTCTATGTAAGTTCTTCTGCTGTTGAAACTGCAACCTTCCATGCCGATTCTGTTCATGATTAGGTTTGGGGTGTGGACACCAAATAAGACAAGATTATTGTTGATTGACACCATCTCATTTTCTTTATGCTTACACACAGGACAAGGAAGGCCTTCCTGCTTTCCCTATGGGCAAAATCGACCAAACTCGCATGTGGAAGGTCGGCGAAAAGGTGCGCTCGACCCGGCCAGATGGTGACCTTGGCCCACTCCACCCCTTCACGGCTGGAGTTTATGTTGCACTTATGATGGCCCAGGTCAGGCTCATCTCCACTTGTTACATATTATTATGCCAGTACACTAGAATATGATGGCTTGACATCTTATTCGAGTCGATTGCGATGTGTAAGCTGTAGATTACGCTTCCTGAATGGGATTTTTGATCTGACCTGTTGTCCATTCTAAACTGCAGATTGAGGTGCTGAGGAAGAAGGGGCACTCCTACTCTGAGATCATCAACGAGAGCGTGATCGAGTCGGTGGACTCGCTGAACCCGTTCATGCACGCGCGCGGGGTGGCCTTCATGGTGGACAACTGCTCGACGACGGCCCGGCTGGGGTCGAGGAAGTGGGCGCCGCGCTTCGACTACATCCTGACCCAGCAGGCGTTTGTGACGGTGGACAAGGATGAGCCCATCAACCAGGACCTCATCAGCAACTTCATGTCGGACCCCGTCCACGGCGCCATTGAGGTCTGCGCCGAACTGAGGCCCACCGTTGACATCTCGGTGACGGCTGACGCCGACTTCGTGCGCCCAGAGCTCCGGCAATCTGCCTAGATTTGGGGTTGAAGAGCTGTTTTTTGCTGGGTGGACAATTTATGGACTGTATTGTATGTGTGCGACTAGCTGTTTGAACTTGTGAACTGCTGTCAGGTAGAGAGAGCGCCCCCTGTTGGGGTTGGACCGAGTGAGTCGTCTTCGTTTTCCAGAATAATAAAAGTTGGTTCGTCCGGTTAGATGTTGCTTTGTTCGTGTCGCTTTTGCCGCATCTCTCTCGAATTTCACATACAGCAGGCGTGGTAGCTGTATACAATTTTTGGCCAAAATTTGACAAAAAAAAGTTTCTAGAATTATTATTTTGAAATCTAATAAATGAACAGTGCTAATGCTCCTGTAAAAGTTCTCTTTTTTGCCAAACTGATTAACAAATACAAGAAAAAAAAATACACATTCAGTACAAAATTTTGGCCAAATTTGTTCAAAATATGGAAATCCTCAGGAAAATTTGGAAAAATAAATAAATCAAAATGAATAGTACTACGCTGATCATTACCGGAAAGTTCTACTCCCTTTGTTCACTTCTGTAAGTCCTTTGGGACACTAAAATTGAACTGTATTAGGTGTTGCCTTAAATGTCTAAAAGATTTTATAAAAATGAACGGAGGGAGTAATATTTTTTGACGGAGAACGGGGCGTCGACGCGTTGGCTGGGCAGCTAGGGTAGCTGCTAGCCCACCTAGGTTCGAGTCTATGCTCTAACACGCGGTGGTCGCGGAGTTTCTCCTTTAAATAAAGGAAAAAAGTCCATTTTACTACCCTGAACAAACATGGTGGTTCACATCACCCCCTGATCTATTTTTCGGCCCCTTTCACCCCCTGATCAAACCCATACCGGACAAAAAAAACCCCTTGTCTATTTTTCGGCCCCTTTCACCCCCTGATCAAACCCATACCGGACAAAAAAAACCCCTTGGTGGTTTGTCTCTACCTGGAGCTGGCGTGGCGGTGGATAAGGCTGGTTTTGACCGGCTGGTGTGGTAGAGATGCCCCCACCCTGTGAAAAATTCCCCATTCTCTCTTTCTCTCCCGCAACGAAATCCCTAACCCTAGCCATGGGCGGCGGCAGCGTTACCTCCACCACCGTGTCCGCCGATGGCGCGAGCACTGACGGCGGTGGTGGCGCAGCCCCGGTCGTCGCCGCCGTCCAACCTACACGTAGCTTGTTGGATAGGTCGTTCACGCAAGAGGTTTGGCGGCGAGGAGAGCCTTCTCGCCGACTGGAGACGAGCCATGTTCTCATCACCCGCACTCCGTCCATGGATGCGCTCGAGCTCCGCTACCGCCGGTACGTGCTGCTGGCCACGGCGGTTGGTGATGGCGAGGAGAGCGTGACGCCGACAGCTCTTCTGGCGGCCTTGGTGCAGCGTTGCGGCGTGGTGGCGTCAGAGGTGGTCATCGAGGTCGCGTGCCCCCCTCACGACCTGTGGCTCACCTTCTCAACGGAGGAGAAGTGCACCGATGTGCTCTTTTCGTCGATGAAGTTCAAGTGCTGCCACCGCTGGATCCAGTTTACACGCTGGAGCAGATTCATTCGTGCTGAGCCGGGTGCTTTGGAGTACAGGAGCAAGCTCAGCTTCGAAGGCCTCCCCAACCAGTCTTGGACGACGGAATCGGTGAAAGCTGTTCTGAAAGACCTCGGTGGCGAACTCATCGAGATCCTGCCGCCGACAAACCACCGCAAGCTCGAGGTAATTGCTTGGCTTCGTGACCCGTTCTATGTTGGCAAGTTGGTGACAGTAGAGATACCTGAGCCAATTATGTTTAACAAGCCACCGGAGTCGATGGATGAGTACGAAGCAATGCAGTTTGATTTGGGTGACTACGGGCCGTCGTCGCCAAAGAAGAAGAGGACACTCTTGTATCCTGTTTTGTGCCATATGAAAGAGGTGATTGATCGTGGTCCTCTGCTAGCTGAGGACTTGCCTGCTGAGTGGCTACCAGCTGAAGGTCAAGACCTCAGTCGCAAGCACATATTCAAGACCGAGCTGGGAAAGATAGATGGGGCTGAAGAGTCAGAAGCAGTTTGATCTTGTGTTAACTTGTAGAACTTCTATTAATAATGTACTAGTGTTGTTAGTGTGGTTCCAGTGTACTTGTGGACCAATTATGTACTTGTGGACCAATTATGTACTTGTGGCAAAGGTGTTAATCCAGTGGACTTGGTGTGTGTCAAATGTGTGCCAAATGTGTGCCAAATGTGAAATTCTGTTGAAATTCATTTCCACTTCAAAGAACACAGAAACAATTGAATTTAGCTGCTGTGAATGCAAACAGACTTGTGAACAAACATGAGTAAACTAAGAAGCCAACACAATACTTCATACTCTTTAGCCAGCAAGCACAAAACACACAAATATAAGTACTTCATGTTCTCCAGCCAACACGCAAAGAACCAACACACTAAGAAGCTACAACAGTTCCAGGTTTCTAACTCCTAAGTTCATCAAACATGCTAACGGTCCTCCTCTGCCTAGAAGTTGCTCCTGGTCTTTTGCACACTTTAGCTTTAGGTGCAGTTTTGTTGACTTGTTTAGGGGCCCTTCGACTTGTAGGTTTGGTTTGGGTGCCCTACTGTGAAGATTGTTGCTGGGTGCCCTATTGTGAAGATTGTGCCCTGTCCCCTGTAGATGTCCCCTTAGTGACTCTCTGTGATGTTCTTGGTTCATTTTGCTACAACAGAATAAAGAGAAAATAATTGTTTTTTTAGAAGAAGAGAAAATAATTGTTAGTTACATCAGAATAAAAGAAAGACACAAAAATAATATTTTCCCCCTGTTCTGTGATGTTACCTTTGTCTCTTTCTTTCTCTTCTTATTCTTGTATTTCCCCCTGTTCGGATTAGTTGTGCACTTTCTCATGTTGTGCCCAGGTTGTCCACACAGACTGCCCTTACCTTTTGTTCCAATTTTTGAAAGCTTGTGTGGATGTTTTGGAGGCTCATCTGCACCTCTTCTTCTCTCAGTCCTAGGTCTCCCGGGCATTTGCACATAGCCTGGAACAGCAGGCCTTGGTCTGTCAGACACAGGCCAGCTAGGCATGCCTTCCATTGGCATCAAGCAATGCTCATAAGTCCTGTTGTAAGCTTCAATTGTGTAGCAGCTTGCAATGAGTGACACAATGTCATCAGGACCACATTGAGATGCTGCAAGAGCATGAACACATGGAATTCCAGACAGTTGCCAATATCCACATGAACATGTTTTAGCTACCATGTCAACTTTGAAACCATGTGTGACGACCCCGGCCCGACCGTGCACTAATCATACACGCAAATGCACACGATCAAGCCTAAGGACTCACGTGAAGGAATCACAACACAACTCTAAAACATAAATAAAACATACAAGTTATATATTACAAGCCAGGGGCCTCGAGGGCTCGAATACATAACAAGTGTCTCACACATAGTCAGCGGAAGCGTTAGGTATCTGGGTACAGATACAACACAGAAGAAGATAGGCCTTTTACAAAGGCGGGGCAAAATAAAAGCTACGATCGAAAAGGCGCAGGCCTCCTGCCTGGGACCTCCGATCCTACTCCTGGTCGTCGTCCGCCGGCTCCTCGTAGAAGTACTCGCCGGCCGGGTAGTAGTAGTAGCCAGCCTCGGGCTGGTAGTAGTAGTCATCAACAGGGGCTGCGGGCACCATGGCTCCGTCGTCTGGTTTATCATGCGGGTAGGACAAAAGAGGAAGCAAAGCAACCGTGAGTACTCATCCAAAGTACTCAGCAAGACTTACATCAGATCTATACTAGCAATGCATTATTTTCAAAGGAGGCTTTATGTGGGTGGACTAGACTGCAGAAAGCCAGAGTAGAGAGGGGAAAAGCCTAGTCCTGACGAAGACTAGCATCTTCAGCGTCTTGCAGCAATTAGAAGGGGGTAGAATAGCTCATCATAATAATGTATAGTGTTTGCAGCAATATCAACTTCATATCTCAAGTCACCAGTTCTAGTTGTACCGAAGTGGATACAACTCCGAGTGTCCGTTACCGTAGGACAGGCTATCGATAGATTGTTTCTTCCCTGCAGGGGTGCACCAAGTTACCCACCACGCTCGCTTAACTCCGGCCGGACACACCATCAGGTCGTGCCCGCCCTCGGCTAAACAATACGACGCAACCCGACCGGATACCGCCAGAGAGGATCGAGCACGCCGGACTAAACCTATGCCCCCAGGGGTCTGAGCCATCACCCCGGACGCTCCTGCACGTTACGTGGCCGTTCGGTAGCAGACCTAACAACCCCTTATACAAGCACGCAGTTGCATCCTGGGTCCAATCCGAACAACCCGCTCAATCGCTGACGTCGTGACGACTCCGGCTGATGTATACGACGCAGAGCACCCACTCACACCCACGTGGTGGTTAGTGCTATCGGACCCGAAGGCCCCTCGGATCAAATATCCAAATCGCTTAGTGTATTGGGAGCGCGCGGTAACGAGCAGAGCCTACGATACTGTTGGCCCCGTCGTCCCGTCTCGAGGACTTGTGACAAGGACTGGAATTGACCGGCCACGCCTCGTAGTTATCTCGCGGGTACCCTCACTGGTCACCCGACTCCACAGCTCACGCCTCAAAGGCACTCGCGGGTACCCCTCTGGGTCAACCCGCCTCCATCCAACATGTGTAGTAGTAACTTCAAAGTGTCATCAGACGCACGATACCTCTGGCCGCACGCCTTTGTTCCTGGCGACGTCCGGCCTCGGGGATCGATACGTCTTTAAACACGGTATGGTGAAACAGGGCATCCGTGTGGTTTCTATGCCGATGAGGAATCCGAGGAATCACCCTCGTTGGACTCCTAAACGACAAGTCCCGTTAAGGTGATACCGGAGGAATCACCCTCGGCGGTAATCACCATAGCGGATGCACGACAAAAGCTAAGTCGGAAGTGGGAAGAGGAATCACCCTCGGTAACCCACGACGAGCTAGCTTTACTACAGGGACAACATCAAAAGTGAGTTCGGAGGTATCACCCTCGTCACCCGATGTTAACTCTGCGGAGTCGAGCATATTAGGAGGGGGTGTGCGGTGATGTGAAGAAGGTCAGGGGTAGGGGCTCGATCGCTTGATCGAGGCAAGGGTACTATGCGAGGCAACTACGAGAGTGCGGGACCATAGCAGTGTTACCCAACCTATACTAAGCAGTTTATGAATAAGACAGGTATCAACAGTTTAGCAAAAACAGGCTATGCAACAGTAATAGGAGCAGTAGCAGTAGCAGCAATTCTAATGCAAGAATAAGAGAGAATAGACATAGGCGATATCAGAAATGCTCAAGGGGGGGTTGCTTGCCTGGTTGCTCGGCAAATAAAAGGAATCTCCGACGGTGAAGTAGGCGATCACCAGGACAACGTCGGCGGTCTCGGGGTCTACCGGGAAGAAAGGGGGAGAGGAAACAATATAAATACACAGTAACGAAAGTAATCATAAGGCATGACGTTCTATCGCCGTGCTACTGATAACGGAGGAGGGGAACCCATCCGGGAATTATTCCCGGTTCCGGACGTCTGTCAGTCAGATGAACCGGAGGGGGAACGGTTTCACGTACAGGTAGTTTGAGGTAGGTGACGGCTAGGATGCTGTGCAGGGTTGTCTAAAGACATGTATAAGTCATTTAGCTATTTTAGGAATTTGTTTGGGTTTATTTTATTAAAGTTGAGCACTATTCATTTATCGAAAACAGGCCGAAAGTTCCATGTTCATCTAGCTAGGGGCATCTGACGGGAATACGGAGGGCGTGTCTAGATTCGTATCGAAATTCTGAGTAACTTTCATATATAAATTATTTTCATCGGAGTTACGGATTAAAAGATATGATTTTTCTAAAGTTTTATCATTTTCTGGATTTTATTTAAATTAACAGAAAAGGGAATTATGATGTCAGCATGATGACATGCTGACATCAGCAGGTCAAACAGCGGCTGACTAAGTCAAATATGACATGTGGGTCCAGTGGGACCCACATGTCAGCCTCTGTGACTTTAACAGAAATAAATTAAACTAACAGTGGGTTAATTAAAGGGTGGGTCCCACATGTCATAGACACTGATTAAGCTAATTAATTAATTAACTTAATTAACAGATTAATTAGCAGTTTTAGTTTATTTCTGAATTCGTTTTAACCGCGGGGCCCACACGTCATAGACACAGAGTGCCCAGTCAGCAGAGTTGACTGGGTCAACTCGGTCAAGGTGGGGCCCTAGGGCCCACTGTCAGTGGCTTAGGGGTGGGGGCCACCCACGCCACGTCGGCGACGCTGAAACGGCGCCGGAGTTGGCTCCGGCGACCAGATCCGCGGCGGAGCTCGCCGGAATGCAACGGAAATCGCCCACAGGGGGCCGTTTTGCGTGCGGTCACTTGCGTTCGAACGGGCACTCCGTCGCGCATCCATTCATGGCGTCGGACGGGGCTAGGACGGAGGGAAACGACGGTGGCGTCGACCGCGGCGGCGCCGGAGTTCGGGCCTCGGTGGAGCCGGCGACACAACGCACAGGGAGGCGAGCTAGTGGTGGCATTGAACTCCCACGAGCTCCAGGAGCTCGTTGCGAGGCTCGGCCAAGTGCGACGGTGACGATGACCATGGCGGCGAGCTCGTCGGCGGCGACGCGTGCGGGCGCTAGCGGGATGGAAGCTACGGGCGGTGTGAGGCGTCGCAGAGAGAGAGGAAGAAGCGGACGCTCACCGAGAGGGCACACGTAGGCCCGTTGGCAACTTAGGAGCAGCAGATCGCCGGCAATCGCCGGAGAAGCTCCGGTGGCCGAAGGTTGAAGAAGGGCT
>LR738709.1:705279434-705328709 GCA_902687465.1 Secale cereale | reverse complement strand
GTGGAGCTCACGGCAACGGCTCCCGACGCCAGCGGCTAGGCGCAGTCGACGGGGAGGACGACGGCGGAGCCGTTGGACGCGGAAAGGCGACGTGGGGAGGCTGGTGGCCACGGCGGAGCAAGGTGGACGGCGACGGGCGCGTTCGGGCGCTGGATCTGAGGGGAAGAGAAGGGAGGAGCGAGCGAGGAAGAGAGGGGAGAGTGATGGAGGAGGCCAGGGGGGACGGCTCGGGCGTCGCCCTTATCCCCTCGAGGCCTCGGCGACGGCACGCGTCGAGGATTCGCCGGAGGAGGGGAGCTCGGCCATGGAGAGCTCGACACCGAGCGGGAGCAGGTGGGGGGGCGACGCGCTGGGCTGGGCCTTGCCCTGGGCTGCGCCAGGTAAGTGAGGTAGGTGGGCTTCTGCCCAATTTCTATTTATTTCTTTCTGTTTTACTTTATTTGTTACAGAGAGAGTAACAGAATTAATTGGGCATCAAAAAGAGTAAGGAAAAATATGGGACTTGGCCCATTAAATCCTTTGTATTTTTAGGCACTGCCAGAAATTGGTTTAGGGATCTTTGGAACTCCTTTGAATTTACCAAAAATAGAATAGCATTTAAATATGCTGAAAAGGTGCTGTTACAACTTATAATGCCCATCTTTGCTCAAGTGAAATGTTGTATTCCTTAACATATAATTGTTTTGGAATATTAGCAAGATGATGAACATTTTTCCAGCAACTTTTGTGCAACCTCAAATTGCAATTATAATTTGAATTGTTTTCAGAGAGGAGTTTTGATTTGAGATGTTTCACCTTAGTGATCAAGCATGGCAAATGAAGATGTCTTGGCATGTTTAAGAAGTGGTCACTGTGGTGTGAGGCTGCGGATGTTACAAATCTCCTCCACTACAAGAAATCTCGTCCCGAGATTTAAGTGAGGAAGAAAAGGGTAACTTCGGAAGAACTGACCCTTGCAAGGTCGATCACCTGACAGTTAACTCAGGGGATGCGCCAGAAAGAATCTCTCGAGTTAAAACTTAAGCAAACATCGAGAGCAAAGTATGAAGGTGCGATAAGAAGTTTCAAAGGAATGGACATACGATCGATATTTGAACAAGGTATGAAAAGGGTCCAGAGCTTCGGGAAGGGATCAACTCTCGAAGGGTGACTCGTGGTAGCACACAAAACCAAGAACCAAAAGATAGTTCGGAATCAAGGATGTACAGGAGGGTCAGGTTCCGATCGTGTAGAACCGTGGTGAGGGACGATCGAAAGTAGGGAGAACGGTGACATTTTACCGGTCACGACCGTAAGACATGTCAGAGGGTAGCCTGTCAGTTATGTCGGCAACAACATCGGTACCAAGGGCGAGGGACGAAGAGAACCATTTTCCTGCTCGTTAAACGAGGCGGACCAACAGGCAAAGTTCTCGTCCATCGGTGGTTACCGGAATGTCATCGACAAAGTAACAGGGTCTCACTGACAGAGTGGTAGACCAAGATGTTTTCACAAGCAGAGAGTTATTCCTGCTTATATCATAATGATCTTAGGAAAAGTTAAACAAACCAATGGAAAGGAAAATGTGATTAATTGATTAATCACGCCAATGGAAAGAAATATGTGTTTACACACAAGTTTTAGGGGTATATCATTTCGCAAGAAAGAGCGGAGCATGATATACATGATAGGACAGCAAGCTCAAAAGTATTTAGATAAAGGGGCGAGGTTTGTATCAGGAGATTACCCATACAACGATGTTTGGATAATAGATCAAGAAATATTTGGCCATGTGCTTACAATGTTATTGTCGTTATTTGGGATACCACAGTCATGCTTCGAGATAGCATTATCATGGTGTTCCAAGCAAGGTTTGGAACTGAAGATCACAAAAGTTACAAAGGAACGTTTCCATGATTATCTCGGAACGTAAGGTGTAACCAATCACAGCCAGGTCTGTGTTGGCAGGAAGTCAATGACGTCATCGATGATATCACAAATCATCGGGGGGTAGGGATGGTATTTCTCACCATGAATTTAATGGACATCTCCGAGGAAGTCAAAATATTGGCGGTGATCTCGGCACAATTGTTGAGGGGTTATAAAGAAGACGAAATTGATCCGTAAGATGATCAAGACAGATGGAATAAAGTTCAAGGTCAACGGAACCTCGGATATGATACAAGCTCTAATTCAAGCTTGTTATTCGAGGTGAAATGGCTAGTCGATAAAGATCGATGTAAGGTTAGCTCATCGTCGGGAATTGTGTTCCGGGTATAAGGACGAGGTAACACAGCTAAAATTTGAGCTTGATAAAGATATAGCCGATCAGGCTAGGAATGACTTGAAGGATTATTAAGCTCGTAAGCAATGAATTTACTTAGAGTTATTGAATCGGAGTGCAGAATCGATTGACTTATCGGTGTTCTTGAGCGACAAACAACTCAGAACCCGAGAAAATTGGAATTGGGGGTCAATAGAAGTTGAGGAAAAACTCATACGAAGTATTGTAGTTTCCTGAGATATACTCGAGATACCAGGGGGTAATACTCGAAGGTAAATTCAAGGTAGAGGTTGAGCAGACATATTGATTAGCAAAAGACAAGTGCCTTAACTTGTCCGGAAATGGAGTCAAAGAAGAACAATCGTGGTCGGAACCGCGATTGCAAAAGATCAAATCCCTGATACAAGATGAACTTATACCAAGGAAGTAATTATTTTTACGAGCAGCTTCCATGATAAGTTCTACATCGGGTCCATAGGCATGAACACAAAGGTTCAAGGTCGACTCCCACTTCTTCAATGCATTACCTTTCATTCACTTCTCATTTTCGAAGAAATTGTAGTGCTGAAGATTTATCTGGTGAAGCACCAGAAGAGTATGACTCGCATAACTTTTGAGTTCACACATATTGGGGGAAAGCATATGTTCGACCCATCGGGGCATCTTAGGAACATATACCACAAACTTCAGGGGTAAGTAGCTTAAGCTTGAGAAGCAGAGTATGGTTGACAAAGGCAAGGGTTACAATTTTACCGAAGGCAATATGTATCAAGGAGGAACTAGCAAGGTTATGGAATATGGAGGACAATGTCGGATATTAATCCAACAAAAGATTAGGTGGTCGGCAAAGGATCTGATGTGAGTATCGGTACTCAACCAGAAGAAGAAGGAACGCAAAGTCATCGAATTATAGAAACATCGGAATAATTCAACGTTTGGGTACAGGGGAATTATAATTCCAAGACGAAGGACCAGAAGCAAAGGCTCTGACCAAAAGAAGGATAGGCTGAATAGAATTTGATGACCAATCAATCATGGATTGATTTACCGAGAACCAGCTCATATCATCCTGAAGGACGTCTGAGCCGGAAGGATGGATTAGTAGGAATCAACTGATGATTTACGAATATTCACAGCATATTGAATCAAGGGACGCAAAATGATAGCGACAAGGATGTCAACGAAGGTTATATGGAATTTACCATGATGCAGACAGACAAAAATTTCAAGAGCAAGAGTCTGTAGAGGATTTTTGGGAGGTCAGATAGCAATACGAAGTATTTCATGGAACTCAAGAACAACTGGGGATGAATGGATCCTCGGTGTTGTGAGGAATTATCCGCAGTGCGAAAGAAGCTGCACGGCAGTAGACTCAAAAGATTCTCGGATTACAGGGATTACTTCGGGGTATCTTATTCAGAAAGGGGTGGCTGGGAACGAAGATTCAAACGGTAAGGATGTGTAGTTGTTCACGGTGATTATCGGTAATAGGGTACTCGCAAAAGCAGTGGGCATAAAGGTCTCGGGAAACTCCAACGAGTATCTTCGGAGTCTTCTGATGATGTCACACCATCTTCTGGAACGAGGGAGCTCTCCGGGAGGAAACGTTCACGAGAACCTAATGGAGTTAGTAAAACTTAACCCGAATGGAAGAGAGATTCAGAGTCCCAGAGTATAGACGAGGAATCAAAGAAGCTACACCACCCAAGTGGCGACGTGGGGCCATAAGCCACACAGCCAAGTTAGTAAAACATTTTTGGACCTCTAGACTCGACTTCGACCAAGGAGTTGGAAAGGGGGTTCCTACAGGCAGTCGGCTCTGATACCAACCTGTGACGACCCCGGCCCGACCGTGCACTAATCATACACGCAAATGCACACGATCAAGCCTAAGGACTCACGTGAAGGAATCACAACACAACTCTAAAACATAAATAAAACATACAAGTTATATATTACAAGCCAGGGGCCTCGAGGGCTCGAATACATAACAAGTGTCTCACACATAGTCAGCGGAAGCGTTAGGTATCTGGGTACAGATACAACACAGAAGAAGATAGGCCTTTTACAAAGGCGGGGCAAAATAAAAGCTACGATCGAAAAGGCGCAGGCCTCCTGCCTGGGACCTCCGATCCTACTCCTGGTCGTCGTCCGCCGGCTCCTCGTAGAAGTACTCGCCGGCCGGGTAGTAGTAGTAGCCAGCCTCGGGCTGGTAGTAGTAGTCATCAACAGGGGCTACGGGCACCATGGCTCCGTCGTCTGGTTTATCATGCGGGTAGGACAAAAGAGGAAGCAAAGCAACCGTGAGTACTCATCCAAAGTACTCAGCAAGACTTACATCAGATCTATACTAGCAATGCATTATTTTCAAAGGAGGCTTTATGTGGGTGGACTAGACTGCAGAAAGCCAGAGTAGAGAGGGGAAAAGCCTAGTCCTGACGAAGACTAGCATCTTCAGCGTCTTGCAGCAATTAGAAGGGGGTAGAATAGCTCATCATAATAATGTATAGTGTTTGCAGCAATATCAACTTCATATCTCAAGTCACCAGTTCTAGTTGTACCGAAGTGGATACAACTCCGAGTGTCCGTTACCGTAGGACAGGCTATCGATAGATTGTTTCTTCCCTGCAGGGGTGCACCAAGTTACCCACCACGCTCGCTTAACTCCGGCCGGACACACCATCAGGTCGTGCCCGCCCTCGGCTAAACAATACGACGCAACCCGACCGGATACCGCCAGAGAGGATCGAGCACGCCGGACTAAACCTATGCCCCTAGGGGTCTGAGCCATCACCCCGGACGCTCCTGCACGTTACGTGGCCGTTCGGTAGCAGACCTAGCAACCCCTTATACAAGCACGCAGTTGCATCCTGGGTCCAATCCGAACAACCCGCTCAATCGCTGACGTCGTGACGACTCCGGCTGATGTATACGACGCAGAGCACCCACTCACACCCACGTGGTGGTTAGTGCTATCGGACCCGAAGGCCCCTCGGATCAAATATCCAAATCGCTTAGTGTATTGGGAGCGCGCGGTAACGAGCAGAGCCTACGATACTGTTGGCCCCGTCGTCCCGTCTCGAGGACTTGTGACAAGGACTGGAATTGACCGGCCACGCCTCGTAGTTATCTCGCGGGTACCCTCACTGGTCACCCGACTCCACAGCTCACGCCTCAAAGGCACTCGCGGGTACCCCTCTGGGTCAACCCGCCTCCATCCAACATGTGTAGTAGTAACTTCAAAGTGTCATCAGACGCACGATACCTCTGGCCGCACGCCTTTGTTCCTGGCGACGTCCGGCCTCGGGGATCGATACGTCTTTAAACACGGTATGGTGAAACAGGGCATCCGTGTGGTTTCTATGCCGATGAGGAATCCGAGGAATCACCCTCGTTGGACTCCTAAACGACAAGTCCCGTTAAGGTGATACCGGAGGAATCACCCTCGGCGGTAATCACCATAGCGGATGCACGACAAAAGCTAAGTCGGAAGTGGGAAGAGGAATCACCCTCGGTAACCCACGACGAGCTAGCTTTACTACAGGGACAACATCAAAAGTGAGTTCGGAGGTATCACCCTCGTCACCCGATGTTAACTCTGCGGAGTCGAGCATATTAGGAGGGGGTGTGCGGTGATGTGAAGAAGGTCAGGGGTAGGGGCTCGATCGCTTGATCGAGGCAAGGGTACTATGCGAGGCAACTACGAGAGTGCGGGACCATAGCAGTGTTACCCAACCTATACTAAGCAGTTTATGAATAAGACAGGTATCAACAGTTTAGCAAAAACAGGCTATGCAACAGTAATAGGAGCAGTAGCAGTAGCAGCAATTCTAATGCAAGAATAAGAGAGAATAGACATAGGCGATATCAGAAATGCTCAAGGGGGGGTTGCTTGCCTGGTTGCTCGGCAAATAAAAGGAATCTCCGACGGTGAAGTAGGCGATCACCAGGACAACGTCGGCGGTCTCGGGGTCTACCGGGAAGAAAGGGGGAGAGGAAACAATATAAATACACAGTAACGAAAGTAATCATAAGGCATGACGTTCTATCGCCGTGCTACTGATAACGGAGGAGGGGAACCCATCCGGGAATTATTCCCGGTTCCGGACGTCTGTCAGTCAGATGAACCGGAGGGGGAACGGTTTCACGTACAGGTAGTTTGAGGTAGGTGACGGCTAGGATGCTGTGCAGGGTTGTCTAAAGACATGTATAAGTCATTTAGCTATTTTAGGAATTTGTTTGGGTTTATTTTATTAAAGTTGAGCACTATTCATTTATCGAAAACAGGCCGAAAGTTCCATGTTCATCTAGCTAGGGGCATCTGACGGGAATACGGAGGGCGTGTCTAGATTCGTATCGAAATTCTGAGTAACTTTCATATATAAATTATTTTCATCGGAGTTACGGATTAAAAGATATGATTTTTCTAAAGTTTTATCATTTTCTGGATTTTATTTAAATTAACAGAAAAGGGAATTATGATGTCAGCATGATGACATGCTGACATCAGCAGGTCAAACAGCGGCTGACTAAGTCAAATATGACATGTGGGTCCAGTGGGACCCACATGTCAGCCTCTGTGACTTTAACAGAAATAAATTAAACTAACAGTGGGTTAATTAAAGGGTGGGTCCCACATGTCATAGACACTGATTAAGCTAATTAATTAATTAACTTAATTAACAGATTAATTAGCAGTTTTAGTTTATTTCTGAATTCGTTTTAACCGCGGGGCCCACACGTCATAGACACAGAGTGCCCAGTCAGCAGAGTTGACTGGGTCAACTCGGTCAAGGTGGGGCCCTAGGGCCCACTGTCAGTGGCTTAGGGGTGGGGGCCACCCACGCCACGTCGGCGACGCTGAAACGGCGCCGGAGTTGGCTCCGGCGACCAGATCCGCGGCGGAGCTCGCCGGAATGCAACGGAAATCGCCCACAGGGGGCCGTTTTGCGTGCGGTCACTTGCGTTCGAACGGGCACTCCGTCGCGCATCCATTCATGGCGTCGGACGGGGCTAGGACGGAGGGAAACGACGGTGGCGTCGACCGCGGCGGCGCCGGAGTTCGGGCCTCGGTGGAGCCGGCGACACAACGCACAGGGAGGCGAGCTAGTGGTGGCATTGAACTCCCACGAGCTCCAGGAGCTCGTTGCGAGGCTCGGCCAAGTGCGACGGTGACGATGACCATGGCGGCGAGCTCGTCGGCGGCGACGCGTGCGGGCGCTAGCGGGATGGAAGCTACGGGCGGTGTGAGGCGTCGCAGAGAGAGAGGAAGAAGCGGACGCTCACCGAGAGGGCACACGTAGGCCCGTTGGCAACTTAGGAGCAGCAGATCGCCGGCAATCGCCGGAGAAGCTCCGGTGGCCGAAGGTTGAAGAAGGGCTTGTGGAGCTCACGGCAACGGCTCCCGACGCCAGCGGCTAGGCGCAGTCGACGGGGAGGACGACGGCGGAGCCGTTGGACGCGGAAAGGCGACGTGGGGAGGCTGGTGGCCACGGCGGAGCAAGGTGGACGGCGACGGGCGCGTTCGGGCGCTGGATCTGAGGGGAAGAGAAGGGAGGAGCGAGCGAGGAAGAGAGGGGAGAGTGATGGAGGAGGCCAGGGGGGACGGCTCGGGCGTCGCCCTTATCCCCTCGAGGCCTCGGCGACGGCACGCGTCGAGGATTCGCCGGAGGAGGGGAGCTCGGCCATGGAGAGCTCGACACCGAGCGGGAGCAGGTGGGGGGGCGACGCGCTGGGCTGGGCCTTGCCCTGGGCTGCGCCAGGTAAGTGAGGTAGGTGGGCTTCTGCCCAATTTCTATTTATTTCTTTCTGTTTTACTTTATTTGTTACAGAGAGAGTAACAGAATTAATTGGGCATCAAAAAGAGTAAGGAAAAATATGGGACTTGGCCCATTAAATCCTTTGTATTTTTAGGCACTGCCAGAAATTGGTTTAGGGATCTTTGGAACTCCTTTGAATTTACCAAAAATAGAATAGCATTTAAATATGCTGAAAAGGTGCTGTTACAACTTATAATGCCCATCTTTGCTCAAGTGAAATGTTGTATTCCTTAACATATAATTGTTTTGGAATATTAGCAAGATGATGAACATTTTTCCAGCAACTTTTGTGCAACCTCAAATTGCAATTATAATTTGAATTGTTTTCAGAGAGGAGTTTTGATTTGAGATGTTTCACCTTAGTGATCAAGCATGGCAAATGAAGATGTCTTGGCATGTTTAAGAAGTGGTCACTGTGGTGTGAGGCTGGGGATGTTACACCATGCTTCCCTAGTTTCACCTCATATCCATCTTTTCCATTCCATATTGTCTCACACTTCTCAGTAAGTTGTATCAGCTTGTTGACCTTTTTCATAATTTTAGGACAAATAGTTCCATTCCATTTTGCAGGCATCACTCTGTTTACTTGAATTCTTACAGTGAACTTTGTTCTAATTGCTTCAAACATGCTTATAATAGGCAACCCTCTGTACTCTACTATCCAGTTGTTAAGGCACTCACACATGTTGTTATCCACAGAATCACAACATGAACCCTCTTTGAACCAAGCTCTACACCAATGTTCTGGGCCTGTTTGCATCATGTCTCTTGCTCCATCTGGTGTAAGTTGAGCAAGTTTGGCCCTGTTCAAGTTGAAGTGTATCCTGTTTGAAGATTTTGCACAAGCCCAAAATCTTTTCTGATATGCTTGATCTCTATGCTTTTTCTTCCAATTAGCATAGATATGCCTAGCACAATTCTATGCCCAGCATTTGGAACAACCTTGGACACAACATTTATGAGGCCTTTTTGTTGATCTGATATAAAGACCCACCCTTCTCCTTGATTTTCAATCTCCAAGTCTTTGTTTAGCAGAGCCATAAACCAGAACCAAGAGTCTTTGTTCTCAACCTCTACAGCAGCCCAGGCTATTGGATACATTTGCCCATTGGCATCTCTCCCAATAGCACACAACAGTTCTCCACTCTGGGCTCCTTTAAAGAAGCAACCATCCAATCCTACAACTTTCCTGCAACCTTCTATGAAACCTCTTTTGCAGGCATGGAAACACACATACAATCTCTGAAAAACAGGGGCAATTTTCTTTGGATTTAGCAGTACTGCAACTGTGCTAACTGGATTGCTTCTCAATATTTCAAGTTGATAATCAAAAACCCTAGCATATTCCTCATGCATTGCTTCTCTAACTCTTCTTCTCACAATTGCCTTTGCTTTCTTTATCTTGGAGACATGCACATCTGCAAACATCTCCAACCTGACAGTTGCCTTGATAGATTTGATTTTCCATCCAGGATTGGCCTTCATAATTCTCTCATACTTATCTGCTATTCTAGCTACAGTAACCAATCTGTTGTCTCTCCTCTGGGGGCATATGTGGTTGTCTACAAATGTGATCACTTGAAACCAGTCATTAGAGCTCCTATGTCCAGCATATATCAACCATGGACACTCAGGCGAAGAGCATTTTGCTCTAATCCTATTAGCCTCATCCTTTATGAAGGTAATTTGTCTCTTCACTGCTAGACCATAATTCACAACAGCCTTCTTGAACTCTTTTCTCCCCCTAAATGTCATGCCAAGGCAAAAGACAGGAATTGCAGCCTTGCTATCAAATCTTGGAAATCTTGTTTCCCTCCTAATGGAATTTCCAAACTCATCCTCATCATAACTGTACTCCTCACTGGAATCCATGTAAGGAGTGTCATTTCCCTCATCCATTTCATCTACTAGGATTAACTGTGTTGTATTTTCCTTGATCTCCTTCTCTTCATCAAGTGGCAAGTTCATCCTTATCTTTCTAAGCACTTCCTTAGCATGCTTTCTCAGCTCCTCTGCTTCATCATCTTCCCCTGAACTATCTGCATCTCCAGGACACCAATCCAGGTCTTCACATTCATCAACACTAACCTCTTCTTTATATTCTGCATTGATCTCTTCTCCACCTTCAGGTTTCACATTTACTGCAGTTCCAGCACCATCCTCTTTCTCATGCTCATCCACAGCCTCATCAGAGCAATCATCTTGGTCCTCTTCATGCTCTACTTGCCAATCACTGTCAGTGTGCTCTTCTTGACTTTCAGTTCCAGGATTTTCAGTGTTCTCTTCTTGCTCTTCTTCATTTCCTTCATTTTGTTCTTCTCCACCTTCAGTTTCCAAGTTCACAAATATGTCCACAACACCACCATCTGTAATGCATCTCTCCATAAAATACACATTTGCATCAGTCTCTAACCTTCTCAGCCCATCTCTAACATTCATTCCAGGAAACAGCCAGTACAGCCTATGATTTTCTGTCAAAAACTCACCATGGTATGCCATCTTTATGTCTGCAATCTGCTCCCTGACAGATGCTAAGGAAACACTGTCCCTCTGAATAAAAGTGACCTCGACAGAACCACCAACGTAAGAGCAACACTTCTCTGAATGTTCAAAATGACCATTGTAATAGACACGAAGGCCTAACTAATCAAGATTGTCCATTGTGGATCCCTAAAACACAACCAATCAACTCTTAAATCAAGCAATCAACTAGAGCAACACTTAAATCTCTAAAAACGGGATCTTCTCCTTCATTCTACTTGACCTAGACAATTAGCAGATCATGCAATCAACTACAACCATGTGTAACAGGGGAAGGAGATGAGACTAACCTCAATTTGGCGGCGCCGCGGATACACTCAATCCACCCCTACCAGTCCCACCGCCGCATCGAACGCGCCGTCACGCTAGGGTTTCGAGGATGGGGACAAGAGAGGTGGCGCGGTGGCGCGGAGGAGAGGGATTGGGGATGATTCACCGTGGCACACTGCCGCCGCCGCCAGTCCGGGCACCTTCGATGGTTTCGGCTCAGCGCCGCCGCGACGATTCCATCGCCGGCGACAGAGAGGGAGGGGATTGGGGAAAACAGAACGAACAGGTGGGGGCATATCTACCGTACCAGCCGGTCAAAACCAGCCTTATCCACCGCCACGTCAGCTCCAGGTAGAGACAAACCACCAAGGGTTTTTTTTTGTCCGGTATGGGTTTGATCAGGGGGTGAAAGGGGCCGAAAAATAGATCAGGGGGTGATGTGAACCACCATGTTTGTTCAGGGTAGTAAAATGGACTTTTTCCTTAAATAAAAGCCGAGGGTTAGCCCTTGGGTTGGTTTCATTTTTTAATATTTTTTGCCGAATAAATTAAAATTTACAAGGAAAATTCATATTGAGGTAAATATTTGCCCAAAATTTGACCAAAAAAGAAAGTTGCCAGAAAAATTCTAAAAAAAGTAGTACTATGTTGATCATTCTGGGAAAGTTCTAATATTTGTCTTTTTCGCTGAATAGATTAAAATTTACACGGAAAATTCATAGAGGGCAATATTTGCTCAAGATATGAAGAAAAAAGAAAGTGGTCAGAAAAACTCTGAAAATACAGTAGTACTATGTTGATCATTATGGGAAAGTTTCAATATATTTTTGCGAAATGTATTCAATATTTGCCCAAAATTTGACCAAAAAAGAAAGTTGCCAGAAAAATTCTATAAAACAGTAGTACTATGTTGATCATTCTGGGAAAGTTCTAATATTTTTCTTTTTCGCCGAATAGATTAAAATTTACAAGGAAAATTCATAGAGGGCAATATTTGCTCAAGATATGACGAAAAAAGAAAGTGGCCAGAAAAACTCTGAAAATACAGTAGTACTATGTTGATCATTCTGGGAAAGTTTCAATATATTTCTGCCAAAGGTATTCAAAATTAAAAGGAAAATACATATTCAGGAGAAATGTTGGCCAAAAAATTGATAGTACCAAAGTTTATAAAATTTCTCAAAAATTAACTTCACTGTGTTGATCATTCACAACCCCCAAAAAACATCGAGGAGAGGAAGGATGATAGTTGCCTGGTTTCCGGAGTTTGGGTTGTAAAGTAGACGGTTTCGAAGGTGTTTATTAGACTTCGAAGTTTGGGTTGAAATTTGGACTTCTGGAAACCATATGGTTCAACCCTAGAACAAACTAAAAGTACGACTTCTGCTAAATCCAAACTCCAACATTTATACAACCTGGATGACGAAGAAACGCAGCGCGCAACACACAAACCTGCCCTAAGCGCAAGCAACACAAAAGAACAACGAACCAAGCCTAAGAACACCCAGCCATAGCAACTACTCGGATAACTACAAGGAAAAACAAGAAACTGAAGGAAGGCTAAGAACAGACTGCATCCATATCAACTAGTACTAGGATAACTACCAGGTAAGCAAAGAAAAAGAAAATCAAGAAATGAACTGAAGCATGTCAGAGAACATCATCACCCATAGCTAATTCGTGAAGCCTTCCAGGAGGAGCAACCGAAGCATCAACCACCAATCCTAAGAACGCATGGTCACCAAGCTTGTGAGGAGCTGTACACCTCATTTGCTACCTGCTCGATCAACCTTGCCTCTAGCGTCAGCACCTTGATTTCTTAGCCTCACTAATACCATAGGATCACTAGTAACTTTCTTCTCAAAGATAACATCGTTCCTGCATCCCGGTAGAGTCCAAAAAATAGCAGAAATCCCAACTCGCACCGGTCTTTTTATCATGGTTTGGAAAACTTTTAATCTAGCTTCCACAACATTCCGTTAGGTTATTATGAGTGGAATTTAAATCAAAAGCACATCTCAACAAACTCCAAATGAGTCTAGCACCAGAGCGTTGAAAGAAAAGGTGATCAATGTTTTCATGTTCCTCACAATAAACCACTGTTCAAGATATCTTCCGATATGCCGATAAATCGGCCGATTTATCGCTTACCGCTGTGGGACCGATAAGATAAATGAGCCGATATGGCGATAAATCAGCCGATATGCCGATAAACTGGCCGATTTACCCCTTATCATGGGTCGACCGATAAGTTGCCGATAAGCGATATCCCCAACATTGCAATAAACACATATTTTATTACCAAGCCACCCCCTCCCAAGGAGATTATCTTTAGTAAAAATGCTCTTTTTCGCCATTAGCCAAAGAAACACTTCAATCTTAGCAGGTATTTTAATTTCGTACATAAATTTCTGTGGGAAATACATTCAGATTCCACCAATTTCTTATAATGAGATCTCATGGTGAACTTTCTATCTTTAGTAAGCATCCATTCAGTTTTGTCTTTACCCTTTCGCATTTGGACTTCTTTACATCTTTGTTTCAAATTCCCTCACAATTCTAGAGACTCCCCATAAAGGGTTCTTGTAAAGGTAAATCCATTTCACCCTTTCACCAAAGCATCAACTACGGTGATATTATGATCAAAACTAAGGTAATACAATCTAGGGCAAGCATGTTTGAGTGGTTTATCACCAACCCCACCGGTCTTACCAAAAGCTGGGTGTTACTCCTATCTCCAATACCTTTCTTACAATATTGATATAAAAGATCTTTAACTTTTAAGAGGCTTGTCCCTAATTGAGAATCTCCCACTTTGGACTTGACCCTAGATAGACATTTATTAGGGGCATATTTGTTTAACAACACATTTTTTCATAAGCCATTCTGGTCGAAACCTTAGGAATTCACTCGTGATCTTCAATTATACTGCCTCTGTTTACAAATACATGTTGGCAAACGGCATTACAAATTAGTACTATGAAAGTATTTGTAACGATAAACGTTTATCGAGATGTTTCCCATTATTTGGGGTGAGCATTTCACATACCACATAATAAGATTAAATTCGGTGGTAGGTAATGTATTTGTAGTAATAACATGTATTTGTCCTCATTTTAAGTTTAACTTGAAGGTTAATTTGGATTTTTTTGCTGTTAAATGGGGTGCCGTGTGATGATACTTCAAATTCTTGTTTTTTTATTCATCAACTATCAAGGTAGTACATAGAACACTAGAAGTGAAATTTACATCCAGGTCCGTAGACCACCTAGCGACGACTAGAAGCACTGGAGCGAGCCGAAGGCGCGCCACCATCATCACCCCTCCCTCATTGGAGTGGGGCAAACATTGTTGTAGTCGACAGTCGGGAAGTCATCGTGCTAAGGCCCCATAGGACCAGCGCACCAGAACAGCAACTGCCGCCGATGAAGAGAAGCGTAGACCGGAAGGATCCAACCCGCAGACACACAGACATGGACGAACGAAGATCAGATCCAGTCGGATCCACTGAAGACAATCACCTACCAGATCCCACGAGATCCACCGGATACAAACCTCCACACGCATTCCGATGATGCTTGAAACATCACCAGGACGGGAGCTAGATGGGGAGGACCTTATTCCATCTTCAAGAAGTCGCCGCCGCCTCGTCTTCTCGAGCATGGCACAAATCCTAACAAAACTAAAAAAACACCTAAAAACGGAGCCCTCACGCCAGCAAAGACCGGGATCCACCGTGCCTCCATGATCCAAGGACCATAGAGGACGAGGCGGACCGGCGGGGGAGCCGGCTACTTCAAATTCTTGTTTAACTTGGCATTTAAAAGAAAACAATTATCTGGCACGCCCATGGTACTGTACTATTGTTTATAGGGTCGTAAGACGACCTAAGGCGAGCACCAACTGCCCTGACGCCTAAGCACCTAAGATGGACGCTTAAGCACTTAAGGCCTTGTATAATGAGAGGTGCTTGAAAAATAAACCGAGTTTTTCTGAAGCACCGATGCCTATTTCTATAGAAGAGACGTTTAGTTAAGCGTCTACCCTGTACAAATAAGCACCAATGCTTAAGAAAAACCTGGTTTATTTCTCTAAGCACCTCACCTAAGCACCTCCCATTGTACAAGGCCTAACACTGGGCATAATTGCAAGGCCCTGCCTAGGACGCCTTGTATGTAATGGTACAGACAAACTTACCAGCTTTACCTTAGTCAATGCACATTGTATGTAATGGCACAACTATTTGTTCATTTATTTTCACATCGTCTTGCCTACTGACCAATGAAGAAGAAAAAATGTTAACTGAGCTGACATGAGTTATTTCCTTACTGGTTTGTGCCCATGTTGGGACTGTAATTTTGTTAGTTTAGTCAATTTAATGCCTTTGTATGCATCATCTTCTAAGGACACATCCTGCAATATGTATTCATTATGAACACAGTGCTGTGGGTGAAAGCTTGAACCAGAAATAGCAGCCAAGTATCCTGGTGGTGGACTAGAGGGGAGCATGAACCGCACTGGACTTGTATTTTTTGAAAGACAGCAGGAGAGCTGCTGTTATTCATTGAAGAAGAAGAGGCCGATGGCCAGAACAAAGTTTGGTCAGAGACCAGGAAAAAATGAAAAAGACTACTGGTGCTAAGCTTTGCAAAGCAACCACCACTGGACTTGTATAAAACACTGGTTTCTGGGCCATTTTCCTGCACTAGTTCAGAGCGACAGTAGCATATTACGTCTTAAAGCTGCCTCTTCCCCAGTGAATAGTGTTGCAGTCACCTGCTATGCTACCTGAGTTCTGAACTGCTGTTAATACTTGAGAGATGTAATTTATGCTTTCAAGCTACTCCTTCCGTTTAGAATTACTTGTCTCGGAAATGAATGTATCTAGAACTAAAATACGTCCCCTGCAAAAAAAAAAAACTAAAATACGTCTAGATACATCTATTTCTACGACAAGTAATTCCGAACGGAGGGAGTAGTTAGCAAGAAGTACAGTGTTTATTAGAAGAAGACATGAAATTACCGCCTTATAAACAATTAAATATGCATGACCTGCTGGCAGTTGTTCTGAACTTCAGACAGGTAGAGCATTCAGCGCGCTCTAAGCTGAAGACAGATAGCAAGGTCCTGTAAAATTGGCAGCTAGTGTGCTGTTGCCTGAAACTCTCCAGATGAAGGTGATGCAGTGCAGTGGTACAGCATGGATGGGGATTTAGTCTAGTGGTAGGATATTTGCTTAGGGAGCAAAAGGTCCCGAGTTCAATTCTCGGAATCCCCATGTTGAAAACTCCTTTTGCAATGCTGTTTTGTGCTCTGGGTGCTCTGAGGATAAGGTTTTGGACCACAGGTTTGATGATGAGGTTCATAGCCTCACTATGCATGCATGGCCATTCCTGTTCTGTGTCTTGTGGCTGTGGTTCAACTGGAGAAGTTTTCGGCTATATCTGCATGCCGTTGTAAGTTGGCGCCGCTGCAGTGCTGGAGAAACAGTATAGTAAACATAACATTTACATAGCCTACTTATAAATTAAACGATGATCAAAGTGCTTTTGGTCTAGTGGCATGATTCTTGCTTAGTCTGACTGTCGTTAACACATGCAAACGGTACTGTAAACATGTTTATAGAGGATACTGTAAATTAAAGACCAACTAATTGTGTTTGGTCGTCCCTTTCTTCTTGTACGTATTTTTTTAGTTCCATGAAGTTTGCCTTTCTTCTACAGCTGCTTCAGAGGATTTCCTTTCCGAATCTGCTCAACATGTTGTAAGTGGCATGGTGTATTCCACGCCTTCCCTCGGAAGCGGCTCCAAATGAAATAAGATGATGAGACTCAATGACGAGCATGCCACGGGCAATGTGGTGCAGATGTCGGGATTGCCTCCAAGGAGCTGTCGGCCGAGTCGCCCATCTCTTCATTGAGATCTTCGAGTTCATCGGTATCAGCGAGTTCCTCAAGGACATGGAGCGTGTCGATATTGGCGATGGTGTGGGAGGTGGGTTGGTTGAAGAGGATCGTTGTGACGACCCCGGCTCGACCGTGCACTAATCATACACGCAAATGCACACGATCAAGCCTAAGGACTCACGTGAAGGAATCACAGCACAACTCTAAAACATAAATAAATACATACAAGTCATATATTACAAGCCAGGGCCTCGAGGGCTCGAATACATAACATGATGTTTTACACATAGTCAGCGGAAGCGTTAGGTATCTGGGTACAGATACAACACAGCAGAAGATAGGCCTGTTACACAGGCGGGGCAAAAGAAAAGCTACGATCGAAAAGGCGCAGGCCTCCTGCCTGGGACCTCCGATCCTACTCCTGGTCGTCGTCCGCCGGCTCCTCGTAGAAGTACTCGCCGGCCGGGTAGTAGCAGTAGCCAGCCTCGGGCTGGTAGTAGTAGTCGTCAACGGGGGCTGCAGGCACCAAGGCTCCGTCGTCTGGTTTATCATGCGGGTAGGACAAAAGAGGAAGCAAAGCAACCGTGAGTACTCATCCAAAGTACTCAGCAAGACTTACATCAGATCTATACTAGCAATGCAATATTTTCAAAGGAGGCTTTATGTGGGTGGACTAGACTGCAGAAAGCCAGAGTAGAGAGGGGAAAAGCCTAGTCCTGACGAAGACTAGCATCTTCAGAGTCTTGCAGCAATGAGAAGGGAAACAGAATAGTTTCATCATAATAATGTATAGTGTTTGCAGCAACATCTCCATATCACATATCTCAAGTCACCAGTTCTAGTTGTACCGAAGTGGATACAACTCCGAGTGTCCGTTACCGTAGGACAGGCTATCGATAGATTGTTTCTTCCCTGCAGGGGTGCACCAAGTTACCCACCACGCTCGCTTAACTCCGGCCGGACACACCATCAGGTCGTGCCCGCCCTCGGCTAAACAATACGCCGCAACCCGACCGGATACCGCCAGAGAGGATCGAGCACGTCGGACTAATCCTATGCTCCCCGGGGGTCTGAGCCATCACCCCGAGCGCTCCGTACGTTGCGAGGACGTTCGGTAGCAGACCTAGCAACCCCTTATACAAGCGCGGTTGCATCCTAAGTCCAATCCGAACGGGCCGCTCAATCGCTGACGTCGTGACGACTCCGGCTGATGTATACGACGTAGAGCACCCACTCACACCCACGTGGTGGTTAGTGCTATCGGCCCGGAGGCCTCTCGGATCAAATATCCAAATCGCTTAGTGTATTGGGAGCGCGCGGTAACGAGCAGAGCCTACGATACTGTTGGCCCCGTCGTCCCGTCTCGAGGACTTGTGACAAGGACTGGGAAAGACCGGCCACGCCTCGTAGTTATCTCGCGGGTACCCTCACTGGTCACCCGACTCCACAGCTCACGCCTCAAAGGCACTCGCGGGTACCCCTCTGGGTCAACCCGCCTCCATCCAACATGTGTAGTAGTAACTTCAGAGTGTCATCAGACGCACGATACCTCTGGCCGCACGCCTTTGTTCCTGGCGACGTCCGGCCTCGGGGATCGATACGTCTTTAAACACGGTGTGGCAATCCAGGGCATCCGTGTGGTTTTTATGCCGATGAGGAACCCGAGGAATCACCCTCGTTGGATCTCTAAACGACAAGTCCCGATAAGGTGGCACCGGAGGAATCACCCTCGGCGGTAATCACCATAGCGGATGCACGACAAAAGCTAAGTCGGAAGTGGGAAGAGGAATCACCCTCGGTAACCCACAACGAACTAGCTATACTACAGGGACAACATCGAAAGTGAGTTCGGAGGTATCACCCTCGTCACCCGATGTTAACTCACTACTAGAAATCCCCTTATTTCCGACGGTGAAATTACCGTCGGATATTTTAGTTCACCCTCAAATGATATAATAATTGACGGTGAACCGTCGGCCATCTCCCGTCGGTTATGCTTCGTCGGCCATTACAGTATTAGCCGACGGTACCGTCCGCTAATATATTTGCCAACGGTAATTAACCGACTGTGTGCCGTCGGACATATGTGGCACACCAGCCAGTTAGACGATGCTCTTAGCCGACGGTTCCCCTTCGAATATTTATTTTCTTACAGTTATCGTTTCCTGTCGGTAGTTGTAATTGTTGACGGTATATTTGATTGTCGGTAGTTTTTATAGTTGACGGTATGTTTGACCCGTCGGCAATCATTATTACCGAGAGGAGAACTAAGCCGTCAGTTATTATGTTTGCCAACGGTGCATGCGCCCCTTCAGAGATTCTATCCTTCAAGAGGAGCACTAACATTATCAATTAGTTAATTCTCTGACGGTCTAAAGACCTCATCAATATATAATGTACCCAAAAGGGTATTGTACACTACATAGCGCAAACATTCTAGTTTTCCATGTAGTACATAACATAAAGTTTACCACCTAATGCTAATTTCTGTGCTATCTCTTTTTTTTAGTTCACACTCCTCCAAGACTTGTTTCAAGATTCTATTGAATTGAGATAATTATTTAAAATCCAACATATAGCACAAAGAAATTGGAAAACTGCATTAATACATTTGAAATTCTGAGACAATGGAACAAGTAAATGAGAATATAACTAGTTTCTAGTTACATAGTATATATTATCTAGAGAAACAAAATAAGATTGTGAAGCCTTCAGACTAAGCTTGAAATACGCTTCTTCAAAAGACATCAACTTGCTACAATTTCACCATACTTCATGGTCTGCATGGGGGAACAACACAAACATGAAAACAGAATGTTAATAGCTGAAGAGATCAGCATGCACAGGTGTATATTAATATGGTTAATAAGCTATGGAAAAACCTTCACTAAACTATGTAGATGCATTAAAAATGAGCTCATACGGTTGAGAAGTGAATTGATATGTGAGTTTCTAAACTCATCGTACTTTCATACAAGCACTGAATTCAACAGAAGTGCACAACAGTGTGAAAATCATGTCAAGAAAATGTGCACGCATTTATCTAACTTCAGAAATAATCCTAGTTTTATCTCAAAGGTAACCATTAACATATTTCAAACTATATTGCGATGATGTAGTTCCAAAAGGCACAACTTAGGAAATAAACAAATAAATTTAATATATAGATGATATATGAATTGATGTCCGGTCATTTGCCTCCACGAGCTACTAATCTGGTAACACATTTATACAAATTCACAAGGATGAACAATGAAATTGCTCAACTACTAGATATAAATATCAAAATATCTACTTTATGTTCTATTACATGGATATTGACTGCCAAAAATATATAGCACAAATAGACATATTTGCTTGATCAAAACCTCACATAAACTCCTATAGAATTTTGGTGAAAATTCGGCATTGTATTTCCTTCTTTTTAAGAGTGTAAACAACATCCAATCATAACTGCGTTGAGCCGTTGATCAAACATGGAAAAAAGTAATAACCACTTAGTGCAAACCTCCATAACATTCAAGTTTTCAGAAGTTGTTTTATGGAATAAGTTGATAAGCTCAACTATAAAAAGGATTTTTATAGAAGTTGATTGCAATACAATATAATGAATGAATTGTAAATCTAGATGTGTGCATTATTTCATATCATGTAAAAAAAGGGGGTTACTAGTTGATTTTTGGGTGGGCACATTCCAGCAACAATGGTCAAATTTGGATATAAAAGTGTTGATATCTAGGATGCAAAGTAATTGCATATATGGGAGCAAGATGTCACATGAACAAGTAGATGAAAATTAGGAGCAAATGAAAGAAATGTTCTCCCTAGGAGGAATACAGGATGCGACCTATGCACTTCGGGAACAGAGATGCCAGATGCCCCACAAGAAAAATGGCACCAAAGCACAAGTTCCCTTACTACAGTATGGACATTCAGAGTATAGTTCTTACAGTATGGACGTTCAAAGTACAGTTATAATCGAAGTACTGCTTAACTATGTTATATGGAATATTTGACATTAGTATATAAAGTAGGCTTCAACTCATGCATATGCAGGTCAAGGATTTCCTCCCTACTAAATCAGAGATAATGTCATGTTGAGCAACAGTTTCAGGCTACATAAAATAATTTGACAGTGGCTAGAAGACATCAGAAATGCTTATGCAGTAGCACCTTTCAAACGTTAGTACTCCTAAATGCTCATTACAAATCTAAGCACAGAAAATACAGGCTCAATGCCAAACATGAGCAAACAGAATGACACACGTTCTTGTATTTTCCGAATCCAAAGGACAAAAATCAATATGCGCTATTCACGCAAACCGATAGGAGAGAATGTAGGCCAACTATGCACATCAAAGAGTTTCTTACCAGTTACGATGATGGCGTCGTCGATGATGCCACTATTGGCAGGCGTGCAGTGGACATCGTCTAGCACAACATAGAGGAAGATAAAGTCTGGCGGAGCTCGATGACGACGGATGTCCAAGTCGTAGATGCAGGGGTGGCGACTCTGCGCAATCCAACTCCGCTCACTAGTCAAGCTCGAGGTCAGCTGCCGTGTGAGCTGCGAGCAGTTCGTACAACCTGAACAAAGATACATAAAATGAGAAAGAAATGAGGAGAGAAACCAGCCAGAGTTCCAAGAGAGGGACCAACCGAATCCGCGTCGCTGCCAGCCTGAGATGAGCCTACACCGGATCTGATGGCCGAGCTCTACTGATGGATACCATTATGCTTAGGCCACCAGATCCCGTCAGCCCTCCATCATTGCCGCCCCTATTGGTGACGGTGGAGCTAAACTGCTCAAGGCCATCGGATCTACGGTAGGCGCGCACCGGCTCTGCCCACACGTTGAGGTAAAGGTGGGCTAGTTAGGCGACGGCGCTGCGGCACCGGCGCTGCGGCGACAGCCGAGAGGTCGTTCAAGAGAGGCGGGCGAGATGAGAGAGGGACGGATGGGAGAGGATATCGTGCACGCGCCGGCTCAGGAAAGATGGGGGGTATGAGGAGGGTGTGGACTACACGATCTGGAGAGGTGGAGAAATATGCGAGGGAGTAGTTAGGATTTTGCTTGGTCGTGTGGCCCGACCTGGGCTGACTTCGTGTACTAAAGCCATCGTTTGTATCCATTCTTGAGCCAATAAACTTTTCTTGGGACGTGCCAACTATTCGTGTACAAGGAACGTACACGAAGAAAGTGCCACACAAATCCTCCCAAAAAAAGTGCCTGGCAATGATCGTACGTAAACAATCATACGCATAGATGGGCTCTTTGTTTAATTTTGAAATACAAAACTCATCCTTGTTATAATTCAGGATATAAATTAGTACTTGACGACACATTTATATTTAATGAAAAAGTGGAGGCTAGGGTCCCTTAGTAGGAATAATGTGTCTCACGTTCTATCCCCTTCCCGAGTGTGCGTCTAGCGTCACTGGAGGGCGTGTAGAGGTGTGCCTCCATCCGATCTTGTGAGATTCGGTCAGTGCGGGTTTTTGGTTGATTTGCTTGGATCCGGTCGTTGTTCGTCTTTATTTGGGTGTTCACATATATGATCTTTCCGATCTACGAGTTTCATCATCGACGATGATTTTTGCTCTGGTGAACTGGTCATATTGGGCCTTAGCACGATGACTTCCGACTGTCTACTACAACAAGGTTTATCCGGCTCCGAAGGAAGAGGGGTGTTGCGCGTCTTCGGCTCTCTCCAATGCTTGTAGTTGCCCCTGAATGGTCCATGGACCTGCTGTAATTTTAATTACCTTCAAAGTTCTTTGTACTGCCATAATTGGAGATGAATAGATTGAAAGTTTCTTATGCAAAAAAAGTTAGTAAGTAACAGAAGGAACCCAAATAAAAATAAGAAAATAGCAAGCTGGTCCCTCACTCTTACGAATAGCACCCTAGAATTCCTTCCAAAAAAAGAGGATCCTTAATAGAAAACACAATTATATATATACAATCATAGCCTCACCATCGTTGAGGACGACACTACTAGGACATCAAGACCTCTATGACTCGATGTCGCAGACTCTGGAGAACCAGTATGCCTTCCTTTTCCCTCCTTGGTCGGCATGGATGAACTCTATCCCGACGTATAACTTCATACTTTTCCCTAATTTATGTTGCCAACGGAGCGACCTTGTACTGGAAGGGGCATGGAGAACCTCCCTGAGGAGCAACCGATCTAACTTATTGAAGGAGCTTCCAGTGATGTGCTCCATAGAAGATGGTCAGCAACTAGTACCACTCGGACAGCGAGTGACATCACACTTCACGTAGGCAACACGCCATGCGCCCAGATGGTGAGGAACCAACCTTAACCTATATATACAAGCCTATGCTGAGAACCTCTTTAATCCGACCGGCCACACCATCGGAGATGATAGGGAATTGGACAGGGGACGACGACCTCTTCTCGACACTCAGCGTTGTCTTTGCTCATGATACCTTGTGTAAGTGCATTTTTTTTCAAACATGTCAGTTTTTTAAACCATCATATTTGTATTGTTTTGGACCTATTTTTTAACCATCCTATTAATGAAAAATTAATATTATATAAGCAGTTACAATAACAATGGTAGAACTTAATTTTTGGAAATTTACTTATACAAAAATTATTTGAAATATAATCATCGGTTGTTCCCAATGATTATAGCCACCCTCTATTGAAATATATCACCGAGGGTGGAAGTCAACCGTCGGTTATTACCACCCCCTGTCGGGTATTTAATCTAATAACCGAGAGTGGCATATCGACCGTCGGCCATTTCCACTCATAGCCAAGAGTTTTATTTTCACCTTCGGCTATTAAATTTCACCGCCGGGTATTACATGTAATCCCCGAGGGTATAACAAAACCGTCGGATATTACAATGGACCGTCGGAAATTAAATTGGATAACCGAGAGTTGAGCTTTCCCCGTCGGTAAATTCAGTACACCGTCGGGTATTACTGGTCATACCTGTGAGTTGACAATAACCGTCGGACAATACCACCACCGTCGGTTATTGCAGTAATGGCTGACGGCCCGTCGGCTATTAGATTTCACCGTCGGAAATATGGGGATTTCTAGTAGTGTGTACTCTGCGGAGTCGAGCATATTAGGGGGGGGTTGTGCGGTGCTGTGAAGAAGGTCAGGGGAAGGGGGCTCGATCAGTTGATCGAGACAAGGGTACTATGCGAGGCAACTACGAGAGTGTGGGTCCATAGCAGTGCTTCCCAACCTACACTAAGCAGTTTATGAATAAATGCAGGTATCAACAATTTAGCAAAACAGGCTATGCAACAGTAATAGGAGCAGTAGCAGTAGCAGCAATTCTAATGCAAGAATAAGAGAGAATAGACATAGGCGATATCGGAAATGCTCAAGGGGGGGTTGCTTGCCTGGTTGCTCGGTGGCAAAAGCAAGGTCGTCGGAGGGGGAACCAATCACCGGGACGGCGTCGGTCTCTGGAACGGCGTCAGTGTCGGACTCTACCGAGAGAGAAGAGGGGGAAGAAACAGATAAATACACAGCAAAACATGCATCACAAAGCGTGCTAAGCTAACGTGCAGTGTAGGGTTGCCTAAAAACATGTCTAGGTCATGTTAGTTATTTTTAAGAAATTGTTTGGATTTATTTTATTAAAGTTGAGCACTATTCATTTATCGAAAACAGGCCGAAAGTTCCATGTTCATCTAGCTAGGGGCATCTGATGGGGATACGGAGGGCGTATCTAGATTCGTATCGAAATTCTGATCAATTTTCATATATAAATTATTTTCATCGGAGTTACGGATTAAAAGATATGATTTTCTAAAGTTTAAATGAATTCTGGAATTGTTTTAAATAACAGAAAAGGTTTACTGCGTCATGCTGACGTCAGCACTGCATCAGCAGCAGCTGACCAGTCAAACTGACAGGTGGGACCCACCTGTCAGCCTCTGTGGTTATTAACAGGTTTTAAATTTAAACTAACAGAGACAATTAACTAGGTGGGGCCTACTGTCAGTGACTATACTAATTAGCAGATTAATTTAAAAACCTTAATTAACTTAACTAAGCGCATGGGGCCCACTAGTCAGTGACTGGGGCTGACCAGTCAGCAAAGTTGACTGGGTCAACCCAGTCAACGGGGCCACCGGGGCCCACTGGCAGTGACCCTGGGGGGTGGCCCCAGGTCAACCACGCCGGCCGGCCGGCGTTTAAACGCCGGCGGGCGCCTAAACGCGGCGGAGCTCTTCGGGAGCTCGTCGGAAAACGGCCACAGGCCGCCGTTTCGCGCGCCACGACCCGCGTTCGAAAGCTAGTGAACTCGCGCGTCGAGTGGTGGCACTGGTTTGGCCGGAAACGACCTAAAATGACGGCGGCGAGCCCCGCGATGGTCGCCGGAGTTCGGGCTCGCTCGAGCGCTCGGCTACGGCTCGTTTTCGAGCGTTTCTACCGGCTAGGCGGGGTCTACGGGGCGGCAGGAGCTCGCCTATGCGCTCGGTGGAGCATGTCATCGCCGTGGGCGACGGTGACGAGCTCCGCGGCGGAGCCGAGCTCGGCCATGGCGGATCCTAGCACTCTAGGCGCAGATAAGAGCGAAAAGAGAGGGGAGGTGGTGTGGAGCTCACCACAGCGGCTCAAGGTGGCCCGTGGAAGCTTTGTAGCGCAGGGGGGACGACGAACGGGGCTGAGGAGCTCCGACGACCCGAGGAGGAAGATGAGCTCGTAGAGCTCGGTGCAGCGCTCCTTGGTTTGGACCCGTCCTTGAGGTCGAAGGAGTCGAGCTCCGCGGTGCTCCTGGACAGCGCCGTGCGGCACGAGGCGCACGGTGGCCGCGGCTAACGGCGGAGCACGGCGGCGGTGGCGCTCTGGCGTCTGGAGATCCGGTGGAAGGAGGAGGGGAACGAGGCGGGCGAGAGGGGGGGAATGGAGGAGGAGGGCCAGGGGAGAGGGACGGGGCCGTCCTTATCCCCTCCACCACCTGCTCCCGTCGGCGTGGCGAGCGGCGGCGGCGCGGGCGCGCTCTGTCCACGCCGGGGACGACACGGGGAAGGAGTAGGTGGCAATGGGCTGGGCCGTCGCGGCCCAGAACAGGTAAGTGGCCTCGGGCCTAAGTGCACAGTAGTTGTTTTGGCCTAATTCTTTTTAGTTTCTGTTTTAATTCACAGAGCCACTTTGCATTATTTTGGATAGTCAAAACAATTAGTAAAAATGTGGGACTTGGCCACACCTTTACTTTGGAATATTCTGTATTTTTAGAAAATGGTTTGGACATTAATTGAACATTTTTGGAATTTTCAAAAATGTTTTAGGCATTTAAAATGTTGTTTTGGCATTGTTTTAAATGCTCTAGCCCATTTTGGAGTTGATGATGATGTTGTTTTCCACAACATCATTTGTTCTGGAATACTTGCTACAAGGTGAACATTTTTCCATAATTTTTGGAGCAACTTCATTTTGCACTTGGATTTGAATTTGAATTTTCAGAGGAGTTTTGAAGTGATTGTTTTAACCACTGTGATTATGCATTGCTAATGATGATGACATGGCATATTTAGCAGAGTGACACAGTAGTTAATACATAGGGGTGTTACAAATTCTCCTCCTCTAAAAGAAATTCTCGTCCCGAGAATTTAGGAGGTAGAAGGAAAGAGGTCGGGGTATTCCGCCCGAAGATTTTCCTCGCGTTCCCAAGTGGCTTCATCTTCAGTGTGATTCGACCACTGCACTTTCAGGAACTTGGTTGTCTTCTGGCGGGTCCGACGTTCAGTTTGATCGAGGATGCGGATCGGATGCTCCTTATAAGACAGATCATCTTGAAGCTCGAGCATCTCGTGATCCACAGCACGATGCGGGGACTCCTTGAAAGATCGGCGAAGTTGCGACACATGGAACACATCGTGGATATGAGAGAATTGCGGGGGCAATTGCAATTTGTAAGCCACGAATCCACGTCTAGCAACCACGGGAAAGGGACCAATGTAGCGTGGAGCTAACTTGCCCTTGATACCGAAACGGTGCGTGCCCTTCATAGGGGTGACACGAAGATAAACTTGATCACCTGGATGATAAGTCAAACCCCATCGTTTGCGATCATAGTTGCTCTTCTGACGGTCTTGAGCCGCCTTGAGATTTTCACGCACGATACGGACTTGCTCTTCGGCGTGTTGAATAATGTCCGGACCAATAACTTGTCGTTCCCCAGTTTCTGACCAGTTCAGAGGGGTTCGACACTTACGTCCGTACAGAACTTCAAAAGGAGCCATCTTCAAGCTTGCTTGATAACTGTTGTTATAGGAGAACTCGGCATAAGGAAGGGATTCTTCCCATTTTTTACCGAATGATATAACACAAGCTCGCAGCATATCTTCAAGCACTTGATTGACTCGTTCAACTTGACCTTGGGACTGGGGGTGATAAGCTGAACCCCAGTGGATATGAGTTCCCAAAGCTTCTTGAAAACTTTCCCAGAACTTGGAAGTGAACAGGGAGCCACGGTCCGAACTGATCTCCTTCGGAATTCCGTGGAGGGATACAATTCGGGAGATATACAGTTCTGCTAACTGGCTAGCAGTGATAGTCTCCTTGACTGGCAAGAAGTGAGCAACCTTCGAGAGTTGGTCGATGACGACAAGAATGGCATCGTTACCCTTCTGGGACTTAGGAAGTCCAGTAATGAAATCCATCTGCACCTTATCCCATTTCCACAGCGGAATAGGAAGAGGTTGCAGAAGTCCAGCAGGCTTCTGATGCTCTGCCTTCACGCGACGACAGACATCGCATTCAGCAACATGACGAGCAATATCCCGCTTCATATTAGGCCACCAGTACCTTTGGCGGAGATCACGATACATCTTAGTACTACCAGGATGAATAGACAGCGGTGTATCATGTGCCTCCTTCATGACCTTGTCAGTCATTAGGTCGAAACGTGTTACCACGATGCGGCCTCGGAAATACAAGGTTCCACCTTCGGATATTGAGAAATCCCTGTACTTCGGAAGATGCAGTTCTTGTTTTATAACATCAACGAAAGCATCTTTGGTTTGCGCTACCTTGACAGCTTTCTCAAGATCCGGCTGTATCACAAGGTCATTAAGCGAACCATGTGGAACGATATGCAGATTCAGCTTTCGTAACTCCTCATAAAGACGAGGTTGAGCTCGCTTAACTTTGAGGTTGGTGCTGTATGACTTGCGACTCAAGGCATCGGCCATTACATTAGCCTTGCCAGGGGTATAAGAAATACCACAGTCGTATTCAGAAATAGTTTCCAACCATCGCTGTTGGCGGAGATTAAGATCCGGCTGAGTGAATAAATACTTCAAACTTTGATGATCAGTATAAATCTCACACCGGTTACCGAGAAGGTAATGTCGCCATAACTTCAATGCAAAGATCACTGCAGCAAGTTCAAGATCATGCACTGGATAATTCTCTTCATGCGGACGCAATTGACGCGATGCATAAGCAACTACTCTTCGTTCTTGCATTAGGACACAGCCTAATCCTTGACGAGAGGCGTCACAATATATCACGAAGTCCTTGCGAGAATCTGGAGGAGCAAGCACTGGAGCAGAAACGAGCTTGTCCTTAAGAGCTTGAAAGCTTTCCTGGCATTTATCTGTCCACTCAAACTTAACGCCTTTGTGAAGCAGATTAGTCAGGGGCTTGGCAATCTTGGAAAAGTTCTCGACGAAGCGACGGCAATAGCTTGCAAGGCCGAGAAAACTTCTCACTTGCTTGACATTCTTCGGAGGAGTCCAGTCAAGAATAGCCTGAACCCGTTCCGGATTAACAGCAATGCCATCCTTGGAAATCACATGTCCAAGGTAGGTTACTTCAGAAAGCCAGAACTCGCATTTGGAGAACTTAGCATAAAGCTGATGCTCTCGCAGCTTCTCCAGAACAAGGCGAAGATGTTCGGCGTGTTCTTCCTTGTTCTTTGAAAATACCAGAATATCATCCAGATATACCACGACAAACTTGTCGAGGTAATCCATGAATATATAATTCATCAGGCGGGAGAAGGTAGCTGGAGCATTAGTCAGACCAAAGGACATGACGGTGTACTCATAAGAGCCATAGCGAGTAACAAATGCAGTCTTTGGAATATCCTCTTCGCGAACACGGATCTGGTGATAACCCAACCTCAAGTCGAGTTTAGAAAACACGGATGATCCAGCCAGTTGATCATATAAGTCATTGATCCGAGGAAGCGGATATTTATTCTGGATGGTTGCCTGGTTGATAGGTCGGTAATCTTGTACCAGCCTATTCGTACCATCTTTCTTCTTGACGAAAAGAGACGGTGCTCCCCAGGCAGAGGAACTAGGACGGATGAAGCCCTTCTTGAGAGATTTGTCGATTTCCTCCTTAAGCTCGAGGAGATGATGCGGTGGCATCTTGTAAGGACGCTTCGCAATAGGAGTAGTACCCGGCTTCAAGTCGATAACAAATTCGACGGCTCGAGCAGGAGGTATTCCGGGAAGTTCTTCTGGGAAGACATCCGGGAATTCACATACAACTGGTATGTTTTCGAGCCCTTCAAGTGGTGAAGCATTCAATGCATTTGTGGCATAGATTTGAGCCTCGGCATCACGAGATATACGAGCGCGGCAACTCACGAGTTGATTGGAGGGATGCCGAAGACGTACAGTCTTGGTGGCACAATCAATTTGGGCCTCGTGAGCCTCCAACCAATCCATCCCTAGGATAAGGTCGATGCCGCAGGATTTCAGGACAATGGGGTGTGCCTGAAACTTCCTTTTTTTTATCTCCACTACCACTTCCGGACAGAATAAGGTAGATCTGCACCGACCCGCGGAGGTTTGTACGGATACCGTTTGATATAAATTATCTTGTTTAAAGCCATGTTTCAATGCAAATGGTTCTGATATGAATGAATCAGATGCACCGGTATCAAACAAAACATTAGCAAATACTGAGTTGACAAGAAGTGTACCCATCACGGTGGCTGGCTGCTCTGGGTCTTCACTCAGATTGACGTGGTGAAGCTGACCACCACGGGTATTCGAAGGCCTGACATTATTGTTGCGCTGCGGAGGAATTCCACGACCAGTGCCACGGCCAGCAGAAGGAAGAGCCAACTGACCCTGAGCCTGCGGACAGTCTCTGGCACGGTGACCCGGACGGCCACACTTGAAGCAGAGTCCACTCTCTGGACGAATCGCAGGTGCTCGAGGTGCTGGGACAGCAGGCCTATACTGCATTGGCGGTGGAGGAGGCAGACGAGGTGCAGCATAAGAAGGCCTGAACACTGGAGCGTTTGGACGATACATGCTCTGAGGAATCCATATGCGGCGCTTCTGAGAAGACGAGCCCGAAGATGAGCCCGACTCGCGAGAGCGCTTAAGAGCATCCTTGTGTAGCTTGAGTCCAGTTTCAACTTGAATGGCCTTGTTCACTAAAGTGGCGAAGTCCGGAAAGTCCAGTGCCACTAGAGCAAGCAGAATATCATGATGAAGTCCGCGCCTGAACTTCTCTTGGCGTCTTGCGTCAGTAGCGATATCCTCCTCAGCATAGCGGGACAGTTCCAGGAACTCCCGCTGATAGGCATCAACTGACTTGTTGCCCTGAACCAGGTTACGGAACTCCGTACGCTTGCGGTCGATAACACCCTCAGGGATGTACCGAGCGCGGAAGGCAGTCTTGAAGTCTGCCCAGGTGATGACAGTTCCAGCAGGCACTGTGTTCCGGTGAGTGTCCCACCACTGGGCCGCAGGACCCTTCAGGAAATATGTCGCAAACTTGACATAGTTGTCAGGGGACACGGCGGCAGAATCCAGCTCAAAGAAGATGTCACGCAGCCAATCATCGGCGTCCAAGGGGTTGGCGGCACTGCGAAATACCGTTGGGTTGAGCCGCAGAAATTCTTGCAGAGTGATAGCGGCTGGCTGATGCTGAGCATTGGCGTTGTTCTGGGGTATCTGGTTGAGCATACCCTGCAGCACTTGACGCTGCATGTCAAGGGTCTGCATTACGGCAGCCATATATTCTGGCGGCGGAGGCGGAGGCGGAGGTGGAGGTGGATCACCGTTACCAGCCATCCTGATAATTCCAACAGGGATGGTTTAGAGTCAAGAATACACGTTGCATGAATTCAACAATGAAGTAAATATGCACGACATAAGAGAAGTGCATTAATACCACATCATACACATCATGACATACGGGTTCGTACATAACGCCGGTTACAAACGGGCAGCATAACGGCGCAAAATCAAAGCTAGACATAGTAGGCGGCGCGCAGACCGCGGTAAGGAAGTACACAACGAGACGTAGCAAAGGCTACATCAACGTCGGAGAAGGGAACTGAAACGGGGTAGCTGCAAGTGCGGACGGCGGATCTCAATCGCAGAAGGATCTTGAGCTCCATGTGCACTCTGATGCAGAACCCGGTCTCGGACGGGAATCAGAGGTCCACGAACTGGCGTGTGACCTCCAACCGCAGGCCACTCGACACCTGGAGGTGTGTTGATCCTGCGCGGGCAAAGGATAGACTGAGGAAGTGTCCCTGCTTGGACAGCCGGTACCAACTGCGTCAACGTCTGGTAGAGAACTGTCCGAGTGATGGACAACTCAACCGCCAGGGCCCGAGCAGTTCGATCCAGCGCCTGAGTGTGCTGAATCAGAACCTGCGGGTCATAACGTCGACTCTCGTACGGGGCACAGATAGCTGAGTAGTATCCAGTCTCATCTCCAGCAGGTGCATACGGTATGTACCGAAACTCAGAGGCATCCAAGCTATCTCTGTGCTCTCCTCGGAGGCGTGTGACAGCAGCGTAGGCAGCATCATGGACTGCCATCACAATCGTCACGCCGCTACCGCGAAAGCGGTACAGCTCAGTGTCTGAGTCATCCTGCCGGTCGTAGATACGAACAACAGCATAATACTGCTCCTGGTTGAACTCGCGATACTCCTCGTAGACCATGTACTCGGGGTACCAGCGGTAGCCCAGTCTGGTCATGAGAGCGACTAGAATGGCCGGAAACCCAGGGGCATCTCGGGCCCAGGTGCGAAGCACAAGCTGAGTCTCCGGGCGAAGTGGAAACAGAGGATCCATCTGAAAGAAGAGGAATCAGACTTGTCAAGTTCTGATGATAATTAACAGAACTTGGTAAGAAAGGTTAAACAAACAAATGGAAAGGAATGATTATCAGAATAATCAGGTCAATGATAAGGAACCGCACTGATATCCAGCTCTCCGGGTAGATGTGAAAACGAGAACCTAATGGAGTTAGTAAATCATTTAACCCGAATAGGAGAGATATTCAGAGTCCCAGAGTAAAGACGAGGAATAAAAGAAGCTACACCACCCAAGTGGCGACGTGGGGCCATAAGCCACACAGCCAAGTTAGTAAAACATTTTTGGACCTCTAGACTCGACTTCGGCCAAGGAGTTGGAAAGGGGGTTCCTACAGGCAGTCGGCTCTGATACCAACCTGTGACGACCCCGGCTCGACCGTGCACTAATCATACACGCAAATGCACACGATCAAGCCTAAGGACTCACGTGAAGGAATCACAGCACAACTCTAAAACATAAATAAATACATACAAGTCATATATTACAAGCCAGGGCCTCGAGGGCTCGAATACATAACATGATGTTTTACACATAGTCAGCGGAAGCGTTAGGTATCTGGGTACAGATACAACACAGCAGAAGATAGGCCTGTTACACAGGCGGGGCAAAAGAAAAGCTACGATCGAAAAGGCGCAGGCCTCCTGCCTGGGACCTCCGATCCTACTCCTGGTCGTCGTCCGCCGGCTCCTCGTAGAAGTACTCGCCGGCCGGGTAGTAGCAGTAGCCAGCCTCGGGCTGGTAGTAGTAGTCGTCAACGGGGGCTGCAGGCACCAAGGCTCCGTCGTCTGGTTTATCATGCGGGTAGGACAAAAGAGGAAGCAAAGCAACCGTGAGTACTCATCCAAAGTACTCAGCAAGACTTACATCAGATCTATACTAGCAATGCAATATTTTCAAAGGAGGCTTTATGTGGGTGGACTAGACTGCAGAAAGCCAGAGTAGAGAGGGGAAAAGCCTAGTCCTGACGAAGACTAGCATCTTCAGAGTCTTGCAGCAATGAGAAGGGAAACAGAATAGTTTCATCATAATAATGTATAGTGTTTGCAGCAACATCTCCATATCACATATCTCAAGTCACCAGTTCTAGTTGTACCGAAGTGGATACAACTCCGAGTGTCCGTTACCGTAGGACAGGCTATCGATAGATTGTTTCTTCCCTGCAGGGGTGCACCAAGTTACCCACCACGCTCGCTTAACTCCGGCCGGACACACCATCAGGTCGTGCCCGCCCTCGGCTAAACAATACGCCGCAACCCGACCGGATACCGCCAGAGAGGATCGAGCACGTCGGACTAATCCTATGCTCCCCGGGGGTCTGAGCCATCACCCCGAGCGCTCCGTACGTTGCGAGGACGTTCGGTAGCAGACCTAGCAACCCCTTATACAAGCGCGGTTGCATCCTAAGTCCAATCCGAACGGGCCGCTCAATCGCTGACGTCGTGACGACTCCGGCTGATGTATACGACGTAGAGCACCCACTCACACCCACGTGGTGGTTAGTGCTATCGGCCCGGAGGCCTCTCGGATCAAATATCCAAATCGCTTAGTGTATTGGGAGCGCGCGGTAACGAGCAGAGCCTACGATACTGTTGGCCCCGTCGTCCCGTCTCGAGGACTTGTGACAAGGACTGGGAAAGACCGGCCACGCCTCGTAGTTATCTCGCGGGTACCCTCACTGGTCACCCGACTCCACAGCTCACGCCTCAAAGGCACTCGCGGGTACCCCTCTGGGTCAACCCGCCTCCATCCAACATGTGTAGTAGTAACTTCAGAGTGTCATCAGACGCACGATACCTCTGGCCGCACGCCTTTGTTCCTGGCGACGTCCGGCCTCGGGGATCGATACGTCTTTAAACACGGTGTGGCAATCCAGGGCATCCGTGTGGTTTTTATGCCGATGAGGAACCCGAGGAATCACCCTCGTTGGATCCCTAAACGACAAGTCCCGATAAGGTGGCACCGGAGGAATCACCCTCGGCGGTAATCACCATAGCGGATGCACGACAAAAGCTAAGTCGGAAGTGGGAAGAGGAATCACCCTCGGTAACCCACAACGAACTAGCTATACTACAGGGACAACATCGAAAGTGAGTTCGGAGGTATCACCCTCGTCACCCGATGTTAACTCTGCGGAGTCGAGCATATTAGGGGGGGGTTGTGCGGTGCTGTGAAGAAGGTCAGGGGAAGGGGGCTCGATCAGTTGATCGAGACAAGGGTACTATGCGAGGCAACTACGAGAGTGTGGGTCCATAGCAGTGCTTCCCAACCTACACTAAGCAGTTTATGAATAAATGCAGGTATCAACAATTTAGCAAAACAGGCTATGCAACAGTAATAGGAGCAGTAGCAGTAGCAGCAATTCTAATGCAAGAATAAGAGAGAATAGACATAGGCGATATCGGAAATGCTCAAGGGGGGGTTGCTTGCCTGGTTGCTCGGTGGCAAAAGCAAGGTCGTCGGAGGGGGAACCAATCACCGGGACGGCGTCGGTCTCTGGAACGGCGTCAGTGTCGGACTCTACCGAGAGAGAAGAGGGGGAAGAAACAGATAAATACACAGCAAAACATGCATCACAAAGCGTGCTAAGCTAACGTGCAGTGTAGGGTTGCCTAAAAACATGTCTAGGTCATGTTAGTTATTTTTAAGAAATTGTTTGGATTTATTTTATTAAAGTTGAGCACTATTCATTTATCGAAAACAGGCCGAAAGTTCCATGTTCATCTAGCTAGGGGCATCTGATGGGGATACGGAGGGCGTATCTAGATTCGTATCGAAATTCTGATCAATTTTCATATATAAATTATTTTCATCGGAGTTACGGATTAAAAAGGTATGATTTTCTAAAGTTTAAATGAATTCTGGAATTGTTTTAAATAACAGAAAAGGTTTACTGCGTCATGCTGACGTCAGCACTGCATCAGCAGCAGCTGACCAGTCAAACTGACAGGTGGGACCCACCTGTCAGCCTCTGTGGTTATTAACAGGTTTTAAATTTAAACTAACAGAGACAATTAACTAGGTGGGGCCTACTGTCAGTGACTATACTAATTAGCAGATTAATTTAAAAACCTTAATTAACTTAACTAAGCGCATGGGGCCCACTAGTCAGTGACTGGGGCTGACCAGTCAGCAAAGTTGACTGGGTCAACCCAGTCAACGGGGCCACCGGGGCCCACTGGCAGTGACCCTGGGGGGTGGCCCCAGGTCAACCACGCCGGCCGGCCGGCGTTTAAACGCCGGCGGGCGCCTAAACGCGGCGGAGCTCTTCGGGAGCTCGTCGGAAAACGGCCACAGGCCGCCGTTTCGCGCGCCACGACCCGCGTTCGAAAGCTAGTGAACTCGCGCGTCGAGTGGTGGCACTGGTTTGGCCGGAAACGACCTAAAATGACGGCGGCGAGCCCCGCGATGGTCGCCGGAGTTCGGGCTCGCTCGAGCGCTCGGCTACGGCTCGTTTTCGAGCGTTTCTACCGGCTAGGCGGGGTCTACGGGGCGGCAGGAGCTCGCCTATGCGCTCGGTGGAGCATGTCATCGCCGTGGGCGACGGTGACGAGCTCCGCGGCGGAGCCGAGCTCGGCCATGGCGGATCCTAGCACTCTAGGCGCAGATAAGAGCGAAAAGAGAGGGGAGGTGGTGTGGAGCTCACCACAGCGGCTCAAGGTGGCCCGTGGAAGCTTTGTAGCGCAGGGTGGACGACGAACGGGGCTGAGGAGCTCCGACGACCCGAGGAGGAAGATGAGCTCGTAGAGCTCGGTGCAGCGCTCCTTGGTTTGGACCCGTCCTTGAGGTCGAAGGAGTCGAGCTCCGCGGTGCTCCTGGACAGCGCCGTGCGGCACGAGGCGCACGGTGGCCGCGGCTAATGGCGGAGCACGGCGGCGGTGGCGCTCTGGCGTCTGGAGATCCGGTGGAAGGAGGAGGGGAACGAGGCGGGCGAGAGGGGGGGAATGGAGGAGGAGGGCCAGGGGAGAGGGACGGGGCCGTCCTTATCCCCTCCACCACCTGCTCCCGTCGGCGTGGCGAGCGGCGGCGGCGCGGGCGCGCTCTGTCCACGCCGGGGACGACACGGGGAAGGAGTAGGTGGCAATGGGCTGGGCCGTCGCGGCCCAGAACAGGTAAGTGGCCTCGGGCCTAAGTGCACAGTAGTTGTTTTGGCCTAATTCTTTTTAGTTTCTGTTTTAATTCACAGAGCCACTTTGCATTATTTTGGATAGTCAAAACAATTAGTAAAAATGTGGGACTTGGCCACACCTTTACTTTGGAATATTCTGTATTTTTAGAAAATGGTTTGGACATTAATTGAACATTTTTGGAATTTTCAAAAATGTTTTAGGCATTTAAAATGCTGTTTTGGCATTGTTTTAAATGCTCTAGCCCATTTTGGAGTTGATGATGATGTTGTTTTCCACAACATCATTTGTTCTGGAATACTTGCTACAAGGTGAACATTTTTCCATAATTTTTGGAGCAACTTCATTTTGCACTTGGATTTGAATTTGAATTTTCAGAGGAGTTTTGAAGTGATTGTTTTAACCACTGTGATTATGCATTGCTAATGATGATGACATGGCATATTTAGCAGAGTGACACAGTAGTTAATACATAGGGGTGTTACAATCGTCGACCACTCCTGGGCCCGACCAGATGCCAGGCCCTGGAGGACGAGCTCGCCGCGGGAGTCTGCGACAAACTCGAGGTTGCCGAAGTGGACGATCTAGCCTGCAGCTAAGGTCTTGACGGGCTTAAGGTGGCTAGCCGAATTGGTGACCCAACACATCATGCCGAAAGGAAGATCTGTTCCGGCGTGAAGACGGCAACATCAGTTGAAGATCCCATATGGTATCCGAGTTTGCTTAGCACGTAGCGTGCCTAGCGCTCCACTATCGAAGTGATTTCTGGCAGATCCCTTGATAGGGAATGTCAGCATGACGATTAGATCAGAGCGGAAACAGGAGACGGTTTACCTAGGTTCATGCCCTCGGGGTCGAGGTAAAACCCTACCTCCGGCTCGTGTTGTATTGATTTGATGTATAGGGGTGTACAATAGTAGTCTAGGGAGTGAGTATAATCTCTAGGTTCTCCTTTCTATCAACTACTAGCCCAACCCAACTTATACAAGATATCGGGGCCTAGGGTTACATGATCCTAGTTGTTAGTATCAATGGAGGAGTCCTCGTGGAGTTCGGCTTCCTTGTCGTGTACTCCAAGTCCTTCCGGGTCCTTCTCTTTATTGGGCCCTTAGACCTTTATGTTGGCTTAGGGCATAAACCGACTTAGGGGGTCCACATGTGGTCCTACATGGGCGAGCTTCCGGTATGATGAGGTATCCCTAGGCCATAAAATTGTCAACCGGGAAAAGAAAAACACCAATATATCAAACCAAAAAGGTGCCTCCTTTCTATGAAGATTGAACTACCTTGGAAGTACCGGAGAAAACCAAACTCTTAGAAGTTCCGGAGGTCAACGAAGTATTTTTGAGTGAAAACTTCACAAAAATGCCTAAGTCATAGCTCGAAGGTTCCGAACACATTTGCTTGGGAGTACCTATACTGAGACTGTTATGTTGAAGGAAACTGAAGGGGGGGGGGGGCTCGAAAGTTTCAAATAAAATGTTATGCTCAGAGATGCCAACATAGATCGGCAACACTGGAAAAAAATTACTCAGTAACATAGACTCCGTAGTACTGGGTGAAAAAATTCAAAGGTAGTGGGACTGTGAATACAAGAATTGAGTAGCAGGAGCTGTTGGGGAACGTAGCATAATTCAAAAATTTTCTACGTCTTCACCAAGATCCAACTATGGATACATCTAGCAACGAGCAAGTAAGAGTGCATCTACATACCGTTATGTAGATCGCGTGCGGAAGCTTTCAACGAAGTGGGGATGAAGTAGTCGTACTCTTCACGTTCTTCGTCACCGATGATCTAGCGCCGAACGGACGGCACCTCCGCGTTCAACACACGTACAGTGCAGCAACGTCACCTCCTTCTTGATCCAGCAAGGGGGGAGGAGAAGTCGTCAGAGATCCGGCAGCACGACGGCGTGATGACGAATGCAGTGGAGATCGCAGCAGGGCTTCGCCGGGCGCCCTGCGTTGGGAGTATGGAGGTGTGACGGGAGGGGGAGAGGCGCCAGGGCTTGGGTGCGGCTGCCCTCTCCCCCCCACATATATATAGGGGGCCAGGGGGGGCGCCAGCCCCCTGCAGATCCAATCTGCAAGGGGGGGGCGGCGGCCAGGGAGGAGTCCTCCTCCCCCAAGGCAAGTGGTGGCCCCCCTCCCCTTAGGGTTTTAACCCTAGGCGCATGGGGAGGTGGGCCACCTTGTGGTGCGCCAGCCCAGAGGGCTGGACACTTCCCCTCGCGGCCTAGGGGCCCCACCGGGATGGGTGGCCCCACCCGGTGGACCCCCGGGGCCCCTCCGGTGGTCCCGGGACGCTCCCGGTGACCCCCGGAGATCACCCGTTGGCCGAAACTGGACTTCCCATATATCAATCTTTACCTCCGGACCATTCCGGAACTCCTCGTGACGTCCGGGATCTCATCCGGGACTCTGAACAACTTTCGGGTTTCCACGTGCATTTATCTCTACGACCCTAGCGTTACCGAACCTTAAGTGTGTAGACCCTACGGGTTCGGGAGACACGTAGACATGACCGAGACCACTCTCCGATCAATAACCAACAGCGAGATCTGGATACCCATGTTGGTTCCCACGTGTTCCTCGATGATCTTCATCGGATGAACCACCGTGTCAAGGATTCACTCAATCCCGTATGTTATTCCCTTTGTCCATCGGTACGGTACTTGCCCGAGATTCGATCGCCGGTATTCCCAATACCTTGTTCAATCTCGTTATGGCAAGTCTCTTTACTCGATCCGTAATCCATCATCCCGTGACTAACTACTTAGTCACATTGAGCTCATTATGATGATGTATTACCGAGTGGGCCCAGAGGTACCTCTCCGTCATACGGAGTGACAACATCCCAGTCTCGGTTCGTACCAACTCAACAGACACTTTCGGAGATACCCGATGCGTACCTTTATAGCCACCCAGTTACGTTGTGACGGTTGGCACACCCAAAGTACTCCTACGGTATCCGGGAGTTGTACAACCTCATGGTCTAAGGAATAATTACTTGACACCGAAAAGCTTATGCATTACGAACTATACGATCTCGTGTTATGCTCAAGTTTGGGTCTTGTCCATCACATCATTCTCCTAATGATGTGATCCCGTTATCAGTGACATCCTATGTCCATGGTCAGGAAACCGTGACCATCTGTTGATCAACGAGCTGGCTACTAGAGGCCTACCAGGGACTCATTTTGGTCTATGTATTCACACATGTATCGCTGTTTCCTTACAATACAATTCAAGCATGAATAACAGACAATTATCATGAACAAGGAGATATAATAATAATGCTTTTATTATTGCCTCTAGGGCATATCTCCAACAGTCTCCCACTTGCACTAGAGTCAATAATCTAGTTACATTGTGATGAATCGAACACCCATAGAGTTCTGGTGTTGATCATGTTTTGCCCGTGAAAGAGGTTTAGTCAACGGGTCTGCGACATTCAGATCCGTATGCACTTTACAAATATCTATGTCTCCATCCTGAACATAATTCCGGATGGAGTTGAAACGGCGCTTGATGTGCTTGGTCTTCTTGTGAAACCTGGGCTCCTTGGTAATAGCAATAGCACCAGTGTTGTCACAGAAGAGAGTCATTGGGCTTGACGCGCTTGGAATGACTCCTAGGTCGGTGATGAACTCCTTCATCCAGACTCCTTCCTGCGCTGCTTCAGAAGCAGCTATGTACTCCGCTTCACATGTAGACGCTACCACCACGCTCTGTTTGCAACTGCACCAGCTGACTGCCCCTCCATTCAAAATATACACGTATCCGGTTTGTGACTTAGAGTCATCCAGATCTGTGTCGAAGCTAGCATCGACGTAACCCTTTACGACGAGCTCTTCGTCACCTCCATAAACGAGAAACATATCCTTAGTCCTTTTCAGGTACTTTAGGATGTTCTTGACCGCTGTCCAGTGTTCCGTACCGGGATCACTTTGGTACCTCCCTACCAAACTTATGGCAAGGTTCACATCAGGTCTGGTACACAGCATGGCATACATGATAGAACCTATGGCCGAGGCATAGGGAATGACACTCATCTTTTCTCTATCTTCTGCCGTGGTCGGCGACTGAGCTTTGCTCAATCTCATACCTTGCAAAACAGGCAAGAATCCTTTCTTTGACTGATCCATATTGAACTTCTTCAATATTTTGTCAAGGTATGTACTTTGTGAAAGACCAATGAGGCGTCTCGATCTATCTCTATAGATTTTGATGCCTAATATGTAAGCAGCTTCTCCAAGGTCCTTCATTGAAAAACTTTTATTCAAGTAGGCCTTTACATTTTCCCAGAATTCTATATCATTTCCCATCAGCAATATGTCATCCACATATAATATGAGAAATGCTACAGAGCTCCCACTCACTTTCTTGTAAATACAGGCTTCTCCATAAGTCTGTATAAATCCAAACGCTTTGATCACCTCATCAAAGCGAATATTCCAACTCCGAGATGCTTGCACCAGCCCGTAAATCGAGCGCTGGAGCTTGCATACCTTGTTAGCGTTCTCTGGATCGACAAAACCTTCCGGTTGCATCATATACAACTCTTCCTTGAGGAAGCCGTTAAGGAATGCTGTTTTGACGTCCATTTGCCATATCTCATAATCATAGAATGCGGCAATAGCTAACATGATTCTGACTGACTTCAGCATCGCTACGGGAGAGAAAGTCTCGTCGTAGTCAATCCCTTGAACTTGTCGATAACCTTTAGCGACAAGCCGAGCCTTATAGATGGTCACATTACCATCCGCGTCTGTCTTCTTCTTAAATATCCATTTATTTTCTATGGCGTGCCTATCATCAGGCAAGTCCACCAAAGTCCATACTTTGTTTTCATACATGGATTCTATCTCGGATTTCATGGCTCCAAGCCATTTATTGGAATCTGGGCCCGCCATCGCTTCTTCATAGTTCGAAGGTTCACCGTTGTCTAACAACATGATTTCCAGGACAGGGTTGCCGTACCACTCTGGTGCGGAACGTGCCCTTGTGGACCTTCGAAGTTCAGTAGTAACTTGATCTGTTTCTTCATGATCATTATCATTAACTTCCTCCCTTGTCGGTGCAGGCACCTCAGGAACAGTTTCCTGCGCTGCGCTACTTTCCGGTACAGGAGGGGTGACTGTCACCTCATCAAGTTCTACTTTCCTCCCACTCACTTCTTTCGAGAGAAACTCTTTCTCCAGAAAGCATCCGTTCTTGGCAACAAAGACTTTGCCTTCGGATCTGTGGTAGAAGGTGTACCCAATTTTTTCCTTTGGGTATCCTATGAAGACGCATTTCTCCGATTTGGGTTCGAGCTTTTCAGGTTGAAGTTTCTTGACATAAGCATCGCAACCCCAAACTTTTAGAAACGACAGCTTCGGTTTCTTGCCAAACCAAAGTTCATACGGAGTCGTCTCAACGGATTTCGACGGAGCCCTATTTAAAGTGAATGCGGCAGTCTCTAAAGCATAACCCCAAAAAGATAGCGGTAAATCGGTAAGGGACATCATAGATCGCACCATGTCCAACAGAGTACGATTTCGACGTTCGGACACACCGTTACGTTGAGGTGTTCCGGGCGGTGTCAATTGTGAAACAATTCCACAGCTTCTAAGGTGTGTGCCAAATTCATGACTTAAATATTCACCCCCACGATCCGATCGCAAGAACTTTATTTTTCTGTCACGTTGATTCTCAACCTCATTCTGAAATTCCTTGAACTTTTCAAAGGTCTCAGACTTGTGTTCATCAAATAGATATACCCGTATCTACTCAAGTCATCCGTGAGGGTGAGAACATAACGGTAGCCTCCGCGAGCCTCAACACTCATTGGACCGCACACATCGGTATGTATGATTTCCAACAAGTTGGTTGCTCGCTCCATTGTTCCGGAGAACGGAGTCTTGGTCATCTTGCCCAAGAGGCATGGTTCGCACGTGTAAAATGATTCATAATCAAGAGACTCTAGAAGTCCATCCGAATGGAGCTTCTTCATACGTTTGACACCAATATGACCAAGGCGGCAATGCCACAAGTATGTGGGACTATCATTATCAACTTTACATCTTTTGGCATCTACACTATGAATATGTGTATCACTACGTTCGAGATTCATCAAAAATAAACCATTGACCAGCGGGGCATGACCATAAAACATATCTCTCAAATAAATAGAACAACCATTATTCTCCGATTTGAAAGAATATCCATCTCGCATAAGACGAGATCCAGAAACAATGTTCATGCTCAAAGCTGGTACTAAATAACAATTATTGAGGTTTAAAACTAATCCCGAGGGTAGATGTAGAGGCAGCGTGCCGACGGCGATCACATCGACCTTGGAACCATTCCCGACGCGCATCGTCACCTCATCCTTCGCCAGTCTCCGTTTATTCCGCAACTCCTGTTTTGAGTTACAAATGTGAGCAACTGCACCGGTATCAAATACCCAGGAGCTACTACGGGCGCTGGTAAGGTACACATCAATAACAAGTATATCAAATATACCTTTGACGTTGCCGGCCTTCTTGTCTGCTAAATATTTGGGGCAGTTCCGCTTCCAGTGACCCGTTCCCTTGCAATAAAAGCACTCTGTTTCAGGCTTGGGTCCATACTTTGGCTTCTTCCCGGCAACAGGCTTGCCAGGCGCGGCAACTCCCTTGCCGTCCTTCTTGAAGTTCTTCTTACCCTTGCCTTTCTTGAACTTAGTGGTTTTATTGACCATCAACACTTGATGTTCTTTCTTGATGTCCACCTCCGCTGATTTCAGCATCGAATACACCTCGGGAATGGACTTCTCCATCCCCTGCATATTAAAGTTCAGCACGAAGCTCTTGAAGCTTGGTGGGAGCGACTGGAGGATTCTGTCAACGACCGCTTCATCTGGGAGATTCATTCCCAGCTGAGACAAGCGGTTGTGCAATCCTGAAATCTTGAGGATGTGCTCACTGACAGAACTGTTTTCCTCCATCTTACAGCTGTAGAATGCGTCGGAGACATCATATCTCTCGACTCGGGCATGAGCTTGGAAAACCATTTTCAGCTCTTCGAACATCTCATATGCTCCATGGTGCTCAAAACGCTTTTGGAGCCCCGATTCTAAACTGTAAAGCATGCCGCACTGAACCAGGGAGTAATCATCACTACGCGACTGCCAGACGTTCAAAACGTCTTGGGTCGCTGGGAAAACGGGTGCATCACCTAGCGGTGCTTCTAGGACATAAGTTCTCTTGGCAGCTATGAGGATAATCCTCAGGTTACGGACCCAATCCGTATAGTTGCTACCATCGTCTTTCAGCTTGGTTTTCTCTAGGAACGCGTTGAAGTTGAGGGAAACTTGAGCGTGGGCCATTTGATCTACAAGAGATATTGTAAAGGATTTAGACTAAGTTCATGATAATTAAGTTCATCTTAATCAAATTATAATGAACTCCCACTCAGAATGACATCTCTCTAGTCATCTAAGTGATACACGATCCGAATCGACTAGCCCATGTCCGATCATCACGTGAGACGGACTAGTCATCAACGATGAACATCTTCATGTTGATCGTATCTTCTATACGACTCGTGTTCGACCTTTCGGTCTTCCGTGTTCCGAGGCCATGTCTGTACATGCTAGGCTCGTCAAGTGAACCCTAAGTGTATCGCGTGTGTAAATCTGTCTTACACCCGTTGTATGCGAACGTTAGAACCTATCACACCTGATCATCACGTGGTGCTTCGGAGCAACGAGCTTTAGCAACGGTGCACAGTTAGGGGAAACACAATACTTGAAATTTTAGTGAGAGATCATCTTATTTACTACCGTCGTTCTAAGTAAACAAGATGCATAAAAATGATAAACATCACATGCAATCAATTAAAGTGACATGATATGGCCAATATCATCTTGCTCCTTGGATCTCCATCTTCGGGGCACCATGATCATCTTGTCACCGGCTCGACACCATGATCTTCATCATCATGAACTCCATCATCGTGTCTTGAAGAAGTCGTCACACCAACTATTACTTCTACTACTATAGCTAACGTTTAGCAATGAAGTAAAGTAATTACATGGCGTTATTCAGTGACACGCAGGTCATACAATAATAAAGACAACTCCTATGGCTCCTGCCGGTTGTCAAGTTCATCGACATGCAAGTCGTGATTCCCTATTACAAAACATGATCAATCTCATACATCACATATATCATTCATCACATCTTCGTTCTTGGCCATACCACGTCACAAAACACATGCTGCAAAAACAAGTTAGACGTCCTCTAATTGTTGTTGCAAGTTTTACGTGGCTTCTATAGGATTTCTAGCAAGAACGTTTCTTACCTACGCCAAAACCACAACGTGATTTGTCAACTTCTATTTACCCTTCATAAGGACCCTTTTCATCGAATCCGATCCGACTAAAGTAGGAGAGACAGACACCCGCCAGCCACCTTATGCATCTAGTGCATGTCTGTCGGTGGAACCAGTCTCCGTAAGCGTACGTGTAAGGTCGGTCCGGGCCGCTTCATCCCACAATACCGCCGAATCAAGATTGACTAGTAACGGTAAGAAAGTTGAACAAGATCATACACCCACAACTGCTTTGTGTTCTACTCGTGCAAGATGCTACGCATAAAACCTAGGCTCAGATGCCACTGTTGGGGAACGTAGCATAATTCAAAAAATTTCTACGTCTTCACCAAGATCCAACTATGGATACATCTAGCAACGAGCAAGTAAGAGTGCATCTACATACCGTTATGTAGATCGCGTGCGGAAGCTTTCAACGAAGTGGGGATGAAGTAGTCGTACTCTTCACGTTCTTCGTCATCGATGATCTAGCGCCGAACGGACGGCACCTCCGCGTTCAACACACGTACGGTGCAGCAACGTCACCTCCTTCTTGATCCAGCAAGGGGGGAGGAGAAGTCGTCAGAGATCCGGCAGCACGACGGCGTGATGACGGATGCAGTGGAGATCGCAGCAGGGCTTCGCCGGGCGCCCTGCGTTGGGAGTATGGAGGTGTGACGGGAGGGGGAGAGGCGCCAGGGCTTGGGTGCGGCTGCCCTCTCCCCCCCCACATATATATAGGGGGCCAGGGGGGGCGCCAGCCCCCTGCAGATCCAATCTGCAAGGGGGGGCGGCGGCCAGGGAGGACTCCTCCTCCCCCAAGGCAAGTGGTGGCCCCCCTCCCCTTAGGGTTTTAACCCTAGGCGCATGGGGAGGTGGGCCACCTTGTGGTGCGCCAGCCCAGAGGGCTGGACACTTCCCCTCGCGGCCTAGGGGCCCCACCGGGATGGGTGGCCCCACCCGGTGGACCCCCGGGGCCCCTCCGGTGGTCCCGGGACGCTCCCGGTGACCCCCGGAGATCACCCGTTGGCCGAAACTGGACTTCCCATATATCAATCTTTACCTCCGGACCATTCCGGAACTCCTCGTGACGTCCGAGATCTCATCCGGGACTCCGAAAAACTTTCGGGTTTCCACGTGCATTTATCTCTACGACCCTAGCGTTACCGAACCTTAAGTGTGTAGACCCTACGGGTTCGGGAGACACGTAGACATGACCGAGACCACTCTCCGATCAATAACCAACAGCGGGATCTGGATACCCATGTTGGTTCCCACGTGTTCCTCGATGATCTTCATCGGATGAACCACCGTGTCAAGGATTCACTCAATCCCGTATGTTATTCCCTTTGTCCATCGGTACGGTACTTGCCCGAGATTCGATCGTCGGTATTCCCAATACCTTGTTCAATCTCGTTATGGCAAGTCTCTTTACTCGATCCGTAATCCATCATCCCGTGACTAACTACTTAGTCACATTGAGCTCATTATGATGATGTATTACCGAGTGGGCCCAGAGGTACCTCTCCGTCATACGGAGTGACAACATCCCAGTCTCGGTTCGTACCAACTCAACAGACACTTTCGGAGATACCCGATGCGTACCTTTATAGCCACCCAGTTACGTTGTGACGGTTGGCACACCCAAAGTACTCCTACGGTATCCGGGAGTTGTACAACCTCATGGTCTAAGTAATAATTACTTGACACCGAAAAGCTTATGCATTACGAACTATACGATCTCCTGTTATGCTCAAGTTTGGGTCTTGTCCATCACATCATTCTCCTAATGATGTGATCCCGTTATCACTGACATCCTATGTCCATGGTCAGGAAACCGTGACCATCTGTTGATCAACGAGCTGGCTACTAGAGGCCTACCAGGGACTCATTGTGGTCTATGTATTCACACATGTATCGCTGTTTCCGTACAATACAATTCAAGCATGAATAATAGACAATTATCATGAACAAGGAGATATAATAATAATGCTTTTATTATTGCCTCTAGGGCATATCTCCAACAGGAGCATTGTAACACTTGAAGATTTTGGTTGAGGATATTATCTTGGAGTTCAACCAAATATCTTTTTCTCGTGCCACTCTTGATAGTATGTCAGTCCTTTAACTCAATGTGAATCTTGGATTCACCAAAACCTATAAATTACCTACTACCCCCGTCTAGGTGAATAAGTCATTTGCGTAGTTCTAGGTCAACAATTTAACTATCTAAATATGTATTATGTGTGACAAAAACTATATATTTAGAAACTACATCCTTGTAGAAATCTAGTGATATACTTTTCATGACATATAACACATATTTAATTCCTCAAATCGATGACCTAGAACTACGCGAATGACTTATTCACCTAGACGGAGGTAGTACTAAACTCTTGCGCTAGACAACCACTTGAAAATATGGAGGTAGGGGCCACCCTGATCCCCCCCCCCAAGCACGAAGACAAAAAACTAGCCATTTCTCTCAAATAAACTTGGTAAATAGTCAGTCCTCTCAATTGGTTTTGCCATTAATCATCAAAACCCAATAGGAATACCCAAGAGATGCACTTTCAATGTTTTTTGTTTGGGTGCAGTGCATTGGACATGCAGTGCAAATCCACCCGCTCATCATGCTTATAGGTCAAGTCAACTAGATGAAACTTGTTGCCGGCCAAGTTCTTGCCTTATATTTGTACCCATTTCTCAAGTTTGGTATAGTTTGATTGTTTCGACACTGTAGACATGACATACATGGGTTATTTGATATGGCGATGATTATCTTGGGGTACTATTGATGTTGCAGTAAACTTCTCTTGCAAGTATATTATTGTGGGAAACATTGGATAATTTGTTACTTGTGAACTTCATGGTCTTGTTCAGATTTCTTACATGCATACCAGGTGTGTGCTGAAATGCTTGGATCTCGCTGTGTTGGCCGCTTCCAGTCCCGTCTATGCTCACATAAACATGATGTCCAAACTTGGTTGAAAGTTATGACCATCTTTTGGGGGTCACCACAACACTTTCGAGTGTCCGAACTTTCTGCTAATAAAAATCATATAACTTTATTTCTTCACAAATACACAAAGCTTGCGTATCATTTCATTGATAGATTGGAGTAGAAGAGAACAATAGTAACACCGACGAGAGAAGAGGGAGTGTTCAAATAACTTTTATATGACTGAACACCATGTTAGGGGTCCGATATAGATTTGGAGTAGAGAGGAGTTGGTAGGAGGAAGGAGGAAGAAGGGAAAGGGGATGCCGGAGGAGAGAACAACTTTCTGATGTCTACTACACAACCTTCTTCTTGTAGACGTTGTTGGGCCTCCAAGTGCAGAGGTTTGTAGGACAGTAGCAAATTTCCCTCAAGTGGATGACCTAAGGTTTATCAATCCGCGGGATGGGTAGGATGAAGACGGTCTCTCTCAAACAACCCTGCAACCAAATAACAAAGAGTCTCTTGTGTCCCCAACACACCCAATACAATGATAAATTGTATAGGTGCACTAGTTCGGCGAAGAGATGGTGATACAAGTGCAATATGGATGGTAGATATAGGTTTTTGTAATAAGAAAATATAAAAACAGTGGTAAAAGTGAGCATAAACGGTGTTGCAATGCTTTGAAACAAGGCCTAGGGTTCATACTTTCACTAGTGCAAGTTCTCTCAACAATAATAACATACTTGGATCATATAACTATCCCTCAACATGCAACAAAGAGTCACTCCAAAGTAACTAATAGCAGAGAACAAACGAAGAAATTATGGTAGGGTACGAAACCACCTCAAAGTTATTCTTTCTGATCGACCTATTCAAGAGTCCATAGTAAAATAACACGAAGCTATTCTTTCCGTTCGATCTATCATAGAGTTCGTACTAGAATAACACCTTAAGATACAAATCAACCAAAACCCTAATGTCACCTAGATACTCCATTGTCACCTCAAGTATCCGTGGACATGATTATACGATATGCATCACACAATCTCATATTCATCTATTCAACCAACACAAAGAACTTCAAAGAGTGCCCCAAAGTTTCTACCGGAGAGTCAAGACGAAAACGTGTGCCAACCCCTATGCATAGATTCCCAAGGTCACAGAACCCGCAAGTTGATCACCAAAACATACATCAAGTGAATCAATAGAATACCCCATAGTCACCACATGTATCCCATTCAAGACATACATCAAGTGTTCCCAAATCCTTAAAGACTCAATCCGATAAGATAACTTCAAAGGGAAAACTCAATCCATTACAAGAGAGTAGAGGGGGAGAAACATCATAAGATCCAACTATAATAGCAAAGCTCGTGATACATCAAGATCGTGCCATCTCAAGAACACGAGAGAGACCTATTGTGATCGACCTATTCAAGAGTCCGTAGTAAAATAACACGAAGCTATTCTTTCCGTTCGATCTATCATAGAGTTCGTACTAGAATAACACCTTAAGATACAAATCAACCAAAACCCTAATGTCACCTAGATACTCCATTGTCACCTCAAGTATCCGTGGACATGATTATACGATATGCATCACACAATCTCATATTCATCTATTCAACCAACACAAAGAACTTCAAAGAGTGCCCCAAAGTTTCTACCAGAGAGTCAAGACGAAAACGTGTGCCAACCCCTATGCATAGATTCCCAAGGTCACAGAACCCGCAAGTTGATCACCAAAACATACATCAAGTGAATCAATAGAATACCCCATAGTCACCACATGTATCCCATTCAAGACATACATCAAGTGTTCCCAAATCCTTAAAGACTCAATCCGATAAGATAACTTCAAAGGGAAAACTCAATCCATTACAAGAGAGTAGAGGGGGAGAAACATCATAAGATCCAACTATAATAGCAAAGCTCGTGATACATCAAGATCGTGCCATCTCAAGAACACGAGAGAGA